>CAOLHI010000566.1:0-589915 GCA_948474755.1 Ctenosaura bakeri | reverse complement strand
GGAAAAAAAAAAAAAAAAGTTGTTTCTAGGCAGTCATGTATTTATTTTGCAGAAGAGTGTTTTTTCTTTTTCATAGAAAACAAAAAGGTTGCGAAATGTGCAGGAACTTTTGGCATGGCTATTTTCCCTGCATAAGTTTTTTGAGGGGTCAAAAGCTCCCAATCTGACCCTCAGTGAGGAAATTGATACACTTCTGTAGCATTCCTAGCCTCCCTTGTGTGGACCCAGTGACGCTGGCATATTTTTCATCCTTTCAGTTCATCCAGAAAATAGTGGTTCTTTAAAGCTGCCTTCAGTCATTCCAGTAGCTGACTTGTGTGCTCACAGCAGCTTTGCCACAGGATTCCTTACGGCAGCTGCCATCCCTAGCACCTGGCTGTGCTTTTGTTTGCAAAGCCACTTCACTGGAGGCCTTAAAGAATGGTGTATAAAACCCTTTAAGAAATGGTTAGGAAGTGGCAGAGCAGAGGTGAGGGTCGGATATTTTGGACTTTCTGGTTCCCAGCTGACCTTCTTGGCCCCAGCGAGGCATCAGATCTCAGTGGCATTGTTCAGCAGAACAGCTGTTGCAGGAAGGAGGTGTCTGAGTCATTCAGCTCAGAGCTTGGCAACTTTCTTCTAGCAAGGAATTCATTCCTGTAGGGGATTATGATGATTAAAAATCATGGCTAGAATCTGCTTGGTTAGTCTCAGCTAGAGCAGAACCACTGAGTCAAATGCTGAAGCTTCCATTGACAAGTAAATCACACTGATCCAGTGGCTCTACTGTAATAGGAGTTACAATAGAATTTGGACCTATTTTTTGCTTTTATGATTGTGTGTGCTTATGTGTATTCAAGTGGTCTGTTGACTTACAGCGACCCCGTAAATTTCATAGAGTCTTCTTAGGCAAGGAATACTCGGTGATAGTTTTGCAGTTCCTTCCTCTGAAACATAGCCCTTGGTATTCACATAGTCTATAGCCCTTGGTATTCACTGGTAGTTTCCCATCCAAGTACTAATGAGGGGTCACTCTGATTAGCTTCCAAGATCAGATGGGATTTGATGCCTTAGTTTCTACTTGTGCATGTATGTGCCTTGAAGATACCCCTCCTCTTGCAAGTTTCTCTTTTTGAGCTAATAATTCCCCAACTTTCTATGGAGACATTGGCATTGCGGGTGGACCCCTAAGTCGCCTACCTTTTGGGGTAACGCGTTTTAGAAGACTAGGTGGCATGAAGCAGAGTGAGAAGAGCATGTTAACCTGTGATCCCTTTCCCTCTGTCTCTCACAGTTTCCCTGCAAGGAGAATATCAGAGGAAACTCTACAAGGAACTCCTGAAGAATTACAACCCACTGGAAAGACCCATGGCCAATGATTCCCAGCCCCTTACTGTTCTTTCAACCTCAGTCTCAGGCAAATCATGGATGTGGTGAGTCTTTTTGCTTGTATCATTCTGGATGGATCTTTCTGGAAAATATCTTGATCAAGTCCCACTTTTCTGATACTTGGGGAAGCCATTAATGTTGGCTGGAAAGTTTCTTTACAGACTACAGCTTTCAGAATCTTCCTCAGACCCCCCCCCCAAGAGTTGCCCCCTCTTTCCACTGAAAAATGCATTTTTAAAAAAATGTGGATGTCAGCTTTCAGATGCAATTTAAGGGGACGGAAAAGGCATATGCAGAAGAGTGAAATGGACCTCAGCCATTTCCTCATGCCAATTTTAGAGGATGTTCCTTCTGGCACCTTGATCGATCAGTTTCTTTAATGCTCTGAACAAATGCACAGTGGGACGTATTTATCTCGAGAACAGGTTAGCCATCTTTTTATAGGTTTGTTCTCTGTGTCGAACGGCGCTCAAGCATTCCTCCGCTCAGAAGCCTCGGGAATTTTCCATCATGCTATCTAAGAAACAAACTGCATATTCAGGTTGATGAGATAACTGTGCTCCTAAAAGGCACCAGTTAAATGTAGCTCCAACAGGTCGTAGAAGGGATGATGAATGGAGAGCACGTGAAAGATTCATGGGCTGGTAGGACAGACTCCCCTGCCTCCCAGATTTGTTGCCTGGAACTATTTTGTAGGGACTATTTGGAGCGGCATCAAAGCACAGACCAAAGCGTGAGAAGAAAGTCCTCTTCCTTCCTTTGCCCTCCTCTCCCCTTTTTTCCTCTACTGCTATTCAACCAAGTCCCCCTTGTAACACAGAATCAGGCAGAGCCCAGATCAGCCCCACTCCAAGAGGTACCAAGGGGCAGACCAGAGCAGGTAGATGAAAACACTCTCTTTCCTTTGCTCTCCTCTCCCCTTTTTCCTCTGCTGCCACTAAACCACCCGGGAGCACAGGCCGGGCAGTATAAAGGACAGCCCCTCGCAGGGACCCTGGATCTGTTCTGAAGGTGGAACGTGGACTCAGGTAGCTGGGGTAAATTTTCCAGGGCTTTGCAGGGGGAGGGCAAATTAGGTTGCATTATCACTGACATGTTCTTCAGTAGGAAGACAGGGTGCGCACAGAAGCACCTCCACCGTGTTCAGTGTTGCTTACCCCAAACTAGACAGGAGCCAGGCAGGGTTTTTTTTTCCATTCCTTGGAAGGCATAACAACAACAACAACAGTAATGCAGTCAGCCCTCCACATTTGCAGATTTCACTTTTGCAGATTTGATGATTTGCTGTCCCCTTGGCTTCCTCCTTATGCCATTTTTAATAGCGACTGCCAGCTTTGTGAGACTGAGAAACTGAGAAGCAGGCTCTTAAGTCCCTCTTAAAAATAGTGTGGGGCAGCCGTGGGGGTGGCCTTAAGCCTCACCAGCCCCCCACTCCTGAGGCCTCAAAGGAATCCGTGGTGGGTGGACTAGGGTGATCGTATTTTTGTGTGCGTTCAAATATGGTTTGGGAGGGCCTAGACTTGTTCACAGATTTTCCACTTTCACGGGGGTCCTGTGCCCCTCGGCCTAGCAGATGTGGAGGCAGGACTGTAATTATTTATTTATTTATTCTTCATATCCCACCTTTCTCCTGGTAATGGGAGTCAGGGTGACTCACAACATCCTTAAAATAATACAAACTAAAACTAAACATGTCTACAAATATAGATACAAGGCTTTTTTTAAAAAACAAACTCTTTAGGAAGTGGTCCCTCTGTTTCTCAGGGCGTGGCCATTGAGCCCCCTTCTGACAGATCCTGCCAGAGAAGCTCCCTTTGGCCAGATCCTTCTGGGGAGGGGGCTCCAGACCCTCCGCCTGGCCCGGGCATGGGTCCAGCCCCTCCAGCCCCCACGGGCCAAGGCCCCGGGCTACTGGACACGCATGGCTCAGGAGGAAGCTCTTCCCACCCCCAAGCAAGAAGAGCGAGCTTCTGCGCAGAGAGAGGACCCTATGTCCTTTTCCGCACTAGCCTGTTCTAGCGCGATGATTCCACTTTCCCCATCCTCTGGAATCCTGGCGAAACTGCAAACCCCAGGATTCCAGAGGATGTTGAAAGTGGAATCATCGCGCTATAAGAGGCTAGTGCGGAAATGGCCTGTGACTCTATGAAACCAGCCCCCGGGTCACCTGGCCCCAGCGCTGGCCAGGAACCCCGCCGAAGGAAGAAGCCCCTCTTTGCAAAGGGGATTTCTTGGAAGCCTCGCCAGGGACCCCCGGCCTTCCCGTCCGCCCACCCTGCAAGGAGAACCATCCCGGTTCCTGGAAGGCACAGAACCCCTCCGCTCCCGAGGCGGCCGAAGAGCCCCCGCCCGCTCCCGGGGCTGAGCGCCTCTCTTCCTGCGCACGCGCGGAGCAGCCCCCTGACCTCCGCCCGAGCCGGGCGCGGGGCTTTCGAGAAGCCCGGGAGGGAGGGGCCCACCGAGGCGGGGCCGCGCTCGCGGGGGGAAAGGAAGGGGCACGGTAGATGGGCTGGGCGGGCTCTTCCTCCCTCCCTCCCCCCTCTGGCCCCCCCAGAGGCCGAGCGAAACCACCCCCGGACTGGCCGCCCAGACAAGAAGCGCCCAAGCGCGCCAGAGAGAGGCCAGCGAGGCCAAGCTGAGCGGTCAAGGCCCTTCCCTCCCCCGCCCCCCGCCCTGGCACAGGGCTCGGGGGAGCCACCGTGCCCATTGGCGGGGGAAAGGGTGGGTTCGGAGGCCGTTGCCGCACGAGCATGTTCTCACGCGATGATGCCGCTTTCCCCCTCCTCTGGAATCCTGGGCTTTGCAGTTTCGGGAGGAGGAGGGGGAACATGGCATCACGGCCCGAGAACAGGCTCGTCCTTCCTGGGGCCTGAGGTTGGGCTTCAAGGCGAAGGAGAGGCCCTCCGGACAGGTACTCCAGGTCAACGTGTCCCCCTCTCTCCGGCCACGCCGGCCCAGGCGGGGAAGGGGGCGGAGGAACGTGTGAAGGGGCGACCCGGGCATCGCGCCGGCAGCAGCGCTCCCTCCCCCTCCCCGCCGCGCCTCCAGGCCCAGCCACGAAAAGTTTCCCAGGGAGCCCGTGCTGGGCACAGAGCCCCCGGTTGGGGGGGTGTCCAGGGAGCCTGGTTGTGGGGAGGGGAGAAGGCCCAGCCCCCGGCTGCCCCCTTCCTCCTCTCGCCCCCCCCCGTCCGTTCCTCCCTCTCCTCTCGCACGCAAGAGTCCCAGGCCGTTTCTCCACTAGACGAGTATAGCGCTATGATTCCACTGGCCACCGCCTACGGCCAAGGTTCTAATTTCGCCACTCACAGGAATCCTGGGGCCCGCAGTTTCCGGGCAGGGGCCTACCGAACCCCTACACCCAGCTACCCTATCAGGCTCCCAGCCCCAGTGGTCTCGCAAACAGGCGGGGTTCGAATGATAAGGGCCGCGGAGAACAGTCCTCAGTCTTGGCGGGCTACTGGAGGGGGCGAGGAAGAGAGCTGAGGGGTATCTGGCGCCAGGATGAAGCCTTCGAGGACCCAGCACAGGATGACCGCCGCCCCCCACTGCCGAATTTCCCTGGAGGATGGGTGAGTATAACTCAGCTTCCCACAGAACAGCCGCGTATTTGTGTGGGGGAGGCTGTGGCCTAGCCAAAATGGCCGCTGTTCCTTTTAGCCTATCTACCTGACAGGAGAGAGATCAGGTCTTCTCTTGAACGCATGGTCTTGATCCTGTTCTGAGGCCTCCATGGTTTTTAAGCAGAGGCTGGATGGCCATCTCTCCGAGGGAGGCCTTTGATGGGGGTCCCTGCGTGGCAGAAGGGGGGCTGGACTGGATGGCCTCTGGGGTCTCTGCCCACAGATGGCTTCCCCACCCCATCCACAAACCTCAAACATGATTTGTGAGTGTCCATATTGTGGGCATGCACTGGAAACTGCAGTCTACCTGCATCCTATTTATAGAGGTAAGTTCCGGAAAAAAAGAACAGGAGAGGCAGTCTCCTCTAGTGAGTTGACTGAAATCTGGTTGTCAAGTATTGGCTAACTTTGTTTTGCCTAGGAGGAGCGTGGCAGAATGAAAAAGAGAAAGAAGGAATTTCCCTCTCAGATGTTACAAAAAATTGAGAAACAAAAGGTAAGGACTGGTGGGCATAGCAAATAAGGTTTCCCTCTCACTAATACAGTTAAGAAGGCAGTTTTAACACATTTCTAACACTGCTTAATCCTGCATTTTTATTTGCGCCTCTCAACTATACTAGGAGTGCTATCTGGCTGAAACATTATTTAGTCCTGCTTTAATCCTGCTTCCCCTCCAACTAATTGCATATGCCATCAAGACTGTGGGCACGCGCTGGAGGCTGTTGTCTACTTATATCCCGTATCTAGAGGTAAGTTCCAAAAAAAAGAACAGGAGATCACACCAAGACCTTCAGTTGAAAGGTATGACTCTTCAGTCAGATTCAGATCTCTGAAATGAAACTGACTTAGTAGCTAATAACTGGACAGACTTGGTTCTACAACAATGCCCTGAGCAAATGGTGAATACAGAAGTATGCTGACTCAGTGGTGGAGCTTGGAGCTTGGAAGGGGGGAAGGGGCATGCCCACAGGGTGAGAGGTGTGGCCACGGTGCATGAGGTGTGTGGGGGCGTAGCTGTGGGCTGGAATGCACCCAAAACATTGCTGCCCAGGGCAAACAGGCCCCCATCCCTATGCAACTGTGCTGACTTAGCATACCCACTGCTGGGTTTCTTGGGAGATTGCTGAAGAAAAGCTTTTATACAAGGAATACAATTTGCCAGCAGTGTAGGGCAATCTCCTCTGGTGAGTTGACTGAAATCTGGTTGTCAAGTATTGGCTAACTTTGTTTTGCCTAGGAGGAGCGTGGCAGAATGAAAAAGAGAAAGAAGGAATTTCCCTCTCAGACGTTACAAAAAATTGAGAAACAAAAGGTAAGGACTGGTGGGCATAGCAAATAAGGTTTCCCTCTCACTAATACAGTTAAGGCAGTTTTAACACATTTCTAACACTGCTTAATCCTGCATTTTTATTTGCGCCCCTCAACTATACTAGGAGTGCTATCTGGCTGAAACATTATTTAGTCCTGCTTTAATCCTGCTTCCCCTCTAACTAATTGCATATCCTATCAAGACTCAGGCACCATTTCAGAAATTAGTTTTCAAACGCATGGTCTTGACACGTATTAATACTGTTCTGAGGCCTCCATGGTTTTTAAGTAGAAGCTGGATGGCCATCTATCAAAGGGGGCACTTTGATGGGGGTCCCTGCGTGGCAGAAGGGGGGCTGGACTGGATGGCCTCTGGGGTCTCGGCCCACAGAAAGCTTCCCCACCCCATTCACAAACCTCAAACATGAAAATAAAACACCAAAATTGTTATGGGAAATTGAAAAAAAAGAAATACAGGAATTAGATCAAACAATAGTTTTGAAAAAAGCATTTAGTGTTTAGAAATGAATTCCAGACATGGGGTATATAGGGAGTGAAAAGACTAGCAAGATATCTAAGGAAAAAGAAAATAATTGATTTGTCATTGTGTGTGTTTTTTCCACCTTTCCCCTATCTATCTATCTATCTATCTATCTATCTATCTATCTATCTATCTATCTATCTATCTATCTATTTATTTCAGAATGATTTGTGAGTGTCCATATTGTGGGCATGCACTGAAAACTGCAGTCTACCTGCATCCTATTTATAGAGGTAAGTTCCAAAAAAAATAGAACAGGAGAGGCAATCTCCTCTGGTGAGTTGACTGAAATCTGGTTGTCAAGTATTGGCTAACTTTGTTTTGCCTAGGAGGAGCGTGGCAGAGTGAAAAAGAGAAAGAAGGAATTTTTTTCCCAGACGTTACAAAAAATTGAGAAACAAAAGGTAAGGACTGGTGGGCATAGCAAATAAGGTTTCCATCTCGCTAATACAGTTAAGAAGGCAGTTTTAACACATTTCTAACACTGCTTAATTCTGCATTTTTATTTGCACCTCTCAACTATACTAGGAGTGCTATCTGGCTGAAACATTATTTAGTCCTTCTTACTTCAGAACAAAGCTTTCTTTTTCCTTGTTAAACCTCGCATTGATTTTTGGCTACACAAGCATGCAGGGTGTTTACCTGCAGGGAGAAAGAAGGGCAAATGAATTTATTTCAGTTTGTGCATCGCTAAGAAGCGACATGATGGATCAGACCATGGGCCTGTATATCCAATATTCTGTTTTGTTTTGTTTTTTTAAATATATATAGAAAAAATTTTATTCAACATACAACATTTTTTTCCAGAAAAAGAAAAAAGAAAAAACAGGCGGAAGTGGAGGATTGTGGAAGCCCTGAAGTTTTTGGTTTTTTGGTTTTTTTATTTATTTTTTAAATTTTAATTTATTACAAATAAATATTTGTATTTCCTGATTGCAAACAAAATCCTTTCCTTACTGAAAATAGTCATTAGTTTCAATATACGTGGTCACGTCTGATTTAATTGTTGGATTTAATTTAATTTTAAAATAGTAGACACTCTATGGTTCTTTGTTCCTTGTCCGCCAGTCATAAAGTTTGGTCCAAAACTTTGGCCTTCCAGGAGCCAACTTTTCTTTCAACACATGACACATACCCCTGGCTGGAGCAATGAGAAGGAAGGAAGGAGAGACAGTTTTCAATGCTTTTGCGTTGTTCTGGGAGCTCACCCAACCCACGACAACCCTCCCACGAAGTCTGGTGTACACAATGGCCACAACATGATGGCAAAGGCACTGGAGGGAAGTGGGCAGCAGGCTGGAAACTTACAGTTGACGTAGGGAAACCTGGCTGGGCACCCCCGTGCCTCCCAGGAGGGACATCTGTGCAGGCTCAAATAGTATCTGGCAATCAAATTTGAAGACTTCAAGGCACACAAGGGCTGTTTCGCTGCAGAAGATGTTGGCCAAGGAGAAGACAAGCCAAAGGAATGGGAGGCATCTGTTTCTTCTCTTCTCCCTCTTTAAAGACACTTCACATAGAATCACAGATTTCTAAGGGACCCGCTACTCAAGTTCTCTAGTCTGGTCTTCAGCCATGAAGGAATCCACAGTTAACACCCCCAGAGACAGACATCCAGCTGCTGTTCAATGATTGGAGAGGCTGGTCTATTATGTTTGGAAATACAGGAATTAGATCAGTCTTTACCATCAGGATGGTCTTCCTAATGTTAAGATGGAATTTCTTTTCTTAGAAGCTGAATCCATTCATTTGGAGCAGCAGAAAACAAGCTCACACCAGAGTTGATGATACTAAGTTAGATGCTAGGCTAGTGGAGGCAAAAAGATCACCTTATGTGCTAACTAGTGTAGTGTAGTGGTGTAGAATCATAGAACCCAAGAGTTGGAAGAGACTCCAAGGGCCATCTAGTCCAACCCCCTTCTCCTTTGACAGATGGCCATCTAGTCTCTCTTTAAAAACCTCCAAAGGAGGAGGAGACTCCACCATGCTCTCTTGGGGCAGCAGTGGATTCCCACTGTCCAATTGCTCTTTTCACCAGGAAGTTCTTCCTAATGTTTAGGTGAAATCTTTTTTTCCCAAAGTTTGAACTACAACTCTAGAGACCAGGGTTCAAATTCCAACTCAGCCATGGAAATCCACGGGGTGACCCTGGGTGAGTCACATTCTCTCAGTGTCAGAGGGAGGCAAAAGCAAGCCCCCTTCTGAACAAATCTCACCAAGAAACTTGTGTTAGAATCTCTTTAGGGTTGCCATAAATTCAAAATGACCTGAGGGCACATGACAACAAACCACTGGTATCACTCAGAGGAAACTGAACCAATTCCACTTTCGTAAGTCAGCAAGGGTTTCAAAAATCTCTCATGGGTCGCTGTATAAAGGACAAGTTAGCATCTAGGAGCCAACATCTTCCACCTGCCATGTGATTCAATATAACACGGCTCATTTTTCCATATTGTTCTTAGAGCTTATCCGGGGGGGGGGGGGTCCCTGGAAGAGTTGAGACTTTCCCATTTTTTTTTGTTTGGGTTTTCCCTGAATATTGACGGTTTTGCATCCAAATTGTTTCTTGAACCATCCCCAATTTCCCTCCTTTGTATTCTTCCCTCTTCCCCTCCAACTAATTGCATATCCTATTAAGACTCCGGCACCATTTCAGAAATTAGTTTTCACCAACTTCCACTGGGCCCTTTCCAATTATTATTCAAAAATGATTGTCAAAGTATTAAAGTACTTGAGCAACATTACCCTAGTAAAGCAGTGGGATAAATTTTCTTTTATGGCCAGCGTTCATCTTTCGCTCACTTGGTCTCTGTTGAATCTGGCCCTTCGGAAACGATTGCTGTCTTCCTTGCTGGTCACCATCTCAGTTAGTTCCCATATAACACAGACAGCCATGAAGAGATGCATTTCATTTTGAGAACTCCTGGGTTAATATAAACTGACTTGGGGAGTGGGAATGAAAAGCCTTAGGTAATGATGGCAGTTCCCAGGGAAGACTTCAGGATGGGGAAAATTTCAAGTAGATTGCCAAAATAAAATCAATTTGTACAGGAACAAAGTCTGGGACTTCCAGAGACTTTTCGCTTGTCTGGAGAGGTTCTCTGCTGACTTTTTGGCCATCCTTCTCTTCAGTCCCTCCCAGCCCAGCACTGAAGCATCCTGAAACGTATGCAGTCAAAAAACTGGAAAGCTCACTTTTTTTGGCTGCTGCCTTTCCCCTCTCAAGATGGGAAAGGAGAATTCCTTCTTCCTTCCAAGAAGCATTATCTTCAAGACACACCTAGCCTTCTCCAAAACAGCTGAGTATCTTCGCACTCCTCCCTGCCTGGCTGGACGGATGGAGAAAAACATCCTATCCCTGGCCGTATTGCAGGAGGGAAGGAAGAGATGAATATTTGATGACAATAATTTCCATCATAAATAATTTTGCATAAAATCATGCCGCAGTCTGGTAAACTATTTGCTCCTTGCTCCTCCTCACAACTTCCTGCCTGCACAAAGAAGCATGAAAAGTGTGAACATGGGCTTCGCATATATTAAATCAGAGTGGCATCATGCACATCCCTGCCTGTGGAGTTACCGCAGTCATTGTGTTACACAACCGTTGTGTGGAACGGCGATGCTGAGCAACTGGGCCAAAGCACCATAGCTGAAATCCGGCATTGAAGACATGCAGTGTAACTTATGCTCCCAGAGTTACGCCGTGGTTGCGCTATGCCACCTTGTTGCAGAATGGTGACATTGCACAACCAAATATGGGATGGGCATTGATAGGGAATGCATGATGGACAACCATGTTCAACTATGCAATCAATGAGCAATGATTTGCATTGAGCAACAGGGTGTGATGGCATCATATGTATAACTCATAAAAGTGATAGCTTCCTAGAGTTTGAAGAGGCTCCAAAGCCCATGGAGTCCAACCTCCTTCTGTTCAGTGCAGGCTCACCAGGGGAAAAGGTACTAAGCTGGCTGGGAGATTTTGCAAATGGCACACGCATGGTCTGCCCCAAGTGAGCCTCCATAAGCCCTCCATGCTTCCCACACTACAGTGCCTAGGTTCCACTTTTCATCTGATTCTGTTTTTTGACAGTTTTCCAGTCCCTAAACAGGGAAAGTCTGTAGGTAACTTGTAAGAGTTGTGTGTCTTAGAACAAGAGGTGTAGATCGTGACAAAAATAAAATAATAGTCTGTTGGAAATGCTCAGATGCTGCCCTGAAAGGTTTTCTTGGCTGTTAGTGACATCTGGGGGTATTCTTCCTAGAACAGCAGGTTTACAGTTTGGAGCCTTAAATGGCAACTGGAGCCAGGAGCGCCTTTTTCAAGCACTTGTTGGGTCAGCAGTACTTTAATGATCAAGAAAATTACATTTCCAAGATTGCTACCTTAGTCACCTGTAGATTAGACTCTCTAAAACAGACTACACAGAACTTCTGCTGAAGCCTGAATGAAAACTACAACAGATCCAGAAAACATTTGCCAGACATCTTACAAGAGTTGTCAAAAGGACTGTATTCAAAAAAATGTGCTGGTTATCAGTCTGTTTAAGTCCCTTTGATTTTAGTGGAGAAGCATGATATTTATGGGACTTAAAGTATTGTGCTCCATAATTTTATTTACAATCAGCTGTGGTTATTTGAAAAAAAAGCTATATACCAAGACAGCCCCCTGCTCTTTCATATCCTTCTATACTGAGGCTGAATCTATACAAGCAGCAATATGAAGTGGGCGTGGGGCAGCAGAATGCTGATGTGGTGGAACTGTTATACCAGTAAAGGCTAGAAGTCAGATTTTGGAACACTTGCATACTTTGAAAAAACAAAACAGCCTAAAAAAACAAAAACCAGGGCACTGCTGGGAAAGTGCTATGCTAAGCCCTTTCCCTTTTCTTCTTCCAATTATTATTTTTCAATACGAGGAACATTAAAAATGTACCTTCTGTGTATAGTTCCAAGTATTACAGCATTATCTAGCAGCTTATCCTAAACTATATCCAGACTATGCCCAGGTTGGTTCTTGATACTGCAGAAAACTGTAAAATTTAGGCTTGTACTTAGGATGTCTATATGCTCATTTTTATTTCTTTCTTTGCCCAGTCATAGCAATCTTACCCAACATATGGCTGTTTCATACCTACTCAACAAAGCAGAACCCTGTCTTCCATTTTCTGCTTGGGTCTGAGGTACACTCTCAGCATTCTCAGGATTTGTTTCAATTTCCTGTGAAATATGGATATTGCACTTAAAATTTAAATGCTTAGCCTGAGGCAGCATAGTTATAACACTCTGTCACTTCTACTTTGTGGAGAGATGTTTATTTGAAAGCACTTCCATAGAAACCATACTGATACCAACATTTAGCATCTTAAGACTTTTGGATCATGTGCGCGCGCACACACACACATATATATTGGCTAGCACATGGATACTAATAGAAATGTCATAAGTGCACATGAAGTCATACTATGTAAGAGCCATATGTCTGTAAGTCATGTCAACAAAATCTATCTGCTTTTCAAGAGCAATGCAACTTCAGCTGAAACTGTGAACAAGGTATCCTGAGTGCCATTAAAGGCTATAGTCAGAGAAATAGAAAAATCTAAGTTATGGGGACATTCTACTCTTTTGCGCAGTCCCTGTTATTTCAGTGAAACTTTTACAGGACAACTAATGGGATTATACTCAAAATTCATATAGCTGGAGAGTAGCACTCTCACATGGTTGCAGGACTCACACAATGACTTTGATACTTTAAGTATATTCATAGAATCATAGAAATGTAGAGTTGGGAGAGACCACACAGGCCATCCAGTCCAACCCCCTGCCATGCAGGAACACCCTCAAAGCACTCCCGACAGATGGCCATCCAGCCTCTGCTTAAAACCTCCAAGGAAGGAGACTCCACCACACTCTGAGGCAGCATATTCCACTGCCGGACAGCCCTGACTGTAAGGAAGTTCTTCCTGAGGTTCAGGTGGAATCTCCTTTCCTGCAGCTTGAACCCATTGCTCCTTGTCCTGGTCTCTGGAGCAGCAGAAAACAAGCCCTCTCCTTCCTCTACATGGCATCCCTTCAAATATTTAAACATGGCTATCATGTCCCCGCTTAACCTTCTCTTCTGCAGACTAAACATACCCAGCTCTCTAAGTCTATCCTCATAGGGCTTCGTGGCTTCCAGACCCCTCACCATTTTGGTCGCCCTCCTCTGGACTTGCTCCGGCTTGACCATGTCCTTCTTGAATTGGGGTGCCCAGAACTGGACACAGTATTCAAGATGAGGTCTAACCAAAGCAGAGTAGAGTGGTACCAGTACCTCCCTCGAACTAGACACCATACTCCTATTGATGTAGCCGAGAATTGCCTTGGCATTCTTGGCTGCCGCATCACACTGCTGACTCATGCTCAGCTTGTGGTCTATGAAGACTCCTAGATCCCTTTCACACGCACTGCTATCCAGCCACATGTCCCCCATCCTATATTTCTGTATTCCATTTTTTCTACCCAAGTGTAGGACCTTACACTTCTCTGTGTTGAATTTCATTTTGTTAGCCTCGGCCTATTGATTGATACATATGGTATCTTTCTCAAACTGGTGCCTTCCATTATGGACTGAACTACAGCTCTTATCATCCCCTGGAACAGGCTTGGTTAGGATGTCCCTGTTCCCCTAGGATCACATTTGGAAAATGTCTGTATATTTTTACAAGAAATTATTTTTTTTTTATAGAGAGGCCAATCCTCCCTGCATCTGACATAGTGAGCTGCGGTTCAAACTACGACTTAGTTCAATCTTTGTTTTTTGTTAAACAAATACAGCAAGTTTCTAGAAAGAAACTGTTCTTATTTATTTTAAAAGCTTTGCAACCCACAGCTCAGTCACGGGCACTGATGTCAGTCCTCGAAGAAAACCGTGGTATCTCGAGTGTAGCCACGCTATATCATTGCCTTTTATTGCTGTTCTGTGACATGCTGCCTGATAAAATGCAGGACAGGACTCTTGTACCTTTTACCAGCTCTGCTGAGGAGGAAATTTCACCAGGTGTTGCTTGCTAGAAACAGCACCTGCCGAAAGTCCCTCTCCTTCACAGCCATTAAAGGTACAGGAGCCCCGTCCGGTATTTCACGTGGCAACCCTGCCGTGGAAAGAAGGGAGAGAGACGGGAAGAACCCAGCAGGGTGAAAACGCTTCCCAAGGGCTCTTCCATGGGCCCTACGCCTGGAAAAACTGTTATTATAAAGACTTCCAGGACGCTTGGCCAGAACCAACGAGGGTAAATATATTTCCCTCACACTTCGTAACTTCCCTCACACTCAAGGGTCCCCCCTCAGTATTTGAAATTCGAGAGAGCAAGTGCCCTCTTTTTGAGAGGGGGCGGAGTGAAGCTCTGCGCCTGCGCTCTGGGACCTTGGCACTTCCTAATTTCCCTCACACTCAACGGTCGCCCCTCAGTATTTGAAATTCAAGAGCTCTCTTTTTGAGAGGGGGCGGAGTGAAGCTCTGCGCCTGCGCTCTGGGAGCTTGGCACTTCGCAATTACCCTCACACTCAACGGTGGCCCCTCAGTATTTGAAATTCAAGAGCTCTCTTTTTGAGAGGGGGCGGAGTGAAGCTCTGCGCCTGCGCTCTGGGAGCTTGGCACTTCGCAATTACCCTCACACTCAACGGTGGCCCCTCAGTATTTGAAATTCAAGAGAGCAAGTGCTCTCTTTTTTGAGAGGGGGCGGAGTGAAGCTCTGCGCCTGCGCTCTGGGACCTTGGCACTTCCTAATTTCCCTCACACTCAACGGTCGCCCCTCAGTATTTGAAATTCAAGAGCTCTCTTTTTGAGAGGGGGCGGAGTGAAGCTCTGCGCCTGCGCTCTGGGAGCTTGGCACTTCGCAATTACCCTCACACTCAACGGTGGCCCCTCAGTATTTGAAATTCAAGAGAGCAAGTGCTCTCTTTTTTGAGAGGGGGCGGAGTGAAGCTCTGCGCCTGCGCTCCGGGAACCTTGGAGACGTCACCATAGAGCTATAACTAGGGGGAGCATGACACGTGACCCGTCTACGGACCATAGACTTATAGCAGATACGGTGGAAAATGTGGATTCAGTTACCGGTTTCTGCCCTCTTGAGGCGGAAACGAGCTCTTTCCTACAGAAGTTTCATAGTCACCTTCGGTATGATCGGGAAGAAGTGTTTACTTCCCCCTTCCAGGAAGAGGAAGAGTGCTTTGGAGTCGTGCGACCTTTTTCCCACCCAGTTCAAACTTTTTCAAATTTTGGACTACAATTTCCAGCAGCCCTACACAATAATAAGGGATTGTAGGAACTATAGTCTAGAGTGGAATATTGAGACACACATCGCCCTGCACCGTCTGTATTAGGAAAGTAATTTAAGCCCACGTGGTACAAGTTAAGCCAAGTTGCCTATATACAGTCTTATGGCTGAACGGCTAGTATTAACATGTTTTTAACATTCTGCAATTTTGGAAGACAAAACTCTTACGGATTTGCAACAGAATTAGGAAAGTGTTAGAAGTGCACGTGCCACCAAAGACATGAAAAGAGTGCAAGCGAAGAAAAGGGGGGGGAGTGCAACAATTGGGAAGCATCCTCGAGCATCTTTGCAACCATATTTTATGCCTTTAATTGCAAAACCACCTCTGAGTATTCCTTTCCCAAGAAAGCCTTATGAAATTTAGGGAATCGCTATGAATGCATAAGGGATGTGCAGGCGCACACGCACAAATACACGTATTTGCAAGTTCCACGTTGTATATTCAGCGATTTGAAAAGCGGTGATGCTGCAACGAAGTTGCAAACCCACTTTATCTACAGAGCATGGGGTCCCTTAAAAGTACCGTATAGAAGTGGGGGGAAACAGTGTCAGGTTTTTGGGTGCGCATTACGTTCGATAATTACGGTCAAAGGAGAGCTCGCATAATCCGCTCTGAATGCCAAGATCGTGCGAGAGCGCATGCGCGACTGGGAAGCCCAACTCGAACGCAGGAGAGAGGCGGTGCTGAGGGGCGGGGAAAATGGAAGGCCGAACGAATCGTTGTGTGAAGGCCGCTGACGTCAGTGAGAGTAATAAATGAAGAGGGTGGCTGCCAGGTTGCAGTTCAAGAGCCTCGGTAGCTCGCCGTGATCGTATAGTGGTTAGTACTCTGCGTTGTGGCCGCAGCAACCTCGGTTCGAATCCGAGTCACGGCAGAGGAGAGCTTAATTTTTCCCCCTTCAAAAAAAAAAGTGTTTTCCAATATTCTGTTGTGGATAAATAAAGAATTTGATATGTCTCCAAAATTAAAAACCACAGCGCTTGAGTAGGCTGGGTTGCCCAGAAAACCATTTTGCCAGGGTTTCCGGTGGAAGGCATGCAACAAGGAGGTGGCAACTATATCTTGCACTTAAGAAATCAATAGCCTTTGGACTGAACAAATGCACTTTATGTATCTTTGGCCATTTCCGCACTACACTGTTATAGTGCAATTATTCCACTTTCAACATCCTGTGGAATTCTGGGGTTTGTAGTTTCCTGAGGCCCAAGAGCTCTCTGGCTGAGAAGTCTAAATGCTCCTCCCTAAACTGCAAACCCCAGGATTCCATAGGATGCTGAAAGTGGAATAAGAACACTCTAACAGTGTAGTGCAGAAATGGCCTTTGTTTCAGAATTATTGCTTATTTACAACATGAACCAACCCTAGTGATGAACATTAAAACCTCTCTTGTCTCCTCGCCAATGATCAAATGCATACAGATTTGCCCATATTTATCCACTGTTGTTCATCAGAGAGGACAAAGTCAGTCCTCTCACAAATGAAGATAATAGAAGGTTCTGTCATCCAGATGTAGCCGTGGATGCCTGCAAGCAGCCGGTGCAGAGACATTGAGAGACTGGATCATGAGTGGGGAACTTGCAGTAAGTCCCAGGTGTTTCCCAGACTGCATGCCCCATTGTCCCCAGCCATTGGCAACACTGGTGGGGTTGATGGGAGTTGTAGTTCAAAACATCTGCTGGGCTTTCAGTTGCGCATTCTGGGACTAGGGCCATTTCCGCACTGGACTGTTCTAGCGCTTTGATTCCACTTTCAACATCCCCTCCCGAAACTGCAAACCCCAGGATTCCATAGGATGTTGAAAGTGGAACCATCGCGCTAGAACAGTCCAGTGCGGAAATGGCTTAGGATGTGTGTTGTGTTTGTGCCACATCTGTAATGCGAAACCTAAACTTGCACACATCATATTAACTTGCTTATCATTATTACTCCTGGAGACTGAATCTTGTGCCATAGTGCCGTGGGTATACGTTGTGGCAGGCAAATGCTTCCCTGGGGTATCATGCTGCCCCCAAAGGCCCTTTGGGTGGCTCTTAATTATTTCAGACTCCCTGAGGCTTTTGAGGCCCCTCCCTAAACTGCAAACCCCAGGATTCCATAGGATGTTGAAAGTGGAATAATAGCACTTTAACAGGCTAGTGCGGAAATGGCCTTAGGTACCTTTTTTCTGCTGCCCCAAACCATGAATTTCCTAAAATCATAGAGCTGGAAGGGATCATGAGGGCCATCTAGTCCAACCCCCTGGATTTGATTGGAGCCACTCCTATCAGTTCATATTGCACAGGTCCTGTACCAGCTCTACTGATTTTGGTAGGGGTTTTGTAAAATTTCCCAAGAATCATCTTCTTCCATACAAACCTGTTTAACAACTGCACCATGAACTATGAGGCTGTAATTCAGGTCCCCTGGTAATACTCATTTGTTTCAGTTATGTATGCTCAGGGCTGGTCTCAGAGGTGGAAAGCCTAAATTAATTGCTAGCTTCACCTTGGATCCACCCAAATGAACTGATTTAGACCTTTGTCTTTTTGTAGGACACATCCTTCTTAGTAGAAGGTCATCCTGTCAAGAAGTTGGTTTAATGGCACAACAAACTTCTTCCTGTGTTTGATGTTATAGTCCATTTCTGCACTACACTGTTATAGTGCTATTATTCCACTTTCAACCTCCTATGGAATCCTGGGGTTTGCAGTTGAGGGAGAAGCCTTTAGAATTCTCAGTCAGAGTGCTCTTTGGCCTCAGTAAACTACAAATCCCAGAATTCCACTGGATATTGAAGGTGGAATAATAGCAGTATAACAGTCTAATGCAGAAATGGCCAGAGTCATTTCTGCACGGAATAATCTGGTTCCTGCAGATGGATCAGACTATATTCCTCAATTCCTACCCACCTGTGTATCATGAGTAGTCCGTCCTCATTTGAGGAATGTGAAACTGGGGAAGACTCACAGATTAGAAACCTTTTATATATCAGTAAAACTCCTATTTTTTTTGTTTGCAGTCAAACAAAATTGCTTTATTGCTGGAATAACAAATTAGCAAGCAACTGGAAAGAAATGTCTTGAGGATGGGAGTTGTTACAACTCATGATAAATAATAACAGCATAACAATGAAACAAAACAATCTAGAAATGGAAACAAGTGCTATGCTTGTACTTTGGGTTCATCTGTGTAGCTTTGCATGATCACTTTTCTACAAATTGCATGGAAAGGTGGGTGGGCTTCCACTTCTTGCAAGATGTGTTCAGAGGAGGTTTGGCACTGCCTTTCTCTAAAGGCTGGGTGTGATTTGCCCAAGTTCATGCAATGGGTTCCTATGGCTGAGTGGGGATTTGAACCTTGGTTTCATGGACCAGCAGGGAGTTTTCTTTCCCAGCTGCAAGTGCAGGATCTCTGTGCATTTCAAGCTGAACACATGGAGTCCACGATTGTGTGTAGTGTGTGGCCCTCCTGTGGTTAGTGTAAATAAGGGTTGTGGAAATTTTCACATTCCTGATATTGTGGTCTACAGCCATCATCAACCTTAGCCAGCAGTGATGCAGACTCGAGTTGACTGACTCGGACTCCAGTCAGACTTAAGTCGCTTCAGTGACTTGACTTGGACTCTACTCGGCAATAAATGATGCACGGACTGGACTGGACTGAACTCGAGACTTGTATATTTTTAATGACTGATTTGCTGCCCTTGGTTCAGTAACATAACACATTCATCCAGAAACCTTAGGACTTTGAACAATGGCCTCCATCTCTTTGTGCCTACTGGTCACAGGACAATCTGTCTCAAGCCCAAAGTGTGGGTGCATTTCCCAGAGGGGAACAACAAATGGTTTAGGCAGGGGGCTTGTCTGCTCAGCAGCAGCAAATGTCTTAGGCAACAGGCTTGAGAAGGAAGGATCCTTTTGAAGCTTCCGCAATGGGGAGTAAGAAGGATCTGAAAATCCTCCAGCTTCAGAAATAGAAAGTAAGAAGGATCCTACTCCCCGTTTCTGAAGCTGCAAATGGCAAAATCGCAAATGTGGAGGGCCGACTGTGCTTAAATGGTTAAAACTGACTTTATGTGACTCTGTCTAGAAATTCTGGAATATAGGTTGGGGTATAAAGTTGACTCCCAGACTTGAGACTTGACTCGGAAGTATCTTCAAGGACTTGAGACTTGAAGGTAGAGACTTGAGACTAGACTTGAGACTTGGAGTGAAAGACTTAAATACATCACCGTTAGCCAATAATAAGAGACTGTATGAGCTGTAGTCCAGAACACTGAAGTGGGCAATGGTTCTCCATCCGTAATGTAATATTTGGAATAGCGCTGCGCATTTGGAATAATGCTATGCGTGTCGACCCCAAACCCATAATCCCATAATCTCAATGGGGTGAGCCAGTTGCCTCTGGTAGCACATATGGAGAGCAGAAATGGCTGCCCACTTCCTCTTCCTGAGCCATACAGCTCTTTTGGAGGACAGAACTGTGCATGCTACAGAGTCATCCTTTGCTTCCACATGAAGGGATTTTGCTTTCCGTGTTGGATATAAAACTCACCTGTCAGTCTAGGTCACTTCCAAATCAGGAGTAGGGGTGGAGGAATCTTGTCCTGTGCCTCAGGCAGCAAAATGTTTTGGGCTATGCATATTTTAAAGGGAATAAACTCATCTCACTCAGTGATACTCAGCTCTAGATAAATGATGGGACTTCATCATTTCAAGTATGGGTGTGAAAGCTGGATAGTGAAGAAGGCTGATAGGATTTGCATTTGAAGTGTGCTTCTAGGGGAGAAATTTATGGGTACAGTGAATAAATAAATGGGTGTAATCAAGCCTGAACTCTCCCTAGATGCCAAAACAGTTACATTCAGGCTATCGTACTTTGGACATATCGTGCCATGTCTAAATCAAGGGAAGTAATAGCATCACTCTATTCTGCTTTGGCCAGACCCCACCTGGAATACTGTGTCCACTTCTGGGTACCACAGGAGGGCAAATAAAATGGTAAAAGGCCTGGAAACCAGGCTCTATGAGAAGCATCTTAGGGATGTGGATACATTTTGTTCAGAGAAAAGAAGGTTAAGAGGGGACATGATAGCCATGTTTGAGTATTTGAAGGGATGTCAGGTTGAAGAGGGAGTGGGCTTGTTTTCTCCTGCTCCAAAGACTAGGACAAGGAGCGATGGATTCAAGCTGCAGGAAAGGAGATTCCACCTGAACCTCAGGAAGAACTTTCTGATGGTCAGAGCAGTGGACTGTGCTGCCTTGGAGTGTGGTGGGGTCTCCTTCTTTGGAGGTTTTTAAGCAGGGACCGGATGGCCATCTGTCACGAGTGCTTTGATGACGTATTCCTGCAGGATGGCGGATGGGACCCAATGGCCCTTGTGGTCTCTTCCAGCCCTATGGTTCTGTGATTCATTAGAAAAGACAATAATGTCCAGTAAGTTGGAAGGTAACAAGAAAGCAAGAGATCTCATTGCAAGTGGCTACGGCAGGGCTTTCCAAACGGTGTGCCGCGACATGTTAGTGTGTCGCCCGAAGCGTGTAGGTGTGTCGCCTACTATCCTGGGAATGTATGTTATTATTTATAAGTCATATATTTTAATAAACACATGAAAGGTTTTCATGAGATGTGTTGCGTCCCCATACATTTTGTTATTAGAATTTGTATATGTGTCTGTATCTCTTGTAAGGGGTTAGTTTAACCTCCGGTTTGCTAGTGAAAATGAATTACTGTGTTGCGAAATGATGCATGTCTAAAAAAGTGCGTCACCAACATGAAAAGTTTGGAAAGCTCTGGGCTGGGGTTCCATCCAGGAAGCCAAGGCCCTGAGTTTTGCAAGCTAGTGCTGTCAGTAAAAAGGGCCATTTCGGTTCCAGGGCTAGGATTCCCCTTTCAACCTCCCATGGAATCCTGGGGTTTGCAGTTTAGGGAGGGCCTTTTGGAATTCTCAGCCAGAGAGCTCTTTGGTCTCGGTAAACTGTAAACCCCAGCCCATTTCCGCACTAGCCTGTTATAGCGCAATGGTTCCACTTTCGACCTCCTCTGGAATCCTGGGGTTTGCAGTTTCGGGAGGGGCCGGCCGGCCCCTCCCGAAACTGCAAACCCCAGGATTCCAGAGGAGGTCGAAAGTGGAACCATCGTGCTATAACAGGCTAGTGCGGAAATGGCCCCAGAATTCCACAGGATGTTGAAAGTGGAATAATAGTGCTATAACAGTGTAGTGCAGAAATGGCCCAGGTGTCTTACTCATACCGTGGTGGACTTGAGGGCAATTAACAGAAAGGCTTTGGCCACCGAGGGCCCCAATCTCAAGCACGCTTTACTTTGAAAGGAGCCCTCCCTGCCGGCCGCTCCCGAAACTGCAAACCCCAGGATTCCAGAGGAGGCCGAACGCGGGATCATAGCGCTACGCCAGGCTAGTGCGGAAACGGCCTGTGTCGGGGAAAATGGATTTTGATGGTCCCTCTTTTTGGCCAAATCACCGGTGCCGTCGGTTCTTGTAGGGAGAGAGTAAGTGGAGTTTACACAATGGAGAATGCGGGAGCGAAAGGTCCCCCGGAGGGCATCGACACGTGTCGAGGGAGGGCAGGCAAGGCGTTCCCACGACCGAAGCCAAAGAAGGCGGGCGGGCGAGGGCGGGCGAGGGCGGCCTGGCGGCGCCTCCGGAGCTGCTGCGACGGCGGCGGCGGGGAAGGCGGGGGCGGCCGGGGCGATGGGCGGGCACAGCCGATTCCGCAGGCGAGCGAGGCGGCTCCGCGGCGGCGGCGTCGGGCAGTCTCCGCGCGGCCTCCGCTTCTTGGCCGGGGCGAGGGCGCGCAGCATGGCCCGCTGGCTCCGCGACCGCCTCCTCTTCCGCAGCGGCGGCGGCGGCGGCGGCGGCGGCCACGCCAAGCCCGTCCCGCCGGAGCCGGATTACGCGGAGGAGCAGCCCGACCTGCTGGCCGCCTACCGCCTGCAGCGGGAGCGGGACTTCGAGGACCCCTACGCCGGCGGCCCCAGCGCCGAACCGCCGCCGCCCGCCCGCCGCTGCCGCTCCCCCCGGCGCCGGCTGATCCGGGTGGAGGCGGCCGAGGCGGCGGCCCAGGCGGCCCAGGCGGCGGCTCCCTCCCGGGCCGGCGAGCCCCCGGGCCAGCGGGAGAAGAAGACGGTCTCGCCGCCGCGTCCTTCCTCGGTGGGGCAGCGCGGCGCGGGTCCCGGGGGGGGATGGGGAGGCTGGGGGGGCATCGCCTCCCGCTATTGTTTCTGCGGGCGGATCGGGGAGGGGGGTGGGAGGGACGCGCTCTCCGTCCGCACGAGGCTGTCCCACCGCTATGATTCCGCTTTCAACAGCCTCTGGAATCCTGGGGTTTTGGACCGCAGAGCCTCGCGAAGGATCCCCACATCCTATGGGATCCTCAAGGCCCGCTCCCTAAACGGCAAACCCCAGGATTCCAGAGGAGGCTGGAAGTGGAATCATCGCGCTAGAACAGGCTCGTGCGGAAATGGCCGAGGAGATCGATTCCCCCCTCCACGCAGGAACCGACCTGGTTACTCCGAATTCAGCCCCATTGTTTCCCTTGCCTTTTGGAGGCTCTTCGCAGCAACGGTTCCTGACCCCCTTCCCTCTCCTGAACAGGGGCCATTTCCGCACTAGCCTGTTATAGCGCGATGGTTCCACTTTCAACCTCCTCTGGAATCCTGGGGTTTGCAGTTTCGGGAGGGGCCGGCCGACCCCTCCCGAAACTGCAAACCCCAGGATTCCAGAGGAGGTTGAAAGTGGAACCATCGCGCTATAACAGGCTAGTGCGGAAATGCCCCCTAGGGTTTTGGGCTGCCATCCCAGACGGATTTACAAGGGACTGAGCCCCAAGGAATGCAGGGAGGCTTAGGCCATTTCCACACTAGACTGTTATAGGGCTATTATTCCACTTTCAACACCCTATGGGATCCTGGGGTTTGCAGGAAATACCTTACCTCGGACTGGAGCCAACACGCCAAAGGTTTTGTGCGCATTGATGCCAGAGGACCCACATGGTGATCAATGGCTGTTACTCATGGCTGTATTTTACATCCCCTGCCAGGGAGGCAGCGCATCCTGATGGGGAGGTAAATCTTGGATTATTTCATCCTCTCAGAGAAGGACGAATAATTACGGTAGTTTTCTGACTGCGGCAGCAGGAAAAGAATATTCCTGTGCAGTTGCTTCCCATCAGTTGAATGTCTCCAAGTGTTATGAAGGCAAAAAGTGTATTTTTCTATTTTTTGCTCAAGCAACCTGCTTTCTGCCTGCTTCTCAGCGCAAACCAATTTTCCACCCCCCCCCCAAAAAAGCTGTCCCTCTGTTTTCTGTATAGAATGATTGCTCCACAACATTTGCTTACAGGAGAAAAATTCACAACGTTTCCAGTGGGGTTTATTTACAGTTGAAAAGCCAATTGTTCAAGCTGGGAGCAAATCATTACGAATATTCTATCCAGCGTGGTAGTGGTTTGAGGCTTGGACCATGACCCTGGAGACCGGGTGCATTTCCGCACTACACTGTTATAGTGCCATTATTCCACTTTTAGTTGCAGTTCGGAAGGGGGGCATTTAGAATTCTCAGCCAGAGAGTTCTTTGGCCTCAGCAAACTACAAACTCCAGAATTCCACAGGATGTTGATACAGAATAATAACACTATAACAATGTAGTGCGGAAGTGCCTCATGCTTCAGTTCCCTTCTTGGCCATAGAAACCCACTGGGTGAACTTGGGTGCATCGCAGACTCTCAGTTCCCAGAAAACCCAGTGATAGCTTCGCCTTTGGGTTGCCATAAGCCTTTGGGTCACCATAAGTCATAAATGACTTTAAGGCACACAACAGCAGCAACAGTTCTTTACATCTCTACCCTGAGCATCCATTGCCGGGAAGAGCGGTGGAAGAGGGCACTGTTGTGCTTCTGTCTTGCTTATGAGCTTCACATGGGCCCTGGGGAACAGCATGCTGGATAATAGAGTTGTGGAACCATAGGGTTGGAAGAGACCCCAAGAGCTGTTTAGCCCATCTCTCTGCCAGTGCCAGAAGACGCAGCTAAAGTCCATCTAAGAGGCAGCCATCCAATGTGTATATAAGCACCTTTGAGTTGACTAAACAGCTTTCTTCTGGTTGGTTTGAAATACAAAAAGCTGCCTATTTTGTTTTTTCTAGAGCTGCATTTCTAATTTTTCTGGAAAAGAACTCTCTCTCAAAATCATGTGGCTCTCTACTTTCTCTAGATGTTTTAGACTTCAGTTCTCAGAATCTCTGGGACCTGCCTGAAGAGAGCTTCATGGATCTGATGGAGAAGCTTCATGGATCTGATGCATGACTTCATTTTCTGTTTATGGCAGCTTTTGCTAACACTGGCACCCTCCAGATGCATTATGCTACAGCACTGATCACTCCCTGCCAACATGATTTGCCATCCTGGCTGGAGAGTGTGGTTTGTGGTGCTGAATTAGGGGTGCTACTTTTTTAAAAAATCTGACCGGCTCCTAATCTTTATCATCCACACAGTAGGTGTGACCAATGCAGTCCTCTCTCTGTACTGCAGGACCTGTTGGGCCAGTACAGAAGAGAATTTGACTCCATGAATTCTTGATATGAGTAGCAGACTTCACAAATATTAGTCATACATTGGGTGGAAGATCTTGGCATTTGTTTGGTTCTTTAAAAAAGGTGATTGTGTTAAACATGCTAGGGCAACAAATAAGAAGTCATCAGAAGATATTATGATATCTAATAACGGCAACGAGGTTGACATACGCACAGCACTGGAAAGAAAAGAAACATATTGATATAGAAGAATGGAAGTTAAAAGTTCTGGATAGGATAGAGATGGAAAAGTTAGCATTTTCTTTGAAGAATAAATCTATCCAGAACTTTGAGAAAGAATGGAAAAGAGTATCGGATTGGGTAAGGATATAAATGTATAAGAAATCAAAGAAGAAATAGTGCAACTGTTCTTCTCTCTGTAAGATGGAAATGATGTTTGTAATGGAATGGAAATAAGCAATTTCAACTGGAAGATTTAAGCATGGAAGAGTGAGAGGGATTATTTTTGAGACGAACTTTCAATAAAAATTATACAAAAAAAAATGTGATTGTGGGAGAAAATGAAACTGACAGATTCTTTCATCCCTATGAGAAAGCTGTTGGCACTCCCTCTCCTCTGACAAACTGGATGGTCTTTTCCTTTTCAGATGTTGATCCTGGAGGATTATGCAGATCCATTTGATACCAGGCAAGAGGCTACTTCTAGTCCAACTGGGGAGCAGGAAAGGGTAAAAAGTGAAGGCTACATGGAACCATATGAAGCTCAGAAGCTGTTGGCTGGTAAACTTGTCTTTTGATACTTATGGTGATGAACTCACAGTCAGATTTGAAATGAGTTCTTTCTCCCATCATGGACCCAAGAGCTGATGAGGCACACTCACATTTCTTTATTGAATAACTGGCTGCAAGCGCAATGCATATCATTTCTGGTTTTCTTTAATTAACTGACATTTTCCTGTGCTTTATATCTGGCTTTTAACCATTTGTTGGTTTAACACATTTATATTTCATCTTTCGATACATTGGCTGCATTCACACAAAATGATAAACCAGAATTACTGTGAGTTACTGTAGATTCTGGCTTGTTTGGGGGTAACAACTGTGAATTTTCTATTGCTCTTAAATTCCTTATTACCTTATCCTTGTTGGCTTGCGAGATAAATAAAGAAGATCCACAGAGCAATGTGCAGTAACATGCTTGCCCAATACCAGTAATAAGAGAATTCAGAGAATTCAGGTTTATCCATTGGTGCAAATGAAGCCATGACATTTTCAAGACAGCTTTCACTAAGATGATATTCATGATATGATCACCAAACTATAATAATCCATTAGTAAACTCAATTAAATACAAAGGATAAAACTACACTGGCAGGCTTTTGCCATTCATTATTGTATTTTTATGGTGTTTAATATTTTTTGTATTTCTGTTGTGTCATATGAATGACATTTGTCAGAAAAATGGCATATGGAAAGAAGGTGGACCTGCTTCCTCCTTCTCTCAATAAACTCAATTGCATCTCAAGAAAGGAATTCAAACTGTGGCCTCCACTGCCTCTGCGTTTTGTAGCACGTGAAAATATTCCACAACATGCTGTCATGTGGCTATGCTACAAAATCCTGAGTTTTGAACAGGATTGGCCTTACCATGGACCCCAGACCAGAGGGGGCTTGAGCCCCCTGGACCAGAGTTGGGAGTTGTGAACCCCTCCAAAAATCATTTGGCAAAATTGGACCATCAAGACTGCCATGTAGTTGAGCCTCATTAGGAATTATCAATGAGAAGTAATGCTAAATGATAAAGCACTAAGAAATATTAAGATATCCATTGTTATTAAGCCCTCCCAGGAATAACATCCTATGCTGCTTACTTGGGAGTTTGCTTCACTGAATACATAGAGGGCACTTCTTGTGCTTGGAAGAGTCTTCATATTTAAGAATGCTTGAATGACAATGGATAGGAAAAGTAATTAGCTCTTCCAATACCTGCAAGTAGGCAAAACAATAATCCTTTTGTTAATATTGAACCCCCGCAGCCTTGAAAACAGTTCCAAAGTCCTTGAGCCTTAGCATAGTACAGAGTGAAGCAACCGCCTCAGGTGACAAATGCTGAGGAGACCACAATGACCGCCTCCCTGCTGTTTCTCATGAACATTCAGTCTGCTTCCCTCTGTGGGAATGTGGAGCTGTAAATGGTACAAAAACTTGTCCTGGCTCCTCCGAACCAGCCTCCTGACTCAGGTAGGGTGAAGGATGCTAACCATCACTGGGTGGAGAGGAAAACAAGGAACTAGGAACATCGTAAAGACTTTAAATTACACTTTTAGTTCAAAATGGTATTGGCAGACAAGTAAGGACTGACTGGCTAACGATGGAAGGAGGAATAGAGTACTCTTCAGATTGCTTTAGAGTAGTGGTTTCCCATAATCTCTTTTGCACTGCCTGTACTGGCTGAGGCTTCTGGGAGTGGAAGTCAAAAAATATCTGGAGGACCTAAGTTTGAGAACCATTGCTTAAATATCTTAACAGCATTTTGTTGTTGCTATATGCTGTCAAGTCAGCTTTTACTTACAGAGACTCTAAGAGTGAGGCCATTTCCGCACTAGACTGTTATAGTGCTGTTATTCCAATTTCAACATCCTATGGAATCCTGGGGTTTGCAGTTTAGGGAGAAGTGGAATAATAGCACTATAACAGTCTAGTGTGGCAATGGCCTGAGCAACCTCCAGGAGCCTGGTTATCAACAGCCATACTCAGGTCATGCAGACTCATGGCTGTGGCTTTCTCAGTAAACATATCCATCTCTAATATGACCTTCCCTTTCCTACTGGCTTCCACTTTATCAGACATTATTGTCCTTTCCAATGAGTCATGTTATCTCATGGGGTCTGTTCAAAGTATAAGAGCCTAAGTTGAGTCATTTTTGCTTCTGGAGAGAATTCAGCCTTTGGAGCAAGGACTGTTGATCTTAATGATCTTAATTATCTGAGATGAGCAGTAACGTACTGAGATGAGCAGTAAAGTACAATCAAGTACGAAGCCAGCATTTTTCTAAGGCTGTCTCATCACAAGTGTTGAAGTAAGATTCAACACCTGGCTTTTTTGTACATGGAATATACCATCTCACATTTTGTCTCAAGTAGCACAATGTTTTGAGCTGCCTGTGGTTTAGAGGCCAGGGTGGTTTCTGGCTGTATGTCTCAAAGCCCCAAAATTCAAGGCTGGAATCCAAGTAGGAAATTTAAAATGGATTCTTATTTATTTGGTCCCAGAGATTCAGAAGAAAGGTTCCAAGGATGGGCTAACTGCTCCAAAGCCTCTGCACTTGTATGACACTCCTTATGAACCATCCGAAAATGGCACAGAGCCGAGCTCCCTGCCTGGTACCCAGTGCCGTTACTCGTGGCTTCCTGAAGATGATGAGCGGCCACCGGAGGAATATGACCAGCCCTGGGAGTGGAAGAAAGAACGGATCTCCAGAGTCTTTGCAGGTAAGCAACAAAAGGGTGCATCAATATTAAGGTGATTTGGAGAAGGAGAGAGGAGGAAACAGGATTAGACTAGGGGAGGGATGAGGAAGAAGGCAGAATCTCCTTTTCTTTCCTCTCACTTTGATTGAGAGCCATACAATGTATTATGCAGAGGATCCATGGTTGGGTCTTCTGATGCAGCTGTAGGGAAGGCAAAATTGCTGATAAAATTGATGTGAAAGGCCCTTGGAAAGCAGTTTTTTTTTAAGCACATCCTTGATGGTAGGCAAGATTGCAGTTTTATGTGGCTCACTCCTAGGAGATTGTTTTGGTCCGTGAAAATACGCAGAGTTTGGATTTCCTTGACCAGCGTGGCCAGTAGAACCCTGGTTCCTGTGTCCTCTCCTTCTCAACAGATCAGCTCCCGGAGTCTTTGGCTATGATTTATTGAGCTATAGCAACAACTTCCAGAATCCCCAAGTCATTATGGCTACTGGCCATGTTGGCTGAGGGATTCTGGGAGCTGTAGTCAAAAAAAGTATAACTTTCCAAAACTCTGGAAACATTCAGCCAGCTTCCCTTCAGAATTTTTTCTTTTCTCTCCTAATGGCTTGTCCAGTTGAGATTGAAGGGATCAAGGAGTTACCGTGGCCGCCTCCAGTTGGACAGTTGGATAGCTCTGCAAACCACTCAGATGTTGAGGGATCGGTCACCCCTCAGAACATTGGCACGAGATGTCCATCTGTAAACACTTCCCAAAACCTCCAGAACACCAGTACCAGTCTCCCTGATGCTGCAGGCATGTCTAATTCCTTCGATGCTAGTGGTGGGTATCCTTAAATCACGGTGTTTCTAGATGGGGATATTAATATTATAACTTTTCAGATGACCAGAAGGTCTAGGCCAGGGTGGACAACTGAGAAACTACTAGGGAAGGTTAGGATGGGGCCTCCATTGATCTGTAATTTAAACTGCTTGCATGCCACAGTCCTTTCATTCTGTGTTACCAAAGGACACAGAGTACCATCTTATGCATGTTTATTCACGACTGAATTCCACTATGTTCAGTGGGATTTTGCTACAGGTAAAGGCAGAGCTATTTTGAGCTATAACTCCCTGAAACCCCCAGCCAACAGGACCCATGTGGCATGGAGGATTCTGGGAGGTGTAGTCCCAAAAAGGTTTTCCTGTTTCTGGGTAAATGTGTGTTGGTTTGCTGTTTCACAGCACAATGCTTTGTATCTTTATTCTGATCACTTTACTTCATCATTTCTCTCCTGCACACCTTTGTTCTTTTGCCTCCTGACTCTGATTGTTTGGGATTCGTAAGTGCTCACATAAATAGGAACTGTGGATTTCAAATACAGTTTATGAGCAGAAAATTTGATATAAATTTCAGAAAAATAGGTACATTGGCAACCTGTTATTTCTCATC
The DNA here is from genome assembly GCA_948474755.1 of Ctenosaura bakeri. Classification (NCBI taxonomy): domain Eukaryota; kingdom Metazoa; phylum Chordata; class Lepidosauria; order Squamata; family Iguanidae; genus Ctenosaura; species Ctenosaura bakeri. Next base: position 560,325 of record CAOLHI010000566.1, on the reverse strand, counting down.
ATTGCAGATTTCTAAATGTCTTGGCTATTTCATTAGTTCTGTTTCTTAAAAAAAGAGCTTTCAAATAATGCTGATAAATATCAAAAGGTAAGAAAGTGATAGGACATAAATCACTTCTTCTGAGAAGGTGCCTTCTGGGACACTATCCCCGTGGCCTAGGGGAATGGTCTTGAGAGATGGAAGTTGTTCTAATAAACACAATCTTCAGGAAGCATATGTAGTTCAGTGGAAGAGCCTGTACAGCAGGCCCCAGGTCCAGTTCCTGGCCTTTCTAGAGTGGGTTGAATCCTGTCTCAAACTCTAGAGAGTCTCTGCCAATTATAGTACAGTTGCTGTAAAAAAATTGTTGGGTGAAAAAAAAGGACATAATTGATGGTTATTTCCATTTGGGTGGCATGACAAGAGAGAAAAAAAATGGTGGACAAAATCCGCAGGTTGGTGTAATTCAGTGGAGTCCATTTTCCAGTATGGTTTGTGCCCATACTTTTGTTGTACCTATGGTTATGAAACCATGGCAGCTAAATTGTATGGGTACATTTTTTGGGGTTCATCGTAACCAATAGTGAACCCTAACGACTACATCCTGGAGCTTTCTTATTTCTTTTTTCAGCTTGGAAAAGATGGTAATTGGAAGATCACAATTGTCAATTGGACTGTGCTGGGGCATGCAGCTTCCAGGGGCAGGTGGCCATATTGGTACCTGTTGAATCCACCATGAGCTGTATAACCCCTACAATTGCCACTAAATTTGCCACATCAAAAACTCCCTATTTCTATAAAGGAGGTGTGCTCTCTGCGTGCACCTTGTTTATGGCATAGAATTTCACCTCTGGGATGCTTCCAGGAGAGTACAGACAAATGTGCAGAGGCTATGCATCTTGTTTTAAAGGAAAAGCAATGCTTTTTTCTTGCTACTGTTATTACTTCTGCAGAAAATTCAGTGATAACAGAGGCATTGAGATGGGGGAAGGAAGGAGAGGGTGCTGCACACAAACCATAGGCATCATGTTGCCCGCTCATTATGTTGCCAGCACTGAGCTTGATGAACCAGTGGACTGTCTTGGTATGAGACAGCTTTCTGGGTTCCAGACATAACTGGGAACTCAGGTTTCCTCATTGATTTGTCCTGTCCTCACTGTAATTCAGAGCTTCAAGTTTCTTGCACATCTTCCTTGTCCTGTTGTCCTGCCTTACAAGTTCCTGTAGTTGTGCCTCTGAGGGCCACCCCACCACATCTCCTTCACTTCCTGAAGTCGCGTGTTCCTCATCTCATGCACCGTCGTGTGTTTCCACCCAAGGCAAGGGAGCACTGACGACCCCGCTGCCATCTTGCATGGAGAAGAATGGTAGCCCATGTTGGTCGAGCATGGAGCATGGGCTGGCTTTCGGTGAACACGTCAATCCCACTTTGCCACTGGAGAGCCAGGCGTGAGTAGGCTGGGAGTGGGTGGGAGAAGCGAAGACCATCAGCCACTGCCAAATGCAACTGGTTGCACTCTTCCTAGCATACCTGCAACACTACTCTGTTGATACCGTCTGCCTTCTTGAGCTAGATTGTGCAGTCTCAAATGTGCAGCCCTCTTGATGTTGAGCTACTATTCCTATCATCCCTCACCACTGGCTATGCTGGTTAGGGATGATGAGAGCTGCAGTCCAACAACATCTGGAGGGCCACATTTTCTCCTGTTACGTGTAATTGGAATACTGTATTGGAGGTATCAGGGACTACCGCATTGATACTGATTTCTTTCCAGTTGCTCCTGGGACCTTAGCAAGGCTCCCAGCCCGCTCACTATCAGCCAGTGAGAGTCCAGCAGACCATAAGGTTTATAATCAGTTGCTCAGCAACAAAAGGATGCTGAGAGGCCAGCTGGCTGGAGGAGGAAGAGCCTGGGGGATAAAGGGCTGCAGCTAAAAGAGAAAAAGGAACAGAACAAAACAGAAGACAAGGACAGAGTAGATGAGGAGAAGCTGTGGTAGCAGGTGACCTTTCCCTTCCAACAAAGATAAGGAGATTCCTTGGCTGAGCCTATGGAAGATCTGTAGCTGAGTAGGTGTTAAGGGAGATGAGAGAAGAAAGCAAAGTGGGAGGGAAGGGTAGCTTGAAGGGGAGTCAGTGTGAGAGCTTCTTCATCGGTGGATCCAACCCTCTACCTGTTGCATGGGAGAGGTGGCCTTATTTAAAAGCCAGAACTCATCACCAGACCCAGAATGAGTTGGAGAGTCTTAGCAGGCTGGACCCCACCCTGCGAAGCACTCTGTGCTAGAGCCTGGAAGCAAGGTTCCCTTTCCCACTGTAGATGGGAAATCTGCATAATTAAGTTCAGAAAACTGTTCAGTCACCAGTTATTGCTACTGTGTATAGTTATTTTTCTTCTCTTGTATATGTTTACATTTCATATGGAAGTGGTGCAGATTATACCTTCTGAAGGGTGTCATGAGTTTTAGAGCTCATCTACTTTTTTTTTCTATGTAAAAGTCATTCTAGCACACTGCAGCAGAGCCAGTGGAACATCTCTGCTTCCTTTCTCTACCTCTGGTTCCAGCTGAGTCCCAAACAGTTACAGTCAAGCTTACTGATAAATTTGAGATCAGTAGATTTATGCTGAAGTCACTCTCTGAACTTTGAAAGATGGCACCGAGTCCTAGTGAAGGCCTGGGAAGACCCATGTGTGTATATGGTTTTCTGCAGAGAAAATGAATGCTTCAGGGGATGGTGGGCAAGCTGTTGGAGGGACTTACCATGGGGCACCCTAGCCTCCAAGATTGGAAGTGCCCCCTTTTGGGGAGGAGGGATTGGGGAAAACTAAGGTGTGAGGGAGGCAGTATTTGAGTTGGAACAGGGGCTAAAAGTTCTGGGCCACGTGCTTCCAAACCCTGCCTTAGGATGTACATGCATGTCACCTGATTATTACTAGCTCAGTGTTCATTAGAATGGTAGCCTGCTAAGATGAAGCAGTTCCATAGAAACAGGACTGAATGATTTCCTCCCTCTTCTACAGGTGGTATCATGGGACCTTGAGCCGGGTAGATGCGGAAGGGCTGTTGCGGCTTTGCAGAGAAGCCAGTTACCTTGTCCGGAACAGTGAGAGCAGCCACGATGCCTTTTCCCTCTCCCTCAAGTGAGTGAGGACAGATGATTGAGTATGTGATGTACTTTCTTAGCTGATAAAAGTTGTTTAGGGAGTTTCCTGGACTGGCTGTGAACAAGTGCATTTAGAGATGCATGCAGCAAGTGAAATTGGCAACAAACTAAGGTGTGTTCCTTTTCTGGATGTCAGCCAGTCATGTCCTTTTCTAAAAGACTCCATTACCTCTCTGTCTCTTTTTTCTCTAGAAACCTGTTGGTAACATATATACATGTAACTCCAGTTTATGTGCATGTATTCCTCTTTTCAGACATTGCAAAGGAGGTATTCAGTACCTTCTTGCACAGTGTCTACCTCCAGGCATCTTTCAAGTGCATGAAGTGCACAGCCATAGCCATTTGATGGCCTGGGGAAGTGGGGAGGAAGGTGTAAGATCCAAGAGAGCAACATCCGTTTTCTTCTTTTGCAAGAGGAAATGCAGCCAGGTCCTTCCTGGATGCTTCCCAGTGTCTCTCCTCCTCCCAGCTGTGACCGTGTGTTCTGGGAATGCCTCCTGCCACCTCTCTTCCTGCTGGCCAATGGATGGTCATTGCAGCTTCCCTAGAGTGGAAGAGATGTGGAACTACAGTCATCCCTCCATATTTGCTACGATTAGGGGCACAGGACCCCTGTGAAAGTGGAAAAACCGTGAATAACTCTAGACCCTCCCAAACCATATTCAACACACACAAAAATATGATCACCATAGTCAGCCCACCATGGATTCCTTTGAGGCATCAGGGCTGAAGTGGGTGGCTGGGGGGGGTTACTGCCACTTCCGCTGCTGCCCCACACCATTTTTAAGAGGGACTTACAAGCCTTGTTTGCAGTTTCTCAGTCTCATGAGGTTTGCAATCTTTATTAAAAATGGTATAGGAAGACAGCAGAGGTGACAGCAAATAATCCGTGAATATTCAAATCTGCAAAAGTGAAACCCACAAATGTAGAGGGTGGACTGTACATGGATGGAGTATTACACTTCACCCACACAGCATCTCAGGCTTTGTATCTGTAAACCAGGGTGGAAAGCTTAAACCAAGAGGTTACTTTGACAGGCGGGAACTATGAGAAAAGCTAGAACTGGTTTCAAGATTCAAAATTAAAAAATGGTAACAGAAAATTCAGCTTTGGTTTGATTTATAACCCAACCCTTCTTTGTGAGATCTCCAGGGCACTAATTTTGAATGATATTTTAAATGGGTGTAGGGAAGAATTCAAAAAAATGAATTTCAAAAGCTGATACAGAACATTGTGGCCTAAATCCAGTTGTTAGTCCCAGCTAGAGTAGATCTGTTGAACCAGTGGGCTCATTATTAAATTTGCATTGATTTGGTTGGCTTACTGTAGTTAAAGTTAACAAAGGAATTTGGATTGAAGTCATCACATATTTATATAAGACTTAAAAAAAACTTTCAGGTTGACACTTGAAAAAGAAAAGTTTCAGAAGCCAGAATTCAGATTGGTACAAGATTTCGTTCTGGTTGTGTTTTGAGATCTGGTAAAAGGCAAGATGGCAAAGCCCTGGAGTTTCAGCTAAAGGAAGATGCTGCAGTACCATTGCTTAAGCTAAGCTAGTTTGTACTTCATAATGTGATACTAGTTTATTGCTTCTGACCAAAAGTCATTGCATGGTTTGCATTTGGTCAGTGTGTGGATAGGGACCAGAACTGAAATGATATGCACGTATCTTCCATGATGGAACAAAAGAAGACTGTTAAATATATATAGAGAGAGAGAGAGAGAGCAAGGGAGAGAGAGATTGAGAGAGAGAGAGAGAGAGACTCTTCACTATCTGGCACCAAATCGTGCCAATCAGTTTGGATGACAAGCTATATGTAGCACCAGAGGTGCCAACCCCCCCCCCCAAAAAAACCCATAAAGAGGCTTATAGGTATATACAGTGTACCTTCTGCTGACATAACCTTCACACACATGAATATGAGGTTGTGCAAAGCCTCGTGTTCAGTTATCATCAATGGGTGCACTGGGTGTGTGCCCATGCCAGCAATAATGGAACGATAATGGGATGGAGCATTCACGTTGTTTGTTTTATGCAAGGGTTTCCAGAATGGAAAGCCTGCAAATACAGAGGGCACACTGTAAATATAATATACTTAATATATGTAAGGAGACATATATGTTCATGTCAATAGGTTTAGCTTGCTGGGGGTGAGCTAGGCTGGTGCTCACTGCCTAAGGACTCCAGGAGCAGCCAAACAAACCCTAAAGTTTAAGTCCATGGTTTGTTTGTCATGATGTGCAAACCCAGACAGAGATAGTGCTCTGGCTTGTCTCTCATTTCACAAGCCAGAGAAATGGACTGGTTTGTTTAAATGTTGATCCTCTGGCTTGCTGGGCAGGGAAGGAAGGAGCGATCCAGTGACCAGCAGACTCTACCATTTTCATAGGTTATACAAACAAACTGTGGACTATTATATGCGCCCATGGTAAGTCAGGGTTCCTGTGGGCCCCTGTCTTATTATAATATGAGGCCAGTGTATGCTGTGTATCTTGGAAGAGATATTTGAGGTGATATGGGAAAGTTACATTTTCTTGAACTCTCATAGTCCTCCAGCCAGTAAGGTTAGAGGATTCTAGGAACCGTGGTGCAAAAATAATTTTTCCAAGCTCTGGAAGATGATGGGAATTGGAGTCCAAAAATAACTTTCTTAAGGACCAAAGGAGACACAAGGGAGTAACAGTACTTTCTATTATGACCAAATAAAATGTCCAGAATTCCTCAAACCAATTATTAAATAGAACAGGGGATGCAGAAAGAAAAATACTGAAGTGTGATGTTTTTCCTCTCCTCTTCTCCTGTCTGCAGATTGTAAGGATCATAAGGTGGAATTTCAGAGGCTATAATTTCATGAGCTGACTTGTCTTCTTTCCTTTAGGAGCAGTCAGGGCTTCCTCCACATGAAGCTCTTGCAGACAGAAGATAACAAGTTCGTCTTGGGCCAGCACAGCCCACCATTCGACAATGTCCCTGAGATCATCCACCACTATGCCAGCCACAAGTTGCCCATCCAGGGGGCAGAGCACATGTCCTTGCTCTATCCAGTTACCACACAACCCTCCAGTTGTCTTGCAGCTGAGCAGTGATTTCTGGAGGAGAACTGTAAATGGGTGGCTACCTGGTCTGGGAAGCACATGTGAGCACACCAAGCAGGAGTGGAAGCTCTGGACTACAGTTGGTTGCATGGGCTGGGAGAGGAGGGATTCGAGGGATGGTAAGGTTAAAAGTCATAGATGGTTGAAATGGGACAAAATCTGGGACACCACATACTAGAACCATTCTATCCTGTGCTCTGTATTAATAGAACTGTGTCTGTATTGATACTTTGCATGCTGGAATCCAGGGCATCTTGTTGGGATGGCCAGTTAACCCCATGCATTTGGGGAAGGAGGGGACAATACTGAGTGGAAGACTAGAAATCTCAAATTTATATGGCACGTTGGGTGTATCACAGAATTCAGTCCCCAGCATCAGAATGATCCTCCCGTTCTGTTCAATGGATACTTATTGACTGCGGCATCAACAGTCTGAATGTTCCTGTCATCTGGTCTTGCATCAGAATAGGCATTTATCAGTTTAAATCAGGCTTTTCCAGTTGGGCACTCTGCTGTTGGGTCAGACTACAGCTCCCATCATCCCAGCTTTTCTGTCTACAGTACAACAGAGTGGAAGTGAGTCCTATCGGTTACACATTTGGCTGAGAGTCATCAAGGCATGACATAGCAAGAGAGGGGAAACAGCTAAGTTACAGAAGCTCTGCCTGATTTCAGAAAGGTGTTTCTTTTCCCAACAATATTTCAAGTTCTGTCATCTATCTTTCTCACTTGACCTCCTTCTGCTGCAAAAATATCCAGCCAAGAAATCCTCACAGTCTCCTGTAAGCAGACTTCACCGCCTATGGGATTTTCCATTTTGGCCAATGCCTTCATGCAGCTGTGTGGATTTAACAAGCTGCTCTGTGTCACCCTTGGTGCCTGGAATATTGGGTGACTTTACTGAACATTTCCAGTCCAGGCAGCTCTCCTCTAAAGTGTGTGAATGGACTGCTGAGCAGCCAGCTGTCCTGACATCTGGGTATCTCACCCTCTTCTCACTGCTGCAACGTGGGAGGCAGACACTTCCGAAAGAACTGTGGATGAGCCCATCAGTGAATCAGACTTAAGAAACACTGAGAAGAAAGATGAAAAGACCCATCACTCGCTTGTAGACAGCACCCTCTGGACACACGGAAGGTTCCAGTTCAGTTCCTGGCATCTTGTTTGGAGGAGCATGACCTTGAGTAGACAACAGTGGGCTAGATGACTTTTCAAAGGCAGCTTCTGGTGTTCTTATGATGAGAGCACTTTGCATGTGTCGGGATCCTTGTTATTGTCTGTTTGTCCAGGATGCATTGTGAAGCCCTCATTTCCACCAGTCAGGGAGTCTTGTTTCTGGCTTCTGTAAAGAAATTAAAACATACATTCAATGGAATATCTTGATTGCTATTATCTTTCTCTCTGCACTAAGCAGGCATGACTGAAGTCTGTGTTTGTAGTCTCCTCTTGCAGATCTAGACTGTTTACTAGATTGTGTTTATTATTTTGTAACTATTAGGAGTGAATCTAGTCTTCGTTGCACTACATTCTTTTTTATTATCCCATTTCTTCATAGCGTGAAAAAAGTCTTACCAAGATATGGCTGATTCCTCACCATGAAGATTAACTGGCAAAAGTTGTCATTTTAGGGTTTGTTCAAAAATCCCAGAGTGGCAAATTGACAAATAGAATAGCTCCTGGGAGCCAGTGATTGGTGTGTTCCTTTGCTTGCAACCTCCTAGTTGCATTGCTGTTAAAGTGCTAAGCATGTGAATAGTGGGACTTTTCCTGGCCACACTTGGGTTTGAGCCTAAAAAAATTTTGGACAGCATTTTCTCGTCCAGAATTCCTGGTCCTTGGTCTTGTCAATCACATTGAGCCTGGTTTCCTCCTCTGTGCCTCAATCCTGAGATATTACTGCTACTTCTTGCCCACATGCTACAATGTGGTATTTGCCGTCAAAAACAAAAATTTTAAAAAATCTTCTAATAACTAGGGCCAACTAAGGGACCTATTAGCCTGTGTAGGGATCCTTGAGATTTACAGAAATACCAAAAAGCCCTTGAGGAGGCTGCAATAGCAGGAAAATGAAGTTTGAACATTTACAGTAATGAAAACAAAAAATAGAGTTCTGGGGATGGCAAAGAGGTCAGCTGAAGCCCCGAACAGCTTCTATGATCCTAGAGGGGGACTGGCAGTCAGAAATACTGAAAAGTAGCACTCCGATTGGACAGAAAGGGTATGCTGCAACATTTTCTTGCAGTTTCTATTTGCAGTTCTTCTCTTAACCTAAGTGGGTATGTTTCCATCGATGTTGAAGGGTGCAGCCACTATAAAGATGTAAACGTAGCTTTTGGATCAAATGATCTCTTCGTTGTCCTATGACAGAAGAACTGCAGTTTATCGGTAAGCAACCTGTTCTTTCTGGCAGAGATGAGGGGAAGCAAATTCATGCTGCTGCTGTTTTCTGAATCATGTCCAGAGCCAAGCTAGCCTTCTCTTTATTATTTCTTGAAAGAAGGGTACATCCGCCCTACACAGTTATGGTGCTGTTATTCCACTTTGAACATCCTATGGAATCCTGAGGTTTGTGATTTAGGGCGGGGCCTTTAGAATTGTTAACCAGAGAGCTCTTTGGCCTCAGTAAACTACAAACCCTGGAATTTCACAGGAGGTTGAACGTGGAATAATAGCACTATAACAGTGTCGTGTGAAAATGGCCATTCTTTCACTGTCTTTCTCTCATTCATTCATTGATATGTTTATTATTGTTGTCTGCCTTCAAGTTGTTTCTGACTTAGGGTGATCTTAAGGAGAACCTATGGGGTTTCCTGGGGCTGAGAGTGTGTGATACATTCAAAGTCACCCAGTAGGTTTCTATCGCCAAGTGAGGAATTGAACCCTGGGCCATTTCCGCACTAGACTGTTATAGCGCTATTATTCCGCTTGCAACATCCTATGGAATCCTGGGTTTGCAGTTTAGAGAGGGCCGTCCGGCCCCTCCCGAAACTGCAAACCCCAGGATTCCATAGGATGTTGCAAGCGGAATAATAGCGCTATAACAGTCTAGTGCGGAAATGGCCCTGGTCTCAGGGTCATAGTCCAGTGTTCAGACAGTGAGCTGAGAAGTGGGGAGAAGGCACTAAGCCATGTGAGAGACTTTGCAAGCAGCACATGTGCAGTTGGTCCTAAGTGAGCCTCTCTAAACCCTTCATGATCCCTATAGTATAGTACACAGCTTCTGCTTTTCAACCAATTCCATTTTCTGACAGGTCTCTAGTCCCTAACTGGTCAGATAGTGGGGGAAGCTCTAGTGCTTCATTAAGCTACAAAGGCTAGGCTTCCAGAGGATGCAACCTTAACAGTTAAAGTAGAATCATAATGCTACAACTGTGTTGTGTGAAAGAGTCCCAGGAGTGGTGATTTTGCCTTCGAAGCAAGTCTCTGGATCTCCAAAGCCATATTTCTCCTAGCTTCCCTCCAAAGGATTTTAAAACCCCCCAAATGAGTTTTTGGTTTCTGCCCACTTTGGAATTTGCTTCTTAAATTTTTTTGGATGGAAAAAAGATGTGTTGGAGGAAGATCCTGGGAACCAAAAATGGCTTCCCTCAATGCAGGGCCGAGATGGTGTTTCTTATGGCATTGCCCTCCTTGGACATGGACGTGTTTCCACTCTTGGTTTGATATGTGGTGCCTCTGGAACATCCAGGAGAGGGAATTAAGTCTTCTCTTCATTTTTTCTTCTGCATGCCCTTGAGCAGCTTTTGGCAACCTGGTGGCCTTGGTGGGGATGATGGGACTTGCAGTCCCCCTGCCATTGGAAGGGTGCCTACTTGGGGGAGGTGGCTGCAGGCACAGTGAGTACTATGCTCCTGTTGACACTTGCTTTCCTTCTAGGCAGGCAGGCAGCCAGCCAGCCAGCGCCTGTCACGACTCAGCAGCCTACCCGCTGGTATGTGGGGGCTGAGGAAAAGCTGTTAAGCATTTGAAAGCCTGTCATTGCTGCTTGCAAGGGGAAGGGAGGGGAGGCGAGAGGTAAGGATGCTTCGAAAGTGAATCAGTCTGTGGCCTGGCAGAAGGGAACTGACAAAGGACAGGCAGCCTCTCTTCCTAGCTATATAACATGGGTGGAAAAAGTCTTCCAGGCCACTGGCTGGTTTGACACCATTTCCACACTAGACTGTTATAGCGCTATTATTCCACTTTCAACATCCTAAGGAATCCTGGGTTTTGCAGTTTTGCGGGGGGCCTTGAGGCTGCATGCCCCAGGATTCCGTAGGATGTTGAAAGTGGAATAATAGCGCTATAACAGTTCTACTGCGGAAATGACCTCAGTTTCAGGGTTTTGATGGGGAGGAAAGGGGACATTTCCAAAAGGCAAGGCCCAAAACAACTAGCATATTTTAGCCCAAAAGTCTTGCTGTCAGTAACTCAGCTTCAGCAGAGGCACTGAATTTTTATAGAATGGATTCATACAAGCTAGGAAAGTATCAAATGAAAATATCATGGGGAGAGGGGAAGTAGCCATCTGGATTGGGATCCCGGAAGAGTCAAATTCATAGAAGAGGAAGATTTCAGCTCGTTTTGCTTAGAACACAACTGGCTAACAGTGCCTGCCGAAATTCCCTTTTCCGCACAACCATTAAAAGGTACAAGAACCTTCTCCATTTTCACGAGCAACCCTAGGTATAACCTGGGGTATCACTGATTAATCCTAGCCAATAAATTGACTAACAAGCTCTATACAGGCTTAAAGACAAATGTATAAAGACATAAAGCAAGAGTGGTCCACCTGAAGTGACATCAAGTCACTTTTAGCAGCCCCTTTGGCCATTTTTTGGGCTTGTGTTAATTATTTTGGGTCAGGGGTTGCAGACTCTGGGGGCTGGGAGAAGCAAACGCTTGCATTTGCTGGCAGTTTGGGATTCTTTTGGCTGGTTTTGATGCAGCCCATGGGATAGCTCACCCAGCCTATGGGCAACTTGTTCAGACTATGGCCATTTCTGCACTACGCTGTTCTAGTGCTATTATTCCACTTTCGACATCCTGTGGAATTCTGCGGTTTGTAGTTTATTGAGACCAAAGAGCTCTCTGGATGAGAATTCTAAATGCCTCTCCCTAAACTGAAAACCCCAGGATTCCATAGGATATTGAAAGTGGAATAATAGCACTAGAACAGCGTAGTGCTGAAATGGGCTGTGTCTGCTTTATTTTTCATCTCTGTGCTTATTTCTGAGCATTAATCAGACAGAAGAACTGGTACTTCCCTGAAAAAGTCTGCTGTTATCTCCAATAATACTTCCCAGGACAACCTTCCTGTTATCAGTAATGAGAGATAACAGCAGAGTTTTCCACCAGTGCTGGTCAGGAAAGGCAGCTTTTTTTCAGCACATGCTGGGAAACACACTATTATCTCCAGTCAAGGACTGGTGATAAGAAAGGATTTAAAGGTATTTACAATTTAAATGCCTTGTTTTTTTTTAAACAGCAAGGTTTTTAAACTTTCATTGCCTTCTGAGCAGATAAGTCTGTTGATTAAAGGTGCCAGATTATTACTGTCTAAGACCCCAGTTTTTGACAGCAAAACCTGGGATTTGGGAATGACCTCCCATGATGTCACAGGAAAGAGACTCTGGTGATGTTACGAGGCTGAAGTTACAAAAAAAACCCCAGCCCCATGCAATGTTGTTAAATCTCATATATTAAACATCAACCACTGCTGCATGGAGTAGAACATTCAGGTTTTTTAAAAACACCAATCCTAACAAATGATGAAGATATGGCTGGCATTCTGTTGGTTAATCCTAGCTGGAGGATCTCCCTGTATGAGCTGCTGGGCCCTGAGATCATCAAGACAGGCCCTTTTCTCAGTCCCACCACTGTCTCAAGCATGGTTGGTGGGGGTCCGAGAGAAGGCCTTCTTGGTGGCTGCCCCTAGACTTGGGAACTCCTTTGCCAGGGAGGCCAGAACAGCTTTCTCCTTTTTGTCTTTCTGTGAGCAGTCTAAAATCTTTTTATTCAGATAGGTTTTTAAAACAGAGAGTTTGTAAAGAACGGGCTAAGGAGTGCTGTATTGTTTTAAACTGAACTGTTTTTATACCTTTTTGTTTTTTTAAATTGAATTTTATTCTTTTAATTTGGTATTGTGTGTTAATACTGCAAATAGTATTATTAAATGCCTACCTCTGGCTCTGGCTTTTCCAAACTGAAATTTGGGCCCTGTGCTGAATAAGAATCTTTTATTAGAGGGAATGGTTCACACACTGGACTAGGATTCTAGAAGACCGGAGATCAAATTCCAGCTCATCCAAAGAACCACTTTGGTCTGCCACACTCTCTCAGCCTTAGGCCAATTCCACACTAGATTGTTGTAGCGCTATTATTCCACTTTCAACATTCTGTGAAGTTCTGAGGTTTGTAGTTTCTTGAGATCAAAGAGCTCTCTGGCTGAGAATTCTAAATGTCCCTCCCTAAACTGCAAAGCCCAGGATTCCATAGGATGTTGAAAGCGGAATAATAGCACTATAACAGTCTAGTGCGGAAACGGCTTCAGAGGAAGGTAATGGCAAGCCTCTTCTGAATACATCTTACCAAGAACAAGCTATGATAGAGTCGGTGTTAAGTCAGATTTGACATGAAGGCATGTAACAACAAAGGAATGCAGTTAGCCTCAGAATTTACTTTGTTCTGAAACAAGTGTTGGCCAGTGACAGCTCCCATAACAGCTGTTCACTGGCCATGTTGGCTGTGGTTGATGGAAACTGGAATCCAAAAGTTAGGAAGACCTAGTGTCTTCCTTTACAGAAGACAGTCCTCTCCTTAAAAGCCTCTTCTATTTGAAATGCTGTACAAAAATAAAGAACAAGTAGCCAGGAGAGCAGGGATTTGCAATAATACCTGGCCAGCAGACTGAGCAGCAGGCACATTGGTCACCTGGTAACAGTCTTCCTTGTTATGGTGCCCATTTCCACACTAGCCTGTTCTAGTGCTATGATTCCACTTTCAACATCCTATGGAATCTTGAGGTTTGCAGCTTCGGGAGGGGCCGGCCAGCCCCTCCCGAAGCTGCAAACCCCAGGTTTCCATAGGATGTTGAAAGTGGAATCATAGCACTAGAACAGGCTAGTGCGGAAATGGGCGGTGACATGCTCTACATTTCTGTTTTTTTAAAAAAGTGATTATTTCAGAATTGGCATCTATGCATATGTGAATAAGCCATTTCAGTTTTATGCAAACCTTTGCCCTCTTTTGTCCTTTTTTCGGGGAGGAATGCATACGTGGCTACGCTAGTCAAAAGTTCTCCACCCCTGGCCTAAAATAAAGTTTCCAGCTTATGATATAGAAATACACTCCAGCATTTCACAGTTGAAAATTGAGACACAGGTGGCCCAGTAATACCAAAGTGGGATCAAAATGGCAAAAGATATTAATGAGGAAGAATGTATGAACAAGACAAGGCTGCAGCAGTTTGCTTTTGCCTGGACCTACGAGGGAGGGCAAGATTCCTCCACTTCTCTCCTCCCATATGCTGAATTAACTGAATGCAGATTACTTTTTGCCGTTTGAACTCAGTTTGTAGTTACCGAAATAATCTGAGGACTAGGAGGAAAAGTCAGAGGCGGAGAGATAAATGGGACATTTTAAAAGCAGCTGTAAAAGTGAGAAGACAAAGGATTAATCAAAACTATCCCTGACAAAGTGGAACAGTTGGAGGGTATGTATAGGTGTAATCATAACTGGAATGTCTTTTTTAAATAGCCCACTGACACCCCCACTGCCATGAAAAAATAATAACATAATAAAAATTAATTTTCTCAGCTTGGAAGATCACATACCCCTGATTGGGGACTGAATAAGAGTCACTGTGCTCTGTGAAACAAATGCGTGAATGTTCAGGATCAACAAGAACGATATAGAAATTAAAGTGGTTTTCTGTCTGCCATGTTTATGAATTACAAAACATTACAAAACAGGTTATACGTTCTGTGCCCAGTCACTGAGATCTGCCAGAGAAGCCCACCTCTATGGTGGCTAGAGTGCCAGCTGGCCCCTCCCGAAACTGCAAACCCCAGGATTCCATAGGATGTTGAAAGTGGAATCATAGTGCTATAACACTCTAGTGCAGAAATGGCCTAAGTCCTACTGATGGGAAGAACATGTTATGTGGTGATAGGAGGGAGGTCCTTCTCTACCTTGGCCCCTTGGCTATGTAATGCCCTCACATACAAGTCCTGACTGAAGCTAATGCTGGCCTCATTTTGTACCAAGTTATAATGTGGCTTTTAGACAAGCTTTCGGGGCCTAGGCTTGACTTATGAACCTCTTTTTATTTTAAATTGTTTCATCTTGCTTTGCTGTCTGTGTCCCACTTTGAGATCTTTTAATATCGGGTAGAGTAGAATTGCCTTTATTAATAGACAAACATTCTGCTCATGAGGAATGAAGTGGAACAAGCTATTCCAGACACTGCCTGTCTTCAGCTGCCAGTTTTTAGATTTTGCCAGATTTTTCCCTCATTTAAGTTCCTTTTCGAGAAATGTACGCTAGGATTGCAACTTCTGTGCCCCATGCAAGATGCTTCACCTTTCCAACATTTGTGCGGAATAGTGGGAGGCAACAGTGCTCTTTCAAAAAAGACTTGCTCGCCATTAGGCAGCCGAATTCACCAATGTCCTATTTTCCAAAGTTGTGCGCATCGATGAACACATGCCGCTGCAAATCTGCGATGCCTCCGCTCTTCCTCTGTGCCAGACAGACGCAGCCGTGCTGGAGGCTTGGCGTGTGACTGCGAGGCTGGCCAAAGGGCTGCAGTCTTATCGGACAGACGGGTAGTGTCTCCCCTACCAGCTCATGTGCGTGCATCCATTCTGTATGGCTGCCTCTTTCCCCCAGCAGCCCTCTCATGAATCCATTCTGCTAGCAGTGAGGAATCACATGACGCCAGCCTGGAGCTGCACTGAGCATGGGCAAAGCCATCTGGGCCACAGTGCTCCTTTATGAGAACAACAAAGCCAGCCGGAGGAGTCAGCAAGCCAACCAACCAACCCATCCTTTTGTTTTCTTCCAGTCCACCTGCTTCGATGCTCTTTTTGTCTGCTTCTTGCGCAGCGGCATAGAAGACCATTCTTTTAGTTAACCGTAGATCTCAGTGCTCCATTCGTGTCACCGTCTGCCCCTTGAGTGCAACCCTACATTCATCCATCCGTCCATCACCCACCCTCCCCGGGCCTTCCATAGCAGCGGCAGAGAAGCAGTTGTTGTGAGTATTCGACAATGAAATGGGAAAGTCTTTGCATGTGTTTGACCAGTGTCTGGGCCATTAGTGAATCGCCAGGGCTAGAAATGTGATGGCGGAAGGAAAACGGGGAGGCAAGGAGCTGTTTTTCTAGCCATTCATTTCTCCTCCCCCTGCAAGCTGTTAAAACCTAGGTGCCTCCCTTTATTTCTCCCAGGGGTTGCTGTGTAGAGAAGCTGCAGAGGACGGCTGGGTGCAGGGAGATCTGGTTTTGTAAAGATGCCACAAAAGGACTGTGTCTTGTTTGTATTTGTGCATGCCTGTTTTGCACATTCAGTTCTACTAGGGCCTCTCCTGTCATGCTGCATGTGAAAGAGTGTGTGTGTGTGTGTATGTGAGAGAGCGCGAGAGCGAGAGCACAACACAGAGTTTGAAAAAGAGAGAGTGAGGGACTGAGGAAAGGACACTTTCAGAGGTCTCTACATGCTCCTTAGGGTGGCTTGGGTTCCCTGATGGGAAAGCTGAGACTGATGAAGGAAACTAGGTTGCAATTGAGAGCAAGGTGTTTTCCATGCAAGTCAGCAACAGGTGTCTCTTCGAGGCCTTCATCCCTCCCCTGATTTCTGCCAAGGTCCAGGCCAGAGCTCGAACACACCACTCCGAATTGCACCTGCTCCGAATTGCACTCCGAATTGCACTTTGACCATTTTTTTTTGGTCAATGGAAGAGGCTCCTGTTGCTATGGAAACCATAGAAAAGCAGATGGATATCTCCCTCTTCCAAAATTCTCACTGGACACTTTCTTTGAAAGGGCTGTGGCTCCGCTGTTAAGCAGAGTGAGACATCTGTCTCAGGGAAGGTGGTTTGGGGGTGTCAGGGAAGGGCAGTGCCTTTTCATTGGGGATCCCCCCCCCTAAAAAAACTACATGTAGTTTTCATGGTCCAGGAGATGGAAGAGGAGTTTGTGGAATTCTGGGTTCAGTGTGCCAAAAATGTAGCCAGCTTTGGGTTTTAAGTGTTTTGTGGTTCGCATGCAGACTTTGCCATACTTAGAGCTGGCCCACTGAAGTCAATAGAATTTTACTCAGTCAAGAGCTGTCCCAGTTTGACCAGGACATTCTAGATTCGTCCTCTACCATCCAACTTTTCCAATTGCTTTTAAAACGCCCCAGTTTCTGTGTCCTTTTCCTTCTTTCTCCCTTCATCATCAGCTTACTTCAGCTGCTGCAAACTGAGTTCGAAATGCAAAAGTGGTTTGTGCTCGGAGGAAAAGGAGAGGAGGTGGCAGAATCTTGTCTTTCCCAGTATGTTCTGGCAAAAACTTAGGCCATTTCCGCACTAGCCTGTTATAGCGCGATGATTCCACTTTCAACCTCATCTGGAATCCTGGGGTTTGCAGTTTCGGGAGGGGCTGGGTGGCCCCTCCCGAAACTGCAAACCCCAGGATTCCAGAGGAGGTTGGAAGTGGAATCATCGCGCTATAACAGGCTAGTGCGGAAATGGCCTTACTGCTGCAGCCACTCCTAGCTTGTCTGTTACTTTTGATTAATAACTTCTACCATTTGACAAACGCCATTTCCGCACTACGCTGTTACAGTGCTCTTATTCCACTTTCAACATCCTGGAATTCTGGGGTTTGTAGTTTCCAGAGGTGCAAGAGCTCTCTGGCTCAGAATTCTAAATGCCCCTCCCTAAACTGCAAACCCCAGGATTCCACAGGATGTTGAAAGTGGAATAATAGCACTATAACAGTGTCATGCGGAAATGGCCTTACGTTCCGGTGTTTGGTTACATTTCCTGGTTATCATCTGTGAAAGGTTGGAGGGTAGGCTGAGCAGATCTGCTGTTTAAAGAGTTCATTTTTCCTTCCTCTGCAAAGGATACTTGTTAGTCTAATGTTTGTTATTTATTAGTTGCATTTATGTCACATCTTCCCTCCAGGAGCTCAAGGCAGCATTTTAAAAAAGGTATCCTCCCAATAACCCTGTGATGGATGATTGGGGACTAGCAATTGATCTGTGGTTCTGAGTTGAACTCTCCAGGCACTATAGCACACAAGCTTCCTATCGGGGCAAGTGTAGAGGCAAGATTTTTTTTTTCCTTTCCTTTGAAAAAAATAACAACCACACTTTCCTTGCTGGGGTTACAGCCTCGAAGTACTACTTACACGAGGCCAAAAAAAGTCACAAGATCTTCATATAATAAAATGTCTTGCCGCCAAAACAAAAGGCCCATTCGATGTGCAGTTGCCCTTGTATATTTATTTTTAAAATTAAAAGTAAACAACCACAGAGACCGTTGATGTAGTTCATGACAATATGGGAGGAGGGATTCCTATGTTTTCCTGCGGAAGGTCCCTCTAGCATCCTCCCCTCTGAAATTGCTATGTTTTATCCATGAGAGAAGAAACCATTTTACAGAACAGAGACAAATATTTTATCTCTCGCTAGTGTTTGCACATCCAGGGGTTATTAAAGATACAATTATCCCAAATGTGTAAGAAAAGGCTGCCTGCTCCGAAGAGTTAAAGATATGCTATTTTTTTAAAAGTAATTTTATTAAGTTTCACAAATAAAAAACATCCTCTTAAATTGTACTTTTACACGAAATATTTTTGTTCTTCCACACTGATCTAGTTTTCATTTTCTGAATTTCTGTTCGCTTATAAAATTTAAACATCACAATTCTACGTTCATCTTACATGTTTGATCTTGCATTTCCCTCATCCTCTCATGCTATGTTACAGTTATCCCTCTTTTGTTTCAACCAAAATTCAGACATTTTCACTTGGCAGTTCCCAGCAATTCATAGAATCATAGAATCATAGAAATGCAGAGTTGGAAGAGACCCCAGGGGCCATCCAGCCCAACCCCCTGCCATGCAGAAACACCCTCAAAGCAATCCCTTTGACAGATGGCCATCAAGCCTCTGCTTAAAAACCTCCAAGGAAGGAGACTCCACTACACTCCAAGGCAGCAGATTCCACTGCCGGACAGCCCTGACTGTCAGGAAGTTCTTTCTGAGGTTCAGGTGGAATCTCCTTTCCTGCAGCTTGAATCCATTGCTCCTTGTCCTGGTCTCTGGAGCAGCAGAAAACAAGCCCTCTCCTTCCTCTACGTGGCATCCCTTCAAATATTTAAACATGGCTATCATGTCCCTCTTAACCTTCTCTTCTGCAGACTAAACATACCCAGCTCTCTAAGTCTATCCTCATAGGGCTTCATGGCTTCCAAACCCCTCACCATTTTGGTCGTCCTCCTCTGGACTTGCTCCAGCTTGTCAACATCCTTCTTGAATTGGGGTGCCCAGAACTGGACACAGTATTTAAGATGGGGTCTAACCAAAGCAGAGTAGAGTGGTACCAGTACCTCCCTCGATCTAGACACCATACTCCTATTGATGCAGCTGAGAATTGCATTGGCTTTCTTGGCTGCAGCATCACACTACTGACTCATGTTCAGCTTGTGGTCTATGAAGACTCCTAGATCCCTTTCACACGTACTGCTATCCAGCCACGTGTCCCCCATCCTATATTTGTGGATTCCATTTTTTCTACCTAAGTGTAGGACCTTACACTTCTCTCTGTTGAATTTCATTTTGTTCGCCTTGGCCCAGCTCTCCAAACTATCCAGGTCATTTTGAATTTTGATCCTGTCCTCTGGCGTATTAGCAACCCCTCCCAAATTACCCATTACAATTTGCCATTCTGCTTTTATGTGCTCATCCAATTTCCCCTTTAGCCTCTGAGAAACAATATCTGCATTTCTGTTTTCAATAAATGTCCTCCACCATTGTTCAATTGTGGGTATTTGCTGAGATTTCCACATTTTGGCATATTCTATTCGGGCTGTCGTTATCATATACAGTATTAATCTCCAATGTCTCTTAATACTGGTATTCTCAAGAACATTTGTCATATTTAACAGATAAAATTCGGGTTTTTTTACAAATTGAACCCTCAGTATTTCACACATCTTATTGTGTATTTCACTCCAATATTTCTTTGCCTTGGAACATGACCACCACATATGAAATATTGTTCCCACCTCTTTCTGACATTTCCAACACATTCCCGTTCCTGTATTGTAGATCTTTTTTAACTTATCAGGTGTCATATACCACCTATGAAATAACTTAAAATAGTTAAAGATATGCAATTGATGGGCAAGCATGTATGAATTATCTCTTTGCTGGAAGGGAGAAAAGAAACATCTTGCTTTTGTGTGAAAGGGCTGATAGGATCGTTTAAGCTTTGTAAGACAAACTTCTCTCAATGTAGTATTCTCCAGATATGTTGGCTGGGGGTTCTAGGAACTGTAGTGGGAGATACTGGGTTGGAGAAAGCTTAGGAGTTGTTGTCTAATGTAGTGCTAATTTCCGACTACACTCTTATAGCGTGATTATTCCACTTTCAACATCCTATGGAATCCTGGGGTTTGCAGTTTCGGGAGGGGCCAGCTGCAAACCCCAGGATTCCATAGGATGTTGAAAGTGGAATAATCATGCTATAAGAGTATAGTGCGGAAATGGTCAAAGTGGTGGTCCCTGGACCACTGCGTGTCCCTGAGCTACTGACTGCTGGTCCCTGGTGAGTTTTCAGGATAGAAAGAAACAGTTGTAACTAGTGGGCATAAATAAAGTAGCAGTTCTTGGCAACTAGGGAAAAAAAATGATTGCCGGTCCCCCACATCAGATAGCCTGAGAAGTAGAGTTCTAATGCAATTTAGAGTGTTAGAAATATCATAAAGGATACACCTCCTGTTCCTTAGGCCTTATTTTAAATAGGGAAACATAAAACATTGGGCCAGGATTTTCAGAGCGAAAAGTAGCAAAAATGTGTAATCTCGGATGATTCCCATGACCCCAATGTGTGTATAGGAGCAGTTACCAGAAATTATATACCATCTAATAGTTTCCAGATGGTATAGATGGTATATAATTCTTCTCAGCCACCTCATATTTCCCAGGAGAGAGAGGCAGTGTGGTATACTGCTGGACTGGAATTCCAAGAGGTTAGGATTCAAAACCCCTTCTCGGCCATGGAAACTCACTGGGTGGCCTTGGCAAGTTATGTCCTCTCAGCCTAAGAGGAAGGCAGTGGCCAATCTCCTCTGAATACATCTTGCCTAGAAAAACTGATATGGACACTATAAGCAGAGTCAAACGGAAGGCACATAAAGCAAAATATTTTTTTTCTGATGTTTATGGAGGCATGCTCATAACACCCCAATTTAAATGCAAAGGATTGCTGCCATCATGGCACTCCACCCTTGTATCTCAGAGCCTTTCCACACTACGCTGTTATAGTGCTATTATTCCACTTTCAACATCCTGTGAAATTCTGGGGTTTGTAGCTTCCTGAAGCTAAAGAGCTCTCTGGCTGAGAATTCTAAATGGCCCCTCCCTAAACTGCAAACCCCAGGATTCCATAGCATGTTGAAAGTGGAATAATAGAACTATACCAGTGTAGTGCAGAAAGGCCCTCAGATGTGAGGAACATGGGACTCTCCATTATCACTGACTATACTGATTGGGGCTTTTGGGACTTGGAATCTAGCCACATGTGGAGGGCTGCACATTCTCCATACCTCTAAACTTGGTACATTGCTCCAAATCTATTTTTTGTCCTCCATATGCTATATCCATTCATTTCTTCTGGGATCAAATGTTCTCCATTGTTTCAGAAGCCAGAAAACAGTTTGGTTAAGAATATACATTAGCGTCTTACAATTCATAATATATTTTAGCAGATGCAGGTTGTAAGTCTGTGTGGTGCCTTTTCAATACATTCATTCCAAAATAAGGGTGGGCATATTTGGAGGTTTGATGGCTCATCTGGACCTTCGCACCAATGCCATTTTCAGGAACCAGAAGTGATTTCCATAGACTCCAACCATCCTGATTTGACAACGACAGACCTGATAGATCCTCTATCATCCCACTTTTTCAGCTCCGTTTAAAATGCCCCAGTTTCTCTCTCTTCCTCCCACTTTCACACTTTATCCTCAGTTTACTTCAGTTGCTGAAAATTGAGTTTAAAGTGCAAAAGTAATTTATAGTCAATTCATACTGGTATAACAGTGGGGAGAAGAGAGGACAGTGTCCTGGGGTTTCCATAGGAGGTTGAAAGTGGAATCATCGCGCTATAAGAGTGTCGTGTGGAAATGTTCTCTTTCTTTTGGCTCTAGAGATCTCTGTGAACCATGAGAGGCTGCCATACCTCATCTTGTTAACTTCTTGAGGAAGGGGACCCATGAAGCAGGAAAGGAAATTACTGACATTCAGACAGTGCTAACTGACCAGCTCATTATGGGATTACACCCAGTCTAATCTCAAGGCAGTCTGGATCAACATTCTGGGTTTCATCTGTGCTACACAATTATACCAGTCCCATACTACTTTAACTGGCTTGCCTCCATCCTAGGGAATTTTAGGATTTGTAGTTTCAGAAAGGTATTGATGCAGTCACATGAAGCATGGAATCTGGGGCTTTTCTGACTGTAACGTATGTAGAAGGTTCATCAGAACTGCTTGCACCAGTAGCCTCTACAGTAATTATTCTGGTAGTGCTATAGCCAGAAAAACCCTGATATTCCTTGCTTCTGGGTATGAAACTACAGCATGGCTGTGTTGTGCCATGTTATATGTAATTCAGGCTGCTCACGATGACACTGAAACCCCTGAAAAGCTTGAGACCTTGATACTTGAAAGACCACCTCCATCTTTGTATATCTTCTTAAATATGCCTGACCAAAGATTTGAGTTCTGTTGGAGGAGTCTTCCTCCATGCCTCACTAGTGCAATCGTGCATCACATCCAGACATAGGTGTCCCATTTATGGTATGGCCAGGTGACACCAGTGTTGGTTTCTGTTAGGTGCCATGTTAAAACATGGCTATTTGTTAAAGCTGTTTGGTTTTAACCTTCCCCCCCCCTTGTTAATATCCTTATAAGTGGTTTTAACTGTTTCAGCCTTTTCTCCTGTTTTAACTTTATGATCTATTTAATGTGCTTTTGCCCAATTTGTTTTAAATGGTTTAGATGGTTTTAATTGCATGCTGCCCTGAAATCTCTCGACAGAGGGTGGGCTAGCAATATTTAAATACATAAATACGTACATGCATACATTGTTCACAGCTGTGCAGAAATGCTTATAGTTTCAGATTGGGAGTGGAGGAGATATTCAACAATCAGATACCAGATTCTAGCACAACATCCCCAATTCTCTGAGAGCGTCTGAAATTTTAATTTTAGTCATTTTAATTTTTGATTTATTCTTTTGTTATCTGTTTTCTTTGTTCCTAATTAAAGTCCATATTGCCAATTCCTCCTCCCTGTCCAGCTGCATATTAGAATAATGCCTGTTTCTTCTGCAGGGACAAAAGACTGAAACGGGGGGGACTGTAGTGGTAGGAGTCGGTGTTCCTGGGAGCAGCCAGCCCTCCCAAAGGTGGGCTAAAATAGCAAAGCAGATGGGACTAAAGCATCCTTCAGTTCTGTCCTATTTGCCCCCACCCCAGCAGACCTGTTTTGATGTAAAAGTTTACTCCTTGAAGATCAAGAATGGGATGAACACCTCTGCCTTTTTTCAATACCAGAAAGTATCAGGAGGAAAAGCTGTTTTGGAGAGCAGAGATTGGTCTCTTCCAACTCTGTGATTCCATGAATCTATGATTCTATGATTCCATGAAATCATTACAGTTAGATGAGGCCTTCCTCAAACAGATGACCATGCATTCAGAAAAAAGAGAGAATGCAGTAATGGGAAATTTCAACTATCCTGATATTTGTTGGAAGTCAAATTCTGTCAAGAATATCAGGTCCAACAGATTCCTCACTTGTCCTGCAGAAAATTTCATTGTCCAGAAGGCGGAGTAATGATAGAGCCAAAGGAGGCTTGATTTCCTTTTGAGTTATTGCTGTGGCATCAACTGTGAAGCTATGAAGACATGCCCTCCAACATTTCACCGGTGAAAACTGAGCCCATTTCTGCATTACACTGTTATAGTGCTATTATTCCACTTTCAACATCCTGTGGAATTCTGGGGTTTGTAGTTTACTGAGGCCAAAGAACTCTCTGGTTGAGAATTCTAAGTGCCCGTCCCTAAACTACAAACCCCTGGATTCAATAGGATCTTGAAAGTGGAATAATAACACTATAACAGTGTAGTGCAGAAATGGCTTGCAACATCAGAACATACTCAAGATGACAAAAATTATTAGTGAGGAAGAGCATACAAGTTTGGAGAGGCTGCACTAGTTTGTTTTTGCCTGAGAAGGGCAAGAAAGGCAAGATTTTTTTTTTGCCTGGGAAGAGCAAGATTCTGTGCCCTCCTCTTCTCTCTCCAGCAAATATTTTTGCACTTTGAATTCAGTTTGCAAAAATTAAAGTAAGCTGAGGACAAAGGGGGAAAATGGGAGAAGAAAGAAACTGGGACATGTTAAAAGCAACTGAGAAATCAGGACAGTTGGAGGTTATGTGAAAAACTCCTCCAAATCCGAACTAAAGCCACGGCTACAGACAACCTCCTACCCATTGGACAGCCAATTATTTTGTTCAAAGCTGAAGATATTTTTCCTTCCCCTGATGAAGTTTCCTCAGTTCTTCAACTGGTAAACTGACATCAAAAAGCAACATTGAGCAAAATGTATATAAGATGGCTCTCTTTCCTCTCACATGAATCAATGGTGTTCTCTCCCTTGGCATTTCCTGGTTGTTTCTCAAAATGTCAGGAATTATCAGTACAGGGCATTCTTCACCAATGTAAGACCCCTCCATGCAGTGAATGGCATAACCAGCATGGCCCTATTGTCACTGTCCGAAAAATGATTGTTTATATGAGTGTGTGTACGCATGTGTATGCGCACACTGCTTTTGATTGCAGAAGGACAGCTTTCCCCAAGCAGGAGTGTCATACAGGGGGATTGGATTACAATTTCCATCATCCCCAGCCAAGTCAGAAAAGGGGAAAATAATACTGTGCCT
This sequence comes from Ctenosaura bakeri, assembly GCA_948474755.1. Lineage (NCBI taxonomy): Eukaryota > Metazoa > Chordata > Lepidosauria > Squamata > Iguanidae > Ctenosaura > Ctenosaura bakeri. Next base: position 535,883 of record CAOLHI010000566.1, on the reverse strand, counting down.
TTGATGCTAACACTGTTGCTTAACACTGTGCCATTATATGTTATTATCCTGAGAAAGATGTTTAGAGAATGAAATATGATTATAAGTTGTTGCTATAATATGTTTAAGATAGATTTGATTTGATTAATGGAACTAAGTCATGGGGTATTTCCGCACTACGCTATTACAGTGCCATTATTCCACTTTCAACATGCTATGGAATCCTGGGGTTTGCAGTATAGGGAGGGGCCTTTGGAATTCTCAGCCAGACAGCTCTTTGGCCTCAGAAAACTACAAACCCCAGAACTCCACAGAATGTTGAAAGTGGAATAATAGCACTATAAGAATGTAGTGTGGAAATGGCCATGGAATAACATAGTGGAAATCAAATAATATTTTTTTAAAATAGTCCGTAATACTGATTTTTGGAAATAGAAATTTATGACATGTAAGAATTTTAAGAAATGTAGAAACTAAAATAATTTAGGAATATAAATGTAACAAGCAACAAATTGAAAACAGTAGAAAGAGATGATTACACTCAAGTGCATTTATATAACTGGGAGCTGTTTGCAACAAGGGTAGGAGTCACTTTTAATTAGAGTGTTTTCTTGTTTAGTTTAGTACAGTATGAATATTAGTTTAGTTTGAATATTTTATATATATATATATATACACACACACACACACATACATACATATGCACACACACACACACACACACATGCAGTCATCCCTCCACATTCGGTAGGGTTAGGGGCACAGGACCCCTGTGAAAGTAGAAAAAAATGTGGATAACTCTAGGCCCTCCCAAACCATATTTAACACACAAAAAAGTACGATCACCATATTCAACCCACCATGGATTCCTTTGAGGCATCAGGGTTCCTTCACAAGGCAGGAGTGGCTGGCTGGTGGGGCTTATCCCCACCTCCACTCCTGCCCCATAGCATTTTTAAGAGGGACTTACAAGCCTTGTTCACAGTTTCTCAGTCTCACGAGGCTTGCCGTCCCTATTAAAATTGGCCTGGGAAGGCAGCAGAGACGGCAGTAAATAATCTGTGAATAATCAAATCCGCAAAAGTGAAATCCGCAAATGGGGAGGGCTGATTGTATACTATTGTTAATGCTGATGTTAATGTATCTATGGCCCTTTTCGCATTGAGGCTTCTAGCGCAAGCGGGGGAGGGCGGGTCGCACGAGAAGCCTTCTCTGGGAGGCTGCCGTTTCCCCCTCCTTCCTTCCGCAGGCGAAGGAACGAGCGGGGAAGCAGCAGCCTCCCGGAGGCGGCGGTGGCTCGCGCGTCCGCCCCCCCCGCGAAGCAGGAGGCTCTCGCGTCCGTCCCCCCCGCGCGCGCGCGAAGCAGGAGGTGTCGCGTCCATTGCGCTAGCTCCTCACCCTGCCCCTTCCTTCCGCAGGGGTGGAGGGAAGGAAGCGCGACCCGGCCGCCTACCCGACGCTCCGCACAGGAGGTAAGTGCGTGTGGGTGCCGGGAGCGCTGCGCGAGCGCGGGTGATTTTCGCTTTGAGGCGAAAATCAAAAAATACGCGCTCGCGCAGTGTCAGCCCCGTGAGAGCGGTGGAAGTGGGAGTGCATCATGCAGAGCGACGCTCCCACTCCCGTGAGGCTCAGGGGGCTGTCGCGCGACAGAAAGCCCGTGCGAAAAGGGCCTATGTTGTGTTATGTGTGTTCGATGTTTTGGTGTGATTTGGTTTTGCAGTTAACTTTTAAAGATTTCTAATAAAAAAATAAAGGAAAGGGGAAATAAAAGCTATGTGGATTGTATAATAATAATAATAATAATAATAATAATAATAATAATAATAATAATAATAATATCCCGTCTCTCCCAACGGATTGAGGCGGTACTACAGCAATACATCAAATACATTAAAAGCATTAAAACATAACCCATCCTCCCCACCCACCAACCCATCTAAAACTCCCTAAAACACATTAACTATTAAAAACTATTAAAAATGGTAGCAATAGCTCCGGTTGGGTGGATGCAGAGAGGGCCATAGTGGCGCTTCCTACGGAAGGAGAGCTCACGCCTCTGCTTTGTACACCGTGTTTACTACAGGTTTCCCACCTAAATATCAAAAATGTGTCGGATTCCCCTCCCTTTTCTTTTTCCCTTCAGGAGGCAGCGTTCCTCACGGCCAATGAAGAGGCCGCCGCACAGCCCTGACGTCAGCCATTGTTGCTCTCCGCTTTCCCGAGGACCGTGACTGGGTTGCCAGGGCGACGGAAGCACATCCTGCCCAGGCCGACTCTCCCGCCCTGAGAGCGAGGCCTCTCTTAGGCCTGGAGGGATGTCTGCCTCGCAGCTTCCAGGCTGTCTGGTGGTGGCATGGAGCGGGGAGGCCTAGCCCTGAGGAAGGAGCGCCTGTGAACCACAAAGCAAATGGTCAGTGCCTTTGCCCTCCCAAGTGGGATGGACCTCACCGCGTGGGAGCTGGAACTGAGGGACTGGAACGGCTGCTGGAGGAAGATGGCAGAGCTGCCTGCGCTGAGGAGGGAGGGAGGATGTGCTAAAGGCCATGTCCGCACCAGACTGTTATAGTGCTATTATTCCATTTTCAACATCCTTTGGAATCCTGGGGTTTGCAGTTTAGGGAGGGGGCCAGAGGCCAAAGGCAGTTTAGGGAGGGGGCCAAAGGCAGTTTAGGGAGGGGGCCAGAGGCAGTTTAGGGAGGGGGCCAAAGGCAGTTTAGGGAGGGGGCCAGAGGCCAAAGGCAGTTTAGGGAGGGGGCCAGAAGCCAAAGGCAGTTTAGAGAGGGGGCCAGAGGCCAAAGGCAGTTTAGAGAGGGGGCCAGAGGCCAAAGGCAGTTTAGAGAGGGGGTCAGAGGCCAAAGGCAGTTTAGGGAGGGGGCCAGAGGCCAAAGGCAGTTTAGGGAGGGGGCCAGAGGCAGTTTAGGGAGGGGGCCAAAGGCAGTTTAGGGAGGGGGCCAGAGGCAGTTTAGGGAGGGGGCCAGAGGCCAAAGGCAGTTTAGGGAGGGGGCCAGAAGCCAAAGGCAGTTTAGAGAGGGGGCCAGAGGCCAAAGGCAGTTTAGAGAGGGGGCCAGAGGCCAAAGGCAGTTTAGAGAGGGGGCCAGAGGCCAAAGGCAGTTTAGGGAGGGGGCCAGAGGCCAAAGGCAGTTTAGGGAGGGGACCAGAGGCCAAAGGCAGTTTAGGGAGGGGGCCAGAGGCCAAAGGCAGTTAGGGAGGGGGCCAGAGGCCAAAGGCAGTTTAGGGAGGGGGCCAAAGGCAGTTTAGGGAGGGGGCCAGAGGCCAAAGGCAGTTTAGGGAGGGGGCCAGAAGCCAAAGGCAGTTTAGAGAGGGGGCCAGAGGCCAAAGGCAGTTTAGAGAGGGGGCCAGAGGCCAAAGGCAGTTTAGAGAGGGGGCCAGAGGCCAAAGGCAGTTTAGGGAGGGGGCCAGAGGCCAAAGGCAGTTTAGGGAGGGGACCAGAGGCCAAAGGCAGTTTAGGGAGGGGGCCAGAGGCCAAAGGCAGTTAGGGAGGGGGCCAGAGGCCAAAGGCAGTTTAGGGAGGGGGCCAACGGCCGTTTAGGGAGGGGGCCAAAGGCCGTTTAGGGAGGGGGCCAACGGCCGTTTAGGGAGGGGGCCAAAGGCAGTTTAGGGAGGGGGCCAACGGCCGTTTAGGGAGGGGGCCAAAGGCAGTTTAGGGAGGGGGCCAGAGGCCAAAGGCAGTTTAGGGAGGGGGCCAAAGGCAGTTTAGGGAGGGGGCCAGAGGCCAAAGGCAGTTTAGGGAGGGGGCCAGAGACCAAAGGCAGTTTAGGGAGGGGGCCAGAGGCCAAAGGCAGTTTAGGGAGGGGGCCAAAGGCAGTTTAGGGAGGGGACCAGAGGCCAAAGGCAGTTTACGGAGGGGGCCAAAGGCCAAAGGCAGTTTAGGGAGGGGGCCAGAGGCCAAAGGCAGTTAGGGAAGGGGCCAAAGGCCCCTCCCTAAACTGCAAACCCCAGGATTCCATAGGATATTGAAAGTGGAATGATAGTACTATAACAGTCTAGTGCAGAAATGGCCAAATTCAGGAGTGTAGCTATGGACAGAGTGGGCAATTTTGATGGCCTTCTTCTCCTCCAAAATCCTCCCCCTATCCATGAACTTCTTCAGGCTCCCATTTTCTAGCATTTCAGTAACTTAAAATTTCAGTTGCGCAGTTAGAAATAAGAGCTTAGGCATTGGGGATGGGACAAATCTAGAATTTTCCGAATCCCTGGAAGGTTCTGGGAATCCACGAATCTTATAAATCTGGAAACTGTTGAATCCTTTTTAAAAAAGGGTTTTAAAATGCAAGGGAAAGAAAGCACCTCTGTTGAAAAGTGTTTTGGAAGCAGAATTTGACATCTTTGTTTAATGAAAAACAAATAATAGTTTTCACTTTCAGGAAAACTTTCAGGATCCCGGGCAGGATCATGCCAGCAGCGGGCAGGAGAAGAGCAGGGAGTGTGAGATTGCACTCCCCACAAACTTCTCCTGCCCACCCAGGCAGGATTTGAAAGATTTGGTTCACCTATTTTGGCTCTGGGATTCGGATCCGTGAGTCTCAAATCCTTGCTAAGGATTTGAGGATATGAGGATTTGATTGGCACATCTCTATTAGGCATCCAAAGAGAAGGACTGTGAACGCAGCAAATAGAAAAGTCCTAGGTGTAAATGATTTTCAGTGTCTCATTCTGCAGTGCTAGAAATTTGGGGACTGTAGGACAATTTATTTGAAGGGGCAGGATTTCTTTTGAGGGAGGCATTACCTTCAATTTGCCCTCTCGTGGCAACACCCATGGCTAACCGTCCAAAAAGCTCAAATCCAATTAGAACTTTGATGCTGGGAAATGAAAGGTAACTTCAAGGTTTGCTGGAAGAATGAAATGTGGAAGGAAGAGGACACACAGAACATTGCACCGTGGACACAACTTTATTTCAGTACCGGCAAGCATATTGTGGTTATAACAGATTGTGCGGGTGGATAGGACATTCCAAAAAGAAGCAGTCAGTGCTGCGACATTTTGTTGCAGACTCAATTGTGCCAGGATCTGTCTTCTGTCCCATCACCCACCCAACTTTTGTTTTTTTCAACCAACAGCCTTTGAATTGTATGTCTCATTGGAAAAGAGCAGAAAGTTTTATTCTTTTGAACTACAGCTTTTAGTATCCAATTGACCATGCTTGCTGGGGAATTCTAGAAGAGTTGTCCAAAACAAGGACTTTTTTCTAATGATTTTTTTCCCTTTTGTTTCATTAGCAAAAACTTCGGTTCCCACAAACCTGCTGTAATCTTCCTTTTGTTCATGCATGATGCCGTTTTGGCTACATAAAAGGGAATGATGATTATATACCATCAATGTTTCTGAGTGAATTACAGAGTAGGAAGAAAAGTGCTCTCTGTCCTGAGGGCAACACAGTGAAGGCAACAGAGAGAAGGAAAGAAGGTGGTTCAGAGAATAAACAAGAGTAAGATAAACCAACTAATGTCTACTAAAATATCTGTTCTATACATAAAGGCACATACTTGGGGTTATTTAAATATAAGCTAATAATCTTGGAATTTTGAGGGAAGCATCAGAGTGTGCAGTCATGGCCATGTTAACCCCTGGGCATTTCTACTGTCCCCATAGCACACACTTTCTTGTTCTTTAGGACATCAAAGGCCAGTATTGGACTGATGATGATTCTGATGGAGAAAATGAGTCGGAGGAATTCTTATATGGAGTACAGGTATGACTCTTGGTACCTTTTGAGAAGAAAGCTGGTGGTAATTAATGCCACAGAGTGGGTTCCTGTAGAAGTTCCTGCAGAGGTCTGGGGCAGGTCACAACAATGTACATCTTTGATGGTCAGTTATGTTCCAGTTCCCTTTCCTGGCCAAGGGGCCTTCAAATATAGGACTTTTCTGAGCTGAGACTGAGTTGTGGTACATAATTCCAGAGACACAGTGGAGTCAGGGTTAAAGTGCAGGCTATGTTAGCTCAGCAGAGATTATATATATATATATATATATATATATATATATTTGTATCCCGCCTCTCCACATGGATCGAGGCAGCGAACAACATGATGGTGTTATCTGTTATCAAATCAGGTTCTTTTTGGGTTCAGCTACAATGCTTAACAATACAGGGAGGGAAAATGGATTGTCCTAGCAACAGTATATTATTGTGAATAATCTGAGTTGTAATGCTAGCTATTTTGTGGTGGTTAACTCTTAAAAGGACAACTAAGATGTTCCTGGCAGAGATGAAAACTACTGGAACTTGTTTGTTCAGATAAAATGTACTGTTGCCCCTCCATGGGCAGCATGGCCATGTATGATTCCCCTCCATGCCAACAAAAGAAGTTGCTTTTTTGGATAACAACTCCCAGAATCCCCTACCACATGTGGGATTTGGGGAATTATAGTCCAAAAACATAACATGTTTAGATCATGATCTCCATGTTTGGATTTTCCTCAGAGAGCAAAGTAATGGGGAGTGCTATAATAAACACCTATACTTTAAAATTTACCTGTACACCTTTGGAAAGTTCCCTCATACAGTTAACCTGAGATCCTCGGGAAATCTTCTGTGAAGATCACCATCTCTTTGTCTCTGGAGATATCACCATCACAGTTTTGCATGTATTTCCGTAGGGGACCTGTGCGGCAGACCTGTACCGTCACCCGCAGTTGGATGCGGACATTGAAGCTGTGAAGGAACTGTACAGTGAAAATTCTGTATCTGTCCGGTGGGTATTGTTGTGTACATTTGTCCTAATTTAGGAATCCTAAATCAAAGCTGATTGTATTTCAGCTAGATTTCCCCCCGTTGATTGCTGATGTCCCTTTTTCTCCTAGCATTTTGAAGAAAGTTCTTTTCACTGCATTTAAACACTGGGTGGTCTGTGGGCACATGGTGCACTTTCCTTCTTGTAATGGTATTATGCACAGTGTTCCTATTTAAATTATTGTATCTTTTTATAAGGGTGTCTATACCTACAAACTGACATGTCAAAATTTCATGCAAATCTTCACCCTCATTTTTACCCTGTTGGTGATATCTCCCCTTGCCCCGCTCCAGCAATGTGTAAGTTGCTACCTAGAGATGGGAGAGGGCATTTTTTGTCTTAATACTTGATTTGCATCTTCACAACAAAGTGATTTATTATATCTTGTTTTTAATTTGACTGGAAAATAGGTCAGAGAGGGCTTAATATCCATGCTTCCTCTCTGTTTTTTGTACGTTGCTGTTGTTGTGTGTCATCAAGTCATTTCCGACTTGTGGTGTCCCAAGTTGAACCTATCACAGGATTTGCTGGGGGCTGAGAATGTATGATGTGCCCAAGATCACCCAGTGGGTTTCTATGGCTGAGCAGATAATTGAACCTTGGTTTCCAGAGTTGTAGAGTCCAATGTTCAGACCACTACACTGCATTGACTGTCTCCATATATTGAACCTCTCTTATTTTCCCATGAGTCTAATTGCAGCTTTGAGTGGACAGGTGGCTGGTTTTGATAAGGAAAACAGAAAGTGGGGTTAGATTGGGTTAAAACATCCTTTGATGATGATAATTTGGGTTGCAACCTCATTAAATTTTAATCAATCTTTCACATGAATTTAGCTGATGAAGTATCTTCCTTTTCTCCCAAATGGGGTCTAAAGCTACCTTACAACTTTGATTAAAACAAGGTACATGAATTAATTTGTTATTTGCCATCAAGTCAATTTTGACTTAAGACAGTCTTATGAATGAGAGACCTACCTAGCAATAAAAAAGTTTTTAAAAATTGATAAGCTACTATATTAAAATGTCAGTACTTTAAAATAATATACAATTATTTAAAAAACATTCTATTAAGGAGACATCCCATTAAATTCTGTCATCTGGCCTCACTGATAAAATGTGTTTGTGTGCATATTAGAATGGTACACAGTCTTTTTGTATCTTTTTCAAATGTACACAAGCAGTCTGATACATTAGTTTGCTTTCATGGGTTACATTGCAAACTTGGAAACTAACCACAAATGATTTTTTTTAACCTGTTTTTCGGTCTGGGGAGTTCAAATTGGCTAAATCTGTGAAAAGAAACCAGCAGAATTTTTAAGGGAGTGAATTTCTCACTCATTCCCTATTATAGACAACCTCTTTCCAATCCCCCCCTGCCCAACCCCCCCCCAAAAAACAACAAACCCCCCCCCCAAACACAGGATGAGCAAGATTTGCTTTGAAAATGTAGAGCTCAAAACATTGTGCAATTTAATGGAAGACTGCCCTGAGTACTCTGTCCAGAGGGAAGTCTTGTTGTCTTCGTCTAAGTATAGTAACAATGAAGACACACTGCTCTTTTGTTAAAAAGCTTTCAGGAGCTTGACTGGCAAAAGCAGGCCCTTTACAGATTGTGTATGTGTATGTGTGCATGGTTGTGTATATGCATACGTGTGTGTTGGTTGTGTCAGCTGCTATTAGAGTGACCATGCACTTATTTTACAGATGACGATCCCGGTATGAAGGGCTGTTAGAGGACGTCCCTCTCTTTGAAAACATCCTCTGTTTGAAAGAATGTCCTTTCCAAATCTTGTTTTAAAAATGCAGAGCTTAATAAGAACAGAAGCCTTGAAATTGTTTGGCAGTAGTTAGGGCCAGGACACCAGACTGAGCAGCAGGCAAGCAGTCTTTCAATGGATTGTATTTCTGTTTAGATTTTACATGGATACACACTGCAGAGTTACCACAGTTTGATATCACTGTCACAATCATGGCTCCATCCTGTGGAATTCTGAAATTTTTAGTTTCATGAGGTACTTAGAATTCCTGGCCAGAGGACTTTAATGCTGTGGTTCAAGGGAGTGGATTAGAGAATAAGGTTATCAGAAAACCACAAATCCCAAGGTTTTGTAGGATAAAGCCAAGTTGATTGATGTAGTATCAAGCTGCTTAAAATTGTGTGTCATGGATACACCTAGGGCCAATATTTTTCTGTACCTAAAAGTTGGCAGATACAACTTTTATGAAAATCTGTGTCCTCTTTTTTGGTGATGTATTTCCACTGTTTGGCAATGTGTATATAACCTATCTAGCTGCTAGTGGCCTGAGATAAATTTTTTCTTCTCCTCCCTTCTGGAGCAAAAACTTTTATTAGTAGCAGCAGCAGTGGTAACAAATCTGAATCCAGAGAGATAAGTCAGAAGCAGTTCTTAGGAAGTGCACTGAAGTCAAGACAAATGGGCTTCTGCACATATTCCTAGCAGTGCTGATAAATAATGGTAGAAAGCTCAAAGTAGCATGGCTGAGAAATTTGTTGCATTTACATTAGTGTCGGAGCTTACTCAATTTGCACATCCCAGAGCCAAATGCATTTTGCAGCTAGAAGTCTATACATTTCCAAGGATGCGATTTATGTATATAACCAAAGGTACAGAGGACTAAGAAGGGCAAGAGTCAGAAGATGGAAAAGTAATAGTGAGTTATCTTTTGTGAGTTGATATTGTCTCCATCAGCAATCCAAGTCCATATGTCAGCTCCTTCTTCTGCTCATCCTTCCAGTGAAGATGATGATGATTTTTATTTCTGTCCCACCTTTTCTCCAAAACTGTGACTCAAGTTGTCTTACAAATTCAAATGATTACAATAGAGTTAAAAACATGGTCAGCATTAAAATAGAATTAAAAAGTACTAACAATATTAAAATGATTTTCCCTAACTCTCCCATTTTCTTCCACAGAGAATATGGGACCATTGATGATGTCGATATTGACTTGCATATCAACATAGGCTTTCTAGATGTAAGTTGCAAGACACACTAGTGCATGGGTTGCTCAAGGTGCTGCTGGTGGTCAGGAAGGGGCTGCATGGATGCTTATGGGTCCCCTTTCTTCTTTCCAGATATCTCTAGGCTTAGAAAAGGGATGGACAGAGGTCATTTTGCATGTGGCCACAAGACTTGTTTTTGTAGTTATCACCTCTTCTGCTCCCTTGGTGTCGTTCCCTCTCCTCTCCCCAAATTGGCCAAAAAAACCCTGTCCCAAAGATATCCTGCTCTGCTTTTCTGCTTCTGGGGACAATGATTTTTCACTGAAATGAGGCAATTTTTCATTGAAAGAATGGTTGCCCCATGCTTTATTTTAATATATCCCAAAATGAAGCCAAGAGTGGATCAGATTCCAGCTATTTCTGGCTTGGATTCTCCTTCAGTTCTGGATTTTCAGGATCCTGTGGTGAATCATAAGGATGTAAAATCACAAGACACAGCTGAGTTAGAAGCCTGAGTTAGCAATATTAGGAAGATTCATTGTCTTGAATTAGCAACAGAGAACTCTCACCACTTCTTTTGAACATCCCATAGTGAAGTCATAGTGATGGTTACCATTGGGGTGGTTGAATAGTAATAGTTACAACATGTGGCTTTGATGGCTGTCCATACTTCTGCCCTAATGTTAAAATCCGCTCCAAATTGGATTTTTTAAAAAAATGGATACTTTCCACTCTGCATCTTCTTACACCGATATTCCTTAGTTTGTACCCTGACCAAAGACACTGTACTGCCCAAAATGTAATGTCTTACTGAACTCAATTTCGAATCCTTCATCCTATCCCCTCTTCTTTGGATCCATGGAGCAACCTTGATCACTTATGAGGTTCTGGTTGCCATTGCAGGAGGAGGTGGCAACAGCCTGGAAGGTCCTACGGGCCGAACCCATTGTTCTCCGACTGCGGTTCTCCCTTTCCCAGTATCTGGATGGCCCTGGTAAGTAGCACCCTTCCTTGTCAAGGAGAGTGAGGAACTGAAGAGGAATTTAATTGCTAAACTATCTTTCCCTAACGGTGCATTCTCCGAATGTATTGGACTACAACCTTCATCATCCCTGCTGGTTGAGGATGGTGGGATGGGTCATCCAATCCATCCTGAGGATTCTAGGTTGGGAGAAGCTGTACTGCAGTTTTCTGTACTCACTAACAAATGACTTTGGTCTGTTTTCCAGAACCATCCATTGAAGTTTTCCAGCCATCCAATAAGGAAGGGTTTGGACTGGGCCTACAGCTGAAGAAGTGAGTAAGACTTCATGTTTATGCAGCAGCATGAAACTCAACAAGTTATTGTTTAGTGAGGGTGGGCCGCCACTATGTGAATGGAAGTCAGTTTTCAACCTTGCATAGGGAGCCAAAGTTGGCTGAAAATAACAACCAGAGGTCCTGTCTGGCTGAGACTTCCAGGTTCGGCAGTGAGTTTTCTGGGAGTGGAGTTCAAGTGGGATGGGCAACTGTGAAGCAGGCATTTCTCCACACACAGCCTGTTAGGCCACACCTTTGCATTTTGGTGCATTGAAAGTGATCTTCCATCACTTCCACACACCATTTGGGCTATAATAAACTGCTATAATTCTGTAGGGTGGTTACGCTTCTTCTCTCCTCTTTATGTGGATTCTGCTAAATCAATGGAAAACTGCAGAAGAAATGAGAATGCTGCTGTGTGGGCTTCCCTGCCGTCTGATACCGCTAATAATTTCTGTAATCTTTCCAACAGGATCCTGGGCATGTTCACATCCCAACAATGGAAACACCTTAGCAATGACTTCCTCAAGACTCAGCAAGAAAAGCGGCACAGCTGGTTCAAGGCCAGTGGCACCATCAAGAAATTCCGTGCTGGTCTCAGCATCTTTTCACCCATCCCCAAGTATGGCTGCTGTTGTCTACTTGCTCCCCCTCAGGGTGGTTTCCCCTTCCCTTGAGTCCCAGCTTTGGGGAGAAGGCAGGCCATGAATAAAGCAACAGAAAAGTGGTGGGCAAGTGTGTGGGGGCCAGGGGTCAATTTTCTCCAGCCCATTGCAGGCTGTGCCCCCACCCCCCAGCAAGCCCAAACACTTCCACATATTTCCTACTGCCATTTTGAGAAGCACTGCAGAAGAAAATGGAAGTATTTGGGAGTAGTATAGATTCCTGGGATGCTTGTGGGAGAGGGGTATTTTTACATGTTTTCACACTTTGAGGGGGTTCTTTGTGGTTTAGAGATAAAGGTGCCTGAAAATTACACTGTTTTGTTAAAAAAAATTGGGTGGCATTGTGAACTTTGGAGAACTGCTAGAGGGATACATGGGCCACAAAAATTGCCTCCAGGGGCTGTGTGCAACCCACGGGCTACGTTGTGCCCACCCTTGCTGTCTTGATTGAATCCATCTACCTGTCTCCCTCTTTTCTTACTACCTCCCACTTTATCAAACGTTATCATCTTTAACAAGGAGTTACATCTTCTCATGACGTGTCCAAAGTACGTCAGCCTCATTTTAGTCATCTTTGCTTATAGTGAGAATCCAGGCTTGATTTGTTGTGAGGCCCACTCATTTGTCTTTTTAGCAGTCCATGGTAAATTTGAAAGGAGTTGATTTTTTTCCTGTCAGCTTCCTTCAGTGTCCAGCTTTCACAACTGTATATAGAAATTGGAAATACTATGGAAATACTATGATTTACCTTGTTTACCCTTGAGGATTTTATCAACTTTCTTCATGGTTGCTTTTCCAAATCTTAGGCCTTTTCCGCACTACACTCTTATAGCGCGATGATTCCACTTTCAACATCCTATGGAATCCTGGGGTTTGCAGTTTTGGGAGGGGGCCAGCTGGCCCCTCTCGAAACTGCAAACCCCAGGATTCCATAGGGTGTTGAAAGTGGAATCATCACGCTGTAAGAGTGTAGTGTGGAAAAGGCCTTAGTCTTCTTCTAATTTCTTGGTTACAGTCTCCATTTTGATTAATGACTGAGCCCATGTACATGTATGTGCCCAGCGGCAGGAGTCTCAGGAGAAATAGATGCAGGACGATTGCTTTCACCTAATTCTCAACATCTGCAACCTGGGGTGATTTCCTTGCTTTCCCTAATGTTAGGGATAGCCCTTTGTTTCTTACCTCTACGAGACAGAGAGGGTACCTAGTGATCTATTCTTGTGTCTCCAGATCTCCCAGCTTCCCAGTCATCCAAGACTCCATGCTGAAGGGCAAACTTGGAGTACCTGAGCTGCGGGTCAATCGCCTCATGAACCGCTCCATCTCTTGTACCATGAAGAACCCAAAGGTGGAGGTTTTTGGCTACCCCCCCAGCACCCAGGCAGGTGTCGCCCCATTCAACATCCTGGTGGGTTTCTTCTTTGCCCTTGTCCCTTGAGATGGGCTGTTGGTTTTCTCTTAGGAACCATTAATCCTGCTTTCCTTCTGTTACTGTGACTTAGAATTGTTCCCTTTTTTGGGCGACAGCTCCTGCCATGCAGGATTTTGGACTTGGAGTTGCAGTCTAAAAAAGTAATTCGCCTAAGTTATGCCTACTTATAAGTGATGGTCAGAGCTAAGCTATGTGCTCTGAACCATGTGATGATGCTCTTGTTGTATTTTGGGCTGAGGATGTAAGACTTCACTCCCAATATGGAATGGCTCCTCTATATTAAAAACAAAGGACAAAGCATATAATACAGAATTCCTGCAAATATAAAACCAGCATCTCAAGAACATTTTCAGGATAGAATCTTCTCCCTGACGTGGTAGCCTTATATTCACAGGAATTTGGGGGGTACGGATTGGCATGGGAGCAATATCAGCCTGAATCTGTTATATGCAGCTTTAAAAGGAACAATCCAGTAATTGTTATACCATGTGATGCCGATATATGTGTAGCTCAGCTCTTACTTATGACAATCTGTTTTGATTGCTTTCATTGGAAACCTTTTGATCTCTCTTAGCAACTGAATGTAACCAAGGGAAAATGTGCTTTGTTCTAGAGCCTGGACCAGAAATAGCCTCTCATCTCTTTTTTCTGCTCAAACAACAGAGCAAAACCTCCTTTTTTCCTAATCAAATCCCAAATACACAAGACGGATAATTCAGCTGGCAGTCTTGGGAAAGCTATTAGTACAGTCCTCCCCCAACATGGTGCCTAGGAATCTTAGCCTATGATTCCCATTGGCTTAGCTTACCTGATAAGTGATAAGGGATCATAGGAGTTTAAATTCAAAACATCTGGAGGGCACCAACTGAGAGAAAGCTGCTGTGGTGAATATCACAGAAATACTGGAGACTGCCTTAGGCCAGCTTTTTAAAATGTTATCTTAGTTAATTAAAATATTTAATCTTACTCTGTATCAAAGTATCTCAGGGTGGTGTACAGGTAGAAGAACAACGATTTAAAACAATTTCAAATGATGTAAAACATATCAGTGAGCCAGTGTGATGTAGCAGTTTGAGTGTTGAACTATGACCCTAGAGACCAAGGTTTGAATCCCTGCTTGGCCATGGAAATCCACTGGGTGACCTTAGGCAGGTTACACTCTCTCATCCTCAGAGGGAAGCAAAGGCACCCCCTCCCCAAAACAAATCTTGCCAAGATGAGGTTCACCTCATGGTCGCCATAAGTAAGAAACAACCTGAAGGCACATAACAACAAAAGCATGTAAAGATAGTCTAAATACTTCCAAGCAGTCTAAATTAACTATAAACATTTGGAACAGTGTGCATATCATACACTACAACAAAGCTTTACAACCCAGCATGCCATGATTCTTAGCTGCAAATGGTTTAGTGAAAAGCTATGTTTTAGCTTGGTGCCAACATGCTGGCACCAGATGGGCCTCCATGATGAGGGCATTCCACAGTACCATAGGAGGGAAGGCCCTCCTTCATGTCTCTATGTAATGTTTTTCTCCTGCTGGTGGAATACAGAGGAGAGCTGTGCTGACAGATGTCAGTGGCTGGGAGAGATGTGCCTTCAAATATCAATATCCCAAGCCATTTTGGATTTAACTGTCATAATCAGCGCAAATTTAGAAGCATGTGACTACTTGTGCATTTTTCTTTAAAATGGGAGTCATATGGTTCCTTTCAGGTGCTCCTTTTGATAATCTAGCACCTGCATATTGTAGTAGCTGCGGCTTCTGTGTTGTCTTCAAGGGCAGCCCCAAATAAGTTGCATGGTGGTAGTTTAAATGAGACATTACCAGTATATGGGCTATTGTGGTCAGCTTATCTTGTTCAGAAAAGGCTGTTTTTATTGTATCTATATGCTGCCTTTCTTCCAGCATGGGACCTGTTTGAGGGCCAGCCAGAACTGACCCCACTTGGGCCTCCAGGGACAAAGGTGGATCTAGGAGGACCCCTACGCTATGTACTTGTTCCTTTGGGAGAAGTGCTGCCCCATTCACCTAACCCCATCTCTCTCTCCCTCCCTTGACTGGGGTGAGCATGGTCTGGAGTCTGGATGGCCACACTAGCCACCTTGAGGCTCTTTTGTTGCTCTGGAGGGCTACGACTGTGGCTATCATTTTGGCAACTGGAAGTACTGTTGCATCACTCCCAATCCCTTTTTGGGCTATTTTGAGGGATGTTCCTGCTGTTTTGGAGCTGTGGATCCCCCAAAGGAGCACACTTTAACTAATTCACATTTTTCAAAAAAGATTTTCAGTCAAAACATTGACTTTTTTCAGTGAAAGGTTTACTGGGGGATGCTGAGGACTTGGGGTCACTTAATGTCCAAAGGGTCTCACTGGAACATTCCTCTGGGCCACCTGCAACTTGTGGACTGCATGATACCCTATTTATACACATAGAAAGAACAAGGGGTTGCATCAGCAAGTCAGTCAGTATGCCTGGGGCCCATCTCATTACTGTGCCCCTTCCTATGCATTGAAAAGTTGACTTGGAGGTCCAGTCTTTAACTTGGGTGCTGCTTGCAAAGTTTCCCAAAGCTTGTAGCAAGAGGCTCCTTTCTTCATCATCCCAGGAAGAGAGAAGCAAGTTTTATTTGCCACCTGCAGCATGTTTGCAGGGCTTCAAGTATTAGTGAAATTCTTTTGACTTTCCTGCAGCAGGAGAACTCTAACTCCCATCAGCCCCAGCCAGCATGAGCAGCAGTTAGAATTGCTGGAGATTGTAATCTCACAGGCCCCTTGAGGGCTACAGGTTTACTTATCCTGATGCAGAGGAAAAGCAGGTGCTTATATACTAAGCCTTTGGTAGGAATAGGACAGGTAATAGGACAAATGTTTGGGAATGTTACTTTTTTGGACTACATATGTGTCTTATGTAGCTGTGCAGGGAAGTTCTGAGCACTGTAGTCCAAACAAGAAGCCACTCTAAGCACTGTAATAGAAAGAGTTGTGGGTAGCACAACGTATCTTCTGCTAGATATGTACATGTAAAAAAGATTTGTGTCTTTCAAGAGTTGAATGAACAGGTGCCAAGTAATGGGGCTGGATTCTTCTTTTGTCTGCTCTCTGCAGGTTGGTGGCCACTGCAAGAACATTCCCACTTTGGAATATGGTTTTCTTGTCCAGGTAAGTAAATTTCACTCAGCACATCCTGTTATGCTTGAGTGCCAACTTATTTCAGTTGATCTGCAACAGCTTTTGTCCAGCTCAGCTTCTGTCTCACTGTTCTGGAAGGAGCTAGGTGAAAGATTCATGCCACTCACATCTAGCTCAGTGTTGATTTATCCAGGGAGGCAGGGAAAGACACCTTTTCTATTGCAGAATAAATTCTTTTCAGGGTAATCTCTTAGGGTATATGTGTCCCTTTGTGCCAGTGGTGGGTGAAACCTGAGCCAGCAGTGAGTGGGTTTATTGCTAACAGTGGTTGGGCATCCTCTTTCTCTTCCTTTTCTGTCCCCCTCATTTTCTCTCACCTCCTTACCCTGCCATCTGCTCTCTCTTCTTTTTCTGCGCTCCTCTTTTTCTTTTTGTCTCTCTCCTTCTGTCCCTCTCCTCTCCCCCTCCTTCCTTTCCTTTCCTTTCCTTTCCTTTCCTTTCCTTTCCCTTCCCTTCCCTTCCTCTCTCTCTCTTACCCAGCTCACCATCCAGCCTGCTCTTTTTTGTTGTTATTGTGTGCTTTCAAGGTGTTTCCCACTCATGGTGACCCTAAAGCCAACCTATCACAAGGTTTTCTTTTCAAGTTTTGTTCAGAGGGATGGATTGCCTTTGCCTCCCTTGGAGGCTGATACAGTGTGGCTTGGCTAAGGTTTCCATGGTCAAGTGGCTTCCCGTGGCTGCGCAGGAATTTGAATCCTGGTCTTTAGAGGCTCTCCTCTCTGACCTGTTCTTAAGAGAGGCCTAAAATGGTACCTTGCAGACAGTGGCGGAGCTTGGAGTGTGTGGAGGGGGGGGCAGGAGAGGGCGAGGCTATGGCATGAGGGGCATGGCCACTTTACATGGGGGCATGGCCAGGGCACGTGGGGGTGTGGCTATAGGCCGGGACGCCCCAGAAACATTGCCACCCGGGTCGAATTGCTCCCCCTGCCCCCACGTCCCTACGTGACTGCTTGCAGAAGGCTATTAAAGTTAGTCTACATGGAATTATGTTGAGTCCACATGTTGTCCACAACTGGTATAAATTATTTGGCAGTGGACATCAGGCAGCCAGGTTCTTTCCCAGGCTTACTATCAAAATCTTTTAGTGAACAATGCAGAAGTTTGACACTGGGACCTTCTGGGTGCAAAACATGTGTTGTACCACTGAACTGCAACCTGATTCTGAGAAGTCATACTTCTTCTGACTCTGGTGTGGTTTCACCTTTTCACTCAGATTATGAAATATGCAGAACAGAGGATTCCAACACTAAACGAATACTGTGTGGTGTGTGATGAGCAGCACGTCTTCCAGAATGGATCAATGCTGAAGGTACTGTTCCCTTTTCATGCATCTCTTAATGCAAATGAGTAGAGTTGGCCTGACTGTGAGAAAGCTACTCTCCTGGACTATGGCTCTCAAAGTTTCTAATTATCATCATCATTAGCATTGCTGGTTGAGGGATTCTGGTAGCTGTTGTCCATGTGAGAAACACTTTCAAGCTATTCAGCTGGGAAAAGTACCATATGAGACAGATTTTCAGTCACAATTGAGAAATCCTGAACTAACGAGTCACTTAAAATTGAGAGTCCTTTTACTGGGTGATTTGTGGGTGATCTGCATAGAATCTGGATAATTGGGGTGTGGGGCTTCGAGGCCTTGATTGATGCTATTAAAGAAAGAATGAAGTAGCCGGAGAGCATGCCTATGGAACAGCAGGCTGAGGTCAGCCATTGTGGAGGTCATAAACAAGGCAAGCCCTTCCATTTAGCAGAGGAATCTTAAAAAGCTGTCTTATTGAGGCCTGCCAGGGGCTCATCTAGCCAGTATTTTGAAGCCATGAGAGGCAATAGGTTATCATAGTCACAGACAGTACCATGTTCATTGAGACCCTTTATTTAAGGAGAAGATTATGTAGATTTGAGAAGCTGTTTTCTGCATGGAGAACAGTAATCTTCCCTTGAATTATGGTCTCTCCTAGTCTGTTGATGATGATGTTAAAGGAGAGTTCTCCTGACATGCGGAGTTGCTTGGGCACCCTCCCTCTCTCTCACTAGCTTGTGCCTTTGTCTTTCTGTAGCCAGCTGTGTGCACTCGGGAACTGTGTGTCTTCTCTTTCTACACTCTGGGAGTGATGTCTGGTGCTGCGGAAGAAGTAGCCACAGGAGCCGAGGTACAAATGTTGGGATGCTTAGCTTGGAGAGGATGATGTGAAGTAGCAAATTTTCCATGGGGAAAAAAATGCAGTCTTTAATTTTTCCAGATGGAAAAAAAAATCCAGCTCCTTAAAAAAAAAAAGTTGTAATCAGTCTGTGCCAATACAGCATTAGGCAAGCTTGGCTGCTTTCCTTGACCACAGAAAAAAGTTGCTTACCATGTTGAAGTAGCTCTGAATCAGATTTGCCATTATCTGAAAGTGAAGTGAGCCAGCATGGTGTAGTGATTTGAGTGTTGGACTATGAGTCTGGAGACCAGGGTTTGCATCCCCACTCAGGCATGGAAACCCACCTGGTTACCTTGGGCAAGTCAGACTCTGGCCATTTCCGCACTAGAGTGTTATAGTGCTGATTCCACTTTCAACATCCTATGGAATCCTGGGGTTTGGCACAGACTGCGGGCCACACATGAACAATGAAAGTGAAGTAAGCTATTCAGGTGATTCTGCAGATAGTGACAGTGAAGGTGCCCTAATATTCTTAGTGGAAGAGAAATTAACTCTTTTGGAAGTAGGTGAGTGGAAAACCACATTGTATCAAACACTGTTTAAGAGTGCTAAAATTAGTGTGTCAGCAGTTTTCTGTGTCTTTCATCTTTGAATGTAGACTAATCATGCATGGAAAATAATGCAACATCCAAAGTATGCATCACAGTGGTATCTGTATTAGGCAAACCAAAAGACCCGGCATACATTGTGCAAGCTTTTGAAGTTCACTGGCTTCTTCATCAGGCAAAGTTGTTAAAAACACTCAGAAGGGTAAGAAAAATTCCATTTCCATTAGTAGCACCAAAGTGACACTCTGAGATCTAGGCTACCTCTGTCCTGTGCAAGGCTGGAAACTATAACTTTAAGTCAGAGATCTGCAACTCTCTCAAGAAGCCTTTGCACTGCCACATCTGGAGATCAGTCTAGGTGTAATAGGTAAAACTTGCCAAAGATAGCCAAATTTAGATAGTTTTACTTTTGTTGTTAAGGAAAGTAAATGTTGTAAAAATGTTAAGACAAGAATTTTGATACAAATGTCCACAAAATGTTCCTGATTTATATTTAAATCATATTGCATTTTCTTTTTTTCTTAATGAAGTATTTCTGTTCAAATAATTACAGGCTGTTGAGATGTTAACATTTTTGTTTAGTAAATGTAAGTCAATCAAATATACTAAATAAGTTCATGTACTTTTGGAAAGGTTCCCAGAAAGTCTTTGCACCTCAAATGTTCTTCATCTCAGGCACAGATTGTCTTGAGCTAACACTACTGACTGATACATTAGAGTGTGTGTGTGTGTGTGTGTGTGTTCTTAGAAAGAATAATAATAAATCCAGTGTCCCAGAAGGGAGGGGAAGATTTATTGGAAATTGAAATTTATTAACTGGATTGTGGCCTTGAAATCTATCCATTGCTGCTTCTGAATCCTACTGGCCAAGAGGATTTGGTTTCTTTTAATGGAAATGAAATACACAGTTTACTTTGTCTGGACCATCAGAATGGAAGTGGGAGATCAGAGGAAGCAGAGGAACAGGAAAGTGTCTTCTTAATTGGTCACCATTTTTTGTGACTTCTCTCTTTCAGGTAGTGGACCTGTTGGTGGCCATGTGCCGTGCAGCCCTGGAGTCTCCACGCAAGAGCATCATCTTTGAGCCTTATCCCTCTGTTGTTGACCCCAGTGACCCAAAGACCCTTGCCTTCAACCCCAAGGTTGGTAAGAGTCAGGAGGTTCAAGGGAGCAAGGACTTTTCCGGCCTGTGGTGAGATTTGTCCAAATTTTGGAAAAGTTATCTTTTGGGCTCCTTTTCCGAGAATCATCAATCCAGCCGTAGTCCACATTTTCTCCATGTATTGGTCATGATTGGAATATTTAAAATATGACATTTACATTTACAAAGATGCTTAAAGATTTCTTTTGGGAAAAACATGTGCAAACTAATCTGATTCTCACTGGTTTCCCAGCAGAATGGAACCAAGCGACTATAAATTTTGCATTGAATATGTGTATGCTTTACAGATGCAGTTGCTGATAAAATATATGATTCTACATGTATATTCATTTGTTATATGTTCCACATTCATTGTGAATGTAGTCAGTTCAGTTTTGCTGTACTTCTAGCTACAGGCATAAACTAGTTACTGGTTGGAAACATTAAGTAGCTGGCTGGTCCTGCTTGTCTCTCTGAGATACAGCTTGGAAAGTTACTTTTAAGAAGAACAAATATAATGATATGCTAAGCCATCCAAAACTGAGCAGTCCTAGGATGCTGTCTGGGAACCAGATCTCTGATGCATGCTAATGTGGGAAGATAATTAACTCCAGAACATATTTTCCATATGCTGAGATCTTCCCCACACAGAAGCCATGTGGTTTCCTGTTAATGACCTAGTGACTGTCTATTAATATGTCATGCATATCCTCTCTCCTTCTCTTGATGCACAGAAAAAAAACTATGAGAGGCTGCAGAAGGCCCTGGACAGTGTCATGTCAATCCGTGAAATGACTCAAGTAAGTACCAACACATTCATTCCAAACTTCTCCTTGTGCCCATCTCACCCATACTTTTGGAAAAGCCTCTGAACTTCCCAGGTTTGATGTCACACATAGCAAGATTGAAACTTACCATGAATACCTAACTGATCCAAAAGATCTTTCCCAGATGCAACATGGAATTTAATTTGCTATTAATGCCTCTTTAATTCTAGCAAGCAAAAATGCAACACCATGGTGACTAGCATGGGATTTGACATCCTTCTCCCCCTCCAATCCCTCCACCCTTCTCATTAAGTGCTTTCACTTAATTGTTTAAACAAGTTCCTATACCTTAAAAGCACCAGATCCCATCTGATCTTTGCAGCTAAGCAGCGTCAGCCCTGATTAGTACTTGGATAGGAGACCGCCAATGAATACCAGGTGCTGTAGACTATAATTCTGAGGATGGAACTAGCAAAACCGCCTCTGAGAATTCCTTGCCTAAGAAAACCTTCTGAAATTCATGGCATTGCTGTAAGTTGGCAGACAACTTGAAGGCACATATACACACACATACAGAGTTGGTCAGGGTTACTGCTTGTACTTCTAACACAGCTATAACTTCTCCTGCTGTTTTCCCCTCAGGGTTCCTACTTGGAAATCAAGAAACAGATGGACAAGTTGGACCCTCTGGCTCATCCCCTCTTACAGTGGTAAGGCAGCAGGAGACACGGTCGTGCAGAGATTGCTGAGAGGTTTTTGGTGAGGGCACAAAGACAAAGTAGGAGAAGGCATGAGAAGAAAATCAGACTCATTGGAAGTGATGCAGGTATAGGGAGTGGAAAATATTTTGTTGTCCCTAATGGGCAGTGATGCTAAGCAAACTTACTTTGAGATCTGTCTTTAAAAAATTGAATTTAGGCTTTGAAGTATGGATGGAGGCACCAGATATTGAAGTAGTTGTTTGTCCTATCCAACCCTCTGAGAATCTGACTCAAAGATAACTATATGCTACTGCTGCCACTGCCCCCCCCCGCATCGGGCCAGGAAGGAACCCAGCGGGGGCGGGGCAGTGGTGGGCAAGGCCCAGGCAGGAGAGAGTGTATGTGGAGGGAGTTCCCCTTTTTTGCACCACCTGGCATTGGTGCCTGGGGCACGCGTCCCAGTTGCCCCACCCTAGATACGCCCCTGCGGTCTTCTTGTCCTTTACCTCAGTCAACAGATTGTCTTGAGCCATCCCGCCTCCCCCAGATCCTAATCTGTACTCCACAGTAAGGCAGTGTTACTCACCAGCCACCAACCTTTCAGAAACTTATTTTTAAACATAGCTATCATTGCACCACAAATGTCTCCAATGTGCGGTTGGACCAATAGTCCCTGTATCATGTAG
The DNA here is from genome assembly GCA_948474755.1 of Ctenosaura bakeri. Classification (NCBI taxonomy): domain Eukaryota; kingdom Metazoa; phylum Chordata; class Lepidosauria; order Squamata; family Iguanidae; genus Ctenosaura; species Ctenosaura bakeri. The sequence continues at coordinate 513,553 of CAOLHI010000566.1, read as the reverse complement.
TAGGATACTTACTTCTATGAGCACAGGCTGAGGTCTTCTTCTTGGCCAGTGACAGTGAGAGGACAGCTTTTCCAGTGTTCTGACAGTCTCTCTGTTCTCCTTAGGATCATTTCCAGTAACAGGTCTCACATTGTCAAGCTACCTCTCAGCAGGGTAAGTGGCCGTCCCTCCCTTCCCCTGGTTATAGAGCTGTCCCCAGAGTGAGAGATTCTGGGGAAGAGTTGTAGCTCTGGCCATTTCTGCACAAGACTGTTATAGCGCTATTATTTCACTTTCGACATCCTATGGAATCCTTGGGTCTGCAGTTTCGGGAGGTGTTGAAAGTGAAATGATACGCTATAACATCTCATGCGGAAATCGCTTCTGTGTTGTCAAGCACCTACTTTGCATGCAGAAGGGCTTAGATTTAATCCGTGGCATCTCCAGTGTAAAGGACCTGGCAGACTTTATCTACTTGAGATACTGAAGAGCTGCTGCCAGTTAAGAATAAATGATACTGGGCTAAGAGCACAACTAGTCTGGCCCAGCCTAAGGTAGCTTCCTCAGTATATACAGCATTTGTAGCCCTCCAATTCTTGTTGGTCTGCAACTCCCACCAGTCATAGCCAGCATAGCCAATAGACAGAGAGGATGAAAGCTGAAGTCCAGGAACAACTACAGTGCTACACTTGGCCCACCCCTGCTCTCGATGTTGCTGGACTTCAACTGCCATTGCTATTGTGCTGGATGGGGTTGATGGGAGTTAAACACATGTAAGCTGCAAGCTTTTACCTGCTCGCCTGGGAGTTTGCCTGTGTGTATGCAGTTAGTAAAGCTAAGGGGTATTAGTTACACACTGAATGACAAGTCACCCCAAATGCATTGCATGCAACAAGGACAGCTTGTGAAGTTATCTCTCATTTTCTTACACCACGGATGGGTTGGGCAAAGTGAGCCCCATGAGCTGCATGCATTCCCACAGAGTTATTTTTGTGGCCCCCAGGAGCCAAAAAGTAATTTTAAAAAAATTGGCTCCAGAAGGTCCCCAAATGCACTGTAGGGGATGTGGAGGTCATTATCACCATGTTTGCAGAACTCTTGGCCCCTCCCCCAGGGGTCAAAAACAATTTTTTCAAAACTTTAATTTTTTTTTTAAATGCCAAAATGCTCCAAAACATCCACTAGGGGCATGGTGTGGATTTCCATCATATTCTGTGGGCTACTGGGCAAAATTAGGCCTGTGGGATGCTTTTGTTGGAACCTAAAACATACTAAAATGTGCCCATATGACTTAGAGGCAGTTGGGGCATATTTGTTTGTTTGTTTATTGAAGTAAATAAGTATTTTTACAGGGGCAGATGCAGCTTCCCAAGGTCTTCTTTGGGGCTAAGGCAGCCTTCAACTCTTCCACCATTGCCCAACCCGATTCAAATTATATGTTGCAGATAGTATGTTATTAGAAGCTGAAAAATTAGTGTTTCAGACAAAGCACATAACAAACTACAAAGGAAAGCAGACATATTTGCTAATCATGGGAGGTGTTAAAGGCTCCTGCTTAACAACCATACTCTTTTGGGACTTAAGGTCTTCCTCCATCTAATGACTTGCTATCTGCAATATACACTTTTACATTGAGTTATGCTTAGCTTAGCTTTGTATTTGTGACCTCTTAGGCCATTTCCACACTAGAGTGTTATAGCACTATGATTCCACTTTCAACATCCTATGGAATAGAGTTTGCAGTTTCAGGAGGGGCCAGCCAGAAGCATAGCGCTATAACACTCTAGTGCGGAAATGGCCTTACTTCCATACTCTTAAAATAACAGCTGGTTAAATATTGGTTCAAGTACAATCAAGAACTTTGAAATGTTACTTTCTGAACTGTAGCTCCCAAAATCACCTGTCCATGCTATCTGGGGATTCTGAAAATTGTAGTCCCCAAAAGTAACTTTCCCAAGCTTTTCTTCAGTGCAGAACACTTGGGCATGAAAACTGTATTCTTGCTGTTTGAGACTCTTTTTTATAGTCATACTAATAGGGAAAAGGCAGAGAGTTGGAGAGAAGTTTCCTGTAACAAAACTTCCTTGCATGATGGCCCTCTCTTTTTCCCCTCTTTCTCTCTCTGCTTTTCTTTCCTCTCTTGTCCCCCACCTTCCCCTTTCTTGCCGATCTGTTTCCCTTGGTAGCAGCTGAAATTTATGCACACCTCACACCAGTTCCTCCTGCTGAGCAGCCCTCCTGCCAAGGAGGCACGCTTCCGGACAGCCAAGAAGCTGTATGGCAGCACCTTTGCCTTCCAGTAAGTCTGGATGTCCCCTCCTGTTCCTTTGCTGGCTAAAAGCAAGCCCTTCATTCAAATGGCTCTTCCTGACTTTTTTTTATATCATTTTATTCAAATTTCTGACATAAAACAAACATTATTACTGTTAATTTGCATGAAATATTTTTGATCTTCCACACTGATCTAGATTTCATTTTGACCCTTGTCGCCACTGGAGCATTTCAAAACAATTTAAAAGTGGGACCTACAAGAAAATGTTGCAGCGTAAAGGAATCCCATGCAGTTTTCCAGTCAGCCATGACCAGAACTTGAAAACTGATTAAGATCTTTGCCTGTATCATGTTATTTTTTATCTCCAGGAATTTGGATTTTTGGAGAGGAGGTTGCACTAGTGTTGTTGCAAAGGCACAAACACTAGGGTGCTTGCGTGCATAAACTTTACACTAGGGATGGGCAACTTTGCTGGATCTCAGGGACATATTTGCCCTCCCATGGATGTCAAGGGGGGTGCCACCAGATGTTAAAGATCCCCATGAGGGGGGAAACTGCTGTGAAAATTGTTATTTGTGTCGCCACCAAACCTTCAGGAATGTACTAGTGGCCATTTAAGTGCTATTTCAAATAGCATTTTTTCCAAATCTCAAATTAGCCTTTAAAACAAAAAAAACTTGGAAGTGACCTTCCAATCTTTTCTTCTTCTTCTTCTTTTTTTAAAGATAATTTGGAGTTTTAAAAAAGATTTGAGAGAATGAAATACCCTTTGAATGGCCAAGCACGAATTCTGGGGCATGTGATCGGCCATTTTCATGCAGAAATTTATTTTTGGGCAAGGAGCAGGGCTTCACTGGTAACTTGTCTGCTCACAAACCACATTTTGCCCACCTCTGAATTAGGAGATTGTATAAGAGCACCACAAGTTCTACACATGGGTATGTGTGGTCTTGCATACCTTTCTGTGATTGGGAAATATGCTGGCAAGCTTGAATAATATCTTTCTCCCTGCAGTGGCTCTCATATTGAGAACTGGCACTCCATTCTGCGCAATGGGCTGGTCAATGCATCCTACACTAAATTACAGGTAAGGGACCCCCCAGACTCTTATCTGTGCTATAGCTACATCAATCCTCTGCTTCTTGGGCATCTTTGCAGGACTCTCCCTTAGATCTCTTACTCAGGCAAGACTCAAATACTGGCAGTATTTGCTCCAATGCCTTTGATGTCTCACGGTGAGCAATGAGGGCAGGTGCCAATGTGATGATGCCTAAAGACTGATGCCAGTGAGTGACTGAGACGTAGCACATTGCCACGCTAGTCCTCTCATTTGGACAGCATCTCCATGGCCAATAACATGTTTCCTTTGCACTGATTTGTATTTACCACTTTCTGACCATTCTAGTGGATCTCAGAATGACTCATGATAATCAAAGATGGATTTTACTGATAGACTTCTAGACTGCCTTTTTTCCAAGGAGCTTGAGGTGGCAAGCATGGTTGTTCTCATCCCATTTTGCCCTCACTGAAGTCTTGTGAGGTTTGGCCCAAAGTCATCAAAGAAATTTCTTGGCACTTTGAGTGGGGATTTTAACCTGGATCTCTACAGTGCTAGCTGTAAACATTACACTACACTACACTACACTACACTACACTACACTACACTAAGCAGATGATATTCCTGTTGTGACAATAGATCTGGAAATGCCATGTGCTGTCAGTAATGCCAATGAATGGTGCGGTGTGTCTCCTTTGCAACTTAAAGGTGTTGGCTTCAAAGGACAGGGACAGGGTGGGGCAGATTTTTTTTCCAGGGCTTTCTTCTAAGTCAACCAGCTGTTCTTGCTGCCACTGCAGCTATCACTGCTTCTCTAAACCGATGGTCTCATTGCTTCCATCAAAGCCAAATTCAGAGTGGCTTTGATCCCTTCTGTTCCCACAGCTTCATGACTCTCCTTTATGAAATTCCATGGCTATGATTGTAACAACTTGAGTGATTATTACAGTTGCTGTTATTAACATCTAAATTCCATGTCCTTCCTCTGTCCCCAGGAGCTCAAAGTGGTATACCTAGCTAGCTATCCTCCTTTCCTCTTTATCCTTCCAACAACTCTGTGAGGAGGGTCAGGCTGAGAGGCAGCCCAGGGTCAAACACTGAGTTCTGTGGCTCAGTGAGGACTAGAACTTGAATCTCTTAGGTCTCGACCCAGTACTCTGACCACTACACCATGCTGTTTCTCAAGGACATAGTGTGTCTGAAAGGAGGCACATGGCAGGAAAGTCCCTTCAACAGAGGCAAGCTGGGGGAACAGCCAAAAATTCAGTGCAACTTTAAGGACCAGACAGAAAGACCACAGGCTTTAGCCTGTGCCCATTTCTTCCATGGCCTGTGTTCTTCTTCTTCTATTTTTTATATTTTTGGTTCATTTTGTGGCTCACATTGGTGTTTTTCTGCAAGCTGCATGGAGCAGCCTATGGCAAAGGCATCTATTTGAGCCCCATCTCCAGTATTTCCTTTGGATATTCAGGTAAGCGGCTCTCTCTTTGTCCCTTCATCTGTCAGTGCACCCTTTGTCCTGCAGACGTGCTTGCCTTGCATCCAAGAGCCGCTCCCACCCACCTTCATCTGTGTTTTTCATCCGGGTGAGCTTCCAACACTCAGTATGGGAAGAAGGCCTGTGACCTATCTATCTACCTATTTCAATGTCTATCTCAGTCCATGGGTCCAAAAGCATTGCAAACGGTCTGGATTCAGCTCAGCTGGGCTTGTTAAACTGTGAGAGTGATGTGTGTTGTTTTCCTCTCTATACATCTAAATTCTGTGGTGGGTGCAGCTTGTTGATATGCATTCTCAGCAGACTCGTGGGGTGTAAGCACACCTGATGTTCCTTTCATTGCCAGTAATTCTTTCCATCCATTGCATGGGAGAGGTGGGGTTTGCTAATGTTGGGCCATAGGTATGTTCGGTTTCTGCTGTCTGTCATCTTGGAAATGAGTATGCTATGTAAATCTGAAATAGGAGTACCCGTTCCTCCCACACTGAATCAGAGCTGGGAAATTATTTATGGACTACAGCTTCCAGAACTTGCTAGCCAACATGGCCATTGCCTTGTTGACTGGGATTCTGAAAGTTGTAATTCTCTAACTTTTCCCAGCTTTGCTTCTAATGGAAAACAAACTATCATAGTTTCAACCTTTGGCTGCACTACTTCTTGTTTAATGATGAAAGGTTCTTTTGAAAAGTTTACTGGGGCCAAAGAGCTCTCTGGCTGAGAACTCTAAATGCCCCTTCCTAAACTGCAAACCCCAGGATTCCATAAGATGTTGAAAGTGGAATAATAGCACTCTAACAGTGTAGTGCAGAAATGGTCTTAGTATAGGGTAGCTTCCTGTTTTTCTTCTACTTCCCATTTGGATATCCTGTTTTATGATGATTGGATTTTGGTGAGAGAAATTGTGTTTGTGTCTGTTTTGGAGGATTCTATTTCATTTTTTAAAAAATTGCACTAGCTGATTGGGAAGTGCCTGTGTTTTGTGAAATGACTGTGATGGTGATGGGTTGGTTTCCTTGAGACCAGAAGTTCTGAGATACAGAATAGTTTGATTCTGATGGCTGCCTTGAGATGCAAAGGTGTGGCAGTGGTGGAGATGTGAGTTACTCCCACCTCTGCAAACTATCATGGAGTGTCAGAAAACATGAGGACAATGTGGCATAAGATGGGTGGGGGCATGTGCCAGCTGGTCCCTCCCGAAACTGCAAACCCCAGGATTCCAGAGGATGTTGAAAGTGGAATCATCGCACTATAACAGGCTAGTGCGGAAATGATCTTAGCTATCGGACAAATTGATTGCAAATGGAGCTCAGAAGTGGCAAACCTGTGACCTTCTGGATATTTCTGGACTACAACTCCCACTCCATCCCACCCAGCATAACCAGTGGGTAAAAGATGATGAGAGCTACAGTACCACACTATCCAGAGGGCCACAGGTTCCCCACCATGATTAGGAACTTCCACGGAAGCTTTTCATCTTCAGTTCTTTTGCTGTTTCCCTTCCATACCAGAAAAGGGGATTATTTCTTTACCTGCAAAATGTGGTTCCAAAGCACACATATTCCAGAGCTGTGCAGTTTTCATTAGGTCATTGCATTCATGTCTTGTGTTTAGATGTTGCAATAGGAGTCCAGAATTTCCTTGATTTGTCTGTTAAGTTTGACACACTGTCCTATTCTCAAAAAATCTAAGAGTGAATGAGAAATATGACTATAAAGTGGAATGGGGCAGACAGAAAGAAAAGAAATTGCCCTTGCAAGTATTGAATGTACACAGTCAGACCATCTTCTCAGTTTTCACCAAGAGGGATTATTGATGTATAAGTTACAGCTATATCCTGTATTTCGTCCAGGGAGCCCACAGCTTCTTCCCTCACTTGTACTTACAACCACCCTGTGAGGTAGGTCAGAAAAGGATGAAAATTGAATAGAACACACTTAGATTAAGGGCTGATCAGATGTTTTAGGGACACAGCTGTTGCAGATTCAAAATTCTCCTGCATCATCTTGTTAAAAAAGGAGAGGGGTAACAGAGTGATGTCATTGCATCCAGCATTTTTTTGCCTTTCCCCATGCTCCACTTTATTGCTGCCATTTTTAAAGGGATGCAGAAATGCTGAACTTAATATGTTCCATCATGCGTGTCTTTTAGAAACACCTTTTTTTTTAAAAAAAAAAAAATCCATTCTTCTTTCAAACAGTTCAGGGTGATATACATGGTTCTGTCTTCCAGTTTTATCCCCACAACAACCCTGTAAAGTGGACAGGCTGGGAAGGGGAAACAATCCCCAAATAGACAGCAAATTTTGTCACTGCAGAGAGTATTAGTGGTGGTGACCTGGTATTATCAAGGAAATATGTATGTGTCACACCTGGGCCATTGTCAGCCATGCTCCACCCCATAATGACTTGTTTGGTCTTTAGTAACGAATTTTCCCTTCTCCCTCATGAACTGTGATGTGTGAGGTGATGGTGGGGAGAGTCCTTCTCAGCTGGGTCTAGTAAGGCTCTTATGTGTGTTTGTGGGAGTCAGCTCCCAAATGTCCATACTCAGATTTAGTCAATGCCATTGCAGCCTGCAAAATTTTGTCACGAGTATGAGCAGTAAAAGAAGGTGGTGCCACCATTTTGTCTTGCTCTGAATGCCTGTTTCCACATAGTTCTTGCTGGGACCTCATTGGTTATTTTTTTCCCCTCTTTGCTCCTACTCTGCACCAACCTCCACCACGAAAATGTCACACTGCAGATTGGTAGAACATCTTGCTTTTAGGCTAGGGTGCCAACCTGGCCCAGCATACTGTCTCCATTTTTCTTACTCTCTTTATTGTCAATGCAGGGATGGGGAAAGGCCAGCATAGAATGCCCTCAAAGGATGAGCTGGTGCAGAGGTACAACCGAATGAACACCATTCCCCAGGTAACCCAATGTGTGGATACGCATGTCTTGTTTTTTTTTTCTCCCATTGGCATGCAAATGTCTCATAGAGCTTGAAAATAACTAGTTATGAGTAGTTAATGATTTGTTATGAATTCCATTCTCCAGCAACTAAGGTATAACTAGGTATGGTTATAATTTGACATGGGATTTGTCACCCCCTTTGCAGTATTGTTTGGCTACTTCTATAGTTACCAGTTGGGGCCTCACTAAATGGTGGCAGGGGAATATGTCATCATTCCAGGAGCCGACCTGTGTAGAGACTCATGCTCTCTTGTGGGTGTTGAAGTAATGCTGAAGTCAATAAGAGAAAAGTATATTTTATGTCACAGGCCATTGGTTTCTGACATTCAGATGTTCTTATTCTTAAGTCATTAAAATGCAACTAGTTACTTTTGGGAAACAGGCAACCTCAGTTACTTTAAAAACTCTAAATATAATGATAGCTATTTACCTTGCCGGGGGGTGGGGGGGCTTGCAATTGTAAAATAACAAATTACTTAAAAAAAAAATATTTTCAGCTCCACTCTCTAAACTGCCTATCGAAGAACATTTCCGCATGGCAGTCTTCTAGCGCGATGATTCCACTTTCAACTTCCTATGGAATCCTGGGGTTTGCAGTTTCAGGAGGGGCCAGCTGGCCCCTCCCAAAACTGCAAACCCCAGGATTCCATAGGAGGTTGAAAGTGGAATCATCGCGCTATAAGAGTGTTGTGCAGAAATGGCCATAGTTTGAGTCTACAATCCCTATGCATTTTAAGCATCCCACAGCATTGTTTATTTTGCATTTTTAATTCATCGCACTGTTGAAAATTAAATTTTTTTGGGAGGTGTCCCTTGCTCTGGTAACAAGTGGCTGATAGTTGCTGCCCGCTTTTCCCAGAGAGAGATCCTTGGTGATCCTTAAAATAGGAGCTGCTCTGGAAAGGGTGCTCTCCATACTGATAAAACAGCTTCTCTCAAGGATCAGGATCAGAGACAGCAAGTTCTTCTAATTTGAAACAAAAGGGTGTTACCTCATCCCACAGTCTAACTGCAGCACAGCACTTACTCTGGTATCACATTGGATAAATGGAAGTGACAGTACATGAAAATGGTAATTTATAGAGCTTGAAAAGTTAGATTTTTAGACTACAGCTCCCACAATCCCCCAGCCAGAAGGATGGCTATGCTGATGATCCAGGGAGCAGGTCACCTGTTACATTTCTTAACATGGGCCATTTCTGCATTGGACTGTTATAGCACTTTGATTCCACATTCAACATCCTATGGAATCCTGGGGTTTGCAGTTCCAGTTGGCCCCTCCCGGCACTGCAAACCTCAGGATTCCATAGGATGTTCAATGCAGAATCAAAGTGCTGTAACAGTCCAGTGCGGAAATGGCCTTTGTGATATAAAGGGCTGTAGCTCAGTGAAAGAGCGCATACATGGCGTGCCAAGAGCCCCAGGTTTAGTTCTTGATGTCTTCAGATAGACCTGGGGAAGTCCCCTGTTTGGAGCCCTGGACAGCTGCTACCAATACTGAGCTAGATGGACTAATGATCTGATTTGGTGTATTGCAGTTTCCCAAATTACTGTGTGCCATATGCAGGCATGCAGTGAGAAATTTAGGGAAGTAGGAACACAGGTAACATGTGAAGAAAGCTGTTGATTAGTAAATGGTTTTGTGTTCTGATTGACTGTGGCAGCTTTTGAATAATTATATCAATCTTATGCGTCTAAGCAGCCATGAGACTAGGGCTCAAGGCTTATCTTGCACTGTTTTCCCTTGCACTCAGTCCAGGGACTTGCCTTGTAATTGTCTAGGCCTGTCAGTTCCAAATAGTGGTGATACATGAATCCAGATGATGGTGCTCTAACCTACCTTTCTCCAGGCTTTAGCCTCTTCATATGTTGGACTGAAACTTCCGTTATCCCCAGACTGCTCCTAAGGAAGACAAGACTTGTAGTGTTACACATAGGTTGGCTGCCAGGTTGAGAAAAGCTACTTTTACTCACAGAAAGAGAATATGATTCCTGGTTTTCTGATTTGCTTGCAGACTCGATCCATCCAATCCAGGTTCTTACAGAGTCGCAATCTGAATTGTATCGCACTTTGTGAAGGTGAGTGACAGAGGGAAGCATGTGTCTCTTTCCTTCAAGTCACCAGAGTCTTTTTTTTTTGCTTTAGGTCTCCTCTGTCAAACATGATTTGCGTCCATAGTTTGGCAGCTATATTCATGCTAATGCTACTTTTAAGAAAATCCTGGAGAAGATATAGAAATATAATGCCAGTCTTGCCTGATCAGACCAGATGCTCAGTTAGTCCAGCAGTTCCCTTCCAACAGAGAACAGCTGGATAGTTTAAAGAAAATTGAAACTAGAGAGTTTATTACACAAGGCAAGTAATTCACAATTACAGCAGGATAATGATGTCCTTGGCTGAGACTTCACATACAAGATTGTTCCTCTTCTGTTGTTCTCCTGGTGGGAAACCATATGGAAGGTATTTCTTTTACCAAGGTGATCATTCGTGTGTGCGTGTGCGTGCGTGCGTGTGTGTGTTAATAAAAGAAACACTTTTCAAATGGTCTTTAACTGAGACCACAACAGAAGAGAAATGAGGTCATGTGATAAGTCCCAGCCAAAGGTACTATTATCCAGCTGAAATTGTGATTTGCCTGCCTTGTGTGAAAAGCTCTGAAGACAAAACTGAAATGTCTGATTTGTTCCCAAGGTCTGAAATTCAGAAATGTATTTCGTGGAACTTTGGAGTTCTATATAGCAAGGATGGCTAATGGTCTTTGGGAGGGCAAAGCATCCTGATCCAATGGGGTTTCTGGGTGACAGAGGTTTAGTTCCCAACTCTTTGAGTTGCACTGTTTGATTCTATTTTGTGAAATGTTTTCTTTGGAAGAATTTCATCTCCCATAGACAGAGCAGGATCCTATCTCTTGGGACCTTGACTCCAAGAATATCCCACCAGCCTTCTGCATTGCTAACTGACCCTGCCTTCATTTGCAGTGATCACATCGAAGGATCTCCAGAAGCATGGCAACATCTGGGTTTGCCCTGTGTCGGATCACGTTTGCACCCGCTTTTTCTTTGTGTGAGTAACTGAATGTCTTGGATGGAGAAGAGGTGCTATTTGTCGACTGGAGTAGTGTCATTATCATGGATGGTAACTATCTTGAAAGATTTGCAGAAAAAAGGCAATTTGAACATAAGAAGAGCTGTGCTGGATCAGACTCAAGGCCTCTTTCGTCCAGCATTTCAGTTGCACAGTGGCCAATGACATGTTTTGGCAACATGCAGAAGCAGGACATAAGTACAACAGTTCCTCATAGTAGTGTTCCCTAGCCAGGGCCACCCCATAATATTTCGCTTTCTGTGGCAGGTAAGATGACACTCCCTTCCTATTCTGTGTCCAAAAGCAGGCTTGGTTGGCAGTTGAATCTTAGAATTGCTGATGTCATAACGCCCTCCACCTCATATAAGTCAATAGGTTACTCAAGGGGACACAAGCCAGGCTGTGTAATATACCGAGCTCTACCCTCCATAAGAGGGAAACATCAAGAAGTCCATGAAGAATAGCCAGGAAGCAACCACTGCTACTCTGTAGCATCTGCAAGTGAGTAACTCATTCTCGCTCATGGAAGGCAGGCTTTTGGTAAATGACTGGCTGTTGAGAAAGGGAATTTTTAACAAGGGGTGATGTCCTTTTTAAGATATATGCGCTTTTAAAATTACTTCTGATTCAAGTTTTGTTGTGTGTGCTTGTGTTTTCATATTAGAATAGGTTGTACTTTTATATATTTTTTGTTTGAGTCACCTAGAGTTCCAGTTTTGTGAGAAAAAATGGGATATAAATCAAATCTGTCACAATCCGTCCATCTATCCAGTATCTGATCTTGCAAAACATATCGCCATCGTGCCTCATAGCCTCAACCTCCAAGAATCTGAAATGGCTTCTCTGTTCCTCACAGGTATGAAGATGGCCAAGTCGGAGATGCCAACATCAATACTCAGGACCCCAAAATCCAGAAGGAGATAATGCGTGTGATTGGCACTCAGGTCTATACAAACTGAGGGGGTGGAGGACCCCTCCTCCTTATTTCAACATGTGCCAGCATTGCCCTGTCCCCCACCCTGGGCAGAAGGGAGCCAGGTGTCGGAGGCTACCTGCAAAGCAATGATAACCCTGGCTGGATGAAGACCAAGACCCACGGGGGGTGGGGGGAGCGAATGGGCAACCAGCATCACTTCTGAGTGGCAGAGGTCTGTGGGAGTGCAGAGGGTGCTGCTGGCTTGTGTGTAGAATATATGAGAGACGCTCCAAGAGGGTGGACTTGGACCAGTTCCCCGTGAAAAGTTGGGATGGTTGTACTTTGCACTCCTGCATTTACAGCGATGAAATTTTTAACAATGAAAGCAAGCAAAAAAACAAAGGAAAAAAAATCCTACAAAAGCGAGAGTCCATGAGCAAATGGTTTTAGCTCATTAAAATTCTGTTTAAAAAAAGCTCTTTGTGCCCCTGCATAGACTCTGTGAGTGTGTGTTTGTGTTGTGTGTGTTTGCCAGGCAAATGTTGTTTTTCATGTTGCTGAGCGGGCCACTGTGGCTCTCTGGGCTACTGTCATTCTGTCTCCATTCTCCTGGAATGGGTACTTTTCTTGGTGTCTCTGTCACACATTGGACATTTGTGTTTACAGCACCACAGTGCTGGCCCTACCATTTGGCAGGGTGCGGCAATTGCCTTAACAGTTACTTGGTGGACAACAGCTGCCAGAAACCTAGGGAATTCTGGGGATGGTAGTCCAAAATGTAACTTTCCAAGCTCTAATTTTAGGTAGTTTGAAAGGGCAGTGAAATGTTGGTTCTTTAATTTGTTTTTACTGTATTAGTACTGCTGGAAGTTGGAGGCAGTCACTTGTAGGAATTTCTGCCTGGTGTGCTGTTATGAATTGGCTAGCTGTGGATACTGGACGTAAGAGTGGGGAACTGTTCAGGACTGGGCGTCTGGGAGACCTTGGAAATATTCAATGTTTTGCCCCTGAATGCCCTCTAGGAGATACGGGAGTCATTTTCACCATATTTTTGTTCTGCTCCCAGTTGTTTTAGGCCCTGTTTTTTTCTTTTTTACAACAGGTAGTGACCTGAAAGTTCACTTTGTTTTTTAAAAAAGTCCTCTTCTATGCCTAAAATGGCCCAAGAACTCTTAAAAACAAGTTGAAATTGCACCCACACCTCTTAGAGGGCACTAGGGGGTGAAGAGTTTGAATCTTGAGAGGCACAAAAACAGGTCTTGGGGTCATGTGTGGGCCACCCCCCCCCCACTTTGCCCACCTATGGTACACACTGAATTGAAGGGAGGAGGAGGAGATTTGCTGTTCTGTCTCAGGCAATAAAAGGTCTTAGACCTGCCCTGAAATAGCAGGTGGTACTTTGGCTGTAGTATTGGCCCATTTTCTGCTACTTGCAGCTGTGCCCTGTTGAAGATGAAGCGACATTGCAGAAGACTTCCCAGATTTCTCCCTTTTTGAAGCAGTTCAAGAAACTCAGTGAGGGTTTTTCCTCCCATCATATTGATGATTTCTGCCTAATGTGCATGGCATAGACACACAACAGCTCACAAAGGTTCTTCTGCCAATGGTTATTTACCACTGAAAACTGCTAACAGGTGGGAAATGCTATTGCTACCACTACAACAAGACTCTGTGCAGAAAAGCAGCCTGCTGAAAAATTAAGCAGTCTCTGATGAGGATGAATTTGGTTTCAGTGCTTTTTGGAAGAGACAAAATGTGGGAAAAGTACCGATTACTGCTCTTAGAATCTCCTCCAGCCAGCACGCTCGCTGGAGAGATTCTGGGAGTTGTCATCACAAAAATTAACTTCTCCTGAAGTCTGGCAGGTGTGTGTTTGGGGGGTTGTAGGCTCTGGTTGATTTACTTGAGCGCTTACCTCCGAAGCCTCAAGGGAGGGGCCACGTGCTGCTCAGTGACAGATGACGTGCCCACAGATTAATCCCTGGCACCTCTAGGTTGAGTGTGGTGAAGATCTGTCTTTGAAATCTTGGGCAGCCATCACCAGTTTGTGTAGCAGGGTCCATTCTCTGCTATAATTAATTTTTTTAAAAGCCTCCAGCAAGAACTTTTATCCAAGCCCAATTGTGTGAACTGGTTTGTGTGGGCTGCAAGTGGAGGCAAAGGGGATTATCTCTTTCCTAGCTAAGACCCCCAAATCACTGCTCCCCACTGCAATTACACTTTTTGAAAGCCTCCAAAGGGAAAATTTTCTCAAGCCTAAATTGCTGAGGTTCGGGGGAAGCCAAGAAGGGGAAGCCCCATGGTCTGGTTGGAGAATTCATTCAGGTTGCCTCTAGCTGGTATAGATAACAATGACCTAGACAGAGGGATGGCTTGAATTACAGTAAGGCCGCTTCCTGGGAGCTACGTGTAGGAAGTAATGCAACCTTCAACTTCCATGGCCCTTCATATGCCTTGATATCTGGGGCTGATGGCAGTTGTGGTCCCTAAATCTGAAAGATCTGCCAGGTGGCAGGAGACAGCCATAGGCTGTTGAAAACATGCTCCTCCCATAAGATTCTGAAAAAGTTAGTTGTTTGGGCTTTGTCTCCCAGTATTGCCCAACCAGTGTGCAGTCAAAAAAAGTAATTTTCCCATGCAGTCTTTCCCTTTTCCTTTACACTAGGTTGGCAGTATGTGTGCGGTCTTTGCCAGGTCCAGAGTTTTGGAAAAAGAAAAAAAAAGAGTAGCGGTGGGTGGGAAGAGAGCCACAAAGTAGCAATGCAGTGGAGAGGGAGAGGACCACCATGCCAGCAGAGTGGCCCAGCAGCTGCTGTGGGGCATATCTCGGTTGTGCAGGGACATATCTGATTGGATGTGAAAGAAGTAGAGGGCCAGCGAGTTAACGTGCTGTTTCTGGTGAAGCCTTTCGTGCAGAGCTTTGCAAGAAAAGCAGCCCTGTCTTCTAGGACATCTGGTGATGCACCTTAGGTATAAGAAGGCAGCAGCAGCTTCAGGTGACAGGTGCTGGGGGAAGTGGGGGCTGATGACTCCCATGTCAACAGCAAGATAAATCTACTCCAGGTTTTCAACTCGCCTTTAAAGACTATCCCCAAGGTAAGTTGAGCACCTTGGATAGCTCCCTTGCAGCAATCCAGAATCTGGAATGGATTCACTGCCCTGATGACATGGGAGCCATAAGGCCATCACTGCTGTAGGCAGCAGTAACAGTCACTTGGCTGTTCCATCTGAAGCTTCTGTTGGAAGGCAGAGCTGAGTGCGTCATATAGTTTGAACTATTCTCCCAAACTAGCCTTGTACAGTCAGGTATAGTGGAGGATGCCATTTCCAGTTTTCAACTAGGAGTTGAGGACTTTTTGTTTTGTTTTTGCCATTGCTTACAAAAGTTGGAAGATTCTGAGAGTTGCCTCTAGAAAAGTCACTTTTCTGAGGATATAATGGGGGTGGGGAACAGGGTGCCATTTTGTTCCTCCTCTCTGGCAGCAAAATGTCTTGGGCAGGCCCAGCCACTTTATTAGGAGATAGAATGACAGTGGAAGCCTGATGAGACCACATGTGGGTTATACTTTCATGCAAGGGAAATGCGTCAGTTGGCATGAGAACACTTACCATTAGGTCCTAGAAGCTCCTAGAAGCTCCTGCCTCAACAGTGGACTTGAGCCTTTGGGACTGCTGTTGCATTACAACTTTTTCAGGAAGTCTTACAGGCACAGATGTGGTTGTTTTGGGTTTGTGGTTGCATTTTCCCCAGTAGAACTAGAGGAAACATTTTCCCCTGCCCCCCAACCACTGTAACAGTAAAGGTTGAAGGTGAAAAAGAGGTTGTTAATAAGAGACTCACACGTGAACAATCTGGGCAAATTCCCACTGGACTGTGCTTTATTTCAGTCTAAGCAGAATATCATTAACTACAGAGCTACAGAGCTACAGAGATAACAATGTCCATTCGTCTTTCTTTATTATACTACAAGAAATCATAAGAAGGAATCAGTCAAAAGAATAGTAAATCCACTGGAATGCCAAAACTGCCGCCCCACCCCTGGGAGGCAGTGTTCCTTTTGGAATGACAGAAACAGAAAGCTCATTTGGGGAAGGCAAGTGGCTGGGTGAGAGGACCTCCCTCCAAAAAGCCATCCAGTAGGAGGACTCGGTGGAAAAAAGGAAATGAATGCTTTGTGGCTAGTGACCCTTGTCCTCCTGAGAACCTAGTTGGGCACGAGCGGTCATCCTGCTTAGAACCTACATGAGCAATGAGTTATCTCACTGGCCAGGACAGAATGAAGAGTCCTTTGGGGCTGAGGCTTTGAATGGATAGCCAACAGGGAAGGAGCCATCAATCAAACGTCAGCAGTAGCTTTTGTCTGTATACCTTGGGCCTTAATCTTTTTTTGGGGGGTGGGAGTATAATAGGGTCTCTTCCTCAACCCTTAATTAGATATTCCACTTCTTCCTGGTCAATACTTACCTCTTGATAGTTTCCTATTCTGTTCTTTTTATTTTTTATTTATTTTTGGCTAGGCACATATTACATTTTTGGGAACTTGGTGACAACTTTCAGAAGTCACCAATTTTAGCTTGCAGTGGAGATGGAAGAGAGAGTCTGATTTAAGTATTTTTGCTGTGAAGGAACCGCCTTCTGTGTAACCGCTCTACATGTGGGGATGCGATAGCTTTCAAAAGTCACCGTGCGGACACAAGATGTTGGCATCACCTCTCGCTGGACTTCCTTGCGCCTTTTGGTGCTGTCGTTTTTGAAGTGGCTTCCCCTTCTGGATGACCCTACTGTTTGTACATGCGTGTCTGCACATTTTATCATTTCAACCATACCCTAAATTTGGCTACCAAGAAAAAAAAGTATGACCATGCTTGAAATATCAGAGGAGATGGAGACCACCACAAAGTTCATGGGTTTAGAGGCCAAGAAGGCTCTTGAGCTAATTTCTGGATCGTGATGCTCATTGCACTCCTTGACTCACACCACCCAGACAGAAGTTGGAGGATACAGTGAGATCATTAAAATGACTGATGGTTTGCTCCTAGTGGCCTCTGTTGACATGCCTCCTGGTTCCTTTGAAAGCAGTAGGATGGAAAAGCCTTTGTTAGTTGCAATCTTTCTTGCCTGGTAGCAGTTTTGACCAGATGGTCTCCTCTCCAGCTTGTTGCACAGCTGAGCTGGAGCCTTTTATTCTCCTGACAGCCATATAAGAACTGTGGCTAGCTAGACTAACACTGCACCAGGGCCACAAGGACCCACACTTGTAGCATGGCTTTTGCAGGATGCTAGAATGTGTTTTTGAAAAGCAACACAAACAAACAGAAATAGACAGGCACAGTCAATTTCTGCATCAGGAGTTGGCATCTGGATTTTGACCATTTCCTCATCTGGGGACAGGTTCTTGGGAGAGCTACGGTCGCTGACCCAAATGATCAAATCCTAAACCCCAGTAAGAAGGGAGACGTCCATTGTAAGCAGTGAAGGGAAGGCACTCTTGCTCCTGTGGCACTCTTTTCAACCATAAGTGTAGAGTCAAGCAGTCTCAGTATACATAATATTCATGTACCAGAGCCCAATGCTGTCTTTTCAAGCAACTTGCAAATGGGGGGTGACTCAGGAGCAGTCTGACTCCAGCAAGTCCAACCTTAAATAGAAAGATATTGGCTCCCCATCCTCAACCCACCATGCAATCCCATCCAAAAATCTTACAAAACATTTTTCTTAGTGGACACAGAGTTTCTCCTATGGAAATAATCTTAAAAACGCCATCAGACCTGCCTCTAAGAACTAGGCAGTCAATACCAAGGATGTCCCAGATTCCATGCCCAGTGTTATGAGAGTCTAAGCTGGGGAACAGAAATTTTCCCCTCTCCCCACCCAAGGTTTCTTCTTTGGAACCTGCTTAGTGTGAGACTTTCTGCTTCCAGGAAGCTACAAATGGCAAAAAACATCTAAGCAAGGATCAGAGCGATGGCATGTGAAAAGGGCGGGACAGGTCTGCTTATGACATCAGAGGTAGCTTTGCAAATAAGAACACTCCTACTGTCTCCAACCCGTGCAATCCCTTCAAAGGTAGCAAATAGACTATGGTAGCAAAAAGGTAGTAGCCCTTAGAAAGATGGCAGTTGCTTCTGTAGCTGATTGTGCTCTGTGGAAGCTGGGGGTCGAGATGAAAGCAGCAGCCAATGGCAGAGTGGGTCTTGGGGGAAAGACCCTCTATGGACATGATTAGGTGAGGGCAAATGGGAAGATGCCACAAAAGGTTTGGGGGAACCTGGCATTCTTCCTTTTCAGACATCTGGACTGCAACCTCCATCATCCCAAATTGCTGCTCATGCAGCCTAGGGCCAGATGTGTGCTGTAGTCCCAAACATCTAGGGGTACCGGGATGCCTACCACCCACCTAAACATCCTCTATATCCGTTCTCTTGTATATCTTATGCAATACAGCTTGAGCAAGTGCAATCCTTGTGCCACCGAGGCAGTAGTCTTCCATTTCTACACCTCGCAGGGAACTCAGGTTGTGTCATCCCTGGTCTCTTTCCTTGCAAACTGGAAAGGAATGTTATCTGTGGATTTTTAAAAATTGCTTTTTTTAGTTAAGGCTAAGCTCCAGTCCCTTTCATTTTGACAAGGTAACACTGACATCAGCAGTTTTCCCCATCCTATCCCTTGGTTAAGGATGTAAAACAGAGCTGGGTCCCTGTTCTTCTTCTGAAAGCCACATTCACTTGGGGATAATTTGTTGGGACTGCAAGCCAGTGATGGGCATCACCAGAAGTAAAATCAATAGGGCCAGCCCTCTTTTTTATCTTGTTCTCTTTTTCTTCCCCCTCTCCTTTCCCAGTGAACTCTCTCTTTTTTAGGGCTGGCACAATATGTTTCGTTGCCTGAAATAAAGAGGATAGTCACTCAGCCTCTTTGTGCACAGTTGGCTTGTAAGTAGGAGAATACCCATGCTCCCTGGGAGTAATTTTGTTTTCTCATGGGGGACCCTCCCCACTTCCCTGCCAAGGCATCCTAAGCCCATAGTCTATTTTCCTTTCCTAGAATCCTACCACCTCACCCACTGTGTTGCTCATGTGGACTGAATATTGCTTGCCCTGCAGGATCAAGATCCTCCGCAGCTTTTGCAACACTCAAAGTCCACAAAAACTGCTTGGAGGCATCCCTGGATAGACCACAGGACGAGGCAAATCATTGGCCCTTGCAAAGATCTGTGGCTATCCGCTGGGATCATGCAAAGCAAAGGAAGGAGAGAAAGCAGCAGACTGATTCAGAATATACCCTAGGCTCCTATGTACAGCGGAACGATGACTGTATAAACCAAGCGTGGGCAATCTTCAGCCTTCCTGGTGGTTTGGTCAGACCTTCATAGAGGCTATTTCCACACTAGCCTGTTATAGCGCGATGATTCCACCTTCAACATCCTCTGGAATCCTGGGGTTTGCAGTTTCGGGAGGGGCTAAGTGGAATCATCGCGCTATAACAGGCTAGTGCGGAAATGGTCTCAGAATGGGTCAGTGATAAAGGTCTCTGAGAACCGTAGTTCAAGACACCTAGAGGGCGAAATGTTCCCCGTTCCTGGAATACACCAATACTTCCATAGCCCTTTCTAGGCACAAATGAAAGAGGATCTGACTTTTGTTGGCTCCAAGCTTGTGTTGAGAGGGATGTATGTTAATTTCATTCTTGCAGTCAAGAACGAATACTTTTTCCCTTTTATTTCTCACTGTGAGAAAATCCTCAAAAAACTGTGCAGTTTTTGAAGACTCTTCACAGTTTGAGGCTTATTCTGTGCAAAAAAATGCATGTTTTCCCCCCGCAGAAAGCAGCATTTTCTGCATACAAAGCAGCATTTCTTCAAAGAATTGGCAACTTGTTTTCTGCACAGAAAATGCCATTTTCTTCACAAAAAACTAATGTGCATGTGCAGAAGAAGTCCCAAACTGCCAAGATTCTTGTACATTTAGGAGCCTCCTTGTCAGGGTTTCTAGATACGCTTCTTCAACAATTTTTTGAGCATTTTTGAATATTTTCCCCTTCAGGTTAATCACTGTCGTACAGTGGTTAGGATCACAGATTTTTCATTTTTTGCATCCCAGCTCATGTTTGCACATGACAAGCTACAAGTGCCACCATGCCTCAAAAGCCTAACCAAACTCCCAACATCCTTCACTCAACTTCTGGGATTGGGGGGGGGGAAGCCATATTTACATTGGTATAGAAGGTTTGCCGTGGAAATTACCCCTATGGATCTTGTGCAATGGGGAATGAGAGAGCAGGGTGCATGATGAAAGCCCATTTTCTAGCAAATGGTGAAGAAGGAAGTATCTCTGCAAGATCACAAGCGAGGCAAATAAACAGGACGTCCTGCCCAAAGTGAGCTGGTTCTTAGTCTGGCTAGCAGACTTGTTAGTTAAAGGCAACCACACAGGTCAAGAAATTCCCTTGTCCCAAATCACAGGAAGGTGTGTCTCCCAGGCAGGCTAACGCCATGATTTAAAAGATGGGTCTTTAAACTTAAGCACTGCTGAGATTCTGCTGGTACTCACAGCCATTCCTGGGCTTGTGTCACACTCTCCATGCATGTGAGGACATGAGCAGTCGCATCTGCTTCCGACCACTTGGAAACAGGCCGCTTGATTGCTCGGACTAGTTGTGCCAAAGCATGCAGGCCTCTTACTCAGTGTCTCTTCTTTCCTTGTCAGCAGTGGTAAGAAGGTGAGCTCAGCTCCCAAATGCCCCCCGTTGCCCATCTCCTACTGTTTCATGCAGGCCTGCCACCCCCTGACTCCAATATAGGTCTCTGTATGTGTGTGTCTTTCTCTTTCTCGCACCTATATATCTTTACCTAGATATATATACGCCCACATGCCTTTTTCTTTTTACTTTTAAAAAAGTCACTTTCACAAGGTCACTAAAGTCGATTGTCTTTTTTTTGTTTGCTTGTTTTTTGTGTTTTTTTTTAGGTTTCATTTGTTTCAAACGGAGGGCTTCTTCTATGTTAAATGCTAACCACTCTACAAAAAGCATTCTGTTCTAAACCACTAGGAAATGTAACAATGAAGCAGAATTTAAAAAAAAAAAAGGAAAAGGAAAAGGAAAGGGAAAGGTAAAAAGAAGAAGAAGAAAGCCAGTGGCCAAGTGACCGCATTAGGGAATGTGGACCATGAAGGACAACGAGACAACTCCAGATCCTTCATGTACCTTGACTTTTTTTTTCCACGCTTATTTGGCACTTCCTCTAATCCTGTTTCCCCCTGCTCTTTCTTGCCATCTCTCTGCCCTCTTCTCTCCATCAGATTCCTGAAAATAATTTTAAAGTTTGGCTGAGATCACACCAGTGCAATGAGAGGCCTGGATCCAGGTTTGTTATGAAATGAGGAATCTCTCCTCTTGTTGTTAATGACATTGACTAATAAGTCCCCCTATCATAGGCCATTTCTGCACTAGACTTTTATAGTGCTATTATTCCACTTTCAACATCGTATGGAATCCTGGGGTTTGCAGTTTAGGGAGGGGCCTCAAAGGCCCCTCCCAAAACTGCAAACCCCAGGATGCCATACGATGTTGAAAGTGGAATAATAACACTATAACAGCCTAGTAAGGAAATGGCCATAGAATTGTAAAGTCAGAAGAGACCCCAAGGCCCATCCAGTCCAACCCCATTCTGCCATGCATAAATATGAATTAAAGCATTCCTGGCAGATGGCCATTCAACCTCTGGTTAAAAACCTTCAAAGAAGGAGATTCTTCGACTTTCCGAAGGCGTGTATTCCACTATCAAACTGCTCTTACCATCAGGAAGTTCTTCCTAATGTTTAAGTGGAATCTCTTTTCCTGTAGTTTGAATCCAGTGCTCCATGTCCTAGTCTCTGGGGCAGCAGAAAACAAGCTTGCCCCATCTTCCATATCATCATCAACAGCCCTGTTCAGGTCTTGCACACTTAAGGCTGTGGATTCCTTAACAGAGTCTCACCCTCAAGCAATCTGTAAAAAGCATCCATCAACTGGGTGACCAAATACAAAAGGGAACAAGGAGCACTTCCAGACAGGGCAAAATGTTCCAATATTTTTTGTTATTATAGTTGTCATTTAAAAAAAATCCAAATGACATTTCTGTTGTCCTGAGTTATTTCCTGGCATCGGTCACAACATTTTATTCCCACCCTTGAGCAGGTTGCTTTCTAATTCTGAAAAATTTGGAACAAAAATGTCATCTTCTCTTTTTCTCTCATTTTTAAAACATTATTTTCATTAGAATTATAGTACTATAACTGCAGCAGCAAAATGGCACTTTTGTACTATAGCATTATAACTGCATTTTTTTTGGTTAAAAGAAAGAAGGGAGGGAGGGGAAAATTTACCTTCAAACCATAAGACCACCTCACCAAACTATGTCCCTCCCCACTGAAAAGAAAGAAAGAAAGAAAGAAAGAAAGAGAAAGAAACCTTTGCATAGGCTCTGGAGCAGATCCAGGAGATCACAACAAACAGTACCTCAAAAGAATGGAACAAGTGGACATGGGCTGCAATGATTGGCTACATCTGCAAAATCCAAGGAGCTACATTGAGAGAGCTCACACTTCTTTAGATGAATCTGGAAAACCTCAACCAGCCATCCTTTTAATGCTGATACAGAGGCTGAAGCTCATGTGAAGTAACATGTGGCACATTAGGCAGCTTCAGTATAATGGGAAGCTGCCAGTGGACCAAACAAGACTCTACATTCGGCTGGGTACTAGACTTGGTCCTTGATTGAGTCTAGTCACATGTAATGTGGCCTTCCTCTTTTCTGACTGCCTTTCACCTTTCCAAGCATTCAAGGCAGCCACAGTCCT
This sequence comes from Ctenosaura bakeri, assembly GCA_948474755.1. Classification (NCBI taxonomy): domain Eukaryota; kingdom Metazoa; phylum Chordata; class Lepidosauria; order Squamata; family Iguanidae; genus Ctenosaura; species Ctenosaura bakeri. The sequence goes on along the minus strand of CAOLHI010000566.1, from coordinate 490,953 downwards.
AAGTTTACAAGAACATAGCAGGTCTGTTGAGAACAGGATGACTTAGATCAACATTCAAAATGACCTTGACAGATTGGAGAGCTGGACCAAAGCTAACAAAATGAATTTCAACAGAGAGGAAATATAAAGTCCTGCAGCTAGGCAGAAAAAAAGGAAGGCACAAATATAGGACGGAGGACACGTGGCTGGATAACAGTATGTGTGAAAGGGATCTAGGAGTCTTGGTAGGTCACAAACTGAACATGAGTCAGCAGTGTGATGCAGCAGCCAAGAAAGCCAATGCAATTCTTGGTTGCATCAATAGAAGTATGGTGTCTAGATCAAGGGAAGTAATGGTACCACTCTATTCTGCTTTGGTCAGACCTCATCTATAATACTGTGTCCAGTTCTGGCCACCTCAGTTCAAGAAGGATATTGACAAGCTGGAGTGTGTCCAGAGGAGGGTGACCAAAACAGTGAAGGGTCTGGAAGCCATGCCCTATGAGGAGTGGCTCAGGGAGCTGGGTATGTTTAGTCTGCAGAAGAGAAGGTTAAGAGGGGAGATGATAGCCATGTTTAAATATTTGAAGGGATGTCATGTTGAGGAGGGAGCGGGCTTGTTTTCTCCTCCTCCAAATTATTCTGCATATTGAGCACAACTTACACCTCAGTATGTCACTAACAGGAGGCCAGTCTCTGCGTGCTAGAAGATAGCTCAAAACCCTTTGAGGACAAAGAAGATTATGTCCCTGAAAGACAGGCTGACAGTTGTATCATCTATTTATTTACTCAGCATTAGCTTGCCTTCTGCATTTTGACCATTGCTTCTTTGGGGGCTGCAGGGATGTACACATCAGCAAAGACTTCTCAGTTCTTTTTTCTTAGATCCCTGGGAGAAAGACAACACACTCCAAGACACACAAGAAGGAAGTTATCTGGAAATTCCTAGTTCATTGGAGAACTTGGAAAAGTTACTTTTCTCAAGTGCAGTTCCCAGAAGTCTCCAGCTGGCATGGTTATCTTCAGTCCCAAAGAGGAGATGGATTATATATTTAAAACAATGATTAGTCTCAGCCAACGTTTATCAGCAGAGTAGACTGCCTTGGAGCAGAAGCATATCTAGCATAAACAGTGCCTAGGGCAAGTATGGAAGTTGCTTCCAGCACTGCTTTTTTGCGACTCCCTGGCATTGGCACCCAGAGCATGTACTCTACGTGCCCCACCCTCATTACACCTCTGCCTTGACGGCTGGTGGTCTCTCCTACCTCGGAAGTCTTCAAACAGAGGTTGTGAAGGCATCTTGAGGTGTGTATTCCTGCACAGTAGTGGGATGGACTAGATGGCCTTTGCAGCCCCGTTTAACTCAATGATTCTACCACTATTCCTCAGTTGTTTGGTTGGGCCAATGCTGCAGGTGGGCTGGGACTGGACATGGATCCTGGACTGATCCTGAATGAGGGCTAAGAAGGTGGCAACTGTATTTAGAAGTCTCATTGAACTTAGTGGGACTTACTGAATGCTCGTGGAAACCACTTTTTTGACAACTTTGGTAGCTGTAATTTTGGCATAGGGTTAGTGCAGCTGGTGGGCCAATGCGATCCTTAACACCATTTTTGTAGCCCTTGCAGCTCCCAGCAAAAGCCACCTGGGTCACCCCAAATTATTTATTATCAGGGTGTACTTTTTTTTTGCTTCCAAATGCCCCAAAAGGCACACAAATGCAGTGGTCAGCCCTCTCACGAAACCTTATTTCAGTGCTCTCAGAGCGTCCCCAAACTAACTAGAAGAGAGAAAGATTTGGGGGGTTGGAATGGGTCTCCAATCTCCCATACAGTAGCCAGCCCAGCTGTAGTTGGATTCTGAGAGCAGTCATTCAAAACTCCCAACAAGCTCTGGGTCTCCTTCTGTGAGTAAACCTAAGTTTTTGCACTGTATTTCTAAAAGGCTTGCCGCTCACCACCTCAGCATGTGGTTTTGCATATAGGAGCTCCCTGTTTTCAAATCCTAACACCTCCAGACAAGGCTGGACAAGTCCACTAGCTGAAACTTTGAGGAACGCTGAGCGAAATGGACCAGAGGTCTCACTCAGGAAAAGGCAACTTTATTTGGGCAATGAGGACTCTGTGGCCACTTCCGCACTACACTGCTATAGTGCTATTATTCCACTTTCAACATCCTGTGGAATTCTGGGGTTTGTAGTTTCCTGAGGCCAAAAAGCTCTCTGGCTGAGAATTCCAAAGGCCCCTCCTGCAACTGCAAACCCCAGGATTCCATAGGATGTTGAAAGTGGGATGATAGCACTATAACAGCGTGGTGTGGAAATGGCCTCTGCCTCTTTTCACACTGGTGGATGCTCATTTTCAGCACATGGGAGAAGCAGACTAAGGACTGCAATTAGAAATCTCTCTCTATCTGCTTCCCCTTCCAGCTACCTCACAACACAATTTTTGAAAAACCATTTCTATCTGGAGAGAGGAGAAGAGCGCTGCTGCCAAGATTCTTTCTCCCTCCCGTAAAAATACCCCAATTTCTCCCCTCACTTAAACCCTACAGTGTTCAATGCGGTCAACAGGCCACTGGCGTTTGCTACACTGCTCACAAAGCGACATCTGCTTGTTGCATACTTGCGTTCGCTTCTCTTGGAGACAACTTGCAGCTTTGACATGAAGCTTTTTTTTTTGTTTGTTTTTTTTTTTTTAAACTTCTTTGAGTTTCTTTTTTTTTTCAACCTTTTGTTTTTGTTTTTTAAATTAATTCATTTATATATATATATTTATATATTTTAAAAAAGCAATAGTCCTTTGGTCCCTAAACTCTAAGGAATGATATGACTTTGAAAGAAGTTAATCCAATCTCCCTGGACTGATGATGAAGTGGGGTACAGAAACCCCCACCTCCCAATCCATGGGATATAGATATATAGACCTATTTATATATATATCTTCTGTTAAGTTCAACAACCTTTTAGCAACTGATTTTTTTTTTCTTTTCCCAAATAGATGTGGAAAAAAACAAACACCCACCTCTTTTTTTTCTTTCCCCTTTGAAAACAAAAAGCGTTACCCAGGTGTAACAACATATAGGCCTGGTCCAAACCCACCGGCTTTGGTTTAGATCTGTTTGGCCTCCCTCTTCCGAAATCTTGAGTGTCGGACAAGTGCTTCAGAGAGACTGGTCCCACTAGTAGGCTTTGCGCCCGCAACCATTCCTCTTGCAAAATCCCACCCCTCTTGCCGTGAGGGATTTTTCTTTTTCTTTTCTTTTTCTTTTAAAAAAGTCTTCTTCAGTAGCCTTTTCCGGTGTCGTGGAGTTTTGCGTTGGGAAAACGTCAACGCCTTGGTCCCTCTTGTCCAATATGGTCGCGGCTACCTTCTTCGCTTTCGCTTGCCCTTGGAAAGAGACAAACCCCCCTCCCAACCGATTTGAAAATTCCAAAGAGAAAAGAAAAAGAAAAAGAAAGGAAATTACAACCAAACTGGCTCTCTTATTTCGTCAGCATCTCTCTCCTTCTCTTATTCTTCCACCTCCACCTTCTTCTCATCCGTGATATGTTGCAAAGAAAGAGAGTTACAAGTCTACACCGCACGGCATCCCATCTGCAAGACAGAAAGGGAAAGAAGGGCTGGGGCAGTTACCAGGGCTACTACTAGGAGGCACTCTGCCCACGAATTGCTACAGGGTCAAGACCAAAACACAGGACATTTCCACACTAGCCTGTTATAGCGCTATGATTCTGCTTTCAACATCCTAGGTAATCCTGGGGTTTGCAGTTTAGTGGAGGGCCTTGAGGCTGCAAACCCCAGGATTCCATAGGATGTTGAAAGCAGAATCATACCGCTATAACAGGCTAGTGTGGAAATGGCCACAGCCTAGCCTAGCTAGCCAGGGCCGTGCTTATCTGAGGGCTTCTCAACCAGAGTTCTGTGGAATCCTAGAGTTCTGTGAAAGGTTGCTAGGAGTCCCATGAGAAATTGTGATAGGAAGAAAAAAAAAATTTTTTTTTTGTGGTTTAGATATAACAATCTTAATGCAAGGGTTCCCTGAGACCTGAACATTGTTTCTAGGGCTCCTCTGGGGTAAAAAAGTTTAAGAAAGCCTATTCTATTTTGTGCTTTTTTAAAAAAAGTGAATAAAATGACAGCCATGTGCTGAACCCAGAAAAGCTGCCTGGAAACAACTAGTATCTAGATAATATAACCCTAGATTAGAGTAGATGAGTGTTAGGAATTGGAATGCCATACTTGCCCTCCATGGGAACTTGGAAGGCTGTCCTCCTTTAATATTTAAAAAACTTTTTGAGCACAAAGTGTCCCCCATACCCTAGAAGGCACAGTCATGATTTGACAGGGACTGTCCCGATGGGTCATCTGTTGTCCCTCTTTTTCAGCTGCTTTTAAAATGTCACGGTTTCTCTTTCCTTCCCCCACATTCCCACTTCATTCAAGGTTTACTTCAATTGGTGGGAACTGAGTTCAAAACACAAAAGTAGTTTGCACTCAATTAACTTGGGGGGGGGAGTTAGGGAGAGGAAGGGGTAGAAACTTGCCCTTTCCTGTAGGCTCAGGCAAAAGCAAACTGCTGCTGCTTTTCCTATCTTGCTTATTCTCCCAGACTAAAAACTTTCCCCATCTTGACCACACTTCAGTGTTGCTTGGCTACTTGTGTCTCAGCCTTCATCTGTGAAAGGTTGGAGGGTATGGCAAAGCATGTCTTCTGCTATTTCCCTCACTTTTTTTGCAACTTCAGTAATCCCCTCCCCAATCTCTCTTCTCTGCTAAGGCACCACATTCCAGGCCTACAATCAAGATCATGAATTTTCTATGTATGATATATATTTTAAAAAGGTGTCCGTGTGTGCATTGAAAATCAAATTCTGCATCAGCCAAGCCAGTATTCTGGCAGTCTGGACAAAGGTTTTCCAAAAGAGGTAGTCATGTTAACCTGCACCTGGCAACAAAAGAGAATCTTGCTGCAACTGTCTTTTATCCTGGAATAAACAATCATAGAATCGATTGCAGAATCATGACCCTGGAAAGTGGCTGTATTTCACTCAAAACTGTACTCCTTCACATAGGGTATTGGGACTAGTGTATTCCACTATTACATCTCAGTGTAATCTACCTTCTTCTCCAAGTTAAAAGACATCTTTGGCCATTTCCACACTAACCTGTTATAGTGCTATTATTCCACTTTCAACATCCTCTGGTATTCTGGGATTTGTAGTCTGCTGAAGCCAAAGAGTTCTCTGGCTGAGAATTCTACATGCCCCTGCCTATACTGCAAACCCCAGGATTCCACAGGAGTTGAAAGTGGAATAATAGCACTATAACAGTCTAGTGTGGAAATGGTCTAACAACTTTAGCATACCGTCCAACTATTCCAGTTTGGTGGAGATAATCTTGATTAATCCTCTGCTGTCCCCTTTTTTTCAGCTGCTTTTAAGATGTTCCAGTTTCGTTCTCTTCCTTCTACTTTGCCCCTTGGCCCTCAGTTTACTTCAAGTGCTGCAAACTGAGTTAACAGGGCAAAAATCTTTTGCAGGTAGGAGAAGGTGGGGCAGAATCTTGGCTCTTCTCCTGGAGTTCGGGCAGATACAAACTGTTGTAGCCTCTCCTAACTTGTCTATTCTTCCTAATTAGTGTTTTTTGCCATTTTGACCACACTCTAATGTTGTTTGGCCACATGTGTCTTGATTTTCATCTGCAAAATGTTGGAAGGTGTGCTTTAATTTGCAAATAAGGAACATAGACAGCTGCCTTACACTCACTTCATTGGTCCTTCTAACTCGATTCTCAGAGGTGGGAATGATGCAGCCATCCACATCTTGTTGGATTGCAAGAACCCTCACCGCCCTAGTTAGCATAGTCAGTGATGAGGAATTTTGGGAGATACAGTCTAACAGTACCTGGAGGGCTGCTTGGTTCCCATCACTGACCTAAATATGCTAAAGCTGCTCTCCAAGTACAGTAATTCCCAAAGGTTTCAGAAACCCTACTGGGGACTAAACCTGGGAAATTTGGCATGGGCTTTCTTACTAAGACACAAACAAAGAGCATTTCATGACACTCCATGGGAGTGAGGTCTTGATGCTCTTCAGATTGTGAGTGCTTCTTTTTCTTTAAGCTGGGGTGGACAAACTGTAGCTTGTGGGCCATATATGGCCCCAAAGGCCATTTTGTGGCCTACAGGCTCCTCTGAATTCCCCAGTGTCCTCCAGGCCAAGCTTCTTTAACCTGAAAATGTTATTTTCCCACTCCTGGAAACTCTGGAGAGCAGGTGTTCTGTGTCTAAATAGGGTTCAGCATCCTAGAAACCCCCACACCAAATTTTAAAAAAGGAACCTGAAATAGATTCATCGCTTCTACATTTTTTAAAAGCATTTGTGGACCCACAGTAGGTCCCTTGGGCCAAAAATGGAGTTTTGGACAAGTTGCCCACTCTTGCTTTAAGCAGTGGAGTAAGGTATATACTATTAATAAGCCTGGAAACCAAAACAGGGAGCAGGTCCATGTTGGTGTTGACTGTAATTCCCATCATCCCTCACCAATGGCTGTGTTGATGAGGGCTGATGGGAACAGCAGTCTCACAGTACCTGAGGACTACCTGCCTTTGAGCTAATAGAACTTGGCACTTCTTGTGTGAGGTGGGTTTCTTAAGGATGTCCAATCCACTTTCCCCAGCTATGGGGACGATACAGTAAATATAGAGGGCACACACATCATTGTCACATGTCACAACAGAGAGGAAAAGAAGAAGAAGAGAAGATACAAAGAAGGACAAAGTGGAGTTTATGGGCTCAAAAAATCCACAACTAGTAAAAGACTGACCAATCAGCACTCCAAAAAACTATCCACCATGGGCATCAATATGGCACTGCACAACCGCCAGAGAGAGAGAGAGGAGGAGGAAAAGGAAGAGGGATGGGGTGAGGGGAGAAGAACCAATAAAAAAAATTAAAGTGTAGATATAGAAAGATCAACGTCAAGTTCATGCAACAAGATTACAACCGGCCACATGGCGTCATCGAAGAGGACGATGACAACATGAGTTGAAGTCACTTACAGTTTCAGACAATTTGGGAGGGAGAGCTTTTGTTTGGGCCTCCCATAACAGCTAGAGGGTTGCTAGCCAACAGTGGGGGTCATCCTTGGAGCTATGATTGGCCTGGTCTGGTTTAGAGACACAGGAGTGGAAGGGTTGGAGGAAACAAAAAATATAAAGAAAAAGAAATGAATTGGTTGGATGGAATTCCTGGTTTGGTTGTTATTCAGGGCCGGCGCACGACAAACTGTGCTGTCTACGGAAGAGCAGAAAATGGTGCACACCCTTGCCAGCTTGAGGTGTGTCATACCCAAGATTGACTGATTTATTTTGGCACCTGAACCTGAAAACTGAATGAACACCTCTCCCCATCCCAGAAAAGTTCAGCTTCTGATCACTAGCCAGGTTGGAAATTCTGGGAGTTGTAGCCCTTGAAAGCGATGTTTCTAAACTCTGTTCACAGATTCATAGTTCTGATTGTGAATAGCTTCAGAAATACCAATTTGTGTGCAGACCCCCACCATCTGAATTAAAGATGATGATCTTAAGACAGGGACTTATTAGTTTTACTAACACTCTGTTTATGGAACTTTAGCCTTCCTTGGGCATAGATCCTTTCATAATCTTAGTCATTCTCCTTCTGTCCATTCTTGTTTTGAACAGTAAAACCCAGAATGGAAGTGAAGGGTCCAAAATGAGATTTTGCAGCCAAGTTAAACATTTGAAAAAGTTGTGCCACGAGCCAGCATGTTTTAGGTGGTTTGGGCATTGGACTATGAGTCTAGAGTCCAGGGTTCAAATCCCAACTCAGCCATGGAAACCCACTGGGCGACCTTGGGCAAGTCATACTCTCCCAGCCTCAGAGGAAGTCAAAGGCAAACCTCCTCCGAACAAATCTTTCCAAGAAAACCCAGTGATAGGGTTGCATAAGTTGGACATGACTTGAAGTCACACAACACATCACGACATACTCACACATGTTGTACCACTTCACAAGCAGGTGAAAGAACTGCGTGATTGAATGATCCTCCTGTTTAAAGTACATATCCATGTACAATAATACCACAGGGAAGGCTTTTTTCCTTTAAGAACAAAGTAAATCATGCTCACCTGGTTTCAGAAGTGGTACAGTCATGAAAGCTAGAATCATGTGATTTTCCTGGAGGCCGACTGGTACTGTCGTTTCTCCAGTTCAACCCATGATGCTTCCATTAACACCATATACGGGCCAAGGCCTTGACCTTGGAAGACGAATGATGACCAGTGCTGACTTGGCTTCCTTTCTTCTGAATCCCTTCTTGGCACTGCTGCCACTAGGACAGATCTTTGGTTCTAGTCTGACAGAGAGTTGAACTCTGGACCACTGACCTTCTTTATAACATGCTTTATGGTTGCTTCCCCATGCTTTCTTATTCCTAGTGAGGGGTGTAGCTATTGGGCAGCAAAATGAGGAGTTGCCCATCCTTAAGGCTTCTGCTTCCCAAATTAAAATTTTCAGCCTTCCCCAGATTTCTAGCATTGCACTAACTTAAAACTTCAGTGGGACATTTAGAAATACAGTTCTAGCATCCAAGGATAAGAGGCAGATAAGGAAAGGGGAACACAGCAAATATAAGTGTTTTAGGTGTGAATGATTTGCTGTGTCTTACTCCCTGCAATGTTAGAAATTTGCAGAATGACGGACAATTTCATGCAAGAGGCAGAATTTAATGGCACCGGGGGGGGGCAATGCCCTTATTTTGTCCCTCCACAGCTATAGCTCTGTTCTCATCCATTCCTCACAAATCCACATGTAAGGACAGACTAGATGTCACATTTTAATATTATGCACAGTGCTTTACAGTTTCATTCAAAGGCTTTCAGTGACTTCAAATATAGATAGGCCAAGACACCATTTCAAGTAGTGATATGTGGAACACCATGGATGTGATTTGGAATGGCAGTTACCAGAAAGTCTGAAGAATGTTTTGAAAATACGGTGTTATTCCTCCTCACTCCTGCTGCCCAAGAGTTCTAATGTTACTTGTAACATACCCTCCAACTATTGCAGTTTGGCAGGGTCTCGATTAATTCTCTGTCAATCTAGTTTTTCAGTTGATTTTAAAATGTCTCTGTTTCTTTCTTCTCCTCCCACTTTCTCCCTTTGTCCTTAAGTTATTTCAGTTGTGCTGAGTTCAAAATGTAAAAAGTAGTTGGTACACAATTAACTCACCAGGGGTAGGGGTGGAGGGGAACGATAAAATCTTGCTATTCCCAGTAGGCTCAGGCAAAAGTGAATTGCTACAGCCTCCCTCAGCTTGCATTTTTCCCCTTATTAATAACTTTTGCCTGACCACATTCTGAAGTTGCTTGGCCATAGGTGTCCCATTTTTCATCTGTGAAATGTTGGAGGGTATATTGTAAAGACTGCCCCAAGCTTTCCTCTCTGCTGGTGAATCTCCAGATTCCCTCGTTTGTAGGGGCTACCTACTGGATTTCCACAAGCACAGCCGCAAGAAGAGAAAGATGCTTCTCTTTATCTCGGTCTCTTCTCTCTTTCTCTTTCTTTCCCTCCCTGGCACTATTTCATTATTTGGTTCTAGTGCTCTGCTATATTCCCAAGGAACCGGGTGTATGGAGCACCACAACAGCAATGTTCCAAAATGGAGTGGGGAGGACAGGAAGGAAAAGAGATTGGGAAGGGTGAGGGAGATGAGAAGAAAGAGAAGCTGTCCTTCATCTTCCTTGCCAGAGCCAGGTCATCAGCCAAAACCTGGAAGGAACACCCCACCCATAATAGTTCAGATTTCTGGCTTGGGTGATAATTCTGAGCTAGAGATGATAATTCTGTAGTGGTTTGAGGATTGGTCTAGGACTCTGGAAGACCAGAGTTCAAGTTTGCACTCAGCGATGGATGCCCACGAGGTGACATCGAGCAAATCTCACCCTCTCAGCCTTAGTGGAAGGCAGTAGCCACCCTTCTCTGAACAAATCTTGCTTATGATAGGGTCACCACACATCAGGGCACATAACAACAATGGTTGCTCCAGCAGGCACACATAATGGTGACCCTGAGCTGCAGTCCGAATTTCTGCCTTCTGCCTGACAACCCACAGCCCCTCCAGCTGCCCAGCCTTCTTCCTACCCACAGAAAGCCAGGAAGGGGGTGCCTGCCTTTTCCTAGCATACTGCATTGCAGCAAGCCAGGCTCAACAAGTAATCTCTGAGAAATGTCATTTCCTCAAGGGCTTTCCAGGCCCATTGGAAGACTACATTTCCCAGTGGTTTCTTGCAAAACATCAGATCCTTAAATCTGGACACAATAGCTTCCAAACCTCTTTCCCATCTACTTACTACCACTGCGTAGACTGGTCTGGTAAGTGGAGTTGAAATGAAGGGGATTAGTGGGTGGGTGGGAGGGAAGGATGGGTCTGAGTCAGTGGACAGAAACGGGGGGTTGGGTGTGGAGTGGCCAATACTTAGCTGGACTTGGAAATAAGCCACCATTTCTCACTTTGGGGTGGGATGAGAAAGTCGTTTGCTCAGTTCTGTGGTTTGTAGTTTCCTGAGGCCAAAGAGCTCTCTGGCGGAGAATTCTAAAGACCCCCCCCCTAAACTGCAAAGCCCAGGATTCCATAGGATGTTGAAAGGAGAATAATATAAAAGTGTAGGGTGGAAAGGCCCTATAACTGCAATATAAGATGCCAGTCATCATTTTTATATATGTTAAAATTAACAAGATGCTCTATTTGTACTGAAGTATATTTTGGAGGTAACCTCGATCTCATCATACTAGAAGCCGACCCTGGAATTGTGACTTCCCTCACTAGTATGGCCAGTGGGAAGTATTCTGAGACCAAGAAAGTAACACTTCCAAGCTCTGGCTAGAGTCTAGGATCATCCGGTGAAACTGAACGGTGTGAGATCAAGGTAGACAAAATGAAGTATTTTGTGTTAAAATGTGGAATTCACTGTCACAAGATATGTCAATGACTTCCAACTTGGACAACCTTAAAAGGGAACGAAATAAATTCATGCAGGTTAGGACATTAGGATCTTTTAGGGTACTATATATCACCTTCAGCATCAGAGACAGTATGCTTCTGTATATCGGTCCCCGGGGAATGCAAAAATGAATGTGTAGCTGCACTCATGATCTGCTACTGGGATTCCCACTGACAAAATGGGAATCCCATTGACAAATTACACACACAAAATTATGTGTGGTGTGGAGAATGTGGATAGTGAGAAACTCAAAAGCGGTGGAGTCACCCCTTGAGGCTGAATAGCGGGAATGCAGAGCAGTACCTCTTCAAACAGCACACAGTGAAATTGTGAAATTCACTGCCAAAAGATACAGCGGTGGCAACTAATTTGGGTGGGAATTAGAGAAACTGGAGGATATGGCTTTTAGTGGCTGTTAGTCACTATATGATGGGTACATATTATCTCTAGTATCAGAGACAATATGCCCATCAGTGCCAGTTTATTGGGAAACATGCCCTAGGGGTAGAATGAGAAATGCTATTGCATTCATGTTGTGCCATGGGAATCTGAGTGGCCACGACAGAAACAGAATGCTGGACCAGGCAGCCTTTGGCCTGATTCAGCATGCTTCTGCTCCTATATACCTCTCTCTCTCACCATTTCCACACTAGGCTGTTATAGCGCTATTATTCCACTTTCAACATCCTATGGAATCCTGGGGTTTGCCGTTTCGGGAGGGGCCAGCTAGCCCCTCCCAAAACTGCAAACCCCAGGATTCCATAGGATGTTGAAAGTGGAATAATAGCGCTATAACAGTCTAGTGCGGAAATGGCGTCTCTCTCTCTCTCTCTCTCTCGCTCCCATTCACACACACACACACCACACAAACATACATAAATGTGTGTATATCATCTCTCACACATACAGATATACACACAATGAACATCCTAGAAATACGTCGCTTTCCATCTGTCCCAACGAAGCAAAAGACAGAGAAAGAGATGTGCCTAACTTCTGTTAAAGTCAATGAAATACTTGAACCTCAACTTAGCGGAATCCCTATCAAGCAGTTTGGGACAACTCATCAGTCTAAGCAGGGTTGTTCTATATGCATAAAGGCATATAAAGGATATGTTTTAGGACTTTTCAACCTGGGCAGTATTTATTTGACTAATGAGTCATATAGTGTTTTAATTCAGACTCATCCCTCTTGAGCAGATGAGGATTCAATTTATTTCTTATTCTTTTAAAACAGGGATGGGGAAAGTGTGCAGTCCCCCTGGGTCATTTCTGTGACCTCCCCAGATTCCCTGGGAAGGATCCATTTTTTTCCCCAAAAATGTTTTTTGCTTAAAAATGCCTCAAAATTCCTCATAGGGGATGTGCAGGATGTTTCCATTACATTTGGAGCCCCTCCAGCCCCCTAAGGGATCAACATTTTTACAATATTTTTGCTAATTTAATGTTTTTTTTGCTCCCAAATGTGATCTGGGGCTATGGGGGGCATTTGCACCACATTTTATGCTCACATAGGATGTGATTTCTGCTCACTCCCTGTTAAAAAAAATGGCCGAGAAAGGGCAAAAACATGGTGAAAATGCCTATCTTGTCCCCTAGAGAGCAATGGGGGGGGGATTGGTTTTTTTTTATGCGAACAGGTATGGCAGGGGGTGTAGCCATCCAAGGTCTCCTATGGAGCTGATACGGCCCCCTATCCCTTCACAGTCCTCCCCACTCCTTTTAAAATTAATCCCTTTCAAAGTGAAGGCTTGAAATGTATTAAGATTGTCACCATGAACTAGACAGGCAATCATGGTTTCCCACTCCCATTTTATTTCCAGGTTGAAAGCCAGCCTTGGGGGAAAAGCCAGAACTTGGAGAAGTTATTTTTGCCATGACGACACCCCCTAGAACCTCCAGCCAGCACGACCACTGTCTATACTGGCTTGAGAATTGTGGGAGCTACAGTCCACAAAAAATAATTTTCGAGTCTCTAGCAAAAGCTGATGCCTCTAGACTGAAATACCAAGGGTTAGCTAGAAGGCCAGTGCAGAGAGTTTGGTGAAATCATCCGACTGTATTCCCATCACCGACTCCTGCTTGTACTGTAGCTGGATCAGCCATCTCCCCCTGTGTCTTCTTACCTGTTTTCAGGGACAGGTTGAACAGGGGTCAGTAGGGTCTGTTGGCATCTTTTGGCCGCTTTAATTGGACTTTTAGCCTCTTCATGCCGATCTGGAAGCCGTTCATGGCCTGAATGGCTGCCTGAGCACTAGTTGGATTGTCAAAACTGACGAAACCTGGGAGGAGGGGATGCAGGGACAAGAGGAATTTGGAGGGGCAACAGGTTGGGGACAGAAAAGGAAAAGGAAGGATATTGTTCAGCACTGAAAGGACTAATGACCATCCATAGGAGGCATGATCACTGTTTCACTGCAACTATTTTGTTGGGGGTAGCTCTTTAGAATTTTTCAAAATAGGTGAATCTCTTGGGCAGATTGGTTATTTAAGGACACTCTATATATATAAGAGAAGCAGCATGGTGTAGTTGTTTGAGCATTGGAATATGACTGTGGAGACCAGAGTTTGCATCCCTGCTCTGCCATGGAAACTAGTGGGAAAACATGGAAACCTTCTCAGCCTCAGAGAAAAGCAAAAGCAACCCCCCCCGAACAAATCTTGCCAAGAAAACCCCATGACAGATTTACCTTAGGGTCTCCATAAGTTGGAAACAATTTCACAGCACCTCCAAAGTCGAAACTCCAGAGCTGGTGATCATGAGTTACAATGGTAAGCAACCAGATTTTATTTGCAAAACATGAGGAGCAAATTATGCTTGCAAATTATGCTCTGTTACCTTTTGTGCAAGGTTCAGATTTAATTTGAATCCCTAAGGGAGGGCCTACTTAGTGTATTCTTAAATCTGACGCTGCATTTGTCCTTTCAATGTTCACAAAACAATTGTTTTATGAATTGATATAGTAGCTTACAAGAGAGAGAAGTTAAGTTAATGGTACTATAAATTCCCACCTTTAAAAATGTGCCTTTCTTCAGTCCACTGGAACCTCACCTGTTATGCATGATTTCTCAAAAATGATTGCTTCGTGCTTTCAGCTTCCCAGGATATACTTCACCATGATCTACTGATTTCCAGTCATTCAAGCTAGTCAAATATTCTTTGAGCAGCTCGTTGCCTACTCTAATCTTCAACCCTCCCTCATGGTTCTTACTGATTCTCTTAATCACTGGGTTGCAAATTATTTTGGTGGTGAAAACTCAAACATAGTAGACGTTGAGTCATTTTGTTTCCATTGCACATCACAAGCTAATAGCACTCCTTCCCTAATGAACGCTTGGTTTTATTTTTGAGGACTTGTAATGCACCTCACAACCAAAATATGGAAGAGTTACTTTTTGAAATATAACCCCCAGTATCCTCCAGCCATCATAGCCTCCAGTAGCTTGAAAACGCTGGAAGCTATAGTCCAAAAAAAGTACCTTTTCTAAGCTGCTTGGAACCTCTTCTAATGGTTCCTAACATTTTCGTAAATGAAAACTGCTGGAAGAATGCAAACCCCAATATAGATCTTGCGAACCCTGACAGAAAATGTCCTCGAGCTATCATTAGCTATGGTCCAATTCATTAACCCAGGAACTATGGACATGTGTAATGCGTTGTATGTGGAGCTGCTTGTACAGATGACCTGAATGCAGTAATCGGAATAGTGGCTGGCATAGCCAGAATTGCACTGATTGATTATTTCCTTCTAAGCCCTACTTAAGATGTCAGTACCTGCCTTTAAAGCTTTAATGTTTATTAAGCTTGAGATCCAAATTATCTCCAGGAGCACCAGTGCCTATATCACCCTGCCCATGATTTCAGATCACACTAGGGAAGGTTCTTCTACAAGTACGTAAGGCACTGTGTGATACAATTGCCCCTCCACTGTCGTGAGGGTTCCTTCTCCCTAGCCTCAGCCCCCTTCCCACATTTCCACACTGGACTGTTATAGCACTTTGATTCCATATTCAACATCCTATGGAATCCTGGGGTTTGCATCCATAGGATGTTGAATATGGAATCAAAGCACTATAACAATCTAGTGCAGAAATGGCCACAGATATACACACATTTTGATATTTGCAGTTTTCCCACTTTTGCAGGGGTCCTGCACTCCTAGCCCTAGCGAATGTGGAGAGCCAACCGTACTCAACTAAGGCCCTTTCTGCAACTTACCTTTTCTCGGCACTGGGGTGTGGAGATTGTGCGAGCAGCCTCTTGGAGAGGCACTCACGTCTCCGCTGCTTCGGCTCCGCAGCTGCTGTCTGCTGGATGGCAGACAGCGTGAGGGCTCCACCTCTTCCTTCCACAGCGCATCCTGGGATTTTCCCAGGCTGTGCTGGGGCATGAAGCACGAGTGCCACGGCTCTGCACACACGGTAAGTGCGCGCAGGGCCCTGGTGCGATGCGCAATCATGCACCATTTTCGGCTACAAGCCAAAAATGAAATAGTGCATGATCGGTGCCTGCCAGCCCCAGCATCATCGTGCGATTGCGAGGATGTCATGTGGACAGCTCCTCACAATTTTGCAACAGTCCAGAGGCCCTTTCGCATGGCAAATGCCGTAAGTAGCTGCTATAGAATACCGGCTGTTATTTTTTGGACTACAACTGCCTGAATCTACCTACCAGCCTAGTCAGTGGAAGTTACAGTCCAAAAATAACTTTTCCAAGCTCTAGGGCAGAGTTCATTCTTGGAGGAATTCTCCTTGTTGTTTTCATTTGAGGTCCATGGTCCACAAACCAGAGATACCACTGGTGGTATAGGGAGTTAGATACTGGATAAGGGAGCGAAGCTGATTATCAGTTACAGTTGGTAGGCCATAAACTGGGATGATTGACTTATAAAAATCTACAACCCCGCTTTTATAGAACAGGTATTCTAACATGGGCCTAAAATTGGCAACCAGCAAAACATCACCAAGACCTGATCAAAGCCAACTATTTTATGGTTAAGAAATGCTGAAGCTGAGTAGTAAGCAAAAGACCAAAGGACAACTATGGCAATGGTTCATTTTAAGAAGTTTTGACTTGTATTTTTTACTATTCTTGTTAAACTTGGGAGTGAAATCTACTGTAAACACTTGTGCTTGTGAACAGAGGACACAACATCTTTCCCATGCATTTTCTTTCATGCCTAATTTCTCCCTCCCCCTGTTTTATTCCTTAAACAAACTTTTGCAGGTTTAAAGGCACATCTGAATTTTTCACTGACTTATTCACAAAGCTGTAGCATAAAATGAATCGCTTATTGCTTGAATCCGAACTGCAGGATATGATAATCCTTAGGAGATAATAGGGAAAGCAGAAATGCCTGCTTTCTGTAATATATAAAAATAAAAATAGAATGTATAGACTTTGCTCCATTTCTCAATACTGCTGTGTTGACTGTTCTCATAAAAGTAACTTGGTTCCAACTGGGATGTGGCAAGTATTGCATATCCTCCAACTAATTAAACCTCCATCACCCCACTTTTTGAGCTGCCTGTGAAATGTCCCAGTTTCTCTCTCCTCCACTCATTTTCCCCCTTCATCCTTGCTAAGTTCAGCTGCTGCAAACTGAGTTCAAGGAGCCACAGTAGTTTGTGCTCAGTAGAAAGAAAGGACACGAGGGGCAGAATCTTACCCTTCTCTGTAGACTTAGTCAAAAGCAAACTGTTGCATCCTGTCCTAGCTTGCGTGTTCTTCATCTTTAATAACTTTTCCATCTTGACCACTCTCCGATGTTGCTTGCTCACAGGCGTTTCAGTTTTCATTTGTTCCGTCTTGGGCCATTTCCACACTATACTGCTCCACACTATACTTTTATAGTGCTATTATTCCACTTCACATCTGGAATCCTGGGGTTTGCAGCTTAGGGAGGGGCCTTTAGAATTCTTAGCCAGAGAGCTCTTTGGTCTCAGTAAACTACTAACCCCAGAATTCCACATGATGTTGAAACTGAAATAATAGCACTATAACGGTGTAGTGTGAAAGTGGCCTTGGAGAGTATACCCTTACATGTGCTTCCAAAATGAAGACTCTTTTGATCATCTTTCTTCCACTCTAATTCACAACCAAGAAGGGTGCCAGTGTTTTGTGGAAACTCCCATTCTCTCCTACCTCACCACATGCCTTAGAACAGTATTATACCCAAGGGTCTGATTGCTCACTGGTAAAAGAAGAATTCTGCTCTTGTTCTTGCATGTGACAACTGCCAATATATATACAAGACATTCCCTAGCGTCGCTAAAGGTGAAATGCTCTCTGGATCTGCTAGCAAAATTTGCAAATCCTGAAAAAAACTTTTTAAATAGCCTCCACAAAATACCTGCCCATGAATGGAGCCATTTGAGTTCAGTCCTATTATATACTCATTGACTGTCTTAATTGTCTGGATTTAAATAGGCTGTAGATGTCAAAGCCATGAATTTAGGTGCTTGCAGAAAGGCAGGAAAACAGCAATTAAATGGAGATGATACATAATGTAATCTAGAAATTGTGTACATTATACATTGCTGTATGAATGTGTGCAAAATATTTGTTCAGGTGGATATAGCCTCAGAATATATCCTTGAGATAACAAATGAATCCTCCTATCAACTCTTCTCAGCATTACTTTTCTATTGCACTAGGGGGAAGCCTTGAGCTGCCAGCCATCAGATTTTGGTGTCTGACTTCCTATGTTAATAGCTTGATGCTTTCACTTCAAGCCTGGCAAGCTGAGCTCTCTGTTCCAAAGGAGCTCCCTAATTTGCAGTACCACCTTGCCTGACCATTTGGTCTGCCAGACTCTCCGAGTGTCCCAACTTGGCAAGATAGTCCCAATCAATCCTCTGTAGTTCCATGTTCTCAGCGGCTCTTAAACTGTCCCATTTCTCTTCCTCCCACTTTCCCCCTTTTTCCTCAGCTTACTTCAGTTGCTGCAAGCTGAGTTCAAAATGCAAAAGTATTTCATACTCAATTAACTCAGTGGGAGGAGAGGAGAGAAGGAGGCAGAACTGTGCCCTTCCCATTAGGCTCAGGCAAAAGCAGGCTCCTACAGCCTCTCCTAGCTTGGGTGTCCTTCCTCATTAATAACTTTATGTCCTGGTTTTCATCTATGAAATGTTGGGAGGTAAGCGCTGCCTCTTGAGGACCAACTCTTGCTTACTAGACTCTATAAAACTAGACTAACTTGTCTTTAAAAGGACTCTGCTTGGTTACATGCTCCTTCCTCCTATTTAAGCCTTGGATTTTGATCTCAGCCTGTTTTGAACTATGGCCCTTTCTGCACCACTCTCCCAACCCAACATGATGACGGGAGAGGGACAGGACTGTGATGATGCTTCTGCATGACATCGTTGCAGTCTCGTCCTTCCACCATCCCCAGGCGGCATGATCACAGGGCAAATCATTGGCAGTTTTTCTCTGTCAGTGACCCGTGATAGCGCTACCATCCCAAACTTACCTGTCCTGTGGAAGTCTGGGAAGCACAATGGCTGTGCCTTCTGCCCCAGCGCAGCCTGGGAAAGTACCTGGCTGAGCTGTGGAAGGAGAGCCAGCCGGTGTGGAGGGGAGTGCTCTTATCATGCTCCTCTCCTGGCAGAGCTGATGCCAGGGTCCCCACTGGAGGACTCTGTGAAAAGATAGGGTGCAGAAAAAGGCTATGTACCTGCTTCTGGCCCTCATGTGCAATTGCTTAGGGTCCCAACTACCTAAGGACTGAAAATCACCAACAAATGCAATGGCCCTATTGGCTGAGGAGTATTTTTTTTTTCAAGTTCAGAATTTATGTACTACTTCCTGCCTCCTGTGAAACTATCTTACCTTGTCCAGAGAACCACAATTTTTCTTACCAAAATGCTATCCTTTTTGCAAAGCATGGATAACTTAACTTGTTTGGACTACCACTTCCTGAATTTCTGTACTGGCTGTGAGGGTCTGGGATCTGGTTATCAAAAAACTAACCTTTTAAGAGATCTGATCAAATGCGTTGTCTCCTAATTCCTTTCTTCTGTTATCCATTTTTTCAGACTACGATGATTTTCCTGTTAGCCTGAGAAGGATGGGTAGAACTTCTTACATGACAAAAAGTCCATATGAATTTCTAACTCTATATAAACTAGAGCAACTTATCAAGTGTAGGAAGTAGAACCCCAGAAGTGCTGAAGCAGAACTTGTAAAAAATTACTTTTGGGCACCACAACTCCCTGAGTCCTTCAGCCAGTTCCGAACTTGTTATTTTAAAAAGTAACAGTTAGAAGCTCTGTGTTGAAGCTGTTGGCAAGAGACTCTTGAAGAAAGTGTGCTGGGTACTCACCAAAGCATTTACTTTGGTTGGTGGCACGGTCAACAAAGACTTTGGCAGAGATGACGTTGCCAAAAGGCAAGAACATCTGCATGAGCTCTGCATCCCCAAACTCCTGGGGCAGGTGATAAATGAAGAGGTTACAGCCTTCAGGACCTGGGATAACAGTCACAGACATGCATATACAAAGAGAGGGAGGGGGAAGAGTATACATGTTATCTGTAAGGATGAAAAAATTAGTCTGTTACTCTTCCTAAAATGTTTGCACTTTTCAAACAAAAGTTTGCTCCACTTCATTTCTGCATTGGTTTGCAACTTTTAAAAAGGCTGCATGAAAATTTATCGTGTACTTCCATTAGAGGGGTATGGATGCATTGGGAGATGTATCATAAAGTTCCACCACAGTAGAATGATAAGACATTTCCCCCTCCCCAAATGCAGGACTCTCCTTCCTCCGGTGCTCCCTCCATGGCCATGTAGTGGCTGGTGGAGAGAGGGGGACAGCTTAGAAGCATTGGGGTAGGTGACCATCCCCAGATACCCATAATCTTCTGGAGAGGTCTTGGAGGATGCCTTCAGCACTGTATGTTGGGCTGTAGTCATATAGTCAGATGCTTTTCAGTTGTTACCTGCTCTCCAGCAGCAAATACATGGCTGTAGCAAGGGGGGGGAAGTAGCATGGAAAAGGAGGGCTGTTGGAGATTTTGATCATGTGGAAGGCAGAGAATTCTAACTTCTGCAGTGACCAATATATATATATATATATATATATATATATATATATGCAAGCATAAGTTCAACTTATGATATATGATATTAACAGTAGGTCAGCTATGATTTGTACACACGTTTGTATATATTTGTTTTTGCAAACTATTCTCTCTAATGTGTGCACTTCTGTATGCAATTCCCCCTAAGTATGCATCTTCCCAATTAGCAAATGGCATTGCAACACCTGCAGAAGTGTGAAAACCCAAGGATAATTGCATTCACTTCATGCATCTCTTTGGGAAGGGAGAATGAAAGCAGTTCATATCAAAATGCCTATCAAACACATTTCTCCTTCATTTCAAGTTAGCAGCAGAATCCAAGCACGACATATTTCTTGGCTTTTTCACAATTCATTGGTGTCTCCATTCTCACTGCATTTAGCATTGCTGCTAATTTATCTTTTTAAATATTAGTTGGTAACCATTATTTTTTTAAAAAAATCCCCACATAACCAAAAGCACTATTACACGGCTTGAGCAAGTACCTAACCAAGCATAGAAACAATATTACACAAGATCAAATATTGTAACACAGAATAGATTCATTAAAATACAATCCCAGACACAGAATTGGTTATTTATACCCCAGGATGTTAAAATACATAATGAGACAGACAGAAAAACCTTACTAGAATAATAATATCTACCTTCCTTCTTCAGCTGCAGCCTCACTTTTACTTCCTTGCTTCTGTCTGAATGCACTGACGTGTTGTTTCATCATTTTCAAATGCAATGCTTAATTCTAATATGTGATGCTTAGCCATGATTCACTGTGGGAAAGGGGCATATACACAAACCTATCTCAACTAAATCAGCGTCATTAGAAAAGATGCAAAACTAACTATTCTGTGTGATGGAGAATCACGGGGAATTACAAACTGATGTGTTCCATGTCCCTATGCTTATTAATCCATCCCAAACAGCTCTGAATCATTCAGTATCATCTCCTCACCTACAGCTCTCGTGCTGCTTTTTAGTCCTGCTTCCTGTCTTTCTTTTCTTTGTTTCCCTCACTTCACTCACTCTCCTTTGTTGCCTCATCTCCATTCTTTTCTTTGCTGGATTTCTGCCAGACTCCCACTATCCCGAATGTATTTGTAAATTAATATTCCAAACCAGCTGCTATTCTGTCAACGTTTGCATCTTGTCATTTAATCATAATCAGAAACCATCATCTGTTCATGTAGGTGTAGCTTTGCATGCTACAGTTCCTAGGAAGAAAAGGACTCCAATGATCAGTTCTCGAGTCTGAATATACATGCAAATGCATCACACTGAATTAGTCAGGCATTTATCTTTCCCTATCAGACCCCAAAGAACAATATTGTCTAATCTAGCGGTTCTTAAACTGAGAATCTCCAGCCAGCTTGGGCAAAGGTCAGGGATCCTGGGTGATGAAGTACAAAACCCTTAGGGGGTACAGGTTGGAGAACTACTGGCCTCCTTCACAATTCACAGCTATCTCAGGGAGTGGGCTGCTTTTACACGATAAATATAGAACTATTGTATCTATACAAACAGGAATCGATTCTGGAACAATTCACATGTGAAGTGGCTCTTGATACGTGCATGAACACACCCAGCCACCCACCCACCATTTACAGCTACAACTTCTATTATTCTCAGACAGCATTTCCAGTAGAAAAAGCTATTTACATAAACCACAGTATGCAGTTGTTTTTAGTATTAACAATTAAAATTAACCATGGTTTATTGCTGAAATGAGAACCAATGTGCTGCAGAGGTTTGGATGTTGGACTAGAATTCTGGGTTTGAATCCCCACTCAGCCATGGAAATCTGCTGGTAACCTTGGGCAAGTAACAGGCCATTTCTGCACTGCACATTTATAGCACAATTATTTCACTTTCAACATCCTACGGAATCCTGGGGTTTGGAGCTTAGGGAGGGGCCGGTCGGCCGCTCCCTAAACTGCAAACTCCAGGATTCCATAGGATGTTGAAAGTGAAATAATCACGCTATAAGAGGGTAGTGCGGAAATGGCCACACTCTCTTGACCTCAGAAGGAGGCCATTGACCAATCCATTGCCAAGAAAACCCTGTGATAGCTTCGCCTGAGGGTTGTCATAAGTCAGAAATGACTTGAAGGCACACAGCTGCAACAACACACTGCTCAAACAATGTGCTAAACTGTTACGTGGTTAATCTAAATTGGAAGAATTTTTGGAAGTTTCATGGCTGCACTGAAGAAGGAATACAGAGTGGCCATTTCCGCACGAGACTGTTACAGCGTGATGATTCCACTTTCAACCTCCTATGGAATCCTGGGGCCAGCTGGCCCCTCCCGAAACTGCAAACCCCAGGATTCCATAGGAGGTTGAAAGTGGAATCATCACGCTGTAACAGTCTCGTGCGGAAATGGCCAATGTGTATCTCTGGGGAGAGGGTAGTCTCATTCTTGCAGGACTAAATCATGGTTTAGCATTATATTCAGAGGCACCCACTGTGTTTTCTTGTTCTTTTAGTAGGTTTTGATTTTCTTCTACTGTATGCTCTCCTGGTAGGCAAGATAACTTTTCTTTCAACAGATGAACAAACATTTGTGCTTATTTATTCCTCTCACATTTCTTAAGCCATTTTGTAATTTTCAGGTATGTCTTCCATCCAGACAGCAATTTGGTATCATTTATGAACAAAGCAATTAATGAATCATCACAGAAAGACAAGCCTAAATCCAATTCCTAGACCCAACTAGAGTAAACCTACAGAATCAATGGCATTGACATTATTGTCAACGTAATAATTCAGCAATTGATTCAACAGGTCTGCTCTAACTGAGCAGCTGGATTTGGCCCATAGACAGTTGGTGTTGAACTAAATGGTGTCCCCCCTGCACTTCTCCAAACCTAGACTTTGGTTCCATCTCACCTTCTCTTTGCTGTTGAGGGATGATGGGAGCTTGCTGGGGGAAGGCCTGGCTGATTGGTGCATAGGCGGCTGGATATGCTGCTGGAACACAAAAACAGAATGGTCAGGACACACATAACATCTTGCTTGCTCTGAGAAAAAAAAAGATAAAGGAAAACCAATGGTCATGAGCTTGAGTGACAGAGTGGGGTGCTCAGATATGAATCTTGAGTCAGATTCCCTTGGGAATGCACGCATCATGTACAAGGACTCCCATATTGCCTCATATTATATTAAGATGTGATGCATTTCAAGACAAATTGTTTGCATTAACCTGGGATCCTAAGTAAGCTCTTCCTCATTCTTCTGGAATATTTCCTGACATCAGGCATGGGATGTCGGCGTCCTGATACCTTCACTACTCCTCCTCCTTCCAAGCAGAAAAGCCCCTCCAAAGGTCTGTCCAGTCCCAAAGCTCAGAAAAAAGCATTTCACTTTGGCAATGGACTCCCAGAATGCCCTAGGCATTATGACCACAAGTGGCTGGGAGATTCTGGAAGGTGCAGTCGAAAAACCAATCCCCTCAAACTCTGTCCAGTCCTATATCATTTTTGCCACATGATCAGAACTTGGAAATGGTACTTTTTGGACCACCCCACCCAAGACCCTGGGAAGACTGTGGAACTCCTAGTTAAAAAAAAGAGGAGCATTTCCAAATTCAGACAAGAAAGCAAGCAGGCTTCTCTATAGAGGGAGAACATAGATGGACCTAATCATCTTCCCCACATCATCCTCACTGCTGGTGATTTAGCACACACTCATAGCCCAGTGGTGGCTGACAGCTTCTGTATTTGAGAGTGCAGTGAATCTACTCTAGGCTCTAACTGAATCCTTAAAAGAGCTTTCCTAGGTGCTGCATCTTATGCCCCAAAATTGATTCAGCACCTTGGACAGTTCCTTCAAAGGATGTGCTCAACCCTTCACTCTCCCACTCATGTGGAAGTCAGCAGTGGCCTCTGACGTACCCTCAACATACCACAAAGATACTGTGAGAAAATGGAAACAGAGGAAGAATGCAGAGAAAGAGGGAAAGATGGACAGAGAAAAGGAAGGTGGCTGCAGGGGAAGAGGAAAGGACAGGCAAAGCAATGTTTGAGACCTGCATAGTGCTGCATGCCTGCGTAGGCTTGTTGAAGGGGATCTGCCACAGTGGGACTTTGAGCTGGGAAGAGAAAAAGAAGAAAGAAGGAAGAGAGTAAGCAAAGTCAACCAGAGGAGAACAGCTTTCAGAGCACTGCAGTTAGGGGTCAGCTTTGGAGGGTGGGAAGGGAACCATTTGAGAGGCCTCCTTGACTTGCCATCTTGGTCTTAATCCCCTATTGCTCCTCAGAACTTTGTTCCATGTTATGTTATCTCTGCTGTGCTCGCCTGCAGGGAGAACTTCTGAATGTTACTTTTTTGGGGTACAACCAGCAGAGGCTGGTGGCTTCTCTACTCGATGGGGCAGTGAATCCATGTCAGATTTTAGCCTGAGCTTTAGAGGTACCATCCAAGGTTTTGATATTTGTCCCCCACATGGGGTCAAGCATCTTGGATACCTTCTTTAAAATTTGGACTGCAACTTGGAGCAGATTCACTGCCCTATTGACCGACTACAGCTCTCCAAATTCCCCAACCAGTGTGGTCACTGGCCATGCTTGCTGGGGGCTGGGTGATGCTTCTAGTTCTTAACCTGGGGTCCATGGACTCCTTGGGGTCTGCAAAGCCCTCACATGGGGTCCACGTAGCATTGCCACTCATCCCAGAAAACGGGGGAAATCTTGGATTTAAGGGACTAAAAAAATGTCCTGGCTGATTAGGGGGACCCTGGCTACAAATTATATTTACAGGGGGGGCCTGGTAAAGAAAAAGCTAAGAACCACTGTTCTAGGAGATTTAATCCCCCAAAGTAAGTTTTCCAAGATCTGCCTGTAGTTCCCTTCTCACACTGCAGGCAGCAATGAACACAGAAGAGGACAGAAATGGGAAACACAAAAATGAAAGGAGTCACTGCTTCTGTTTGTCCCCTTTTGTCTCTCTCCTAATAGTTGGGAGGAGGAGAAGCAAGGAAAACCAGCCACTTCAGGAGCAAGATATGAAGAGAGAAAGCAAGGAACAGAGAAAAACAACTTGCAACTCCTTTGTGAGTGAGATTTATATGTTCGCCATCCCAGAGCTTGAAAAACTCACTTTTAAAAGTAGCGCGTTCTTGTTACTCATTATAGTTTTTAGAAATTAATGCAGTGATGCTACTTGTTGCAGTGTTTAAAAAAGAACTCCTTGTAGAACTCTGTGCATTGCTTGCTTATTACTTTTCTATTGCTTTTCTTTGTCTTCCAGATGTTGTTGGACTGCGACTCCTCTTGTCCTTAACCTGTATGGCCAACAGTAAGGGATTGTGGGAGCTGAAGTCCCAGAAACGAGCAAAAGAAAACCAAAGGCTCCCCATCAATGGTGGAGGGTGGGAATGGTAAGTGAGACACGGGAATCAGCTGGATGCAGTGCCCTCTTAAAAGCCCTTTGGCTGCTTTTCGTTCTAAAGGCCTGCCAAAATAAAACAGACTTTGGTTCTTGTGGGTTTTTTGGGCTTTGAGACCGTGTCCTGGTTGTATTTTCTCCTGATGTTTCACCTGCATCTGTGGCTGGCATCTTCAGGGGAATGGTGAATTGGAAGTGGAATGGAGAAGCCTTCGACTCTACATAAAACAGACTTTGTCTGCCAGCAGAAGGAGAGCAAGAGGAGGCCATTCTGGCCTCTCTGGGAAGCAGGTTCTGAGGTCTAGGGGTAACCACTTAGAAGCCTCA
Source organism: Ctenosaura bakeri (assembly GCA_948474755.1). NCBI lineage: Eukaryota > Metazoa > Chordata > Lepidosauria > Squamata > Iguanidae > Ctenosaura > Ctenosaura bakeri. The sequence continues at coordinate 465,157 of CAOLHI010000566.1, read as the reverse complement.
GTCTTAGTTCTTCACCTTCTGTGCCTATGAAGGTACTGGGCCTTTCCTCAGTGTCTCAGGGCCTCGGCAAACTCACACAGGGAGATACAACCTGTCAGATAGCCTGGATCTAAGCCCTTTAGAGCTTTGTAGGTCATAACCAGCAATTTGAACTGTGTCCCAAACCAAACAAAGTAGGTCAGAGCTTTCCAAACTTTTTATGCTGGTGACACACTTTTTAGACATGCCACAGTAATTCAGTAAGTAATCCAGTAAGTGAAGGTAGCCCCTCCACCCGAGCCTGGCCCACCATCGCTGCCCTCACCAGGGTCTTCCTCAGCCCAGGGTGGGGTGTGAGAGAGGCAGCCTCTTCACCTGGGCCTGGCCCAACACGGTGGCAGGAGAGGCAGTCTCTCTACATGTTACATTCGTGCAACACACCTACACACTGCAGCTGCCACACTAACGTGTCGCGACACACAGTTTGGAAAGCTCTGCAGTAGATTCTTGAATCAATTAAATTGACCTACATGTTGACGTACCATTTAGCAGTTGATTCAGTGGGTCTGCTTGAGACCAGGCAACAGAATTCAACTTCTGGTTTTTCAAACTAAACATGTACACCCACATAGGAGAGCCAGAGTGGTGTAGTGGTTTAAATGTGGACAATGACCCAGGAGATCAGGGTTCGATTCTTCACCTGGCCATGGAAAACCACTGGGTGACCTTGAGCATGTCACATACTCTCAGCCCAAGAAAATGCCATGATAAGGTCATTGTAGGGTTGCCATAAGTCGGAAAGAACTTGAAGGCACACACTACCACCACCAACACACACATATGCATCTTCCATCATATCAGTGTGACTAAGCCTGAATCCAGCTGCTTCATAGTTTTGTACAGTCCATATTTGTACAGGCGGGCATTTTGTTTTCCCGTCATCTCAAAAAAGGGCAGTTGTCCTCTTTTCTCACATTCAGCAGCAGGGATTTTGGACAGTACACCCATTAGTAAAGTTTTATCCCACCTCCTTTCCCTTCCGTTGCTAGAAAAAATAATAATAACCTACACACCCTTACCTGGGTACGGATGGATTCCATTGGTATAAATTGTTTCTGACGCTGGCTGCCCATTGGTCTGTGGTGGGAGAGGGCTGAATCCATTCACTCCAATGGGCGTGGCTATGCTGGGGACGGGGGCTGTGCTGATCCCTGGAGGTGTGCTTGTACCTGAACCGAGCAGATGGGGGAGACAAAGAGAAAAATTAGAAAGACTGACTCAGGAACAGGAGCGGAGGCAGATAGAGAAGAGATGGAGGCTGTGGCTGCTGGTGCCTTCCATGTCAATGCGAGGCAATAAATCTGCTCTGGACTTGAGTCTAAACTGTAAAAGAGTTATTGGATGGGCTGTGAAGATCGTGTCTTCAATAACTCCTTTAAAGTTGGAGTGCCTTGAATAACTCCTTTAAAGTTTTAACTGAAATCCAGAATGGATTAGACCATGTCCTCCAGCCATCCCAATCTGGCAGAGACAGCCCCAATTAATCTGGTCATCCCTCTTTTTCAGTTCCTTTTAAAACGCACCAGTTTCTTTTTCGTCCTCCTCGTTTCTACCTTTGTCTTTGTTACTCCAGTTGTTGCAAAAGCAGTTTGCGCTCAGTTAACTCTGAGGGAGGTGAGAAGGGGGTGCCGTCTTGCCCCTCCCACTAGGCTCAGCCAAAAGCAAAAGCCATTTCTTCTAGCTTGTGTATCCATCCTCATTAATAACTTTTACTATTTTGATGACACTCTGGTTTGTGCTGTGCAATGTTGCCATCCTGCCATGGCAACGCGTTGCTCCAGGTCTGGGACGCATGCCACCACATGATGTTGTTGTGGTCCCACTGCTGTCCCATCCCCAGCCATGGTGATTGCCCAGTACACCGTTACTGGGGAAAAATGTAATAGACTCCTTTCCTGCAACAGTCCCATCAGCTGTGGGCATGCGGGAAGGGCAGATGCACTATCAAGTGCTTCCTCCCACAGTACAGTGCAAGAAGAGGCAGGGAAAGGGACCCACTGTTCACACTGTACTGTGGAATGAAGAAGATGCCACCCATCCACCAGCAGCCAACTGGATGTGGTGGGGAGCGTTCAGGCTCCAATCTCATCCCCGCATTGCCATTGCTGGGATCCTGCCAGGACAACGGGAGATTGGGCCGTGGTGTGGTAAGGGCCTCTGATGTTGCTTAGTCACTGGAATGGCATCTTTCAGCTCAAAGGCCAAATGCAACTGGAAGGGCTCCCCATCTTTTTTGCAAGCTTCTCCAGCTGTTATTGAGGCCCCTCCCTAAACTGCAAATCCCAAGATTCCATAGGATGTTGAAAGTGGAATGATAGCACTGTAACAGTTTAGTGTGGAAATGGCCCTAGTGTGTCTGCTGTTGGGAAGAAAAACTCAATTTTAAAAAAGGTGAGGCTTGCTAGGCATTACTGGCTATTTTAGAGGCAAAATTGAAAAAAAAAGTCTCCCCTTCAATTGCCCAATGGCCGAGGTGGGGTCATACACATTTCCCACCTCTCTTATATTGTCAAGGCTGGAAATGATTTGAGGAGGTGGCAATGCAAGTTGATAAAAGCCATATTGGGTAGCTTTATTTTCTTGCTCATGAAAAAAGAACAGAGAAAAATGTTGAAGAGTAAAACTGTAGAAGCAGGAGAAACAAAGCACTTCATGGCCTAAAAAAATGGAAAGGTTTTCACCTGAGTCTGAAAGAACGTAAAATTAGGCACTGGAGAGTTACTTAAATCTGTGGTTTTCAACCTTCAATCCTCCAGATATTTCAGACATCAGTGTCCAGAATCCCAAACCACTGGACATGCTGGCTAGAACTTTTGGAAGCTGAAGTCCAAAAATATGGGGGGGGCAATGCTTGAGAACCTCTATATTACACAGTTCTAGCAATGTGATATCACTTTAACTATTGTGGCTGTACCTCGCAGAATTCTGAGATCTGTAGTTGGTTAAGCTACTCAGAACTCTCTCCTAGAGAACTCTAGCACTGTACTTCAGGGGAGAAAGAAGTAATTCATTGAACTAAAAATCCCAGAGTTCCATAGGATGAATCTGTGGTTGTCAAAGCGGTCTTGAACTGTTGTAACTGTATAGTCCATATACAATCTGAGCAATCCTTGAGTAGACAATCCAGAAACAGGGTACCACCACCAATAAGGCCCTTCTCCTCATTTTCCTGTTGTTTATGTGTACAGTTGGCTTTCCACTTTCACAGGCATTAGGGCTGCAGGACCCTGTGAAACTGGAGAAACCACAAATATGAAACTGGAAAAACCACAAAAAAAGCCCCCGCCCCAAGATGCGTGCTACAGACTCCTTTCCCACCAATGGCCCCAGCCTGTATCTCCCTTTCTCACCTTCGCACCACAAAGCCTCTGCCCTGCTCTGAAGCTGCCTCCACCAAATTTTCCAAGCCCTTCTGCCTTCTTGATCCCATATTGGGAAAGGGAGCTATGGGCTTGGTCTGTTGGCAGGAAAGGAGATGAAGAAGTTGGGGACAAAGAGTACAGGAGTTCCTAGAGGCAGGGCAGCTTGGAAAATCTGGCAGAAATGTTGTGGTGCCTAGGTGGGAAAGGAAGGTACGAGCTAGGGCTGTTGGACAGAACGGAGACAGAGAAGAGGAGAAGGAAACTGAGGATGAGCTAGTTAACCAGCAGCTACAAACATGCAAATACAGTCAGCTCTCCACATTTGTAGGTTTCACTTTTGCAGATTTGATTACTCATGGATTATTTGTTGTCACCTCTGCCATTTTTAATAGGGACTGCAAGCCTCATGAGACTGAGAAACTGCGAATGAGGTTTGTGAGTCCCTATTAGAAATGATGTGGGGCAGCAGTGGAAATGGCAGGAAGCCCCACCAGCCCCCCACTTCTGTCCTGTGAAGGAACCCTGATGCCTCAAATGTAACCACGGTGGGTTGAATATGGTGATCATACTTTTTCTGTATGTTAAATATGGTTTTGGAGGACCTAAAGTTATTCACATTTTTTTTTCACTTTTACGGGGGTCCTGTGCCCCTAACCCTAGCGAATGTGGAGGGATGACTGTAATCAATACCATAGAAGTGAAACCTGCAATTTGAGGGCTGACGGTATTTGTCCCAGCGCAGCCAAACCAGAGCAACCAAAGATCAAGGAATGACCAATACCTGATGAGGGTGTCATGGGAGCAGCAACCAACCCGCTCACGTTAAAAGCGGCCATTTGCTGCATCTGGGCTGCCGCGATGGCCGCCATGGGGTTGAGGCAAGTTCCTTGTGCTGCAGCCATCAGAGCTGCCTGCTGCTGCATTATCTTAAGGAAAGAAAGGCAGGCGTGGGGAGAGAGAGAAAGGAGAAGAAATGGAGTAAGCCAGCGGGATGGGGGTTTGGCCAAGGAGAAACAGTGGAGAAAAGGAAACAGAGGTTGTAGAGGAGGAAGAAGGGGAGGAGGAAGAAAGTACAAGTTAGTTTTGCTTTTGTTATGAGAGCGCCTCCTCCTGCTGTTCACCCTGGTTGTAGCTTCCAAGGACGTCTCCTGAGAGCACCCTACAGAAACAGAAGGAAGAATGGCAAGGGCACCTTTGTATTCTTGCTTAAATCCTAATCATACCAATAATAGCAAGAGCCCATGTGGTGCCTTAGGGTGGCCAAAGAACTTTGTGTCCAATATTTCAACAATCCCTTCCTTTCCTACAGGCAATCTAAGAGAGAGAGAGAGAGAGAGAGAGAGAGAGAGAGAGAGAGAGAGAGAGACACTAGTTCCAATCCCTGCTTGGCCATGGAAACCCACTGGGTGAACTCGGACAAGATGCTGGATGGTAATTGAAACAACATTGACACTGGAAGCATTTGGAGTAGTCTACCAGCTGTGTATTCATTGATGCACAAACTCACTGTGGACCTTTGCTTTTTTTTCTTTATGAAAATAATCAGCATGAGAAGATTTTAAACAGGTGCAGTCAGTGTGGGAGAGCCAGGGTTGTACAGTGGTTTGAGCATTGGACTAGGACTCTGGAAACCAGGGTTTGAATTCCCACTCAGCCATGGAAAACTATTGGGTGACCTAGAGCAAGTCACACTCTCTCAGCCTCAGAGGAAGGCAAAGGCAAACTACCTCTGAACAAATCTTGTCAAGAAAACCCTGGGATAGGTTTGCTTTAGGGATGCCATAAGATAGAAATGACTTGAAGGAACACAACAACAAGAGTGTGGTTCGGCTCACAGTGGGGCAATGCAACCTGCCCAGCCTCTCGAGGTTGCCCTCTCTTCCTATGTAAGTCTCTAGCCTCGCTACTGGGCTGTCCTGGATCTTGATTAGCAATGTGCCCTAGGTTTCTTAATGTGGCTTGGATCTTTGTCTCTCTGCTCCATATCCTGACCGGATCTTGCCCTTTTCATTTTCCTAGGTCTTAACATGAGATTGCCTTCATGCTGCCTCTCTATGTGGTCAAGCTGGCTGGGGGATTATGGGAGTTGCAGCACCCCAAAATAACATTTTCCAAACTCTGGTTCTCATAAGCACTAGAACAACTGATAGATAGGCAATAGACAGCATCCTTTCTTGTGGCTTTGGCACTACATGTCTCTCTAAGCTACAAGGGACTGCAGGACTTTCTCATTCATGGTTCCATTAGCCTCTCCAAATCCCCATCGTCCTCCCATTAACTCCAGCCTCCCTACTCTGAGCAGTTTCTAGCTAGTCTTTCTACACAAGCGTCAGATCCCATCAGATCTTGGAAGCTAAGCAGGGTCAGCCATGATTAATATATGGCTGGGAGATCATCAACAAATACCAGGTGCTTTAGGTTATATTTCAGGGGAAGAATCAAGCATAATCACCTCTGAGTATTCCTTGCCTAAGTAAACCCATGAGGTCTCCATAAGTCGACAGGTGATTTGTAGGCACACACACACACAAAAGCACAAGACATCTGTAGTTGGCAGCTCTCTCTGTCTTCCCAGGTAGTATAACAAAACCCTCAGCTGAAATTATGGCCCTCAAAATGTTGTAATACTACCTACAGTTCTGTCATTCTTGCAATCTACTTGGCTAATGCAGGTGGGCCTTCTACCCATCCCATTGGCAGCTGGCGGTTGCCATGTCAGTGGAGTGGTGAATCCACTTCAGGTTTTAACCCTGTATATCTGTCTATCTCTCTCTCTATCGCTCTGCATCATGGGATTTCAGGGTGCCATGCAATTAGAAACAATTTAAAACAATTCCAAATGAGAACCAAAAAAAAAAACACACACCCCAGGATAAAAGCATATTAAAAAGAGCAGAAGGGCTAAGGCGGATAAAACCATGTACATGTACACTTTTAAAAAAAGATCAAATCTCAAAGGCTTTAATAAAAAGCCATTTCTTAAGTTGGTCCCTAAAAAAACACTAGCATTGGCAACAATTGGGCCTCCAGGGAAAGGGGATTCCACAAACAAAGTGCCACAGCAGAGAAGCCTTTTTCTTGTGTGCCCACAGATTTACTGCCCCCACTAGTGTGACAGGAGGACAGCCCCTCCAGCAGACAGGGGTTCTTAGGCAGGGCACTGAACCCTATCTCAAAAGTAAGTTTGAAAAGAGTTATCCAACGTGCCAAGACCTATCTCCCAAACAGATTCAATGACTTGGATAGCTCCTGTAATGCCAAAACCATAGAAACTATAGAATCACAGGCCATCTCCACACTGCACAGTTACAGCGCTATTATTCCACTTTCAACATCCTGTGGAATTCTGGGGTTTGTAGCTTACTGCAGTCTATGGCTGAGAATGCTAAATGCCCCTCCCTAAACTGCAAACCCCAGGATTCCATAGGATGTTGAAAGTGGAGTAATAGCACTATAACAGTGTAGTGCAGCAATGGCCATAGAGCCAGAAGAGCCACTCAGGCCAACCCCCTGCCATGCAGGAATACAAAGCTGTTAGAAATATATTGCCCTCCCACCATGCTAGTTCCCTCTGGCTGGTTGCATTCTGCATGCCTCTGCCACATAGGGGTGGTAACTGCTTGCAGTCCAGACTGGCAGCACCTCCTACCGCTTGCGTATATGCTCCATAGGCTCCGAACTGGATCGTCATGGGATTAAAGATCCCCAGCTGTCCTGCCATCTGATGCATTCGTCGCAGGGTCCTCTCCTTGTCTGTGTCGGCAAACTTCACAACCAGGCTGGAGGATGCTCCCTAGCAGGGGATGGGTGGTGGGGGGAGAGGGAGAAGCAGAATGAGAGAGAGTAGGGCAGAGTGTACCCATTGCTTCTGAAAGTGGCAGTGATGGCAAGCGTGTACTACAGATACCCTCAGCAAGACCATTCAGTACCAGTTATGGGAATCATAATAACTGAGGCCATTTCCGCACTTTACTGGCTCCCGTTATGCTCCCGGTGTCATCCGAGCAGCACTTTTGCTGGGATGGGAGTGTGATGTGAATGCTCCCCTTTGCACCCAGTCAGTGCAGCCGGCCTCTTTCCCATGCTGTGCTGGGAAGGAAGCACCTACTTCGCACTTCTGTCCCTTCCACACGGCTGGTGGTGACGTGAGCACTGAGTGATCATGGGTGCTTAATGGATTTCCTTCCTTAAGCAAATATCCCGCGATTGCAGCATGCAAAAGCCTGACTTCTGCAATAAATTTTATTGGGGAACTCTTTTCCAGATGTAGCTATGGGGGGAAAAGGAGATCATTTTTCTCCACAAGTTGCATAAATTTTACAAAGCTTTTGTGATGTCCACATCAACCTCTGTCCCTTCTTTAGCTTTCTTTTTTTCAAACACACAGAGAACCTGCAGGAGCTACAATTATTTACAAAAACATTATTTCCTTCTGCTTTGAAGGCATATAGTATCTTTTGTCCACTGATCAACAGCTTGTTGGAATAGGTTTTCAGGTGGAAGGAATGCAGGGGCAGACCATTATGTTTTTCTGCCTGAGGCAAAGAACATGATGGAAACATACACACTGTATCTTCTAAAGTAAACGAGATTGGTGATTGAATTTTCACTTCAACAGAGGTGATGGGACAGTGTCTTTTCCTGAAACAAGCTAGTTTAGAGGTGCAGGACAGGCACTGTTCCCCATACAGCTCTGTTCTTCAGTGCGGGAATACGCCAATGCTCAAGAAGAATGGTTGCATGCCTGCTGCCATCTCAAAGCATCTACCTTTCACTCACTCTTCCTAATTCACTAATTCCTAACTCTTGGCTTTTGACCCTGCAAGGATTTGGGGCTTCAGTCCCAGAATCACTGATCGCCGATTGTGCCAGCCAGAGATTCTAGGTGTCATGAAATCCAAAGCTGCTGGAGGGCCAAGGGTTGAGCATCATTGCCCTCAGACATGGAGAGAGGGCCCTCGGAGACTGAAGTGTATTTCTTTAACCTCAGTCATCTCAGATTAACTCAGGGAGATTCAAGAAAGCAGGGCCTCGCCTTTGCTCCTCTATTTATCCCATCGTTTTGATTTCAACAGGGTGAGATAATTGTAATTAGCACACACAGTCATTCTCCCTTTGTCTCCGGGCTAGATGTAGCACTGTGGCTCTGGCCAGTCACACCAGATCATAGGTCAATGAAGGCTTAGTCTCCCCACCGGGAGCAATCTCTGATCAATGTAGTCCTCTTTCATAATCACCAGTGGGTTCCTGGGGTGCTCCCCCCCCTTCCTGTCTGTCTCATTTAAAACTGTGACCTTCATTGTTAATTAAATGGCAGCTTTCTCAAGTTGGTGGTTGAATTACCTTCTAACACCTGCCTAGAAAGCATCGCTTGCTGATCAGAATAAACAATGGGCCTTGTGTTATTTTTACAACAAGTGATTTGATCCCTTAGATTCTGATCCAATCAAAGAGAGGATAAATTAGCTGGTGATGGGATTAAGAGGGGAGAAAAAAAATAAAATGCTACCTTGTGGGGGGTAGTGGAAGCTGCAGAACAGAGCTGCCTTTTTCTCTATTAGTGAGTCCTGAGATTGTTTTTGCAGGCAGTTTTTGATAGAAAAGAAAAGAAAAGAAGAAAAGAAAAGAAAAGAAAAGAAAAGAAAAGAAAAGAAAAGAGACAGACAGACAGAAAGAGAAAGACAAACCAAGGGAGGCAGGGGATATGTTTTATAATGGTGTTTGATGGCATCAAAAGTGAAGACTCTGTTTTGGTGATGTGCTTCATAACTTCGAATAGGCAGCTCCTTGAAAGTTCAGACTGAATCCTAGAGCGGACTCGCTACCTCACTGACGTAGAAGCCACCGGCCACCACTAGTGCTTTATAAAGCAGGGCTAACAATCTGGCAGTTGCCTCTGCAAATCTGTTTACATCAGCCTTCCTCAATGTCTAGGTATGCTGGATTACAGCTCTCATCATCCCCAGCAAGTTACTCATCTGGAGATTGTTGGGAATTATAGTTCAGTCCTGCAGGGCTAGGTGAGTTGAGGTTGGCATGGGGGGGAAGAAGCTGGTTTGTATGATTAGTTATCCTGGAGTAATAAATCTCTGAGTTTTTTCAGGGGGTAAATTAGAAGCAGAAATAAGAGCCAGTAATAGATGGTTCCACTCTTGAGATTTATTCCAGACTGTAAAGGAGCTATCTAAACTGCTGAACTCTATCATCTAAGAGGTCCAGCACTTTGGATAGTACTATTAAAGTCTAGAATGAAACCCCAGCACAGATCCACCAAGCCACTGATATGGAAGCCCCCAGCCACACTTGGTGAGATGCTTCCTGGAAGCCTTCCCACAAGATGGTGCCCTGCAGATGGGTAGGGCTACAAATCCCATCCTCAGCCCATGTGGTCATCAAAGATGTTGAGAGTTATAGCCCAGCTCCTCCAAGGGAGGACAGAATGTGGCAAACCTCTTCGTTATATGGTGGTACACAGTGGTGGCAGAACAACTATAGTTCAAGAACACAGGAAGAACCCTGGTGGATCACAAAGAAGACCCATCTAGTTTTGTTCCCATAGTGGTCAACTGGATACTTATGGGAAGCCTATAAGAGGGCCATGAGCATAGCAGCACTCTTCATTTCTCATTCCCCAGCAATTGATATGTGGAAGCATACTGCCTTTGATACAGTATCTAGCCATCATAGAATCATAGAATCATAGAGTTGGAAGAGACCACAGGGGCCATCCAGTCCAACCCCCTGCAGGAATACCCATCAAAGCATTCCCAATAGATGGCCATCCAGCCTCTGCTTAAAAACCTCCAAAGAAGCAGACTCAACCACATTCCAAGGCAGCATATTCCACTGCTGGACAGCTCTGACCATCAGGAAGTTCTTCCTGAGGCTCAAGCGGAATCTCCTTTCCTGCAGCTTGAATCCACTACTCCTTGTCCTAGTCTCTGGAGTGGCAGAGAACAAGCCTGCTCCCTCCTCAACATGACATCCCTTCAAATATTTAAACATGGCTATCATGTCCCCTCTTAACCTTTTCTTCTGCAGACTAAACATGCCCAGCTCCCTAAGGCGTTCTTTATAGGGCATGGCTTCCAGACCCTTCACCATTTTGGTCGCCCTCCTCTGGACACGTTCCAGCTTGTCAACATCCTTCTTAGATTGAGCTGCCCAGATCCTTACTAGTAGCCACTGATGGTCTTAACCTTCATGAATTTATCCATTTATCCATTCGTCCTTAAAATCATCCAAGCTCTACATTTTATGGCAGTGAATCTCATAATTTAATTCTGCATAATGTGAAGAAATACATCGCCTTAAGAACATGATGTAAGCATGAGAGCAAAGATATGGACACTTTCCTCTTATGACTGTGCCCAAAGAGATGGCACTCCTAAAACCAGCTGCCATGTTGATTCAGGCTTCTGCTTGGCACTTACCGGCATAGTCTGACTGCCGTGGAGGCTACTGATAGCTGCTTGGGCCTCTGCATGGCTTCCATATTTGACAAAGGCACATCCTATGGGGAGAGAAGGTTGCAGTGGTCAACACAGAGGCATGTAGGTCCAGAGTTTGAAAAAAAGTTCCTTTTTGGACTATAATAACTAGAATCCCACAGTCAGCATAGCCATTGGCCAAAAGGTGGTTGGAGGATTCCAGGAGTCATGTGTAAAATTAAACTTCTTGTATTTTTAAACTTCTTAATTGAACTTTATTTTTCGTAATAACACAAACCAACATATTTTGGGTTGTTGGTGAAAGTGAGAAAAAGGAGTTGTGTTATTCATATATCAGGTGATATAAAGATAATCTGTGTTATCTGTGTGTGTGAGAAAGAAAGAGTTATTATTCTTTTCACATTCTTCTGGATTGATCAGTAAATCTTCAAATTTACTTCACAGCCATAAGATTTGTTTTTTCAGGTTTGGATTGGATAAGAAATGTATTATTTGATGGATTTGAATCCAGGATGTTTTAGCATTTGTCAGTTTGTCTTTGATCTGATGCCCAGTTTGTTGCTTTTTATGTTAAAAAAAAAAAAGCCCTGCTTAGAACAATAACCAAGAGTGGATGGTAAATCATCGTCACTGCATTGTCAGTCAAAGTGGGGTGGTATCAATGGATGGCCAAAAGAAGAATAATCGAGGCTGTCCACACTTGTTAGTGTGGCAATTCATACTCATTATCAGACGCTCACCCGTTGCTCAAACGTTTTGTCAGAAAAAGAACCCACATTTAAAGAGCAAACTACACGCGCAAATACTGTCCACTCTCAATGGAACATACACATGTTTAAACAGCTGGTGTCAATGCTACAAAAACAAAGAAGCCAATCTTGTCCCAGTGGCTGCTTATGAGTGAATGGTGAGGAAGCAAAGGCAGATACCCACCATTAACAACCCTGGACACATGTTTTGCCAGTGTTAGCACAGTATTATGTGAGTTTACTCACGAGTTAGTCCCACTGGATTCAATAGATCTTTCTGGGCAAATGACACAGGACTGCAGCCTTAAATTTGATGCCTGTTCTTGTTTTTGCTCTTCCCACGTTCAAAGTTTGAAGAGTGAAGGACTGTGGGCCACTTGATGTCATGGGTTGACACTAGTATGCAGAAGCACTGGAGGCCTCCATGTCAGTAGGGGATTGAATCCATTCCAGAGTTGAGTGTAATCTTTAAAGCAGCTGTTCAAGAGGCTGAACGCTCTCCAAGGTGCTGAACCCTCTGCTCAAAATAAGCCCAACACTTTAGATAGCTCTTTTAACAGGTGGACTGTAACATGGAATGGAGTCACGGCTAGTTTCATAGTAACCACTGGCAGCAACTGTGCAGGCGACAGTGGAAAAGCAGCATGAGAAGGATAGATTGAAACAGACCACTAGTGTTGGAAACACAGGTATCTCACAGAACTCCTGTTAAAGATATTAGCTGGCACAGATATGCCTTCAAGGCAACCATTTTAGGAGGACAGGGTTGGCATTTTACTGCCTGAGGCAAAGAACAAGATGCTGTTTCATCCTATTCTGCATGGGCTATCTTCTACCACACCCACAACTTAGAAATGTTACTTTTTTGGACAACAGTTCCCACAAATCCTCAACCATTTTGACCAGTGCTATCATGCTGGGAGCTACAATTTTTAAAAAAGGTGACAATGGTGATCCTACACCTCGGTTGTGTAATGGAAATCTCCACATGCAGAGTTAAGCACTGATTGTATTATGCAGTTGGTGACATTGCACAATTGAATGTACACCTGAACACACAATTGAATCTGCAACTCAATGCAATATCAAATGTATACATGAATGCACAATCACATGTACATCCTTGTGTAAGTTTACATACGCAGCAATGCTGTGTGTGCAACCCTGTCTCTGCCACTGTGATCTGAATGCATATTTTCAGCATCAGACAAACTCATGTGCATCTAAGACACCAAGAGGATTCTAGCCAGAGTTTCCAAATTTGGCTTCCACTGCACCCACTGCACAGATCAGTATAGTAGGTGAATGGAAATCCATGTGACTCTTCCCTCCAGCTTCTTGTTGACACCTGAGCATCCCAACTTTTGCCATCTGAGGCAGCTCCCTCTTTGCTTCTTGGTAGAACTATCCAGCCCAGCTCCATCCTCTGTTGCTCCCTTCTAGCAAGGCAGCTGTCCCCTCATTTATGTTCTCCCCAGCAGTCCTCCTCACCTTTGCTGGCTCCATCGGGGCCTCTGAGGATAGTGCATTCTTCGATCTGGCCGAAGGGCTCAAAGAGTCGCCGGACGTCGTCCTCGCTCTGCTGCTTCCCCAACATGCCCACAAAGAGCTTCCTGTCTTCTAAAAACAAGCCACCCTTCATTAGCAGGAGCAGAGGAACGGGACACCAAAGGCGAGCAGAGGACAATGGAAGCATTGGCTGGCACGGTCAGGCCAAGACAACATATGATGACTTCATAATAGCCACGAGGGTGTAGAGCCTTCATTATTTTGTCCTCACATGCAAGGCAGAATAATTACAGTAACTTTTTTTATGCTATTGGAGGAGGCTAATCTTTTCACACAGTTTTCTCCCTGTACTTGAGTACTCTGAAATGTTCTGGAGGATTTTCTGCACAGAAAAAGACTCAAAAATCTTCTAGGACACTTTGGAATATTCAAATACTAGGAGAAAACTGTGTAAGACTTTTGTTTTCTGCACAGTTGAAACATAGCTGAAACTGTTTTCTGCATAGGAAACACTGTATTTTCTCTGCAGACAATACCTTTTGTGCAAAAAGTTACATTTCTTTGTGCAGAAAAATCTTCTAAAGGCACTTTGGGACATTCAGATACTGAAAGAAAACTGTGCCAAAGTCTCACTGCTCTATTATTCTTCTCAAAAGGGTTTCCTGACCGTCAGAAAATCCCCCAATAGTCAGGAATTCTGAGAATTGAAGTTCTAAAACAGCCAAGGACCCACATTGGGGAACTGTTGAATTAAAGTGTTGGATTAGGCCTTGGAAGATGTGGACTGAAGTCCACACTCAGCCATGAAATTCACTGGTGACCTTGGGCTTGGTCTCAATCTATCTGCCTAACCTACCTCCGAGGGCTGTTGTGAAGAGAGAAATGAGGAAGAGGACTGTGCAGGCCATATTGAACTTCTTGGAGAAAAGGTTGAATATACATGTAACTCAAAAGAAGTAACTGGTCCGACACCTACTGTCTCGCCAGCTTGATGGGACTCATTGCACGGCTACTGGGCTTTATTCTGTATTCTAGAAGTCTGGGCTCCTGTTCTTCAACCTGTCTACTAGAGATGAAGACTATAATCCACATGTTGTTAGACGGCAACACCCAGCAGCCCCAGTCAGCATAGCCAATAGTAGGGGATGCTTGGAGTTGAGGTTCAACAACATCTGGAGGACCAAATGATCCCTATATCTGCTGCAGTCTTATATGCACTTACCAAAACCATTCAGCCTCCTTCTGAGCAGATAGTTATGGAATTCTGCTTCAAATCACAAATATTTCAGAAGAAACAGGTATTTACATGAATGTATGCTATAGCTATCCTCCATTCAAACATTTAATCACTTTTGGGGGTCCTCTCAATTCACTTTGGGCCACATCCACTGGCATTCCCCACATCCCAAAGTGACCACACCATCATTTTTTTCTTTGATTTTGGACTTTATAGAGTGGAAGACTCTAAAACAGCTTTTAGGAATAAAATGGTGCTCTTTGGACCATTTCTGACCTGAAAATATTGGGATGTTTTCCCCAGATTATTTTTCCTCATTATCCCACTTTTTTTAAACGAGAGAGGGCTTTCTTGGTGGCTGCTCCGAGTTGTGGAATTCCTTTCCGAGAGAGGTTTGACTGGCCCCTTTGCTGTCGCCCTTCCACTGGCAAGCCAAGGGCTTTCTATTCACATGAGCCTTTGGCAACGGACTGGCTCCTGTGGAAGGAGCATTTCAACAAGTTCTTGTAGATATTGTAGGGATGGAATACTTATTTGACAATTTCCCAATTAGCACTGAAATTTGCAGTTCCTCACCCCAAAGGAACATTTGTAGGAACCAAAATAACACCTGGAAAATTCTCTTTTTTTCTGTTTTCCCTACAACAAAACATGTGCATTTGATGAAGGAGTTAAAAAACAACAACTTAGGTTGCTTTTTTTGCCATGTGTGCACAAAATAGTTCACAAAATACCAAAAACTATACAAACAGAAAACCATATATTAAAGTGTTTCCTGTGTATGGGTGCTGCTTCTCTCTCTGTTAGGTCGGCAACATACTGTTTTTTGCACTTTGGAGGCTGTAGTTCCTGCTTCCCCTTTTAAAACTGTGAAACATTTAAAGTTGCACAACTTTAAAATGGTGCAACATTTAAAGCTGTGCCACATCCCATTCTCTGCTTTTCTTCTCCATCTGTTTGGAAGGCTCCATAGCTTTTGAAGCTGTGCGTCCTTCTGTTTTGTGTCCTCTCCCTTCCCCAACCCTATCTCTCTCTTTTAAGAGAAAAAAAACTTTTAAAGCTGTGCAATTTTAAAGCAGTGGAACATGCAAAGTTGTGCAACATTCCATTATGTGCTTTGTCCTCTGTCGCTTTGGAAGTCCTCACAGGTCTCTTCAGAGAGTTATGTAGTTTCCTGTCATTGTGGGAGGAAAAGTTCCTGAGTGTCTTGAAGTGCAGGAAGAAAACATTGATTCCTTTTTCACGACATCTCTCAGGAATGCAAAAATCTAGAATTATTGTTGTTAACTGTCACCAAGTCAGCTTCAACTTATGGTGACCCTATAAAGGATTTAAAGGTGTTTGTGTGCTGCATTTCTCTTATCATATTTTAAAGTGATTTTAAATTGTTTTAAAGTATTGACTTTAGGTTTGCCTTAGGGTCACAGTAAGTTGGAAACTACTTGAATGCACACAACAATAACCATTAACATTTTAATATGGTAGTTTTCTTAATTGGTTTTAAATATTTTATAATTAACATTTTAATTCATATGATCTGAGCTGCCTTAGGTCCTATTCAGGAGCAAGTTGAGGTATAAACTGATTAATATATAATCTCCCATGTTCCCAATCTTGAACTGAATACAGCCCTGAACTTGCTAGCACATGTGCAGATTAGCAAGGAATGAATCATAGAATCATAGAGTTGGAAGAGACCACAGGGGCTATCCAATCCAACCTCTTGTCATGCAGGAACACGCATCAAAGCATTCCCAACAGATGGCCATCCAGCCTCTGCTTAAAAACCTCCAAAGAAGGAGACTCTACCACACTCTGGGGCAGCATATTCCACTGCCGGATAGCTCTAACCATCAGGAAGTTCTTACTGAGGTTTAGGTGGAATCTCTTTTCCTGCAGCTTAAATCCATTGCTTCTTGTCCTAGTCTTTGGAGCAGCAGAAAACAAGCCTGCTCCCTCCTCAACATGACATCTCTTCAAATACTTAAACATGACTATCATGTCCCCTCTTAACCTTCTCTTCTGCAGACTAAACATACCCAGATCCCTAAGCTGCTCCTCATAGGGCATGGCTTCCAGACCCTCCACTATTTTGGTCACCCTCCTCTGGACACACTTCAGTTTGTTGATATCCTTCTTGAAATGAGGCGCCCAGAACTGGACACAGTATTCCAGATGAGGTCTGACCAAACCAGAATACAGTAGTAAAGTGAAATGGCTAATCTTGCAGACCTCAGAAGGAAAGGAGGCCAGCCAACAGGCTTTCAACATAGAGCTCTGTGCCAGGTTGGAAGTAAGGGGGTCTCTAGAATTGCCAGATCTGGTCACAGGACCTGGAGAATGCAGGAGATCACCCTTGAAGTCTGCTGGGGGGACATCCTTGCCACAGGTTTCGAGACTTAAGGGAGAGGATTCCTTCGGGTGGGGTCTTCCAGAATGAGAACAGGCTGGGGACCAACTTAGTCACCTTGGATTGCTTCCAGAGGCTAAGGTGTTTCACCAAGAGTGGTTGCGGAAGAGCTCAGGAAGAGACCCCCCGCATCTCAGCAGAGTCCTACACTGAGGAACTTTCTCCATTGCAGTCCACATTTAAAAGGTTTAAATTTACAAAATTAATAAAAGTGATCTTATAAACCCAAAGCTAGTTGGCTGGTCTCCTTATTTTTGGAGTGGGTCATCAAAGCAGATGTCCCACATCAGACAAAAACGTCCATCTAGTTCCATAAGGAAATTTACATATTTGTGAGACATCACTGTGATTCTATCCATTGCTATTTTTTTTCCAATTGCATCTTTCACCACACAGCCCACCTTGCACTGGTAGAAGTACAGCATTCAAAATTTCACAGATGAAGACTGAGACACAAGTGACCAAGCAACATCAGACTGTGACCAAGATGGCAAAATCTACTAGTAAGGAATAATGCACAAACTAGAAGAGACTGCAGTAGTTTGCTTTTGTCTGAGCACACTGGGAAGGGCCAGATTCTGCTCTCTCATCTCCCTGCACTGAGTTAATGGAATGCAAAGGAGGAAAGTGGGTGGTGGAGAGAAAAAGTGAGATATTTGAAAAGCAGCTGAAAATATGAGATGACAGAGGATTAATCAGGACTGTCCCTGACAAATCAGAACAAGTGAGAGGCACGGAGAATGTAAATAAGCAAACATATACACATAAAAAACATACAATGTTCAGATGGAAACATCAGGGTTTCAAAGAAGGGGAACCTCCTAAATAGCTCAATGAAGAGCTATTTCTTGGGACTGGGGGAGAAATGGAAAAATATAGGGGAGAGGATGGAATGGAGCATCCATTCACTTGTCTTTTTTTAGATTCTGGAAACACAAACTGGGGGAATCTCTATGCTGACTGCAAAATTTTGTTCCAGGTCTGACAACTGGGCAGAGAAAATCAAGGACTGGTACTATTTGGCTTCTTAAATCTGCTTTGACACCAAGACGGAGAGCCATTGAGAACAAGAACGAGTGGGTTTGGAGGTCATGGGAAATCAAAGAAGACACAGATGAGACAGAGAGAAAGAGAGAGAGAGACTGTTAAATAAAGTAACAAACAGCTGCATGGTTATGATTGACTACCCGAATAAGCAGCTGTTGTCAGCCATGCCCAAGGGACATAAATAACTTAAGCATCACTGGTGTGATGGTAAATAATGTGAGTTTCATGATTATTGCCGGCATCTGTCTTCGGTGCCCCTCACGCCAGCGCAGGGCTCTAATGGCATTTGACAATCGAAATAAGATAGTTTTCTAGAAGAACGCAGCCTGGGAAATAAATAAATAATGGCAGGGCACACGTCAGAGACACAGAAAAGGAGCTGAAGGACTAAGGCTCTAGCTAAAGAGAAACCATCTCTTTTTGAAACAAAATAAGTGGCAGCCCTAACGCCTGCCCTTTACTGAACAAAAGGCTTCAGCCCAGCTTAAACTTTCTTGACAGGGATGCCCCAAACTGGCTAATCTTTGCCATGGTGTTTCATTGCAGAAGCTGGGCCCTTCCACTTCATGACTGGCCTAAGCTGGAATCTGGTTACAGTGACCACTCGACTTTTGTGAGGATTTGGGGTACAAAACTCTCACAAAAGTAAAACAACTATGAATAACTTCTCCCCCAGCCCAAGTGAACTCTCCCCTTCTCATTCCCTTTTGGGGCTCCTCCCCATTTGCTTATGTTTCACCTTCCAGGAGCCCAGACGATAGACAGACAAATGGAAGGGGGCAGAGACATGACTAGAGAAGGCACACATGTGGGGCTTCCCCCTGCCATTTGCTTGCCTTTTGCCCAGGTCTGTGGAAGGAAGACATGTGCACACAGGCAAAAGGCAGAGGAATGGGAGGGGGAGAATGGAGGGGAGGCAAGCAAGTGTCTTGCAAATAATCAAGTTTGCAAAGGTGGAGGGAGGACTGCAACCTGAGCTGAATCCTTGCTGCTCTGAACAAAGGCCATTTCTGCACTACACTGTTATAGTGGTATTATTCCACTTTCAACATCCTGTGGAATTCTGGGATTTGTAGTTTCCTGAGGCCCAAGAGCTTTCTGGCTGAGAATTCTAAATGCCCCTCCCTAAACTACAAACCCCAGGATTCCATAGGATGTTGAAAGTGGATTAAGAGCACTATAACAGTGTAGTGAGGAAATGGCCAAAAAAGTTATTCTAGATATCTGCCCATGGGAAATCAGGAATGAGGCACAGTTTGGAAAAGGTTCCAAGTTATTAAGAAGTTGTTGATGAGAAAGAACACATAGAACTGTTAATTTAAGCAGGGAAACTCCAGAATTCTGGCTGTTTACAAAAGCCAGAAGAAATGAAAAAAAAACAAAAACAAACAAACAAACCATATGAGGCTATGGGGAAAGGCAAGACTCCTCCCTTCCCCAAAAGCTACTTTTGTACTCTGAACACAGTCTGTAGCACTTGAAGTTAGCCAAGGATAAAGGGGGAAAATGTGAGCCAGAGAAAGAAACTGGCACATTTTAAAAGTAGTAGAAAAAATGGGAAGGTAAAGCATTAGCTAGGGCTGTCCTTGCCAAACTGGGACAGTTGGAGGGCAAGCGACTTTTTCTGCTTCTGCAACCTCCAGAAGTCGTGGTTTTGCTTCAAACAGTGCACAGGAGCCCTTTGTAACTTCTTCTCTCCCCCACATCCCAGTCTTACAAAGTGGATTCACTTCTGATTTTGTGGGGGGAATGGTTGGAATGCTGGTATGGCCTGTGCCAAGTCCTGGAGACTGAATGGTGGAGGCTGGTGGCTTTGATATGAATATGGTAGTCAATCCACTCTAGATTTTACGGGATAAAGTACAGCACTGTGTACTACATTAAAGTCTGCACTGAAATCTAGGCTGGATTCAGTACCTCACAGACTTTGGAGCTGCCAGTTTCCACTGAATCTGAAAGTTCACTCCTGGATGTCTAGAATTTGTCCAGCCCTAAAAGAGAAGATGCCTGGAAATGTTCTCCAACAGTCCTTGAAGAAGAGGACTGCCCTCTGTAAAGGAAGACACATGGCCACCCTACTCTGTCATAGGTATTTGCTTATCTCTTTCCTGCTCCATTTTAAAGAGCAAAAAAGTGTGTATTCTTTATAGATCCAGACCCAAATCAGTGTGACTTTCCCCAGCTGAAAGGGAGAACTCTTAATCCAGTGTGGTTTCCTGCACATTGACTGATTTCATTCCTCGGGAGTGTGTAAATCTCCTTCAGGAGCATGTAAATTTTCTTCTGCTTTCCCAGAAAATGGCTCAGGTTCCATGGAGACCTTATCTAGCGTTGAGGTGAACTCTGAATCTATGTTTTCCCAAATCTAATAATACATTCACTCAGTGGTAGATGGTGGCTTCCATAAAGTGGGTAAATCCATTGTGAGTTTTAACGTTGGGGGGACAAGACTCCATAGCTTGGATGGCTCTTTTAAAGTCTACAGCAAAACCAGGAGTGGGTTCAAAGCCCCACTGACATGGATGTGTCCAGGCACTACTGTATCCAAACAGTCTTGGATACAGCTGCAATGGAATGACTTTTTTGTACCTGTACCTTTCCCACTACACAGAATTGCAACCTATCAAAGGTCTTTGTGAAGACACAGGAGCCCTTGGTTGTTGACAACATATGTATTGGCAAACGGAGTGGGGAGATATTTTTGGGGCAGGCAAAGTGTGGGCCATTTTCCTGCAAAGAGATTTCTCTTCTTTCTTCTCCTCCTCAAAGCCCGGCTGAGACAACTTTCTTGTTCTTGCCTGTCTATTGATTTTTAATCCCTCACCAATTACATTCTGTAAGTGGGTAATTTATTTCCCAGTTCCCTTTGGGAAACGTGGAGCTTTCGCTGGCACCAGCTGAGTCGTGTTTAATAACTACATCTCTCTCAGAATACACCGTTATTTACCCTGCTCAAGCAATGGAACCCTGGGAATAAAACATCACTGGGTTTAAAATACTGTTCCTTTTGTGCATTTGACTGTAGACAGGAGCCTTTGGGGACAGGGAGAAGGTACTGAATAAGAAAAATGAAAATAAAATAAAGCATGGGGACAATAACGATTCTACCAACGCGGGGCTTTGATCTGAACTATTAAAGCACAAGAGGGGATCTTTTGGCCCATGAGTGTGATCTGGCCCAATAAGATTTCTCATCTAGCTTGTCGAGATCTGGTGAGTAAGCCTCACGTGCACTGCAGTCTCTTCCCTTGGAGATTCTCTAAGAGGGAATCCTTACTCTCTATGGTCAGTGGTCCCATTCTTCACACTTTCCAAAGCCAGAGAAAGGAAGGAGGAGCAAAGCTATCCATTCTTATGATGGTTGCAAGAGGATGAGGGTAGATCCCTCAGTTGGTGCCTCCAGGTAGCAACTCACAGCACCAGAGCTTGAGAAAGTTACTTTGTTTTTGGACTGCAACTCTCAGAATCCCCCAACAATGGAAGCTTCTGTCCCAAAAAGCCTTTTGCTGTTCCTGACTAGAGTAGGCCCATTGAATAAATTAGGCCATTTTTACCCTACACAGTTATAGTGCTATTATTCCACTTTCAACATACTGTAGAATTCTGGGGTTTGTAGTTTACTGAGGCCAAAGAGCTCTCTGGATGAGAATTCTAAAGGCCCCTCCCTAAAATGCAAACCCCAGGATTCCATAGGACATTGAAAGTGGAATAATAGCACTATAACAGTGTAGTATGGAAATGGCCTTAGATTTATGGATATTTTGGGTTTTTATTCAACAGTTGATTCAATAGGTTTGTTTGGGTACAACTAACAGGATTCTGGCCAGCCTCTCTAGGCTCTGCAACAGCATTTCCCACCACCTTCTGCTTCCCTGCCCCAAGGTGAATATAGTTCCCCACCCTTTAAAAGCTCACAAATGTAGCTTCCAGATGCTATTCTGCAAATAATATCAGTTCTGCTTGGTTGTTCCAGAGGGAAGGACTAGAGCACATGGGTAGAAATGGCAGAGAAGCAGTTTTACATTGAATAGGGAGTTGGGCCATGTGATCTCCAAGATCCTGTCCAACTCCAAGTCTGTTCTCTACCTGCACTTTCAAAGACTGAACATCTGACAATTACCAAAGTTTGGCATCACTTTAACAGCAATGGTTCCATCCAGTGGAATCTTGGGATTTGTAATTTGGGGAGAGATATAGGCCCTTTCCGCATGGTATTTGCCATGTGAAAGGGCTCCTGGAGCGTTGCATGATTGTGAGGAGTGATGATGCTCCGCGTGATGCTCTGCGGCTGCCAGGCGCCTATTG
This sequence comes from Ctenosaura bakeri, assembly GCA_948474755.1. Taxonomy (NCBI): domain Eukaryota; kingdom Metazoa; phylum Chordata; class Lepidosauria; order Squamata; family Iguanidae; genus Ctenosaura; species Ctenosaura bakeri. The sequence continues at coordinate 443,048 of CAOLHI010000566.1, read as the reverse complement.
CGCACCTTTTCATTTTCAGCTGGAAGCCAAAAATGGTGCACACTTGCGCATTGCTCCTGGGCCCCATGCGCACTTACCTGGCATGCAGAGCCTCTGGAGCTGCGCCAGTTGTGCTTCCTGCCCCAGCGCAGCCTGGGAAACTCCCAGGCTGCACTGCGGAAGGAAGAGGCAGGGCTCTCACATGAGTAGGCAGCTTGTGCGGAGCTGAAGCAGCAGGAACGCGAGAGCCTCTCGCCAGAGGCTGCTCGTGTGATCCCCATACCCAGCGCCAGAAAAAGGTAAGGTGCGGAAAAGCCTTAGACTGCACTGCTAGAGATCTCTAATGTGCTTTCCTGGATGGCAACACTAAAGCTATAATTCACGGATGGCTGCTGGTGGCCATTATAGTCCAAAAACAACTTTCCCAATGTCTGCAACTTCTCAACAGTATTAAGTCCTTTACAGCGGAACAAATTGGCTCTCCTTTCTTGGACGAGATTTCCTTTCTTGGAAAAGTTTAAACACAGGCTGGACAGACATCTGGCTGGGATGATGTAGACATACTTGGATTATATATCCTGCAGTCCACAGCAGGTCAAACTACATGACCTCTAAGGTCCCTTCCAGGTTGATTGAAAAAGCTTATCAGATTCTGTGGGAAGAATCAGTACAAAGTAGGATCTGATCAGTTTCCTGCATTTTGGACACACTTCACAGTCCTAGGTACATCTGTAGTTTATTCCAGTGTGTTTATAGTCAAACAATAAGACTTGGGACCTCATAGGAAACTGCCTCATACTAGCAGTTTGTCAAACTCTGGACTGCAAGCGTTCCTCACTTCTCTACCCAGAACAGAAACACCAAAAACAGAGGCAACTGCATTAATTCATATCAAGAAAGCAATTCAAGCAGTCTTCATCTCCATAGGGCACCAGTCTTTTATAAACCTAATGGATCTCAATTACCAAGTTACCCTCAAATACTTTACATTGCAACAGAGATAGTTCTGAGCAATATATTGTTGCTGAAAAAAAATATTTTCTCCCTCCGCTTAGGTACGAATTGTAATTACACTTAAAGAGTACAGGAAAAAAATTGAGGGGATATCACAATATCACAAAAATGATATTACAATCCCTACTAATTGAAAATTCCCAGAGCTTTGATTCCATGAGCCCTGGTTCCATTTCACTGCTTCTTCTATTGACTCACACTGATGGTTTCTCCTAGTGTGCAAGCAAGGGTATTTCTTGCCTCCTGCTACTTTACCAATTAAGGTACATTCTCTGCCCAAAAAACAATGGTGAGAGGGGTATTATTTTTATTGTCTGTTTGTTCATTTTCTGTTTTTTCCCCAGTCTGGGATTCAAAGTGGCTTGCAAAAGTGAAGGCAGCTAAAAGTACACACCACACATAAGCTATAATATAATACAATAGAATTAAAAGCAATTGAGAACAAACACAAATGCAGATGATACAGCCCATATTAAGGGGCCTTCCCCATGAGCAACCAATTCTCTAGAGCAGAGCTTTCCAAACTTTTCATGTTGGTGACACACTTTTTAGACAAGCATCATTTCATGACACAGTAATTCAGTTTTACTAGCAAAAACCAGGGGTAAAAAAGGGGTAAAAAAAAGGGGGGGTAAACCAACCCCTTATAAGAGATCTGGGCACATACACAAACTGTAATAACAAAATGTATGGGGACACAACATATCTCATGAAAACCTTTTATTTATATTTTTACACATATATGATTTATTTGTAACATATAACATACATTTCCAAGGCTCGGGTGGGGGCTCGTTCTCAGTCCAGGGAGGTGACACACCTACACCTTTCACGCGACACACTAACATGTCGTGACGCACCATTTGGAAAGCCCTGCTCTAAGGAATATCAACACAAAAATGTCTTCACTTGACTACAGAAGGACACATATTGAAGATGTCAGTCTAACCTCTCTAGAAAGGGAGTTTCAAAGCCTGGAAGCAGCCACTGAGAATGCTTTCTCTTGAGTTCTCACCAGAAGTACTTGTGAGCGTTGTGGGACAGAGAAAAGGGCCTTACCAGAAACTCTCCAAATATGGGCTGGCTCATACATGGAGGTGTGTTCTTTCAAATAGCCTGGACCTAATCCACACAAGCATTTTTCATACTCCCAGGAAATATTTCTCCAACTCTTTCCTCCTCAAAAAACTCAAGAGAGCCTGGGTAAAATTCCTGAGCCAGGCTAAAGAAAGCTTTGGTCAGCAAATCCATTTTCTTTTTTCAGGGCAGAGGAACCTGTAGCTCTCCAGATGTTGGATTCCAATTCCCATCAGCCCTTCTCACCATGGTCTTTGGTGAGGGAATAATAGTTCATCGTCATCAGGAAGGGTATCGATTCGTCAGTCCTGCTTTAAATCTCCAAGTATAACATCAGTATCGATATTTTTTGAGGGAATGCTCTTTCAAAAGTTACTTTTTGGACTACAGTTTTTGAAATCCCCAGTCAGCATTAGGATACCACAGGTTATAATTTTTAAAAGTAACTTTTCAAGGTCTGGGTCTAGCTGTCACTGTTGCAAAGAGCAGTTTAAGTATGTTATGGCCAAAATTTCTAATAATGGCTCAGCAAGTCCCCTAGAGGGTGCTAGTCAGCCGTTGGCTAAAATTTCAACTTCTTAAGGATGAAAGAGAGTAGCTGAGAGCCAAAACTGAATGGCCCATCCAAACAATTGCAGCCCTTAGAAAATAAAATTTATTATTATTATTATTATTATTATTATTATTATTATTATTATTATTATTATTGTTGTTGTTGTTGTTGTTGTTGTTGTTGTTGTTATTATTATTATTATTATCCATATGGATCGAGGCGGTGAACAACTTACAAATAGCATGTATTTCGATACATATATCATTCTTATCATTTTCAGGTCTCAGTATTAAACCTTTTACTTGTGTTAAGTGAACACAATTGAATTATTTAGACAATGAAGTTTCCTTCTGTTTTACATTAATAAAGTTATTTTACATTTGCAGCACTAAAGAAAATAACAGCAGGCTCTAAGGCACTCAGATCCCTGTCGGAAGTTTGTTTGGTTTGTCTCTTGGCCTGGATGCCTATAGCTGAAGGCAAGCTTGTGGAAAATCACAATTTTCCGTTTTGGGTTGGACTAAATTTCTGAACTGGTGGCCTGTTCACTTGAATCCATGAATGCATAAGGACAATGGCAAGGAAAAAGATCAAGCTGAGAAAACGTTAGGTACCTACATATGTGATACCATTCGATAATGGCAGTGAAGGACACACATACACACACACAAATGGAGCCGACATGCAGCCGTAACAGCTTAGAACGATGAAGAGAATCACATGGCCCTCCAGACATTGCTGGACTGCAATTCCCAGCAGCCCTAGCCAATGGAGAAGAATAGTGGGAGCTGCCATTCAACAGCATCTGCATACTTTCCAGCTGTCTTGGTTTTATAGGGAGAGTCCCAGTTAATCCTCTATCTCAGAGCTTTTCAGACTTTTCATGTTGGGGACACGTTTTTTGGACAGGCATCATTTCGTGACACAGTAATTCAGTTTTACTAGCAAACCAGATGTTAAACAGCAGGAAAGGCAGCCCCTGCAACCTGATCCTGGCTTGCTTCTGTTGCCCTTGCAGAGAAAAGATCCCGGTGAGGGTGGCAGCAGTGGAAAAGGCAGGCCCCCATCTGATCCCGGCCAGCTGCTGCAGAGGCTCAGGTGTGCGTGGGGTCCTTCTCAGCCCAGGGAGGCGACACACCTACGCACTTCAGGCAACACACTAACATGTCGCGACACACCCTTGGGCAAGCCCTGCTCTATCTTCTCACTTTTTCAGCAGCTTTTACAATGTCCTACTTTCTTTCTCCCTCTCCCATTTTCCTCCTTTGTCCTCAATTGCCGCAAACAGAGTTCAATGCACAAAAGTAGTTTGCATTCAGCTCAGGAGCAGAGAGAGGAGAGGAGAAGAGGGGCTATAGCACTATAACAGTGTAGTGCAGAAAGGCCCCTCTGCAATATTTGGGAGAACAGTCTTCTTGGGCGAGCAGCCAACTCTGATGAATATGCCTTGCTCTAATGTAATGAGTCTGCTTCGGCAAATTTTACAAGATTTGCACAACCTAAACCTGTAATACAAACCTGGTGAGATATATGTTTGCATATAAGCAAGCTGTTATAGTAATGGGTTTGCTTGCGATAGCCTCCAGGCTTTCCTTACTATAATATATCCTACATTTTACAGCCTGAAAATAGCAGAAGCCAGCTTGTGGTATGCTGGCTGCCATATTTATTGGATATGTTATCACTACTGCTCTGGATGTCTGCAAGGAAGTGGGCAAGGGAACTGTTTCTACCCTTCCCAGAAGTAACCACAAGCCCCAGATTCCCAGTTTGCTTTCTTTATAAGCAAGTACTCTTGGTAGAAACCAGGGCCATTTCCACACTACATAGTGCTATTATTCCACTTTCAACGTCCTGTGGAATTCTGGGGTTTGTAGTATTGTGAGGTCCAGGAGATCTCTGGCTGAGAATTCTAAATGCCCCTCCCTAAACTGCAAACCCCAGGATTCCTTAGGATGTTGAAAGTGGAATAATAGCGCTATAACAGTCTTGTGCAGAAATGGCCTTAGTTGCGGGAGAGGACAGGAGAGAGGGACTATTTGTCTTTCCCAGTAGGCTCAGACAAAAGCAAACCACTCTCCCCTCTCCTAGCCTCTCTGCTCTCCCTCATTAATAACTTTTGCCATCTGGACCATATTCTGATGTGGCTTTGTAAGGCCCCACTTTGGAGGTCCCAGATATCAGTATGGTTTGGATGGGCACCATATCTAATTGGCATCAATTGGCAACACACTTTAATTGGTGAGATGAGGTCATTTGCCAGGCAGTAGCTGTCGCTCCTGAGGATGATGGGCTTAAGTAGAAGCTGAATGTCTTTCCAGGGAACACAATTGGGAAAAGCCCACCAGGACACTGATTGACAAGATACCCATTCCCTTTGCACCTGGACTCCTTCTTCTTTCCTTGTAGCACCCACAATAGACAGCTGTTACAACACCCATCATGTCTGTCAATCAAGTACTAAGCCCATCAACAGGCAAAAGACCCATTGTCCACAACAGGTCCCCTTTGTCTTGCATCTGGATTCTCCACTGCCACAGGCTATTTTTTGGGTACAAGTACCCCTGATTTCAGGATGTCCAGTGCAGTCTTTCAAAGGTCTACCCATCACTCTGTCCACCTGGCTTCCGAATGAGAACTGTCCTTAGGTCCTACCTAAGCCAAGCCACATTTCAGCTCTTCACTACTCTTTTGGACTGGTAATTATAAATCCCCCCAAACCCCTCAGCCTCTCTATACATATTTTTTTCCTTCCTTTCTCCTTCAGTTAGCTCTTGTGTGAATGTGTGATTGTGTGTATCTTGTGTGCATGAGTGAGTGAATTTCCCTCAATAAAACACCTTTTTAGCTTACTTTTGAATCTCTGGCTGGTTCTTTTCCCGCGTGAGCCCAGAAACATTGGGAGCAAGATCTCGCCAAGTTGCCCCCGTCTCGTTAGCCTCCTGGTTTTGAGCTAATTAATTCCACACTTTTGCAAGGAGGTCCTGGCATCATGGATTGGCCCTTGTGGCACCTACGTTTTGGGGTAACAGCTTGGCCACATGCATTGCATTTTTTGTTGGGGAAATGTTGGAGGTGTATGAGGAGACGATTGTATCGGTGCCATCTTTTCTCAGAAGCAAACTTCAGCAAATTCAGTGGGTTGTGTTTCCATGAAGTGTGTACAGCAGCTTTTCCCAACGTGATGTTCTCTCAGTGTATTGGACTGCTGCTCCCACCATTCTCAACCTGGGAATGATGGAAGCTGTAGTCAAACATCTGGAGGGTGGCAGGTTAGGGGAGGTCAGCTATTGAGACTGCAGCCTCAGAGTCTAATTTGGGGGTGAGGATGCCTGTATGATAACGGGGTTGCATAATCCAATGTGAGCCACCCACTAGGTTCTACTCCGACTATGTTTTGCTTTTTTATTTCAATTGCGCCCAAGGATTCCTGTGGTTTCCCATCCAGCTTTGCCCAAGCTGGCTGGGTCTACTTAATTACAGCAATGAGTCTGCCTCAAGAGCTATCACATCATCCTTTAGGCCAGCAGTTCTTAGCCTGTGGTCCACAGACCTTGAGGGGTCTGCAAAGCCTTGAAGAAATGTTATGAGCTTTTACAGGGAAGGAAGGAAGGAAGGAAGGAAGGAAGGAAGGAAGGAAGGAAGGAAGGAGGGAGGGAGGGAGGGAGGGAAGGAAGGAAGGAAGGAAGGAAGGCAGGCAGGCAGGCAGGCAGGCAGGCAGGCAGGCGAGCGAGCAAGCAAGCAAGCAAACAAGCAGGCTGGCCAAATTTGTTTGGAATCATTCCAATAAAAACATTATAATAGGAGTCTGCGCATTTACTTTATTTCTCCCTTCTCTCCAAATCTGAAGATGCCTGATGAGCAACTTTAAATAAATATTGGATGCACTTCAGGGGTTTAAATCTTGAGTAAGTCTTGGTGGTCTGCGGCAACAAAACATATTTAAAGGCGGTCGGTGGTAAAGAAAAAGTTAAGAACTGTTGCCTTAGGCCATTCCTGTAGGAGGTTACGCTTATTTGCTCAAATGCTTACTCTTTGCAAACCGTGAAGCGTACACTTCCTCTAATTCAGCTTGATGTGTTGCTTTGAAGATATATTTTGGTCTCCACCCTCTTTGGAACCTATTTTGCTCATGTCTTCATTTCAGGTGCTTTACAGGGAGAGAAATCTTTAAAAGGAAGGGAGAGGCACACTCAGTAGTAGATCTTAGGAATTTCTCAGAATTCATGGGGGGCCAATACAGTGGAAGGAAGGGAGACTATGGCCATTTTTGCATTAGACTGTTATAGTGCTATTATTCCATTTTCAACATCCTATGGAATCTTGGGGTTTGAAGTTTAAACTGCAAACCCCAGGATTTCATAGGATGTTGGAAGTATAATAATAACACTATAACAATCTAGTGCAGGAATGGCCTATGACCTATATAATGGCCTTGGACTGCTGTTGCTGCAGTATTTTAGATTGGAGTGGGTAAAGTGCATCCCTTCAGATGTTTGATTACAGTTCCCTCAACCCTAGCCAGCATAGGCAATGATCAGAAACGCTGGGAACTGCAATCCAACTACATCTGGAAGGCCACACTGACTTTTTTTGTAGCGTACCTTCAAGTCATTTCTGATTTATGGTGCCCTCCTAAGGTGAACGTATCACTGGGTTTGCCTTTCCCTTCTCTGAGGCTGAAAGAGTGTGACTTATCCAAGGTTCTCAGTGAGCGGGAATTCAAACCCCGGTGTCCAGAGTACAGTGCTCAAACCGCTACCCTATCTGGCTCTCTCACATTAACTACAGTGGTTCAAAATCTTCTCATGCCCATTATTTTCATAAAGAAACAAAACAAAGCTTCACAGTCAGTTACTAAATGCACTGCTTTCAATATAGTTTGTAGACTGCTCCGAATGCCTCCAGTCTGAATGTAGATACAATTACAATCCAGCATCTGCAAAGCCATTAGAGCCAGCATGGGCCATTTCCACACTGGACTGTTATAGCGCTATGATTCCACTTTCAACATCCTATGGAATCCTGGGGTTTGCAATTTAGGTACAGGCCTGAGGCCAGGATTCCATAGGATGTTGAAAGTGGAATCATGGCGCTATAACAGTCTAGTGCGGAAATGGTCCTGGTATTGTGGTCTGAGTGTTGTAGAGGGACCCTGGGAAACCGGGGTTCAAATCTCTGCTCAGCCATGGAAACCTACTGGGTGAGAGGTACTCTCCAAGCGTCCTGGTTTAGCAGAGACATTCTTGGTTAATCCCGTGCTGTTCCACTTTCTCAGCTGCTTTAAAAATGTTCTAGTTTCTCTCCCCGTCCTCCTACTTTCCCCCTCGGTCTTCAGTTGCTACAAACCAAGGCCATTTCCGCCCTACCCTGCTATAGTGCTATTATTCCACTTTCAACGTCCTGTGGAATTCTGGGGTTTGTAGTTTACTGAGGCCAATTGCTCTCTGGCTGAGAATTGTAAATACCCCTCCTGAAACTGCAAACCCCAGGATTCCATAGGATGTTGCAAGTGGAATCATAGCGCTATAACAGGCTAGTGCAGAAATGGACAGTGAAGTGTAGAAATGGCCTGAGTTCAAAGTGCAAAGTTAGTCTGTACTCAGTTAACTGAGCTGAAGTGAGGACTGCCCTTCCCAGTAGCCTCTTTTTTTTTTAAAAGGCTTTCCTAAACTCAGTACATACAGTACATTCTAGGGTTTCTCTGCTTAAAAGAGTAGTTTTGTGTCTTCTTCTCTGTTAATAACTTTTTGCCCTCTTCTTCTCTGGCCGGTCTCTTTCAGATATACTCTGATGTTGCTCAGCCCTGTCTGTCCCCAGTTTTCATCTATGAAATATTGGAGGGTAGGGCTTAAATACCCTAAAGGCACCAGATCTCATCTGATCCTGGAAGCTAAGCAAGATCAGCCCTTGTTAGTACTTGGATGGAAGACCATTAATGAACACCAAGTGCTATAGGCCGTATGTCAGAAGAAAGAATCGGCAAAACCACCTCTGAGTATTCCTCACTTAAGAAAACCCCACGAAATCCAGAGGGTCTCCATAAGTTGACAATCAACTTGTCACATACATAGTGACTTTAGGCAAGTCATGCTTTCTCAGCCTTAGGGGAAAGAACCTGCTCTGAACTGATCTTGCAAAAACAACCAGGAAACAAATAAACAAATTGCCAGAATAGGAATGCCATAAGTTGAAACTGATTGTAAGGTACGTAACAACAATCTGAAGTCGGATTGTGCTGGACTGAAAAAGAAGGTGTTGGCTGTACAGCGCTAGTTTTCCAAAGGCATTGCTTGAATCCCTGTTGTTGCTGACATGGGATTCTGTGGTTGTTTAATTTAATCTTTTCGTCTGCTGTGCCTTTCTTTTCCCCGTTCTGCCCTACTACCTGTCAGGAGCAAAGTCATGCAAGATTTCTCTTTCTCTCTTTAATTAATTAGGTTTTTTAAAACTCCCAGTGAGCAACAGCTGCCTAGGAACAGAAAGAGGACAACCACAAAGAATTTAGAAACAGAGTTAGAAGTCTAAGGACTCAGGCATCTCATGTGGCCCCCTAAGATCTTTGGGGGCCCCCTCTTCTATACACTTCCATTTTATTTTGCTAAAACGAGAATTTAAAAAGTAAACTGGCTCTCCTAGAGGCTTCCCAGAGAGAGAAATTATCCTCTTCTTGGCCAGAGAAAAAGGGGAATCTGGATGCACTGAGGGCCCCAAAATAGCTACAGGAGGCTGCATGTGGCCCCATGGCTGGATCTAGTAGAAAATCATCATCATCATCATCATCATCATCATCATCATCATCATCATCTCCTCCTCCTCCTCCTCCTCCTCCTCCTCCTTAATAGGAATGGTTTTGAGACGCATTGCTTCCTGGTTTATGTGGAGGGGATGGGAAAATGTCCCCCTAATGAGGTTCCCAGATCTCAGTGCCTGGCTCCCATTGTCTAGTCTTCCTGGAAAGGGAGAAAAATCTTACGGCAAGGAAGTTGCCTTGAAAAGTAACTCTCTCACACTCTCATTCTCATTCTCTTTCTCTCTCTCTTCCTTCTTCCCTTTGCAGCACCCAAAGCCCCCTCACTTACTTAAAAGCCCCTGAAGCCACCCCACATGTCCATTCTGTGCTTCACAGTGAGCAGGCAGCCTCGGAGAAATGTCTGACTGCACCCCATAGCCAGGTGTGGGAAGATGACATCAGCACTGAGGTCTTCCGGGGAGGTTTAGATTGCTCTGAAACCTTCCCTGGGCATTTCTGCCCTATACTGTTACAGTGCTATCATTCCACTTTCAACTTCCTGTGGAATTCTGGGGTTTGTAGTTTACTGAGACCAAAAAGCTCTCTGGCTGAGAATTCTAATGCCCCTCCCTAAACTGCAAGCCCCAGAATTCCACAGGATGTTGAAAGAAGGACAATAGCACTATAAACTGTAGTGTGGAAATAGCCTTAGTGTCCCTAAGAAGGACACAATCCATCAGCAACAAGCTTTGCTGAAGGACTAGCTCTATCAATGAGAAAGTGGGCACAAGAGATTTTGGAAACAGATCTCATCCCCCTCTCCCAATCTGAGGCTGCCCCAAGAAAGTGACACAGAAGCACCTAAATCCAGTGTGGTTTTCTGCTGAGGAGTAATTGGGTGTGATGCAGGGGGAAAGAAACATCCTCATCAATTGGAAAGCAAGCTGAGGCTAACTCCTCATTGATTTCTGGACCATTCATCTCTACGTTTGCTGTAGATCAAATGCAATAATCCGTAGACTTCTTGACACTTGGAGATGAAGAATTGGGTCTAACAGTGGGCAGAAGTGACAGAGTCACCTGGAGGCAGTTTTACAGTGGTGGCATAGAAGATGCCAGTGTCTCTGTACAAAGGGGTACCAGTCCTAAACACCCTAAAGGCACCAGATCCCATCTAATCTTGGAAACTAAGCAACACCAGCTCTGATAAGTACTTGGATAGGAGACCACCAACGAATACCAGATGCTGTAGGCTGTATTTCAGAGGAAAGAACTGGCAAAGCCACCTCTGAATTTTCCCTGCCTAAAGAAACCCTAGGAAATTCATAGGGTCACACCTCTGAATTTCTCTTGCTGAAGAAAACCCTATGATATTCATGGAGTCACCATAAGTTGACAGGCAACTTGAAGGCAGAAGGGGAGAGTGGAAAAAGAGTGAAACTGGGACATTTTAAAAGCAGCTTAAAAAGTGGGACAACAGGGGACTAGTAGGGACATTTAAAGGGAATATCTAAACTATAGAGTAACACTAGTTTGGTATTGCTTTAGCTGCCATAACTCCATCCTAAAGAATCCTGGGATTTATAGTTTGATGAGGGACTTAAAATTCCATTCAGCACTAGAGCTCTTACACAGAGAATTCTAAACATTTCACAAACTACAGGATTCAACATGATGGAGCCATGGCCATTAAGGTGGTATCAAAGTAGTATAACTCTGTAGTGCAGATGCAGACTTAAGGTAGTAAAACAGAGGCCATTTTTGCAGTGGATTGTTGTAGCACTATTATTCCGCTTTCAACATCCTCTGGAATCCTGGGGTTTGCAGGACTGCAAACCCCAGGATTCCAGAGGATGTTGAAAGCGGAATAATAGCGCTATAACAGTCCACTGCGAAAATGGCCGGAATTGTCATAGAGTGCCTTTTGACTAACAGTGCTACAAGCTCTCTTTATGGAAATGACAACTATGGACACCAAATGGGGTGGGGTGGGGTGGGGTGGGGGTTAGGTTCTACAGATGCTGACAAACCACTGTTCCTATCATAACCTCCCATTGGCCAAACTAGCAAGAGCTGGTGGCATATCCTCCAACGTTTCACCAACAAAAACTGGACCAAGCAACATCAGAGTGTGGTCACAACAGCAAAAGTTATTCATGACAAAAACACACAAGCTAGCAGAGGTTGCAGTTGTTTCTTTTTGCCTGAGCCTACTGGGAGGAATAGATTCCATCCCTCTTCTCCTCTCTCTCCTCCTGAATTGCGCTTTTGCACTTTGAATTCAGTTTGCAGCAAATAAAGTCAGTTGAGGACAAAGGGGGAAAGTGGAAGGAGGGGAGAGAAACTGGGGCCATTTCTGCCCTACATTGTTATAGTACTATTATTCTACTTTCAATATCCTGTGGAATTCTGGGGTTTGTAGTTTACTGAGGCCGAAGAGCACTCTGACTGAGAATTCTAAAGGCCCCTCACTAAACTGCAAATCCCTGGATTCCATAGGATGTTGAAAGTAGAATAATAGCACTAAAACAGTGGAGGGTGGAAATGGCCTAGGACATTCTAAAAGCAGCCCAAAGAGCGGGATGACAGAAGATTAACTAGGATTGTCTCTACCAGATCAGGACAATTTTAGGCTATCAGATGGGACCTGCAGTTCAACAACATCTGGAGGCCACAGGTTCCCTAGTCCTGCACTAAAGACATTATCAGGGTCAAACCCCTGGATCAATGCACTCAAAGTGAAGAGCCACCTACCTCCTCTGCCCTCGCTGTCTGCTGGCTTCACTTGGATTGGGCGATTCATCTGTCAAACAAAACACAAGAGCCCTCGGTTAGAGTCATCAGTTCATCCACCCTTTCCCCAAAGCAACTCACCAAAGGCACACAGAGAAGTCCCAAGACTTAGGGAAAGCAAATGGGGAGGGGAAGGGTCTCAAAACAAAAAGGCACATGAAGAATCTGTAAGAGCAAGTATCCGACCCAAATAAAAGCTATTGTCCATACTCCAGCTCCCAGTAGTCCTCACCAGTAATATCAATAGTGAGGGATGCTGGGAGATGCAGTCAAAAGCAACCTCTAGAAGATCACATAATTTGCACCCTGATCTGTGGAAACAGGCTTGCAATGTTCTTAAAAAAAAAATCGATGTAGCAGTTATCTGTTGGGCCACGACACAAGAAATGACATGCTTGAAGTGCTTGAGTGTCCAAGTTGCTGCAATGGAAAACAAAAAGGTCCACAGAGATTCTCCAGCATTGACCTGAATTCACTTAGGGACATATTCACATGTGAGTCATGCTAGGCATGTGAGGCCAGAAAGTCACAATTGCACAGCACATGTATTGTGCTGATAGGGGTGGAAGCAGAGTTGCACAGACAACACGTCCATCAATGATTTGTCCTTGTAGGTTGTGCATTGTGGCTGTGCACCCCATACTTTGCTTTGTGGTTGCACATGCTATACTTTGCACTGTGATTTTGCATTGTGGCTGTGCATGCTATACTTTGTGGTTTTGCATACTGTACTTTGCATTGTGATTGCTCATTGTGATTGTTCATCCCATACTTTGCATTGCAGTTGTGCATGGTATATTAGACATTGTACAATAATGTCTAGTCATTGATATATATTGTACAACATTGCTATTCTGCCTGCTGGTTGAATGGTGCTGCTGTGGCATATGCCTGTGTGCATTTACACACAGCCAGCATAGTGTAGTTGTTTGAACATTGGACAATGACCCTGGAGACCAGGGTTTGATTCCCACTCAGTTATAGAAACCCATTGGGTGACCCTGGGCATGCCACACACTCTCAGCCCCAGAAAACCCCATGATAGATCCACCTTAGGGTTGCCATAAGTCAGAAATGGCTTGAAGGCACACAACAACAACAAAGGGGAAGTTGGATCGAAGCCATTATCTACTACAGGAAGCTTCCCAAAAGCTGTCTGGTTGGCTTCACAGTCAGTGCTTTCAGGGCCTCTACCAGCTCCACCTAATCACAGCTCTCCTGCCAATCAGTCTTGCTAATTGATTTGCATATTAGTGGAAGTTGTTGTTGTCATTTGACAGCTATTAAAGTCAATTAAAGGGCCTCTGCCTCATTGGGGCGGCAGATGAAAGGATATTGATGTATCCAAATAATTCATCCTACGCCTACACTTTTTCAACATGACACAGTCTCTCACTTGCACCCACCCTTCTCACACTCACACCACTTTGCAAAATGCTCCTTGCTTGCTGTGGAACTTTGTGGAACCCCTGAGAGTAGTCAGTGGCAGCCAATGGCTTCTATATCAGTGGGGGGGGTGTATCTTCAATAAATAGAGGGTGGCATAAATACGGGAAAAGGGCTATGCATCCATAACTGATTTGTACCCATGATTCCATGGCAGGGATGTATTCAATAGTGTAGAGAATATGTAGAGATCATAAAAGTCCCCCAGTCCTGATTTGCCAGGCAGCTGCTGCTGTGAGTGATGGGGATTTGTCTCTTGTCAACTTGGGCCATTTCCGCACTAGCCTGTTATAGCGCTCTGATTCCACTTTCAACATCCTATGGAACCCTGGAGTTTGCAGTTTCGGGAGGGGCCAGCTGACCCCTCCCGAAACTGCAAATCCCAGGGTTCCATAGGATGTTGAAAGTGGAATCAGAGCGCTATAACAGGCTAGTGCGGCAATGGCCTTGGATGCAGCAGCCTGATATTTCCACCCTGCTCTCATGAGTGATATGTGTGAAGGGGGAAGTGCAACAGGGATCCTGCTTCCTAACTGTTGAACTGGAGATAGCTGGTGGGAAGGGGTGGAAACACCGGTCTGCTATGTCCCAATTGACAAGATAACAGATAACAGATCCCCATTGCTCACAGTAGCTGTTGCCTGGTAAATCAGGATTGGGAGAGTAGGCCCAGGAGACACTACTTAGCTACACAACTAAGGCCACTTCCGCACCTCACTTTATAGTGTTATTTTCCACTTTCAACATCCTGTGGAATCCTGGGGTTTGCAGTTTGGGGAGGGGCCTTGAGAATTCTCAGCCAGGGAGCTCTTGTGCCTCTGGAAACTACAAACCCCAGAATTCCACAGGATGTTGAAAGTGGAATAATAGCTCTATAAGAGTGTAGTGAGGAAATGGCCTAAGATAGTTTTAAGTCTAATAGTATAAATGGTAGCCCCCTGACCTAATCTGGAGGTTGATAATTTATTTCTGAGTGTTTCCACTAAGGTTCAAAATAAATATCACCATTTGCCTCAACTGGAAAGCTTCATAGTATGACTTTAAAAAAGGAATTTTCACTCCCCCTTACCTTGTTTTTGAAACTTTTTTTTTTGAGCCTCTGGGGTGTTTATGCCTATTAATACAGTCCGTCATTGTCTTTTGCTGTGACAGTAACATACATTGGGGAATGCTTAGTGGTATTGTTTGAAAGAGACAGAATTGTCATCTTACACACCACAATTCTACCTAACCAAGATAGATTTAGTTTTTCCCAGTTCTTGATTTTATACATAATAGATATTAGATAAAGGTTTGCAATTAGCAATAGCGTGTGTATTTCTATACCGCTTATCAGCTAAGTGCTCTCTAAGCAATTTACAATGTGTTAGCCCCCAACAATTAAGTGAAATTGTCTTTGCCAGAGAACTTGGAATTATGACAGCTGTGCATTTTATGTTGGATGCATTTGTTGGAATACCTGTTATGCAAAAAAGGAACTCTCCACTGTTGGAATTCATATTCAAGCATACCATTTTAGACTTACAGTAGAGTCTTGATTATCCGTCCTGCAGTAATCCGACATTCCGGATTATCCGACGTCGCAGCTGCTTGGGGGCGTGGCTGTAGGCATTTCCGCAACGGGTGAGGAGACCAGGGCTAGTGAAGCCTCGCCCCAAAATACGGCCCCAAGCGCGGCAGCAAGCAGGGCGAGTACCTCCAGGCCCCAAAACAAGGGCCAGAGCATGGCAACGGGGAAGGCGACGGGCACAGCCAGGTCCCCAAACATGCCCCCAAGCATTGCAACGAAAAAGCGTGGTTATGAAAAGGTCAGTGAAGCTTTGTATGTTTGGTTTCTGCAGTGATTTCAAGGCTTTTCTTAGACCCTCTGGATTATCCGACATTTTCGGCTATCCAACTATCAGCCCGCCCGTTTATGTCGGATAATCGAGACTCTACTGTATCTTTATTCATTGTCAAACTTGATGAGGCCAGAGTGATGTCATCCACAAAAAGATTTAAGACCATTAATCCTCATATTCCATCAGGTTTAAATGATTTCATATTATATTTGCTGCCCTTGGGATGGTGTCAGGTATAGGTGGGCTTATGATATTCCATGGCAGTGATGGGGAACCTCAAACCCTAAAGCTACATCCAGTCCCCCGAGGTCCTAATAAAGGCTTTGGATGCCCCAGAAGGCCATTACACCTTTCTCAGTCCATGTGTAAGTTTTTCCATTTTAAGAGGCTGAAAGGTCTCTCCTATAGTTAATTACTGGCAGTAAGATCTTTAAGCTAAATGACGCTGGTATTTTCGGTCCCATTCATTTGCCCTGCTCATCACTGGAACTCAGCTTCTAAAATCTCTGAAATTGAATTTGGCCTTGGGCTGAAACTATGGATTTGTATGTGTCTGTGGAGTCCACTTAAGGATCACTTTTGAGAAAGTGGAGGTAAATGCCGGCATTCAAAGAAATCAGGAAATGCTGGAGGTGAAAGGATGATTGTTCCCATGTCTTGTATAATATTTATTTATTTACTAGATTTCTAGTCTGCCTTTTAGTCTGTGCTGGCTTGCAAATCAATTGGTAAAACAACAAGTAAATGAAGAGCAAACACAATCATGTAATAACAAAGCATCACTGAGTAGCAATAAAATAAGAACAGAAAACCAAACTACAATTAAAATGCATGGAAATCAGATGTCTCCAGAAGAGGTGGGAATAAAGGGGGTTTGGGGTCTCTTCTATAAGTGAGCAAAGAGTGGGCATGTGTCTCTCCTTACAGAGAGCATTCCAGAAATGTGGGTGCCACTGCAGAGAAGGACATGCTCTTGCTACTCGCCAATGTAACAGCTGTCACTGGTGGACCAGAGGGAAAGAACCCAGTGATAATCTCTAGGGTTAGCGAGGTATTTGTAGGTTGGTATAGACCATTTTGATGGGTCTGGGAGCCATATCCATCTCATTTTTGCCTGCTACAGACCTCAGTGGGCCACATTCCATTATTTTTGTGAATTTGGAAATGCCACTCTCGTGGTTATAAAATTCCTATGGCAAGAGGAGAGACTATAGAGGACAATTCTGAAACTATGTAGTATCTTTTTATCACTTTTGCTTCAGAAAATATCTTTGCCAATGGACCTCTGTAGAAATATATACCATTTTGGAGTGACAAATTGTAATGGGATGGCGTGTTTTTCTGGTTAAATTTAACTCAACTGCCTTTGTAATTGTATTTTTACTATTAAAAATAGTGACTGGTTAATGACATTAACGGTATTTAAAGAAAAAGGAAATGACCTTCTGGATCCTCCTCCAAGGAATGGATTGAGGTCCCTGAAAACTGGTGCTGAAATAAATCAATCTCAAAAGTAGGTGCTGCTAGATTTTCCCCCATCCCCTTTTATTACTGGCTGAGATTCTGCCTCAGAGGCTATGATGTGTAACTTTATGATGAGACAGCTATGTCACTGACATGATGAGCAACTATGCTAATGAATTGCAACGATTTACAGTGGGGAACCACACAAGATATTCCATTAGCAACAGAGTCCCAAAGCGCAACATATCCTGCTGTGCACCAGGACACATTGTGTATTTGGACTGTTGCACAATGGCCACGCTGCTGGCTTGGTTTACACAATGGACCCCCAGAGATGTGGCTCCATCCCTGTTCCCCTCCTGAGAATACAAGTATTGCACAACAGTGCCATTCACCTTTATGTGATGCTAAGTCAGTTTATGATAATGTAAATACCTACAAGGGTGCCAGTCTCTGTTTAAAATCCAGCATAAAATTCCTTTTATGCTGAAACAAACTAACACAACTATCTCTTTGAAAGCAAGGATGTGAAGTCTGAAGTCTGGAAAAGTGAATTTTAGGGCTACATGCTGCCAGGGAGATTTTAGGAGTTATCACCCCCAAAAGGTAAATTTGCCGAGCTCTGATGGAAACTTTGGGTTGTGGATGGATACTGCTGCTTGCTTACAGGGACCTGCTATATTGTGCTTGGAAACCCAACCTCAGACTGTATTTTTGTCTCCTAGGACTCCTACAGCAAGATCCAAAGGTACCCTGAAGTCCTGTCTTGTGCTTTCTTTTTCCTCAGTAGCAGGCAAATTGGTTTAATTAGCAGAGCTGCATCACACTTTGTAGCCAAAATGGTTCCTGGGACATAGCTCACATACACATAACAACAAAATCCATACCACAAATGTAATGCAGCAGCAGAGATCAACCCTAATTAAAGCAAAAAGCATCAACATAGGTTCAAAAAACCACACACAACATTAAAAAAGTATGCTAGAGCACAAAAGTCTTTGCTTGGTGCTGGTAATTTACCAGAGTCTGACACCATTTCCGCACGAGTCTGTTATAGCGCGATGATTCCACTTTCAACTTCCTCTGGAATCCTGGGGTTTGCAGTTTCGGGAGGGGCCAGCCAGCCCCTCCCAAAACTGCAAACCCCAGGAGTCCAGAGGAGGTTGAAAGTGGAATCATCGCACTATAACAGACTCGTGCCGAAATGGCCTAAGCCATGTAAACCTCAGTAGAATGGGAGTTCCATAGTCAAGGCGCTTCCACTGAAAAAGTCCTCTCTTCACCTCAGAGGCTGGGCCACTTTGGAGGAGAGACATCAGCACATGGGCAGAGTGGTTTACTTCATTTTAAAACAAAGTGAATTTTAAAATTGACCTTAACAGATCAGAGAGCTGGGCCAAAGCTAACAAATTGAATGTTAACAGAGAGAAATGTAAGGTCCTACACTTAGGCAGAAAAAATGGAATGCACAAATATAGGATGGGGAACACACAGCTGGATAACAGTATGTGTGAAAGGGATTTAGGAGTCTTGGTGGACCACAAGCTGAACCTGAGTCAGAAGTGTGATGCGGCAGCCAAGAAAGCCAACACTATTCTTGGTTGCATCAATAGGAGTATGGTGTCTAGATCAAGCGAAGTAATAGAGCCATTCTGCTCTGCTTTGGTTAGACTTCATCTGGAATATTGTGTCCAGTTCTGGACACCTCATTTCAAGAAGGATATTGACCAGCTGGAGTGTGTCCAGAGGAGGGCAACCAAAATGGTGAAGGGTCTGGAAGCTATGCCCCATGAAGACTGGCTTAGGGAGCTGGGTATGTTTAGTCTGCAGAAGAGAAGATTAAGAGGGGACATGATAGCTATGTTTAAATATTTAGAGGGCTGTCATGCTGAGGAGGGAGCAGGCTTGTTTTCCGCTGCTCCAGAGACTAGGATAAGGAGCAATGGATTCAAACTGCAGGAAAAGAGATTCCACTTAAACCTCAAGAAGAACTTCCTGATGGTCAGAGCTGTTTGGAAGTAGAACATGCTGCCTCAGAGTGTGGTGGAGTCTCCTTCTTTGGAGGTTTTTAAGCAGAGGCTGGATGGGCATTTGATGGGAGTGCTTCGATGTGGATTCCTGCATAGGAGGGGGTGTGTGGACTGGATGGCCCCTGTGGTCTCTTCCAACTCTATGATTCTATGAAAACTGTTTATATCCTGACTTTCTTGCAGTGAGCTCAAGGTGGAGTACATGGCTTGCCACCTCTCCTTTTTGTCTTCACAATACACATGGGAGATAGGTCAGGTTGAGAAAGAGTGACTGACCCAAGACCATCTAGTAACTTTGATGGCTCAGCTTGAACCTGAATTTCCACATTCCAGACCAGCATTAACCACCGTCAATCCTGGGATCCCATACTTGCTCTCTAAGTGACTGAAGTGAATTGAAAGTGGTCCAGCCCTAAGTGCTGTTCTGAATATACAGCTCAGATTTTGCTTCGAACTCATAAATCAGAGGACTAGAAAAGACAGGTGGTCAATCACATCCAATGTCCCAAATCAAGATCCTTGTAACACCCTGAAATTTATTTCACATGGAATATCCCTGAGAGACATATAAGATCAAAATGTGAACCTTTTTGGTCACTCAGAGTAACAACAGGTCTGTGCTCCTGCCATCGTATGAACAGCTAGTGGGAACATAAGGCAGGACTTCTTCAGCTGTGGCCACTAGGTTAAGGAATATGCATATCCTCTCCACTTGTCTTCTACAGTGGATGCTGAGCTTTATTTTGGAATCAATATCAGTTCCTTTTTTGTTCTGCCTTTTAGTTAAACTTAAAAAAACTCTCCTTTATACACTTAAAAGTAGGACTTGGAAAAATTCTTTTTTTGAAATTTGTATGGAGAATTCTGGGTGCCATAATTAAAAAAAACAGGAACATTCCTCAGATCTATAAGAAGAGGCCTGTTGGATCACACCAAAGGCCCACTGAGTTTAGCATCCTGTTTCACAAATGCTAGAATCCTGTTAATGTCTTCTATATGTAGACGTTCCTTATGGAAACAGCTGAGCATTTGTGATCAACATGGAATGTGTGCATTCATTTCAGAAGTGGAGTTGCATATGTGCTACCACTGCAAAAGCAGAATTATTTCTAGATATGTGTGCACACAGAGCACATAGTTTGTGCTTTTGATGGCACATTTGAGTTTACATTAAGTTGGACAAAACTGGCATGCACTCACTATATGAATTATGTGGAACAATCAGTGCTTAAATTGACATGGGGTGTTTTTTGCTATGCAATCTCGATGTCAGATCTTGGCCACAAGGGTGCGACCATGTGCAAGTGGGAAACCCATAAGGAACAGAGCATCCTATTGCTCATGTAACTGAGAAACTGCCATTCAGGTGCATGGTGCAGTCTAGCAAGCATCGTGGCCAGGAGCCGTTCATAATACAAATGAGTCTGGCAGAAAAAGAAATTTGATTCATTTATTTTATTTCCTGGCTGCATTGATTATGTTGTCCAAAGCTTCTTTGGCTGGTGGCTTATGGTATCTTTAAAATACGAAAATGCAACATGCAGTCATAAAGCAAAATAGGGCAATGGGATGGGCTCTTGTTTTGAGCTTCAGACAGCCAGACATGCCACTTTTCAAGATATTCCCCTCCTTCCCTCTTTCTTCTCAACAGTGAAGATGCATCCAGAATGATTGAAAAGTCCAAGCTCTTGTTCCTGTAGTGGTTTGAGCATTGGGCTACAACTCCAGGCATCAGTGCTTGAATCCCTGATTGGGCCAGGGAAACCCACTGGATGATCTTGGGAAAGTCACACTCTCTCAGCCTCAGAAGAAGGCCAAGGCAAATTTCCTTTTAAGAAATCTCCTGCAGAAAATCTCATGATGGGTTCATTTTGGGGTTGCCATAAGTCAGAAATGACCTGAAGGTTACATACAACAATAAAAAAATTAACTGACCTGAGGAGCTGGTATGAAAAGTCTCTGACCATTCCAGGAGGAGAAAGAAAATATTCTGGGCTAAGTAAAACATGTATGGATCTCCAAAACAAAATAAGAAACAATAGGAACAAAATCTGGGACTTTCCGGTCCTTTTAATCCATTTGGATTTGCCCTTCATTCTATGGCTATTAAACATCCTTTATCCCTGATGTATATTCTGTATTTTTTTTAAAAAAAAATTTATTCTGCATTTTTTTAAAAAAAATATACTTTTACAAAAGATTCTCCTGGTCACTGCTAATACCAACAGCATACTTTCTTCTGTTGTGTTGGATGGTAAAGTTTGTGTGTGTGTGTGTTATCATTTTTCTTGTCCTTGATCCTTTCCGCACGTTACCTGCTCGCGGAGGTGGGGGGTGCCGTTCGTGCAAGCAGCCTCTTGCGCGCGTCACCTGCATTGCTCCTCCGTTCTCCCGCAGCTGGCTTCCTGGTCACACGACTGTCGTGCAAGTGCCCCGCCCCTTCCTTCCGCAGTGCAGCCTGGGAGCTGTAGGCTGCGCTGGGGGAGGAAGCGCGACCGGCCTGGCTCGCCCGACGCACCGCACAGCAGGTAAGTACACGCGGTCCCCAGGAGCATTGCGTGATTGCGCACCATTTTTGGCTTAAAGCTGAAAATAAAAAGGTGCGCGTCCGCTCTGTGTCCAGCTCATGAGCGTCGCGTAAATGGGAGTGCCTCATACAGACTGCCGCTCCCATTTATGTGACGCTTAAGGGGCCCTCTCGCAACAGAAACTGCATGCGAAAAGGGCCCTTGATAAGAATGGAGGGCTTGACAAGATTTTTGTTCATAGGTCTTTATTTTTATTTTATTTTTTTACATTTGGAGATCTGCTGGTGAAAATCTCAGTTGTACCAAAGCAGTGCATTTTGCACAGAAATCTCTTTTGTTTGTGCAAAATACATTGCTTGCAGCAACACAATTTTCACCCTGTGACAAGAGTTCTGGGAATGTGGCTATCCCGAGTGCCAGAGAACCCTAGCAACAGGAGAGACACCCAGCCCATAGTGTTAGGAAAGAGTTGGCGGCTGAGAGGAAATATATATTGATTGTCATTTCTGTGAGATAGATATCTAAAATAAAGTCTCTCAGTCAGTCAGGGAAGTTGTCTGAGTGGGAAGGGTTTAATTCTCAGGGAAAGTCTAGAAGAAGCAGAAGAATAATTAAACCGTTATAGAATCTAGTCAGATTCCACTTTCAACCTCCTATGGAATCCTGAGGTTTGCAGTTTCGGGAGGGGCCGGCCTACCATCAGTCCTGCTCAACAGGGACAACGGATGATGGGAGTTGTAGTTGGCTAAAATTAAAATAATGTAACATTATTGATGTTTTAGGAATTGAAACAATGCATTTAAAGATCATAGTCAAACACTTTAACATATTATGGGTGACAAATTGATTTTTTAATAAATTATTTCGACTGACAGTCCGGTTGGTGCTCACCAAGTTTGCTATTGGAAAAAAAAATTAGAGACAAGGAATACCTTTCATTTGGGCTACTATAATGTGACAAAAGTGGTGCATTCATGGAGTGAATATATGCACCAGTTTTGCTAAATCCTGTTAACCCGTATACAGCTTCGGTCCAAGCTATCTGACAGACCGCATGTCCCCATGTGAACCTGCCCAGGTCCTGAAATCCTCAGAAGAGGACCTTCTCTCAGTCCCATTACCTTCACAGGTAGGGCAGATGGGGACACAAGACAGGGTCTTTTCGGTGGCTGCTCCTATGCTCTGCAATGCCGTTCTCAGCCACTCCACCATAGGACATTTCTACACAACACCCTTATAGTGCAATGATTCCACTTTCAACCTCCTACGGAATCCTGGGCCCCTCCCGGAACTGCAAACCCCAGGATTTCATAGGAGGTTGGAAGTGGAATCATCACGCTATAAGAGTGTCGTGAGGAAATATTCATAGCCTTTTTCTTACTATCCTTCCATGAGCAGGCAATGACCATTTTATTCTGACAGGTTATTAAAATTGAAGTTTCTTTCTTTCTTTTTTTTAAAGAAGGGGCTTTAAGAGGATGCTGCAGTGTGTTCAGTGTTAACTGAACTGTTTGTTAAGTAGATTTTATCTTTTTTAAGTGTGTGTGTTAAAGTGTTGTAATTCAGGTTTCTCAGCCAGTGTTTCCGGAACCCTAGCATTCCGCGAGAGGTTGCTAGGGGTTCCACAGGACACCATGAAAAAAAAATCTTTTGAGCTGCAGATGTAATAATTTTAAGGCAGGGGTACCCTGAGACTTGGAAAATTATTTCAAGGGTTCCTCCAGGGTACAGGGGTCGAGAAAGGCTGGTATGATTCTATTTTAATGCTGACCTTTTGTATGGTTTCAGCTATAGTGTACTTGTTTTAAATTACCAAGGGATCTTGTGGCACCTTGGAGAATAATGGAGAGAAAGAAGCTTGTAGCATAAGCAAAAGCTGGTACTACAAACTTCTTTCTCTCAGTTGGTCTCGAAAGTGCTACAAGATCTAGACGAACACAGCATCTCTTTGGCCTTTTCCACACGACACTCTTATAGCATGATTATTCCACTTGCAACCTCCTTGGGAATCCTGGGGTTTGCAGCTTCAAGAGGGGCCAGCCGGTGAAAGTGGAAAGTTGAAAGTGGAATAATCACGTTATAAGAGTGTCGTGCAGAAAAGGCCACCCTACAGTATTATAGTGCTATTATTCCACTTTTAACATCCTATGGAATTCTGGGGTTTGCAGTTTAGGGAAAGGCATTGAGAATTCTCAGCCAGAGAGCTCTTTGGCCTCAGTAAACTACAAACCCTAGAATTCCACAGGACGTTGTAAGTGGAATAATAGCACTATAACAGTGTGGTGCGGAAATGGCCAAAGCCACCTTTTCCCTAAAATTAAGACCCAATTTTATAGTGGTATGAGTGATGCACTAGGACTCTGGGAGGCAGGGGTTAAATCTCCGCTCTGCCACAGAAACCTACTGGGTGGCTTTAGGCAAGTTACCCAACCTCAGCCTCAGAGAAGGCCAACAGCACATCTCTTCTGTGCAAATCTTGCCAAGAGAAAACAATCACAACAGATTCTCCTTAGGGCCTCTATAAATCGGAAATGACTTGAAGGCACAAAGAAATAGCAACAGCAGCAACTTCTTCTACTTAATTTGCAACGTTTAAGAGATCTCTAGGAAAGGTATTCTCTATCTCTGATTTTTTTGGGGGGGGGGACGGGAGTATTTTTTTCTTTCATGGACCACATGCCTGCTCTGCTTTTTACTTATTATCAGTGGGATGGTCTGTCTGGGAGGAAACAAAGGCATGAATTAAGCCCACAAGATCTGGCCGAGCACTGTTTTTCTTGGGCCAAGGGATGGCTAGGGAAGGATCAAAGTGCCACCCAGTGAGGCATACTGGTTCATACTTCCCTCCCTGGTGCCCACACGTCGAGATGGGCAAACCAGCCATCAACAGACCAGCAGCCACAAAGTTTGCCGTGTGAACTTCTTGTCCGCCGGAGACCAATGACAAATATTTCCTTTCAATTACCCCTGGTTCATAAAGCTAATGCTTGCTCCAAGCGGCAGGCTGTATCTATCATTCCGCAGGCTGCCTCCTCACTACATTAGTTTTATGGCCTTCTGCCTATGATGGGCACGTCGGATCCTGCCAGCGATAAGACTAACAAATTAGTCAAACTGACACCGAGGGGAATTTTTACGAGGCTGGGCTCCAGCCTGTCTCCTGCCAATTCTGTTCTTTGGCCCGAGAGGGTTCAGAGTGTTATGGCGGCCCCCACATGCGTCGGGGAGGACATCCAGTTTTGCTACCCTGACCTTACTTAATATGAATCAGCCTCTCTCTCTCTGTCCCCATCAGTTAATTCCTCCATCAGCCAAAGGAGGGTTACATTTTGGCTGACAGAAGGTCAGTTCTGTTGGGAGAAGATTGTGCCCCCCAGACAAAAAGCCGCTTTTGCACACCCAAGGAGCCAAAATTGTGAGTGATTCCTAGGAAGCATAGGGGGTGGGATTAGTAATTGAGTCAGCGATTAATAGAAACTATCATTTATAGGTCAGGGTGTGAGCAAAATATTGTTCCAGAAGCATTGAGGGAAAAATCTAGGGCATGAAAACAAGAACCCCAAAGGTACCAGATCCCATTTGATCTGGGAAGCTAAGCAGTGTGGGGCCTGGTGAGTGCAGGAATGCCAAAGAATACCAGGTGCTGTGGGCTATATTTTGGAGGATCACAGAATCGTACAGTTAGAAAAAAGCACAAGGGCCACTGACCCCAACCCGTTGCCATGCAGGAATACACCATCAAAGCATTCTCGACAGATGGCCATCCCACCTCTGTTTCAAAACCTCCAAAGAAGGAGGCTCCACCACACTCCAAGGCAGTGTATTCTGTTATTGAACTACTCCTACAGTCAGGAATTTCTTCCTAACGTTTAGATGGAAGTTTGAAACCATTGCTCCGTGTCCTAGTGTCTGGATCAGCAGAAAACAGGCTTGCTCCATCTTCCATCTCACATCCCTTCAAATATTTAAACATAGCTATCATGTTGCCTCTTAACCTTCTCTTCTCCAGGCTCAACAGACCCAGCTCCCCAAGTTGCTCCTCTTAGGGCATGGTTTTCAGGCCTTCTACTATTTTGGTCACCCTTCTCCGGACACGTTCCAGATTGTCAATATCCTTCCTGAACTGTAGTCTCGAGAACAGGACACAATATTCCAGGTGAGGTCTGACCAAAGCAGAATAGAGTGGTACTATTACTTCCCTTGACTTAGGCCATTTCCGCACAAGTCTGTTATAGCATGATGATTCCACTTTCAGCCTCCTATGGAATCCTGGGGTTTGCAGTTTCGAGAGGGGTCAGCCAGCCCCTCCCGAAACTGAAAACCCCAGGATTCCATAGGAGGCTGAAAGTGGAATCATTGCACTATTAACAGACTCATGCAGAAATGGCTTTAGACATCATACTTCTATTGATGCAGACCAGAATCACTTCAGCTTTTTGAGTTTCCACATCACACTGCTGACTTAAAGCCAGGTGTCACCCATCTTTTAACTGTGCATTTCATTTTTTCTGCCCAAGTGTAGTGCCTCACACTTCAGTGGCAAAACACCTCTGAGTATTCCTCGCCTAAGAAACCCAATGAAATCATATCCTCCAACTCTCCTGATTTGGCAGGGAAAGTCCTGATTAATCAGCTAGCATCTCACTTTTTCTGTTGGTTTTAAAATGTCTCAGTTTCTTTCTCCTGCTCTCACTTCCCCCACTTTGTCCTCAGTTCACTTCCATTGCTGCAAAGTGAGCTCAAAGAGCAAAAGCAGTTTGCCCTCAATTAATTCAGATGGGAGAGGAGGGGAGGAAAGATGGAATCTTGCCTTTCCCAGTAGGCTCAGCCAAAAGCAAGCTGCTGCAGACTCTCCTAATATTGCTTAGCCACAGGTGCTGGTTATCCTCTGTGAGTTGTTGGAATTCATGAATTTATAATAAGTCAACAGGTAATTTGATGGCACATACATGCATACACAAAGAGACTTTTAGAAAACAAAACACACCATTTCCAAAGCAGTAGCTTTTTGAGAACACAATCCTAACAGTTCAAGACGGCTAAGGGCTAGCTGAGCCCACACCTGGGCAACAGAAACTGTGTTGAATCCAAACCTCTCTCAGCCTGGGGTGTGAGCCACTGTAAAGGGGGGCAATTTCCTCCCCCGCGATCTGCCTTCATGAGTTGCAGAATCACTTCTGGCATAACATTACTTCCAGGTTCAGGTTTTGGCTGAAAAACACCTGATTTTTCCCACTTTTGTGGTGGGGTGGTGAAGAGGACCTGAACTACCATGCTTTGTTGTGATTTGGGGGTAATTTTTTTTGGGATGAAAAATCACCCATTTTAAAAGGGTGTCTCTGGGTTTAGGGGTCCCTCAGGAGCTACAAACAGGGTCCAAGAGATCCAACTCTCTCCCCGCCCCCCAACAGACTCTGCAATGAATTAGAATTGAACTGTCCCATCTGTTGAGGCAAAACAACAAAGACTTGTGTGGTACCTTTAAAACTGGCAGATTTATTGCACCTTAAGTTTTCCTGGACTATAGTCTGTTTCCTCAAATTTTCCTGTGTTCTGATAAGTGGAGGAAGAAAAGGATATTCAGGTAGAATGTGGCACCAAAAATAGATTACTAGTTTTTGTCACCATGAGACCTGAGCTGATGAAATTTCCCAATAGTTCCTCTACTAACTTTTCATATCTATGTAATATTATCAGAACAGTCTCAAGCCCAAAGGATATAGCTGTGTGTTTTCCACCAGGCAGCCGAGCAAACACAAGAATAATTCAATTTCCTCTTCAGTTTCCATTTCTTTCTTTTAAACAAAACAGAACAGACAGAAACCACAGGCTTTTTAAAAACAACAACAACAGGGTGCTGAAAAATAAAAACAAACCATACATTAATAATAACATCTTACATCTGTAGTCAGAAGCAGCTCTGGTTGAGCAAGCCAACTTCAGGTTCCAGTACAGTAGCATTTGCAAATCTGGTCTCTTTTAAATGGGTTGGACTACAACCCCCACGATTCCTAGCCACTATAGCTGGGGATGATGGAGGTTATAGTCCAACACATCTTCAGGGTACCACATTAGAGAAAGGACGTGCTAGAGGCTTCCTAGGCATTGTGTGGGTTGCACTGGAACAGCAAAATTTTCCTTGCCGCTTTCCAGAGAACCACGATGCGGCAAAGTAGGAGTGACATATTCTGGTTGTCAATAACCTGTCACTTCATTGATCCCTTTGGTGGCGGTGAGATTCAAATTCTCAATGGTTTTAGGAAATACAACAAGTGCAAGTTCAACCCACTAACCTTAACCACAACCGCAAAGTCAACTCCATAGCTAGCCAATGTACTCTCAAGCTCTTGAACTCTTTTAAATTGCAAGGAGTGAATTGTGGGCTATACTCTGACTTCATTGTAAGTTTTTTTCTTCCTTTTCAAAAAAGAAAATGCTGATACATAAAGGTGGAGAGGCTTCAGAGGATTATTACCCCCCCCCC
This sequence comes from Ctenosaura bakeri, assembly GCA_948474755.1. Classification (NCBI taxonomy): domain Eukaryota; kingdom Metazoa; phylum Chordata; class Lepidosauria; order Squamata; family Iguanidae; genus Ctenosaura; species Ctenosaura bakeri. Next base: position 415,106 of record CAOLHI010000566.1, on the reverse strand, counting down.
ACAAAAAAAGATACTGAGCAAAATTTGTAACATGGTAAAGTGTGTATATGGGTGCATGCACCCTATTTGGATCAGGGTGAAGTAAGTGCAGCCCTGGGACTGTATGCGGCTTCTAGGTTGTTTTCATGGCCCTCAACCCCTTGAGTCTTACAGGACTGCCTTCCCCACTTAATAGTGAATTGCTTCTCCTGGAAGCCTTCAGGTAAGCCAATTCAACTTTTATATAGTTTGATGCTTAACTTAACCAAACCCACCCCCTTTTTCAATACCAACAATGGACTTTTGGTCACTCTAGTTTTGCCTTCCTTCTTTGTCATTTTTCATAGTCGATGCAGCATCCTTGCGCGGGTTCCCAGGAACAGAAAACTAGCCCCTGGACCTGCCACAGGTCCAGGATGGAAGAACTTCTTGATGGTAAGAGTTGTTTGACAGTGGAACATGCCACCTCGGAGTGAGGTGCAGTCATCTTCTTTGGAGGTTTTTAAACAGAGGCTGGATGGCCATTTGTTCAGGGTGCTTTGAGTGTGTGTTCCTGCATGGCAGGCGGTTGGACTTTATGGCCGTTGTGGTCTCTTCTGGCTGTATGATTCTATGAAGGGCCCCCAAGTCCAGGTCCCTGCTGAATGAAGGAACTAGAGTTACAGTATTCATAGCACGTAGCTGCCCTACATCTTTTTGAAGAAATCCAAAGAAGGAGATTATCACCACTTCTCTAGGAAATTGGTTTCATTGCTGAACCTCTCTTAGCGTCAAGAAGTTCCCTCTAATGTTCAGTTGAAATCTACTCTCCAGTAGCTTCAAATCATTAGTCCTGGTCCTACTTTCTGGGGCAGCAGAGAACAAACCTACCCCTTCCTCTCTAAGGCCATTTCCACACTAGCCTGTTATAGCGCGATGATTCCACTTTCAACATCCTCTGGAATCCTGGGGTTTGCAGTTTAGGGAGGGGCCAACCGACCCCTCCTGAAACTGCAAACCCCAGGATTCCAGAGGATGTTGAAAGTGGAATCATCGCGCTATAACAGGCTAGTGCAGAAATGGCCTAAGACAATACTGTACAGGTATGACCCATCTTCCATCCTATTAACTACAAGAACACAACAAGCAGTTGCTGACAGTGACGTTTCCTCCACTGATCTGTTCCTAGCCTTGAATTGCCAGGCTAAAGTTAAACCATTTAGCAGGGCCTACCAAACACAGAATAATGCTTTTAAAGCTTCTGGCCAGCTGTTAATGTTTGGCCATGATGCTGATAAGGACTCAAATCCCGCCTACGCCTTACATCCCCTGAGCTGTAGTTTACTTCACTTGCACATTAATCCAGTCCTGAGCCCACAGGAAAAAGAGCTAGGGAATCTTCCAGGAAGGGCAAACAGATGGGTTAGGAGGTTATGGTATTTGTTGCTGTAGTCCTTGGGATTGTTAAGCAAAGTTCTGTTTCTGGCAGTTCCTGGCACATTTTACGTCCACCCTTGAGTGCATTGCTAATTTCAGGGACAAAAAAACCCTCACCATTTCTTTGAGCCTTTCTCTCTCTCTCATTTTAAAAAAGTTATTTACTGTCACAGTGCATCAGTGAAATGCACTTTTGCAATACAAGGGGCCCCTCTACTTTTGCGAGGGTTTGGGACACAGAATCCTCATGAAAGTGGGAAAACCATGAATAACTCCTTATCTCGCTCCCCTTCCTATTCTCTTCCAGGGCTCTCACCTTCCCACTCCCATGCAAAACGGAAGGGAATGTGGGGTGGAGGAAGGCTCACTCAAGCTTTTCTTTCTGCCCTCTGGAGGCCTCCCTCCCATCCCTATGCATTTTGGCCCAGTGTGGAGAACTCATGCCAAGGCAAAATGGAAGGAAATGTTGGCAGGGGGTCCTGTGTGAGTTCTCTGTGCTGGGGAAAAATACATAGGAACAGGAGGGGGCTTCTAGAGGGCAGAAAGAAAGATTTGAGAGAGCTTTCCTCTACCCCCGCCCCCATTCTGTTCTGTTTTGTCTCAGCATGAGTTCTCCGTGCTGGGGCAAAATGCCTAGGAATGGGAGGAGAAGAATGGAGAAGAATACATGGCACTACAAAGCAATAACACAATACCAAGTACACAATAAACATAAACTAACAAACCGCTTTATACCATATATTCTTGAACTTAGTCTATTCTACAATTAAATCATAAATGCTTCCCACCACCGGGACCATTAGAGATATAACCACTTCCACTCCCTTCAAGAAGTTCTATTCCCCTTCCAAAAATGTAATGATTGTTCATTAGGTTTTTCTTCCTTTCCCCTTTATTAACACAGAATCAATAAATTCCCCCCAAATATCTATAAAAATGTCTCTTTTTAATTCTCCCTTCTTTACTTTCATATTGCACATCAATTTATCATTAATAGCTATATCCCATACCTCTTTATACCATTCATCTAAGTGAGTATCTTGCTTTATTTTCCAGTTCTTAGCTATCATTAACCTTGCTGCAGTTAATAAAATAGAAAGTAATTCTCTTATTGGCCTCTTACTTTGTTCCTTATCAAATACTGATAACAACGCTAACTTAGAATTTAATTGTATATTTTGATTAGTTATTTCCTTTATTTCTGTAAAAACTAACTGCCAAAATTTCGGTACACTTTCACATTCCCACCACATGAATAATCAAATTGGTGGAGGTCAAATCCATGAATGTGGAAGGAGGATTGTACAAGTCTCAAAAGAAAATGAAAAGAAAGAAAGAAAATAGATGGACAAAGGTCATTTCTGCACTATATTGTTATAGTGCTATTATTCCACTTTCAACATCCTGTGGAATCCTGGGGTTTGTAGTTTACTGAGACCACAGAGCTCTCTGTTTGAGATTTCTAAATGCCCTTCCCTAAATTGCAAACCCCAGGATTCCACCGGATGTTGAAAGTGGAATTATAGCGCTATAACAGCATAGGGTGGAAATGGCCAAGGTTGTCCTTCAAACCATGGGATCATCTCAGCAGACCATGCCCCAGTTCAAAAATAGAACCCCTTTGGAAAAGCCATAGTACAGATCCAAGAAATCACTATAGACACCCCCCCTTAAAGAATGGAACAAGTGGGCGTGGAGGTGAGAACAATGAGCAAAACCCACAGAGTTATCTTTCAAAAATTTTCCCTTCTTTAGATCCACCTGGAGAGAAGACTAAGGCCGTTTCTGCACTAGACTGTTATAGAGCTATTATTCCATTTGCAACATCCTATGGAATCCTGGGGTTTGCAGTTTCGGGAGGGGCCAGCCTGTGGAATCCTGGGGTTAGTAGTTTACTGAGAACACAGAGCTCTCTGGCTGAGATTTCTAAATGCCCCTCCAGAAACTGCAAACCCCAGGATTCCATAAGATGTTGCAAGTGGAATAATAGCGTTATAACAGTCTAGTGCGGAAATGGTCATAGAATCCTTCTCACACCCAGCCATGCTTAAGTCTCTTAGCAGGAGCCAAGGAAATTGGGCTGTTCTTGGGGAGAAAAGCCAAGTTGGGGAGAAGGGAGAGTCTGGAGTGTATGCGGGAAAAGAAAACTTCAGTCTGGAACCTTCTCCCCATTCTGAGAGTAGGAGTGCACCCTGTGGAATTGCAGCTAATAGTTAATCAGCAATAATAATTTCTCTCTGTGTGTTTGTTTCTCCAGCTCTTGGTTCCCATAGGATGCTTCCGAAATCCTGGTGACAGAGATTACATTGGCAGCAAGCTTGGGTCCCTAGGGAGATGAAGCAGCTTGGCAGGCTTCTGACAACATGAGGTAGCACATGAAAAGCACTGGGAAGACTCAGGTCCTCAAATCAGCTGAGACCAGGAGGCGTCCTGCTGTTACCGTATGTGGATAAAGTCCCACAGTCTAATTATCTTAGGGTGGTTTGATCTGATTGGTAAAGCTTCCGTTGTTCTAAATCAGAAGTGAGTGAAATGTGATCTGTACCCTTTGTGTGGCCCACAAGGCAGTTTTGGAGTCCGCAGCCATTTCTGCACTAGCCTGTTATAGCGCTATGATTCCACTTTCAACATCCTATGGAATCCTGGGGTTTGCAGTTTAGGGAGGGGCCAGCCGACCGCTCCTTAAACTGCAAACCCCAGGATTCCATAGGATGCTGAAAGTGGAATCATAGCACTATAACAGGCTAGTGCGGAAAGTGCCCCTAGATGCCACCAAACCAAGTGTTTGGGCTCGAAAGAGTTAATAGGAAATCTCCGTGTGTGGCAATTTCCCACTGGAACAAGGTACATGACTTTGTTTTAGCTGGCATGTCAGGATGGAGTGAGTGTGGGGCTCCCCCCCCCGCTTCCTCAAAACTAAAAGTAAACTTCTGGTCATTTCTAATTTTGAAAGAAAAAGGGCTAAAAATCCACTTTTTGAGAGGCAGGGCAATGGAAATCTCTCCCTTGAAAGTTGTCCACCCCTGTTCTAAACCAGTTTTCACACTACTTAATTATAGCACTTTGATATCACTTCCACTACCTTATTATTATTATTATTATCCAGAAGGACGATCACCACCACCACCTTTCTCCATTAATTTTAAATCACGACTTTTTCTGTTTAAAACCCAGCATGTACACTTGTGCCTCATGGCATATGGAGCGTGGGAAGATTTGTTCAATCCTGAGTACCGATTATAGATCTGTACACAGGTGTTGGTAACATAACAGTTTTATTAGTAGAAATATGTACATCTCCTTAAGAGGATGCCACAAAACAGACCCACAGCAGGTTTTCTCCTGGATCAGAGATGGGCAAGAAGCCTCAGGTTTGTGGGATCACTTTTAGTTTTTATTAGAACAATGCCAGATATAAAATAGTAAGGGAAAAGGGTGGAGCCAGATGTCAAACGGTGGCTGAGGGGGTGGAGCCATTTCCTCATAGTGCCCATGACCCAGGCCACTTCTGCACTAGCCTGTTATAGCGCGATTCCACTTTCAACATCCTCTGGAATCCTGGGGTTTGCAGTTTTGGGAGGGGCCAGCCGGCCTGGCCCTAAACTGCAAACCCTAGGATTCCAGAGGATGTTGAAAGTGGAATCATCGCGCTATTAACAGGCTAGTGTGGAAATGGCCCCAAACATGCAGATGTGCCATTTTCAGGTGCAAAACTACAGTCTCTTTTACACTGAACAATTAAAACATTTTGATTCCACTTTAACTGCCATGGTTGCATCCTACAGAATCCTGGCATTTGTAATTTGGCAAGGCACTAGAGCTCTCTGCCAGACCAAAAAACCCCCTAATAAATAGCTCATGAAACTAGAAATTCCAGGATTCCATGGGATAGAGCCATGGCAGTTAATAATTGCATAGCATGCAAGAGATCTAGAGCAGGTCAACGAATGCAACACAAGCCACTCAAATGGAAGAGCTCTGCAGAAGACCAGTCAAAAGCAAATGAATCCCTTATATTATACGGGTGACAAACAACGAAGCCGAAAAAGGCTTGCATAAGTTACTCTTTCGGATGATAATTCTCCAAATCCCTAGGCAGCATGGCCACAGCTTGGGAATTCTAGGAGCTGTAATCATTCCATTAAAAAAGAAAAAGAGAAAAAGAAAAACTTTTCTGGGCTATGTGCATAAACACAGCAACGGCAGAGTTTTTTTTTCCTTCTCGTTTCTGAAATTTTATTCACAGCTGAGCTGTCAAAATCCTGGCAATCAGAAGTCCCTGTCAATCACTTACAAAGCACTGAAGGACCCAGAGTAGATTCTGACCACTGGCACAAGCATTAAAACACCTCCCCACATAAATGCTCCTGGGAACAATGCTGCATCTTGATCTCCTGTCATTTTCGTTCTGTTTGCCACAAGGAGATGCTGCCAGGCTGCTATTTATTGCAGCTCTGACTCTTTTTAGAAGCAGAGGAAGAACCTCCACCCTGGAAAAGACTGCCTGTAACCTTCTGGTGTCTCATTTCGCTCATGGTGATCCACCCTGTCCCTGAAATGTTCAGGCGGTATTTTGCCTTGTTCTTGCCCTTAGGAGCAAGTATTGCTTAATTAAATATTTTGGCTCATAGCAGTTTAATCAGTGTCTTCCTCCACAGTGTCCTCCTTGACCATCTCACCATCACGGCACAGATGTGACCCTGAGCTCTTAAAGGTTGTACCAGTGGAGTATAAGGTCTGGCAGTTCCTCCCATAGAAGCCTAGGACCACAGAGTTGGAAGGGGCCTCGTGGGTCATCAAATCCAGCCTCCTGCTCAATGCAAAGTCTCCAGCTAAAGCATCCTCAACAGGTAGCTGTCCAGCCTCTTTTTGAAGGTGTCCAAAGAAGGAGACCCCACCATCTCTCTAGGCAATTGGTTCCATTCCTGAATCACTCTTACTTAATGGCCTTGATAGTGGCTAAATGCTTGTCAGCTGCCGGAGGACCAGTCTAGTTAAGTAGGGAGGGCCACACCGTCATTAAGTTGACTATCTACTCATGAACTGGTCCAAGGAATACAAACAAAAGCATTGTGTAACAGAAATGATCTGCACTGATGAAGGGACGACCTACACCAGGAGTAATAGCTATTGAGGGAGACACAAAGGCATTATCCCCCGAAAAAGAATTCTGCCCTCTGTCAATGGAATTCTCCTTCATTCCCCAAATTTAGAGCATGGCAGATAATGAGACGCCAAGAAGCATTTACACCTGGATCTCTTTTGGCTGCTGTGTTTGCTTGGAGCCTTTGCTTGCCCTTTTTCTTTGGAATGCCTAACAGTACTTCTAAATGCTCAACTGAAGTTTTAGGTTTCTGCAATGCTAGAAATTTGGGGACTAAAGGAATATTTCGTGGTGGGAAAGGGGGAAGAATTCTTATTTGGAGGGGCAATGGGCCTTTCTACACTACACTGTTATAGTGCTATTATTCCACTTTCAAACTCCTATGGAATCCTTGGGTTTGCAGTTTAGGGAGGAGCATTTAGAATTCTCAGCCAGAGAGCTCGTGGGCCTCAGGAAACTACAAACCCCAGAATTCAGAATGTTGAAAGTATATAATAGCACTATAACAATAATAGCACTATAACAATGTTATGCAAAAAGGCCCAATGTCTCTTTTTGTCTCCCTGCCTCCTTGAGTACAACCTTGATCTGTATCTATCAAATCATGTATCTCCATCATATTCAAGAAAACAACCTATGTATGAGCATATTTATTGTAGGACCGTATGCTGTACGTGGTGCTGTAAACTCTGCATGTCCCCAGTCTGGGGTTCTCATTGTCATAACTTCAACACAGGACAAACAAAAATGGAAAGGATGGGAAGGGCTTAACAGTAAAACAGTGAAATGGTGGAGGGTCTGGAAGCCACGCCCTATGAGGAGTGGCTTAGGGAGCTGGGTATGTTTAGTCTGCAGAAGAGAAGGTTAAAAGGGGACATAATAGTCATGTTTAAATATTTGAAGGGATGTCATGTCGAGGAGGGAGTACGCTTGTTATCTGCTGCTCCAGAGACTAGGACAAGGAGCAATGGATTCAAGCTGCAGGAAAGGAGATTCCATGAACCTCAGGAAGAACTTCCTGATGGTCAGAGCTGTCCGGCAGTGGAATCTGCTGCTGGTGGAATGTTCTTCTTTGGAGGTTTTAAAGCAGAGGCTGGATGGCCATGTGTTGAGAATGCTTTGATGGGTGTTTCTGCATAGCAGGGGGTTGGACTGGATGGCCCCTGTGGTCTCTTCCAACTCTAGGATTCTACGATTCTATGATTCTATGAAACAATGTGTGGTGGTTTCAGTGGCACATTAATACAACTTGCTAAGCAAGCCACTTTTGGTATTATTAGCTTAGGGGTAGGACTTGTGCAGCTTTTCAGATGTTACAGAACTGCAACTCCTAAGCATTCCTCACCTTTGGCTGTGCTGGCTATGGCTGCTGTGAGTTGCCAGAGGAGTTGTTCCTTCTTTTTAATATTGAAAAAGACTTAACACAGCAATTTCTCTGAAAAATACCCAGTAATGAGTAACAGGCCGACAAAAACATTCCTATTCCACTGAAAATATGTGAATTACAGCCATGGCTGTCACTGGCAAAAAAGTAACTTGACTCTAGCTTGTTGATGCCAAAAATAGCCAAACTAATGCATCAAAAAAAAATGAGTTAGTTCCTAGGTTTGGTAGACACACCAGGAGGGTATCTTCTCCAGCCAAGAAGATCCAATATCCCTGCAACTTCTAGAAGTGAACTGTGTTAGTCTGTTACAGCAAAAATAGCACAGACTCTTGTGACAATTTAAAGGCTCCTACATACATTATTACAGAAGCTTTCTAAAGACTAGAGTCCAGTTCCTTAAGGCGCAGCTGCAACGTCTGTTCAAATATAGCAGGGAACATCACAGAAAAATAGAGTTCCACTCTCCGGAGAAACAGACTTTCATGTCTCCAGATCTGGAAACAGAGAATTCTGAGACTCCAGGGTGTGTCTGTTTTTCCCAGATCCTTCAACATTTTGCAGCCAAAAACTGGGATGCAGGTGCTTGAGCAACATCAGAGTTTGATCAAGATGGCAAAAGTTATTAATGAAGAAGAACACACAAACTCGGAGAGGCCGCAGCTGTTTGCTGTTGTGTGGGCATGCAGGGAAATGCCAGATCTTGCCCCCTCTTCTTCTCCTCTTCCTTTGAGTTAACAGAGAACAAACTACTTTTTTTCCACTTTGAACTGAATTTCCAGCAACTGAAATAAGTTGAGGACAAAGGGGGAAAGTGTGAGAAGGAGATTGAAACCAAGACATTTTAAAAGCAGCTGAAAAAGTGAAACTACAGAGGATTAATTGGGACTGTCCTTGCCAAATTGGGGCAGTTGGAGGGCATTTTTCCCAAGGACATCAACACAGGAAATCACCTGGTAGGATTCACATGACAATCTCCCCCACAATTTTGATAGTAATCAGCCCACAAGGCTCAGAGAGTCATGAAAAGAGATGAACAAGAAATATGCATTAACTGGTATGATTTAATGAATTTTACTCCATTCATTGTCTGTAAGACTATCTCAAAGAAAGTGTCTTGTTGGTTTTCTGGAGAGTGGAGAGGTAGCAGAAAAGCATCCAACTGTGCCCCAGAGCTGGACACACAGCAACAAGCATACTTTGGGACTGCCCAGGGGTCCTTGGGGCCACATTTACAGCTTCTTCCCAGATTCACCCAGACTTTCCTCTTTTTTGGAATGGGAAGAGTGAACTGGACTGCTGGAAACTCTAGGAGCAGTAATTTCTTAAAATATATGTTTCAGGATCCCCTACATTGTTGAATTTTTTTTTAAGAATGCATTTTTTTTCCAAAACCAGATGTTGACTTCTGGCCCCTTCTACTTTGTTCCTCCTCCCCATAGTTTGGATTTCTGGGTTCCAGAGGCAGAAAATTGCCTCCTTCAGACCTTCCAATGTTGTCTGCTAGGATTGCCAGGTTGAATGTGGCACATAGTTTCTGTTCCTGTAATATTTAACCATTCCCTGATCAGGACAACTTGTTCTAAAGTTTCAGCAGGCAGAACTATGGTACCTCTCCTATCTTCCCCTAAGTACAACTTTCAGTCAATATGCCCTCCAACTTGGCTGTCACATCCTCCAACTATCCTGACTGGGCAAGGGTGGTCCCTATTTATTGTCCCACTTTTTCAGCAATTTATTAAGTGTCCCAGTTTCTCTCTCCTCCTTGCACCTTCCCCCTTTGTCCTCAGCTTATTTCCACTGGTGCAAACTGAGTTCAAGCGCAAAAGTTTGCACTCAGTTCACTCAGCTGGGAGGAGAGGAGAAGAAGGGGTGGAATCTTACACTTCCCAGTAGGTTTGTGCAGAAGCAAACTGCTGCAGACTTCTTCTAGCTTGTCTGTTTTTCCTCATGAACAATGTTTGCCATCTTGACCACACTCTGGTTTTTCTTGGCCATGTGTTCTGGTTTTCCTCTGTAAAATGTTGGAGGGTTGTTGTTGTGTACCTTCAAGTGGTTTCTGACTTATGGTGACCCTAAGGCCAACCCCTCATGGGAATGGATTATTTATTGGCTACTGGAAAGCAGGAGAGGAGGTGCTGGTGAAGCATCCAAGTTGGTTCCTATTGCTGGATGGACAATAACAAGCATAATTTGGGACTCACTAGGAGTCCATAAGAGGGCTCAAATAATGATGTCACTGCTGCATTAGAGATGGGCTACATCAGCTAAAAAGTGGGCTGGGGATGAGACAGGAGAGGGCAGTACTTTGCCGTAGTCTTCCTGAACAAGGATCTACTACATGTTAAAACAACAGGAGCCCTGTGCCATACTGAGCTTGACAACCCTATCCTTGCTCTACCTAAGGGACTTTTCCATGTGGCTGGATCACTCCTGGTTAGAACAAGGTTTAGTAGAACCAGTGCGTCTACACATTGTGCATTCCTTGTGCATGCTCTTCCAGTCCACTTTGGGGGCTCAACAGACCTGAACAGCCCCACATGAAATGAGAGACATTGCTCTTGAATGAGCTAACCCAGTGTGGAATCCTGTCCAAGCCAGGTGCTACCTATCTTTCCTCTCTGAGCACCACAGTGCTGGGAGGGCAGCAAGAGGCCAGCAAGGGACAAGCACGGCTTCCTGCAGTTTGCTTTCAGAAGATGCTCAAGGACCACTTGCTAACAACAGCAATTGTGAGAAAAAAAACAAACCCCTTTCCTTGCTAGCTGGGGAAGATTAGAGCAACACATGTGCAGGGCAGCAGGTTGGGAAAAGTTGCTATTAGATCTTCCTAGTCAATGAAAAGCTAAGATAAATGCTCACCAAAAAACCCCCATCCACACCCCTTCTAGCTGAAGAGTCCAGCTCCCAGAAGCACTATTAATCCTTGCACCCGTCCACTGATAGGATTAGCAAGAGATCCAAATTTGGATTCCTGTTCTTCTAGTGTGTGATCTTGGCTAGTCAATCTCCTTCCCAGCATCTTGAGGTGTAACCTGATACCTGCATGAACACTAATAGAGACTAATCCATTTAATTCCAAAATCAATATTAATGTAATACCTTCTTTAGGCCAACCGAAAGGGCACCAAATCATTGGAATCCTGTTAGTGACATTTAGTTATATAACCTGGAGTTTTGTAAGTGCATGTCTTTTTTTGGACATTGTAGAAGCAGGTATTCAATACTTCCTTGGACAATGTCCCCTTCCTCCCTTAAAGGCAGCTTTCAAGCACTGGAATGTACTGCCATGATAATTTATTGAGCAGCAGGTATTCAATACCTCCTTGAACCCAAATGTAGATTTTAAGATTTGTCTTAGGATTGAGACGGCTAACCCTGGCTTTTGTAATCCAAGTGTATCTAACCTCCATTTCATCTTATGACTGACTTTGGAAATTTTGTAAGTTCACCAATGGCCTGCTGCTGATAGGGAAAGTGTGCTTGTTGCTATAGTCCTAAGGTTTTCTTTTCTTAAAAAACAAATTCAAATGACATTTCTGTTCCACAGACTATTTGCTGGCAATTCCCAATACCAGCTGCAACATTTTATTTCCAGCCTAGGGCATGTTTCTTTTTAATTCTGAGACATATGGGAACAATATATGGTATTCCCTCTTCTTCATTGCCTTCATTGCCTTCTTCAGGAGAATGAGATGGGCAAAGGAGGAAAGGAGGGAAAAAAGGCAAAAGGAGGGGGGTTAAGGCAAAAAAGTGGGGTTGAAATATCCCCTCTATAAAAGACCACTTTCTCATTTCCATTCATGCGCTTTTGTCTGAATCAAGTGGCAGCTTACTTTGCCCATGGTGATCCTTTGCTCCAACTTCCAATGTCTTGCCAGAGGTGGCACCTGCTGCCGCAGCACCCCCTCTTCTCATTTGGCCCACTCCTTCTGGTTATCCTTTTCCAGAGTTGGCTGCCATACTGTGTTGAAGGTGCCACTGAGAGTGGGGCCAAATGAGAAGAGGGGTGGGATAGACTGGATGTCTGGAAAAGCAGGGAGAGAGAGAGAGGGAGAGAGAGAAGGGCAAATGCTGGCTGGCGGGCTGGCTGGACCTGTGTGTTGCTGCTCAATCCCCTCCAGCCTCAAACTGATGGGAAGAAGCAGGGAACAGTCCTCCTCCCTCTCCCCAGCACCTCTCAGGGAAATGTGCATTTACTTATTTCTCCTTTTTCTCTCAATTTGAAGACCCCTGATGACCAATTTTAAATAAATATTTGATGCCCTTTAGGGCTTTAAATCTTGAATTAAGTCTTGGGGGTTCATGGAAACAGAAGAGGTCCGTGGTAAAGAAAAGGTTAAGAACCACTGCTCTAATTCGTTGGTGAAATTGCACTTTTGTACTGTAACTCTATAGCAACTTAAAAAAAAATCAGAAAGGAGAAAATTTGCCCTTCAAATCATGGGACTACCTCAGCAAAACATTATTTGATTAAAAAAAAAAAAATCATTAGAACAGCCGTAGAAGAAATTCCTACAAACAGCCCTCATAAAGAACTGAACCAATTGAAGTGGAATAGACAACAACCAGCAAACCCAGCAAAATCCAAGGAGCAATATCGCAAGAAGTCATGTTTCTTTAGGCCAGCCTGGAAGGCTCAGTGCCAACATTCCCACACTTTCTCCTCCGTTCTCAGCCACCTTATGTAACTCATCTTGCCTGAGGAAGAGATCTGGAGGGCTGACTACCAATTTGGTGCATATTTGGTTGCCCCTGAAAAGGAATTCTCTGATTAAGGATGTTGGCTTTCTTTCTTTCTTTGAGCACAACGTACTTGGTTTAATGCAATTTCCAGAGAAGTCGAGAAAGGATTAGTCCATTACAAAAAAAATAAAACAGAAAGAAAAACCCAGCACAACCCACCCCAAACTCCAAAACACCAAGAGTCTTCTTTTGGCGTGCAAACTTTTACGAACTGGAGTCAATTTCATCAGATGCATTTATTTCTATGCCAGCAGCTCAGCATAACACTTCCATGCATGGACTCTAGTGCATGAAAACTGGCTATGGCATAATAAGCTGGTCAGTCTTTAAGATGCTACAACCCTCTATTTTTGTTCTATGCCCAAAGCCAAATTAATCCTGGCTTTGTACGAAAAGAAGGCTGGTTGTGGCTCACCACAGGTTGTCAGTCTGCAACTCACATCAGCCTCATCCAGTAGAGTTCATAAGGGGGAATGATAGGAGTTGCAGTTTGGCGTATGGAGGGCCATAAGTGGCCCAATGCTACTGTACAGAATGTGCCAGCAATCCCTCTGCCAGAACACAAGAACTTTGTGAGAGTGACATGGAAACTTAAATGAAACAAAGCATGCACAAACAAACAACCAAACAAACATTAAATGATAACTATCTTTACATGATAGCTATCTTTAATTATCAGAAGGGAGTCTTATGTAGAAGATGGAGCCAGCTTGTTTTCTGCTGCTGCAGAGATTAGGACATGGAGCAATGGATTCAAATTACAAGAAGAGAAATTCCATGTGACTGTTATAAAGAGCTTCTTTACAGTAATTGCTGTTCAATAGTGGAACAGACAGCCTCAGAGGGGGATGGTCTCCCACCCTTTGGAGGTTTTCAAGCAAAGATTGAATAGACGTCTCTTAGGACTGCTGTAACCGTGTATTCCTGCATGGCAGGGGGTTGGACAAGATGACTCTCGTGGCCCTTCGAATGCTAAGATTCTATGATTCTAAAAATTAAAAAAATTGGCCTCACTATCCAGCGCCCCCAACGATGATGGCTTCACTTATGCCACACCTCCAAAAATTAAAATTAGAATACCACATTTACAAAAACTAAAATTTCACAGCTGGGCAAGATCTTTATTAGGATCAGAAGGAGGGGGCTTCAGCTCCCCCAAGACTAAGCTGGTTGTGGGGACTGATCCCCGCCCCACGAACCAGCAAAATTGGACCACCAAGACTCCCATGTAGATGAAGTACTGAGCAGAAGCGTACTAAATGATGAAGCACTAAGAAGTATTAAGACAGCGATTGTCACGGATCCGTCCCAGGAGTAATCAAGGCTGCCGCGATCTACCCCGTGCCCATGTACTTGGGATTAAGCTACACTGAGCACATGGCGGGCACGTATAAGCGTGCATTGGCTTTGCAAGGCTCTTCATAGGAATGGTAACGAATGGGAAAATCATCTGCCCTCCCTTGGCAAATAGGTAAGATTAATACCAACCTGCATCACAATGTTGAGCCCCATCCACCTTAAGGACACACAATAACAACAATGGATGGATGCTTATTTATTATGTAATGCCCGCAAAGTCCTGTTTACTTTGTGGATAAAGAAAGGGTTTTCTTGGGCCTGAAACAGACAGGAGGAAGAGAGCATGACCCATTTGCCATGCCATGCCTAGAGTGTGGGGGTAAGGGTCATTTTTAGCTTAAAAATGGTTCCCCTCGCCCCAAACTGGGATGCCTATGGCAGTAGAGAACTTAAAAAATGGCCTTAAGGGGCCTCGTGCAGGCCAAAGGCTACACTGTCTCTGCCCTTGTGTCCCAGGCAATGTGCACACATGTGCACACCCATCGTGGCTCCGTCGCTTGCTTTCTTGTGCACAGGCGGAAGGGAACGGGGTTGTTTTGCTGGTTCATTGTCCCCTCTGCCGAACCCACTGAGCAATTTCATGCTTTGTCGCCCGCCTCCCCTCCCTCCCATGGCTGTACCCCTCCCTCCCCATCCCACAAGCCCTACAATTATATTTGTCATCACTGGGGCAACAGCCAATGTGCTTCCCTGGTGTTGCCGTGGAGACGTGTCGTGCGCTTGATAAGGGTAGCCATGGCAACTAGGTAGGCAGTCACAGATGAACAATTTACTTTGTGAAGCCGCTCATAACTTGGCGGGGGGGGAGTGCAGGGAAAGAGGGAGGGAGCTGTCTTTGGGTGGAGTTGGGGGAAATTGTGCCAAAGAGGGAGCATCTTCCGGGAAACTGGATGAGAAATGAGGCTTTTAGTTAAAATATATGATGCACATCTGTGCTGGGTTCCCAGCTCACAAATGCATAGAAGAGGCAGCCCAAGATATTTTGCTGCCTGAGGCTGAGTCGCAATTGCTCCATATCACGCCCCCATAACCAAGTCGATGTAACGTAGTACCTCCAACCCACCAAACTATTTTGGTACCTAAGGCCGAAAATCCCACAGGTGCCTCTTCCCATCTCAGACAGTAAAAGACAAGACAAGGCAATAAAATAAATAAAATGCAATACAAATGGATATATTTCATAATGGGCTGCTCGTTTGTGACAGCTCCACGCCTGCTTCTTGAGGCGGTCGCTTCACTCTCCTTCATGGTGAGATTTCCCTGATTAGACTGGGAGGGAAAAAAGTAATATTCCTACGCCAGTATCTGTGTGTGTAAATGTGTGTACCACATTTAGACATTTAGAAATGGGGTTTCAACCCATTTCCACTCCATTTATTTAAATAAAAAGATAAATAAAATTGATAAGGTATCAAGAAGGAAGGTTTGTTTGGGATGTATTGTTTTTGAGTATGTTATGAGAGTACATTTACGTAATAAGATGATGAGGTATTAGAGTTCTAATGATTTATTTGTTGAATGTTTCTTATAACGTTGCATTTATAATTCTACAACTTTTGTTCTTAATATGAGGTTGGTCTTGGTAAATAAAATATAATAAAGGAAAAAAATATATAACCACATTATAGCACATTATAGGGAGAGTCACACAACATCAGTCCACAAGTTACTATCTATCTGTCTATCTATCTATCTATCTATCCATCCATCCGTCTATCTATCTATCTATCTATCTATCTATCTATCTATCTATCTATCTATCTCTGTAAGAGAAGGCAGCGCCATGTCCCATGATGCACAAGGTACCCCTAATCCTTCAACTCTCAACTTTGCAAGCAGTCGCCCCAGGTGTCAACGGGGCAGCAAATCTGTCTTGGGTTTTAGTCGGAACTTTAAAGGACCTATCCAAAGTGCTGAATCTATTTTGGAGACAGCCTTGATGTTTCAACTTTTTAGAATGGAGGGGAAAAGCCACACAAAAATGGGAAACCACTTCGTTGATGTTATGAGAAAGGGGGGGTGTCACCATCTGGGAAAACCCAGTCATTTTGGGGCTGCCAGTTAGTGCCAAATTCAGTACCAGGACTTGAACTTCTCCATACCTGGATTCTTGGGCAGTATATTTGTTGCAGCAAGAGGTGGAAAAAATTCTCTCTCTCTCTCTTTATACAGGTTCATGGGGTGTTTTGGGAGCCCTGGCACACTACATGACAATGATTCCACATCCTACACTATGATTCCACTCTAAGTGCCATAGCAACATCTTAAGGAATGCTGGAATTTGCAGTGTGCTGAGACACTAGAGCCCTTTGGCTGAGAATTCTAAATACTCCTTCCCCAACTGCAAATCCCAAGATTGCATAGAAGGGAAACATGTTAGGTAAATATAGAATCATAGCAGTATAATTGTGTGATGTGAAATGGCTCTGGGTATTTGGTCTTTCTCTCTCCCAGCCTATTCTACCTCACAGTTTTGTAGTGAGCATAAAACAGGGTGAAGGACAACAAAGGAAGGTGCCTGGACTTCCATGGAGAAAGTGCCGGTTAGAAAAAAAATCAATACCCAAGGTGTCTTATGTGCAAATAGGTAAAAACAGCAATATGTTATCTACTGGGGCACTGAGAAGTGTAGGCAAAGGGATGAAGGAACAGGGAGAGGAACAGGGATTTAAAAAAAGAGCTCTTTGGGATGGATAACTTTGGGGTGAGCCACATATAGCCTGTAGGTTGCATATCCTCTCACCTGTATTTGCAAGCCCTGAGCCCATATAGGAGGGGTGACTTTGCTTTAAAACAAGGCGCAATCCCACTTCAGACAAGCCCCTACCTTGTCTTGTCCCCAAACCAGTTTTTATGAAACCACAGTGAGACTTCTAGCCACTCCTAGGCCCACATGGATGGACAGTCCACACTGGATTCCGCGTTTGCAAAAAAGCATACAAAAAAACAGATTCTAGATCTTCAGAATTTTACCCTAACTAGAACTTTCAGGGCAAGTGGAAGCCACTTTCCCTAACTTGGTATCCTGTAGAGTGTTGGACTACAGGTTTCATCATCCCCAGCCAGCCCCATCAGTTTAAAGCTTCCTGACTTAGATGTTCTGCAGTAATACATTTATTGGGATAATAAATTGGTTGTTTGTAGGTTGAGCACTGATTGTTTTGTATTAATCATTAGAATAAGATTTTTGTATATATATCGGTGTTAAACTGTAATTAAAGTATAATTAGCCAATTATTTAATAAAAAAATAAAAAAGGATGTTCTGGAATCTGGTTAGAGATTTTGGATGGAAGAGCTCTGTCATATTTTACCCTGCATGCCCAAATACGCTAGCATGTATGCACATCATGCATGCTATCCTCAGCATATTCAAGCAAGAATTCATCACTGTGCCGATCAGCCCATACGCATGAAGGCAAGGCACAAACGACAGGCATGTCACATAATCCAGCCCATATCCCAAAGGCACATTGTCTTTTTAATCAAAGAATTATGGAACAATTTTTAGAAGCAGGACAACAAAGTGGATGAGAAACAAGATCTCAAGAGATACCAGAGATGGAAAGAGGGGGTCTCTGAAGATGCCGATTGTTGCAAACAGCATGGCTTGGGATGAATGGACACATGCTGACACATATGTGAATTATGAGCAAGGTTGGGAGTACAAGAGCAAAGCCGAAAGGGATGGACTGGAAACCTCCAGGTAGAGTGAATGCATGCAGCCAGAAGGTGGAGCCTCCTTTTCCAAATAATGATGTCATCCTGGCATGCTCTGAACAATGAGCTTATACCTCCATTGATACCAGCAAGGCAAAAGGAAATGAAAGTGAATCAGAACAGCAAGTCCATTGTTACCCACCTAGGAAATCAGGTTTGAGCTAGATATGGATTCTGCTTTTTATTGAATTGGCAATTCACAGCAAGGCAATGTAATCCCAGGCATATGCAGAGCTTGGATGTTATTTTGGGGAGGGGAGGACTACAGGTCCCAGAATTCCCCATCCAGCATTCATAGGGGCCATGCCCATGTGCATTAGGGGACAATGGATCCACATGATTCATTCAGATAGCTTTATATTGCAAACTTACCCATATCCCATGCTTCAGCAAAGTTCCTTTTTTGGACTACAAATCCTACAACTGAGTCTCCCTTATTCATTAGGCACTGTAGGCATTGTGCTTTGTGTCTCCAAAACTTTTAGGGACTATAAAAAAAAAGATTAACAATTTGGGAATTGGGAAGGAAAACAAAATTTCAAAATAGAGATAGTTTATATTTTCCTCCCTAGTAGTATGTCAAGGTGAGGCAGGGAATCAATTACAAGAATGCCTCCAGCCTACGAAAACCTGAAAGAAGCCATGCCTACAACCCAGTGACCATGTTGGTCAGTGGATTGTTGGGGTTATAGTCCAAAAGTAACTTTTCCATTCTCTGGGACTGGAGAAACATATCATTTTCCAGCAATGGGCCACTGGCTGTTTTAAACGTAGCCTTCAAAAACAGTGGCAGCTGCACTACGAAAATATTGGGAGCTGTGCAAATTAGCAAAAACTAAAACAAAAACCTCAAAGGGCCAGAAGTCCACTTTCAGTTATCATAAAATGGTATTTTTCTTTTTTGATGTACAGGGAGGTCTTGCAACTTATTTAACAGGTACATTTTTGAACCTGAAGGCTTCAGCTGTTCGTTTTTTTTGGGGGGGGTCATAAAAAGGTTATTGGGCTTCTAGAAATGTCAAGGGTCACAGAAAAATCTTTTGGGGCCATATGCTTCACAGGGCCACGCTTTGCCCCTCCCTGTTCTAGTTTAAAAAGAAATAAAATTATCAGGTATAAAGCTGAACTGCAGGTGTGTCACGCTGAAAAGCCATTTAAATATCTGATTTTATTCCTATACCCAGCAAAGGGGGAAAGAATAATTCTGAAAAGACAGTTTTTACAGTGTTGCATTCCAGATGAAAAACTTTCTTTTTTTGTGTTCGCAATGAAAAATGAGATTTCCAGGAATGAATCCTTTTTAAAGGAAAAAGTGCAGTTCTGAAAGAAAACATAATCGTACTATTTCCTGGGACATGCCAACTCACCTACACAGAAACCCCCCTGTAATGTACAAAATATGACTGATAGTTGGATACAGACCTAAATCCATAGCCCTTCTACTTGAATTCCTGATGGGTAATGTTACAGTAGAGAGCCAGCTTGATGTAATGGTTTGAGCACTGGACTATGATCCTGGAGACCAGTGTCTGATTTCCTGCTCAGCTATGAAAACTCTCTGGGTTATCTCTGGTGTGTCACATTCTCTCAGCCCCAGAAAACGCCATGGTAGAGTCTTGGTTGACTTGAAGGCACACAACAACAGCTTACAATCACTGTGATCTTTTGAAGAATCAGTAAATCCACCTGTATATCCAACCAAGCTCTTAAAACTGGGTCGTCATTTTTGGAATAAGAGTCGATTTCAGATCTATGCTTGTTTACTCAGGCCCTTTCTGCACCTCACTGTCTTCTGGAGCTGGGGTGCAGGAATTGCGCAAGCAGCCTCCAGCAAGAGGCTCTCGCGTCCGGCGTCCTTCGGCTCCACACGAGCTGCCTGCTCACACCAGAGCCCTGCCTCTTCCTTCCACAGTGCAGCCTGGGACCTTCCCAGGCTGTGCTGGGGCAGGAAGCATGACCGGCGCAGCTCCGGAGGCTCTGCACACCAGGTAGGTATGCACGGGGCCTGGGAGCAATGCACAATTGCGCACCATTTTCGGCTTCTAGCCGAAAATGAAAAGGTGCGCGATTGGTCCCTGACAGCTCCTGGAGCATCACGCGATCATGAGTGTGTCATGCAGATCGCTCCTCACAATCATGTAATGCTCCAGGCCCTCTTTCGCAAGGAAAATGCTGTGTGAAAAGGGCCTCAGAAATAATAATTTTCTGTGCAGAAAATAGGGTCCCCCCCCCAACAAAAAAGAGTAGTTTTTCTTTGCAGAATAATTCTTCTGCAACTCTTTGGGAAATTTGCTAAATTTTCACTGTTCTTCCCAACAGGGCGCCCCAACAGTTGGGAACCTTGTCTCCTGCCTTTTCCCTCTTGGGAATGAACAATTATGAATGATTTTCTAGCCTTATTTTGGACTATACCTCCCAGAATCCACAGCCAGCCTAGGCAACAGCCAGGTTGTCTGGAGATCTTGAGAAGCTACAGTCCCAAAAGCGAACTATCTGAGGTCTGTTCTCAAGTATCTTTTCAGCAGCAGCCACTCCACCTGTCACTCCTCCCGCATCAGTTCCCCATCTCACAGAGGTTACTCATCCTCCAAAGTTCAGCGTACATAAAGCAGCTGAACTAAGAAATAAGCAACATTGGGATCAATGCAACTTACTCCCAGACTTGGGAAACTTAAACCCCAGGAGGGCTAGATTCCGTCCTACAGTCTGAGCTCCCCTAGCTTTGCTACTATAATGACAGCCTTTGGCATTACCATCTGCATGCATTACAAATCCTCCCACCTGATGAAAGCGCAGGAAAACAAATACAGGTTGTTGCTGTTTTTGCAAAGAGGGGAGGGGGTGGTCAGGTGAGATCTGCCGCTGCTGAGCTGCCAATCACCTTTACCAGCCAAATGGCTTTGGATAGAATCTATCTCCCCGGCCCCATTGCTATATGCTTAATGTAATAAAACTCCAGTGAGTATGATTTAGAATAACATTTACTGAACAGGCCAATGTCATTTTGATGTGTCGCTCAGCTTTGCTCGCTGGTTATTAAACTCTATTGATTCTCCAGGACTGTCTGATGTTTATAAATGTCAAGCTGCCTTGTGTAAGCTGAACTTTGGGGGATGAGTAACCTCTGTGAGATGGGGAAATGAAGCTGGTGGGGAGTGGTGGCTGTTGCTGAAAAGATACGTGAGAACAGACCTCAGAAAGTTCACTTTTGGGATTGTAGCTTCTCAGGGGCTCTGGATAACTCGGCTGTTGCCCAGGCTGGCTGGGGATTCTGGGAGGTGTAGTCCAAAATAAGGCTAGAAAAACCATTCATAATTATTCATTCCCAAGAGGGAAAAAAAGCGGGAGGCAAGGTTCCCAACTGTTGGGACATCCTGTTGGGAAGAATATTACACCAATGAAAATTTAGCAAATTCCCCCCTAGTATTTGAATTTCCCAAAGTGTTGCAGAAGAATTATTCTACAAAGAAAAACTATTTTTTTTGTGGTGTGTGTGTGTGTGTGTGTGTATAAACCCTCTTTTCTGCACAGAAAATTAATTCCTGCCCAGCAACCACTTTCCTGGGCAGAGTACCTGGTGACTGCTCAGAAATTCATAATTTGTGCTCAGAAAACAATGATGTTGTGGGGTTTTTTGCATTAAAAATACACTTTTCTGCAGAGAGCAATTACTCTGCAAAGGCATCTGATCCTGTCTAGTATTGGAAGCTAAGTAGGGTTAGCCTTGATGAATACTTGGATGAAAGACCACCAGTGATCGGTGTGATGTACATCAGGACAGATGCACGTTGGTCCCTTTGTGCATTTTTTCTGTTGTGTACCAGGCACCAACACGTGTCAGGCACATTGCTGGCTTTGCTATGTAGTAATATAACAGCAGCCCTCTACCGGATATGGATACGGACATGACACAATGGTGCAATTCCAATTCCCACATATGGAAGTTCACTTACAAAGACATAAGTCCCCAGAAGGATTCTGGCCTAAGGCCATTTCCACACTAGACTGTTATAGTGCTATTATTCCACTTTCAACATCCTATGGAATCCTGGGGTTTGCAGTTTAGGGAGGGGCCTTTGAGGTCCTTCCCTAAACTGCAAAGCCCAGGATTCCATAGGATGTTGAAAGTGGAATAATAGTACTATAACAACCTCTGGTCAATGCCACCATTTATCCTCCTCACAATGTCTTGGACGTGCTGGCCATGACCTGCATCAAAGATTTATAGCATAACTTTATACTCACAGAGCTATGCCTCAGTTGTGCTACACCACCTTGTTAAGGAATTCTCATGCTGCACAGTTCAATGTGCACTTCACACTAATATGTAACATGTAACCAGGTGCAACCAGGCAATGGATGCACAAGATGCAACCAAGGGAAAACAGACACCTTCCCAAGTTTGGTAAACAGATGCACACATTCATATACACACAAACATACATGCAGGCACATCACTCAGTAGGTAAGACTCAGCAAGCCAAACCACATCAACACCTATACATATCTCAGATAACACCTTGAAGACTAACATATTTATGGCATAAGCCAAACTTTGCCAGCCTTGTGCCTTCCAGATGTGACAGATTAGAATATCCATCATCACTACCCAGCAGACTACTCAGCTAATGGGGTGATAGGCATTGCAGTCCAACACTCTTGGAAAGCACCCATTTATGGAAAGTTTGGTAAATGCTTTGCAGAATGGAAGTCTCTTCATTCCATTCATCAATAGTTGCTGGCTACATATGCACATGGGAAAAACAGGTTAATAGTGGGGACCCAAAGACCGCAGCATCTTAGAGGTATATCCTAGGACACTTCTGTGCAAAGATTAAATGTAGACATACGAGAAAGGAACTGCAGCTATTTACCACCCCCAAAATTAGCAATTATCCAATCTTCCAAGCTTTAGCTATGCTGATTTAGCACCTGCACTGGGACAGCAAAGCTCAGTTGAATCTCAGACAGATGGAAACAGACCCACTGCTAAATGATAGATCTGGGAATTTTGATGAGTCTTTTCTTTCTACGTTTGCTGCAACACAGCTGCCTTCCTTTGCATTTTGTTACCTTACAAGGTTGTTGTGAACATCAACTGCAGCGCTGCCTGTGCATGCCACAGGCATACCCTGCAGAGAACAGAGGTAGATGTGTATTGTGCATTCAGGGGCCTATTTTCTGCCTTGGGACCCTTAGGAAGCTGCATGGATGGTCAAAAATGACCACCACTGCCCAGAAGTGGCTGGAAGTCCACTTCTAGTTTTGAAATAAGCAGTGCAGGAAGGTCCTGCAACCTAAACTGCGGCTCCTGGAGACTTCCCTAGAGACAATTCAGTCCTCCCCCTCCCCTCTTTTTTGTCCAGAAAAAGGAGGCCTCTAGAGAGGTCAAAAGGCCACAAAAAAACTGCCTTGGAGGCCATATGTGGCCCTCCTGGCTTGCACTTTGCCCACTTGTGGCTTGGGGGAAGAAGGGGAGAAGAATCCAATCCTTCAAGTGATGCTGGACCCCCGATGTTCAGCTCTCTGGGGTAGCACAAAGTCTTGGGCCACATTCCTCTTTCCCCTGCCATTCTGAATGGTTCTCACTCTGCTGGGTCTTCCTTTCATTTTCTCTGCCTCGGCATCACCTGATATTCACAGTTCCTCCCGTTTCCCTTCCCTGTTCTTGCAGCACCCACAGTGAAGTAGCCAGACACCTTCCCCTCTTTCTCCTAGCATCATCCTCTGAATACAAATTGACTGGCTTCTGGGTACAGACAGGGCGGCTGGTGCTAATTTTTTCTCTCTCTCTCTCTGTCTCTCCAACACATACAGAGCATCACAGCTATGGCTACTGCTGTGCCCCAAAAGATACCTTCCTTTCCTTTTTTCAAATATTTCACAGGTGGCAACAAGGGCATGTTTGTGTAACACCCCTATTTTCACACCAAGAGCTGCTTCTGTGCCTTTCACCCCTTCTGTCCCTGCTGTGATTGTTAGCTCTGCCACAGCTTGTCCTCTGCTGGTGGGAAAAGCTGAGAAGTCAATTTAGATAAAGGTATACTTGGGCTTTTGGGGAGCATATCATTTTCCAGCAATAGATTATCGATCGTTCTAAACAGAGCTGTGAAATAGAGTGGAAGCTGAAGGCTTCCATGTCGGTGGGATGGGGAATCCATTCCAGGTTTTACTCTGAGCCTTAAAGGAGCTACTTGAGGTGCTGAATCTGTCTTGGGGATAGCATTCAAAACCTTGAACAGCTGCTTTACAGTTTGGACTAAAACCCAGAACTGAGTCACCGCCCCAATGACACGGAAACCACCAGTTCTAGGGAAGGAAATGCCAGATTGGTTCCCTGCATGGTGCCTCAGCATGCATGTGCATTAGAGGAGAAAAGATGTTCCTTCCTAATTCCTTCAGTTTCAGCCTGCAGCCCTGCGCACATCACATTCTTCCAAAGTTCCTTTTTGGGACGACAATTTCTAGAATCCAGTGGCCATGCTGGTTAGGGAATTATGGGAACTGTAGTCTAAAAGGGAACTTTCCATTCTCTGCCCACATCTATGTGGGAACTATACCCCACCAAACACAAGGCCCCAGCAGGCATGAATAAGAACAGCATGATGCAGCAGCAAAGACTGTGATCTGGGCCTGGTTTGGTTGGAGAAGACTCTTTGAAATCAATGGGACTAAGTTTGTCATGAGCAGATTCTCCCTTTGACTTCAGCAGGCCAGCTTTTTGCATTTTGGGTGAGTATTTTGGTAACTGTAGTCCAAAATGGAGCTGTTCCAAACTCCAGATGTTTCTTCATAAAGAAGTCCCACTGCATTCAGATGCTCTTTTTTGCTACAAAATATATTTAGGGCTGCAGCCTTAGTGAATCAGAGAAAGTGCCAGCCGGACATCTATGCTATTGACAGGTTGGCCATGATGTCAACAGAATGCTGAAAGAAACAGGACTCTGCTCTGATCCAGCATGGCTTCAAGGCAGGGAGTTATGCCCCACTGAATGCAATGGGACTTGAATCTGCATGAACAGACATAGAATAGTGCTGTTTGCAGGACTAAGGATTAAGATTTATACTTGTCTATGCTTTGAAATCAGTGGGGTTTGCCTCCATTGATTTCAGGAGGACACCTCTCAGCATGAGTAAGTCTGGATCCAACACACAGCTTGCAGGCATATCCCAGCACCGACCACTGGCCCAATTCCCAACTACAATGAAGTAAAGAAAGATTTCTCTACCATCCAGGGTTGTAGCACAGAGACTGTTTTCTTCACTGCAGTACAGAGACGCTGCAACTTTGAGTCATACCTTTCTGCAAGTCCTCCTTTTCCCTCCTCCCCAGGTCCTGATGGAGAAGTTGCAACCAGCATTCCTGTGTAGCCAATCTGATTGATGGAATTTGTCTGTTCATTCATACCTTCTCATTCATTATCACCCAGCTTCAGTGCCGGACAGTTTAATATAATGCAGAAAATGGACGTTTTCAATCAAAAACAAACATGCCTTTATCTCATATGCAGAAAAGCAATAGCCATTTTCTTTATTTCTCTTGGAGAAAGGGACAGTTGAGGTGGCATCTACAAAGCATGATGAGACCTCAGGGAACCAACGTAGTAAGCCCAAAGCTCACACTTTGCAAATCAGGCACCTCTGTTTGTCTCCTTCTTTTGCTCTTTGTCTCTCAGGGTTCCTCCTTTCCATGAGAAGTTTACCCTCGGAAGGAAGAGGCAGAGAGCACAGACTTATCCATAGTAAGCAGTGTTAACACCGATCAGCTTTGTGAAAAATCCTCTTGCAACACAAAAGGACCCCTTTCAACACACTCTCAGTTTGCAGCACAAAATGTGAGCTTTCCTCTAGTGCAAGGACAATGTTCTTCAAGATCAATGTTTCCTGAAGGAAGCTCTGGGCAGTCAGCTAGACACAAACCTGTGCCAAACACACACAGAGAGGAAGCATCTGTCTAGACGCAGTTTTTCGACCCGTATGGCAGCATTGATTTAGGACTAGACTTGCTTTTCCTGATGCAGCTCCATCGGGTGAATTTACATAATTTATTCTAATCACAGAAATGTTTTCCTCTTGGCAC
Organism: Ctenosaura bakeri; assembly: GCA_948474755.1. Classification (NCBI taxonomy): domain Eukaryota; kingdom Metazoa; phylum Chordata; class Lepidosauria; order Squamata; family Iguanidae; genus Ctenosaura; species Ctenosaura bakeri. Next base: position 389,319 of record CAOLHI010000566.1, on the reverse strand, counting down.
CGAATCTGGATGTAATCTCCCCACCACACCTCAAAGAAGAGGATGTTCCCAAACAAACTAATAAACGGTACAAAGCCAAGCCTTCTGTACAAATGCTACCTTAAGGACTTCTTACTCACCACTGGAAGCAAGTTTTATCAGTGTGAAAAGAGGATGAAAAGCAATGCTAGGAAGAATAGTCCCTGATCCCAATTAGGTCATAGATGGACTAAATTTTACCCATAGGCTACATATGTCCCCAAATCTTTTTTGTGACACTTCCCCCCTCTCAGGATACTCCAGCAGAAAAACAATTATTTTGCTTCTAAGTGATATTTTGCTTCTATGAAGTGATTTAAACTCAACACAGATTAAATACAAAACATCAGTGATAATATACCAAAGATTATGACTGCAATTAAACTATCTATAGAACTGAAACTGTTTAAAAATCTGTGAAAAGTTAGAACATAAAATCAACAAGACAGCACACCATTAAAAGCCAACTGCAGTCAATTCCTAAAAGCCTGCCAGAACAGAAACATTTTCACTTGCTGGTGGAAGGACAGGAAAGGACATCCTAGCATCCGTAGCGAGGGAATTCCAAAATCTTGGAATAGCTACCAAGAAGAATCTCTTGGAATTCCAGGAGCAGCCATTGAGAAGGCCTGAGAAGGCTCATCAAGAAGAGTGACCCGCCTGGAACTTGGAGGGAGCTGTCCAGTGTGCTGATCCCGAGCCCCCTCAATAGGTTCAGGACCTTGGATGGTTCCTTTAAACTCCGGCTATTTCCGCACTACACTCTTATAGTGGTATTATTCCACTTTCAACATCTTGTGGAATTCTGGGGTTTGTAGTTTACTGAGGCCCAAGAGCTTTCTGGCTGAGAATTCTAAATGCCCCTTCCTAAATTACAAACCCCAGGGCTCCATAGGATGTTGAAAGTGGAATAATACCACTATAAGAGTGTAGTGCGGAAATGGCCTCAGATCCAGAGTGGATCTCCCATCCCACTGACATGGCAGCAACAGCCACTGCTGCTTTCAACGATGGATCCTCCTCACTTGGGCTACTTAACTCTTTGGTAGAACTTAGTTTTATTTTTCATCATGGTTCTATTTCCCCGATTCTGGCTTCCACCAGCCTTTACCTTTGCCTTTTAACCTTGTGTGCCTCTACTAGCTCTGACACTGGGTCGCTTGACTCTGTTTCTTGAACTTGCTTGCCTGGAACCAACTGGCTCTCTTTGGTCAACCAGTTCAGGTATGTCTTGGGTCTGGCCTGTAGCAGAAAGAAAGGCTTCCCCCCACCAGAGATATCTACTTTGTGACCTGATAAGTTACACTGACTCAAACTAGTAGCCTCTGGTGTACCCATCATATCCTCCACTACAGCTGCTGCAGTGGTATAGTGGAAGCTGGGCTCATAGGGTTAAGGAACCAGGACTTTTTGACCAGCAGGACCACTAACATCATTTACCACCCTCTCAGACTTCTCTGTCATGAGCTTAGCTGTAATTTTCTCCCTCTTTTTGCCTGTTCATTTAATCATTCATATTCAAAAATCATATGAAAAGAGGTAGATAATGTAACATACTTTCTTAGCTTATAATGACGTATATTGTTCAAGACGAATACGCTGTTAAAGGCAATTAATCAGGGATTTTGTTTCCATGTTGGCAGCAGAACCAAAATCCAAACTGCCTCTGCAAGCAAAGTGAATAAAACTGTACCATGCCTCAATACATTTCTCTCGACATTCTCTTCCCTTTTTTTTTTCAGAGCTTCTGCATCAACTTTTCAGTTTAGCAGTAATTTTCACAGTAGCTGATTTGTATGGGGGATGAATTCCCTGAGCAATAATATATTATAATGAGCTATTCTCACTGAAATGCAGAAGTATTTTTGGAATGGCTTATTCTGTGGCAATTAATTAAGATCCGTGAGCTTTACAAAAGACCTGCTCTTTGTGCACATGAAAATGACTAGTGCTGCTTCATTGACAGGCATTAACAAGCTGCCTACTCTTTTGGCATACTCTTTGGGTCCTATTTTTAAAACAGTTTCACTGGCTACTGGTTTCTTTCTGGGCACAGGTCAAAGTGCTGGCCCTGACCTATAAAGCCCTATACAGCTAAAGTCCAGACTATTCGAAAGATAATGTCTCCCTATAAAAACTCGTCAGAGTTTTGAGATCTACAAGGGAGAGCTTTCTGTCAGTCCCACTACCATCCCAGGCTCGCTTGGTGGGGACATGGGAGAGAAGCTTCTCACGGGCTGTTCCCACTCTTTAAAACTCTCTCCCATGGGAGGCTAGCTGGGTCCTCTCCTTGCTCGTCTTTTGCCAGCTGGCAAAAACATTTCTGCTCCATCAGGCTTTCAATAGCTGAGCAGGTGAGCTCAGGTGAGCAGGTGAGTAGCTGAGCAGGTGAGCTTTGTATTTTTTTTGAATTAGGAAGTTTTATTTCAGTTTTTAACTTTTATAGGTTTTATAATGATTTTACGCTGTTTTATATTGTTAATTTTAATTGTTTTAAATTTTATAGTAAATTGTTTTCAACTGTATTGGAAGCCGCCTTAGGGCTCCACTCTGGGAGAAAGATTGCATATAAATGCATAAATGAATAATAAACAAATAAATAAAACTGTGAGTATGAGAACAGTCACAATCAGCACGTACACTTCCAAGAGTCACTACAACACCAGTGAACTGCTTGTTTAACTGAGAGAAGACTGAAGATTTGACTGGACCATTAATATTAGCTTCCTAATGTTTTCTGGCACTGACAGCCTGGAGGAATGTGCTCTCAGCTTCTTCTAAGGGAATAAGAAAATTAGAAATTAAAATAGTTTAGGACTGCAATAAGTATCAGGAGCAACAAATTTAAAAAGTAAGCTTAAATAACGATTTTAAGTTCTATACATTTACGTAAGTTGGAACTGTTAGCAACAAGGGTAGAAGAAGACACTTTTAATTCGATGAAGTTTTTTCTTGTTTAGTTTTGCATAGTCAATAGTTACTTTTAAATATATTATATTCTTTGTTGACTATGTGTAATGTTATATGTAGTTGGTAGCTTAGTTATGCTATCTTCTGTGTCTTTTTTTCTCTTTCTTCCTGGACGTATTGGTGTGTTATACTGTCTCTCTTATGCATTGTTTTTACTTCTGGTTTCTTCCCCCCTGTTTTGTGTATTTGTGTTAAAAGTTTTTTAAAAAAATTTCTAATAAAAAAAGAGAAAATATCAAGTACCTTTATTTTGAAATTTTGTTTCCCAATTCCTGTAAACTTTTTTTGTTAATCCCGCCTAGGAAGGCCCTAAAATTTTTGTAGCCCCAAGTGCCTAATGGATAAAGCAGCCCTGCTGGAGGATGCTAAGACCCTACAGCTTACATTGTTACAGTGCTATTATTCCACTTTCAACATCCTGTGGAATGCTGGAGTTTGTACTTTCCTGAGGCCAAAGAACTCTCAGACTGAGAATTCTAAATGTAAACTGCAAACCCCAGGATTCCATAGGATGTTGAAAGGGGAATAAGAGCGCTATAACAGGGAAGTGCGGAAATGGCCCTTGCAAAGTGCACGTGGAACATGGAACAGGGCCTTCTCAGTGGCTGCTTCCAGGCTCTGGCTACGCAATGTTTCCCTCTCTTGCACCTTCCTGGCACCAGGTGAAGACTTCTTTGTTCCCACAGGCCTTTGGGAACTGACTCTTTACAAAGAAAGGCTTCAAATACGTAAATGTGCTATACTGTTTTTATTTCTCATTTTTCCAAAGGATATGTTTTAATTTTATTTTAATTCTTATAATTCTTCTCGTAGTTTAATTACATTTTAACTCCTTGTATGTTTTATTGATGGTTGCTTTTAGCCACGTTTGTTTTAATTTTTGTGAGCTGCCTTGAGTCCCAGGAACTGCAGGGAAAGAAGAGACAGACATACACAAAAGCTGGGTTGGGTAGTATAAATCTCCCTGTATGGACTTGCGCACTGATTGGGCCATGCAATGCCTATGTTGAATGCACACTTGAATGTGCACCAAATGAACATGCATGGGCAAAGGCATCCAGAACTGCACTTCTGCCACCCTGAACTGAATTCAGACTTTCTACATTGGGCAAAAACTTCCAACTGTTTCTTACACGTGCGTAGGATACCGACAGTATTCTGCATTAGCTACTCAGTTAAGTATATGTACTAAGTAACCTCTCCTGGCCCAACCTCCCCAAAGCTAATAGAAACATCATTTACCCATGCTCCGATCACCAGCAGAATAGAACTCCTTTCTCTATGCAGCTGCTCTTCAGTAAAGTAGGTGGGGTAAATTACAATCATGGCAATTGCACAAGAACTGTGATTAATTGTGAATACAGAACAATGGTCTAGATTTGCTCATCCATAACTCATCCGTAGCTGCTCTATCTTCACAATTCAAAATCACGATTGTGATACTATTTCCACAATTGTGACTCCTCTCTCACCTTACTTTACCAGGCATCGGCTGCATGGGGAGAAGGAGGTTCATTCTGCTGGTGACTGGTGCAAGGGTGAATGATGTTTCTACCAGGTTTGGTGGTGTCAGCGCCAGGAGAGGTTCTTTAGCACACTTAACTACTCAGCCAATACACAATACTAGCCTTTTATTTATTTATTAAAATATTCTATCCTACCCTATTACCATGAAATTTCAGGGCAGCAAGCATATAAAGCAATATAAACAAATAGCATATATACTCGGTGTTGCCTAGGATTTTATTTGCTCATAGGTGATACTTGTTAGAAAGATTTGAGATCCTGTGTCTCCAATTCTCTAAACTGTCTTGCCCAGTACCTGTAATTTTTCTCCATATTCCTCAATCCAATCTGTATTCAGAATTATTAACATACAAAGGTTGGGTTCCTGAGGGAATACACTGCCCTCCTCCTTGCTGCTAGGCCTATTCTCCATAGCAACCTGCCCACTCAAGGCAGACACAGTTGACTGAGGCCCAAGAACTCTCTGGCTGAGAATCCTAAAGGCCCCTCCTGAAACTGCAAACTCCAGGATTCCATGGAATCTTCTTAGGCAGCCAATCACATGAGGTCTTCACCTGACACAGACAAATAATCTTTGGCTTTTATATATTAGATTAAAATATTTTATTCCACTCTATTACCATGAGGTCTCAAGGCAGCAAGCAGATAAAGCAATATAAACGACTGAAAGAATTCCAAATTAAAATCAACAGTGTAAACAAAATAAAAAATGTATTAACTCAGATAAAAGGCTGACAGAGTTTTAACCATGTTAGGCCTCCAAAGCTTTTATTAAAATACCATGTCTTGACTAGAATAAGGATTGTCCAGATTGTCTATCCATTACCCTTGAAGTCTGGCAAAAGAGAGGCCATTTCCGCACTAGACTGTTATAGCGCTATGATTTCACTTTCAACATCCTATGGAATCCTGGGGTTTGCAGTTTCGGGAGGGGCCAAGTGGCCCCTCCCGAAACTGCAAACCCCAGGATTCCATAGGATGTTGAAAGTGGAATCACAGCGCTATAACAGTCTAGTGTGGAAATGGCCAGAGTCACCACTCCTGCTCTTCTAAAAAGAAACAACTTATGGTTCCCCTTCTTATATTTCCACCACTACGATCTCCTGGACTATAGGGTTGGCAAGGGAGCCCTGAGTTCTGTTCACCATCTTTGGAAGGTTTGTCAACTCCAAACAGGTACACTCCAGAGCTAGGCTGTTTGTTCCTTATTTTTTTCCAAACACGAGGGATGCCTTCTGTGTTCTGGGCGAAGGAGAAGGTGTTCTTTCTAAAGCAAGCGGACACATGACAATTTTGCTATCCAGATGTTCCTCAGACAAGCCCTGACAGTTTGTTCTGGCCTCATGTGCTTGGAAGAAAACAGAAAGCATGTACTTTTTCAAGGAGAAAGGGAACAGGCTGAGACGTCCCAGCAGCGAGCACATTGTCGGTCGTGGTATGACAGAATTGACTCGTGCGTACGTCAGAGATGCTCTTGGACATGAACGGAGGAGGTTTGTGTGAGAGGCGAGACTGGAATAAGACATGCTGAAGCTTGAGATAGGAAACCTAGATAAAATATAAACATTGTTTTTGGGGAGTGACCTTTTTCCTCTTCCCCCAAATGCCCTTTTTCCTTGACAAATTGAAAAAAAAATCAATTATGAAATATTTTTCTCTAGAACAATAGATCAAATGTTTAAGGCATGGTATTCATATATTTACTTTTTCAAAATTATTTCTAAACAATGCATGACAAAAAAAAAAGTTTTTAAACTAAGGTTGTTTTGGGGCTCAAGTCATTGCAATTCCTGGACTTGCTTTCATCTTCTCAGTATTTTTAAGGGGAGTGAGTGCTTTTTGTCTATCTGATGCTATGCAGGACTAGAAGACACAGAATACTGTTCTTTGTTTTGGTCATGCTGATGGTTTCTTCTCTTTTTACTGTTCTTTTCCTCATTCTCATCAACTGACAAAACCAAATTGTTCAGGCATTCCTTACTGTTCAGGACCTTGTAGCTTCATTTGGGGGAAAAATCACTGGAATCACATCTTCATAAGTGGATTTACGTCTGTGGGAATTAGAATTGCGCAGTTGCGTAACTTCCACACTCAGTAGAGGGCTGCTACTACATTACTATGTAGCAGATGTAGCAAATGATTGCTGTTATATTATTATTAGCATTATGCACCAATGCGCAGTGCTCCCAATGTGCATCACAGCTTTTGCCGATGTCCCATTACCCACCTTTGCAAATCAGTAAAGGGGTTTCTCTGCACCTCTCCTATGTAACTAGTTACACATAAACTACGCAATGTAATAGGACATAAAAGTTCCAGCAAACTGAAATAAATTCCATTTGTAAATACCGTCTGAATAAATTTTACTTTTAATATTCCAAACAGTACATTTTTATGGCAAACCAAATTAGATGCAATCTATTTTATGTTCTCTAAAGAAACAAAATGATTTTCAATCCGTGAAAGATATTACTATTGCAACTCCCTCTTTTTCTGAAAATTTATGTTTTTTTTTCTGGAAAAAGTGAAAAAAGTCCCCCCCCCCATGTAGCTTCAAAACCTCTGGAAATTTAACATCTTTAGCCAAAGCCCCTAAGCCAAGTTGAAGACGTGCCATAGTCTTCTCAAACAAATATATGTATTATTTTAGTAGAAGGGGGGATTTCATCACTCGGAATGTTACTTTTTTTAGAAGGAATGAGATAGTTATTACTCTCACCTCCCAAGCTTAGACTAGAAATATAATTCACTGGGTCATCTGTTAATAACAAGTGACTGTTACCATTACTTTTACACTGTTGAAAAATACAAAGAAGTGCTCTCTGGTTCCCCCAAGTGGCCCATTCAGATACTGAAACTAGGAAATTCTAGGACGAATGAAAAAGACATTGCAAGGCAATGAAGCAGCTATCCATATGACTTTTCCTCCTTCCTCTCACATTGCTCAGCTCCATCAAAATACAGAACTGGTAAAGGAGTAACAGGCAGCCAACCTGCTTCTATCCGAGTGAAAAGCAGCCCTTTCCCAGGGCTGTGTCCTAGAATCACATCAACAAATGAAGGATTCAAATGGTGGTTTCAGGCTGACAAACAAGCCACGGCGTTTTAGTAGAGGCAGTTTCACACCTTACAACAAACCACATTTCAGCAAACTACACTGTGGCTTACTGTAGCATCTGAACAGAAACTGAAGTGTAGAACGGAAGTGATAAACAAACATGTGGCCTTCCAGATTTTACTGGACTGCATCTCCCACAAGTCATCACTCTGGGTTGTGCTGCCTACAGCTGATGTGGCACTTGAACAATATCTGGAGGACCAAACATTCCTTGCCCCCACTACAGAATTTCTCTTTGGAGCTGCTGTTTGTTCATGTAAGACTCACATCTACAGTCTAAAATGGTAAACTTTAAGAACAGATCTCCTCCTTTCCTCCTGTTTGCTAGAAGTAGGGAAAAAGAGTAGGAAAAGTTGCTCATTGGCTCAAATTCTAACAGTCCATCACCTTGAGAATGAGTCTGAGAATGACGGCACATCAATTTTCACAGAAATTTGGAAGAGCATTTTAGACTCTATTTAGCCCCTTGGTCAAGACAGGAAACTAGTGTTATAGTATCCTTAATGGGTGGCCACCAAACCTCTCCTTGAAGATTTCCAATAAGCCCTTTACCTTTCTGGGTAAATAATTCCACTGATAAACTTATCAAAATTTTTCTCTGGATGTTTTACTGAAATCGAACGATTTGTAGCCCATCTGAAGTAAGTCTGCATTCTCAGTAGAAACAGCTCTCAACGTCGTTCTACAAGGCCAGGTCTACTATCAGGCAGAGTGAAGGCAGCAGATTTTTAAGGCAACAAACGGTTAGTTATCCCATGTTGTTATTTTATTGCCAGGCGGAGTGAGAGGTATGTGTGAGATTTTCTATCTCATATGCCAAAATAACTTGGCTGGCCTTGGTGCTATGCACCACCTTGACTTGGGTGACTGTGGGGGTGGAGGCCATATGCTCTTCTGCCTCAGGCAGCAGCATGTCTTGACCTGGCCTTGTGGGGCAGCTCTCCAGGTTTTGAAGATGATTATCAGGTTCAACCTCCAGCTCCGCTTCTCCAGGGCCATTTCTGCACTAGACTGTTATAGTGCTATTATTCCACTTGCAACATCCTATGGCCCCTCCCGAAATTGCAAACCCCAGGATTCCATAGGATGTTGCAAGTGGAATAATAGTGCTATAACAGTCTAGTGCGGAAATGGCCCAGGCTAAGTGCATATAGTTCTCTCAGTTTGCCTTCACAGAAGTAGTTTTGACACTTCCTAGCACCTTCATCACCCTCCTCTAAATCTGTCCTTATTTCTCTTCATCAGCAGAGGACAAACTCTTGGGATCTGGGGTCCAGTCACCTTCATGCCATGCCATGGCTCACCCCCTCTCCTATTTTGCTATTTTGTTTTTATCCCCAAACCGGAAGTGACTAGAAGTTTGCTGTCCATTTTTGGGGAGGAAAAACACTCTAGAAATGCACCCCATAAAATCAGCCTTGAAATCCACATGCAGCCCATGGATACATCATTTCCACCTTAGCTAGATATTCTTCTTAATGTGCATTACCCACAGATGGACACAGTTCCCGGCATCTTCTTGGCATTTTTTTAACCAAGAGTTCCAGTCTTACCCCAGCCCATCCTGCCCTCTTCTCCAGAGAGCTATGGTTTTCTCTGGGCATTTGCTAACATCTGGAGTTAAAAGAGACAGTCCAGTATTACTCTTTAGCTGCTAGATGGATGGCTGTTTCCGCACTGCACTGTTATAGTACTATTATTCCACCTTCAACATCCTACGGAATCCTGGGGTTTGCAGTTTAGGGAGGGGCCTTTAGAATTCTCAGTCAGAGAGCGCCTTGGTCTGAGTAAACTACAAACTCCAGAATTCCACAGGATGTTGAAAGTGGAATAATAGCACTATAACAATGTAGTGTGGAAATGGCTGGATGTTGCTCACTGCAGCAGTGCAGCTACTAATCAGAGGGCCGTTAAAGCATTTGCTAATCAGCAAAAGTGTAATAAGTTTGACAGTCAACACAGAACAGGAAAGAGGGAGAAAGAAATTTTTAAAAAAATAGAGATGGAGGGGGAAAACATCAAGGAATAAAGCCAGGATAGTGTGTTAGGAAGCTACTGTTTAGCTGGTTCCCAACATTAAAACCACATTTTTAAAAATTCAGTTCTTTCTCCAAGAAGTGTAGGATAATCACTCAGTGAGTTTTAAATAAAGCTTGAAAAAAGTTACTTTTTAAATTCTCCAGCTCCCTAAATCCCCCATCTTGCATGGTCACAGAATCCGTCACCCCCCAGTTCCATTATCAAAGGGCTCTTACTGTTGAAAGTTTCTCTTAATAACTACCTGAATTCTTTTTCCTTGCAATGTTTACACAATTTATCCTGACCTCAAGAGTATCAGAAAACAATTATGACCCATCTTCTGAGACACCTTCAGTAAAGACCAAACAAAAACAAGGAAAGGAAAGAAAAACTTCAGAGAAATCGTCTGTAAACTTTAAATAAACCAACATACGATATAAGAAGATATAAAAAAAAAAGAGAGAGAAAACATACAGGGATAACCTGCGGACACACAATAATACAATACACAATAACTTATGGAGACATGTTCTAGCACAATACTCAACAATAACTGCTGAGTAATAGATGTGACTTCTAGTAAATAGTCCTTCAGTCCTCATCGGAGATTCCACAATTAGGCTTAGAGATATCAACATTCCTTAAAATTGACACGAAGGTTGGTCATGCACGCCAAATAGAATATTCCAGAAAAGGCTGTGTAGCACAGAGGAACTGACTGATACAACTACTCATGGGAATGTGAAGTCATTTCAAACCATCTTCATCAGTAATGTGGTATATATGAAGTCTATAAACTTTGTCTATCATTTAGTATATATAAAGTACCCAGATGAAATTCCAGTGGTCACAGCCCAAATATACAAGTCTCTAATAATTCACTTTGAAAACCTGACTACAAATACAGACATTTGTGATGCAGTTCTCATCTTAGAGTGTCAGAAAACAATTATGTTCCATCTTCTGAAACAGCCGTTCAGTCCAGCAACCAGTGGTGCAGGGAGATATTCTGAAGTGTAACCCCTGAACGTGACAGTCTCTCCAACCATGCCCCCAAAGAGAGTTGATCCATATCAAAAAATCAGTTCTAGCCGTTTTCCTTTCCACCAGGAGCCAGTGAAGCTAAAGGGTTAGGGTTCCAGTTAACCAGTCCGCACCAAGTCACCCAAAATATTTTTGTATAATAGCAAGGATGGCTCATAACAATACACTGCTGTTGACAATACCTGTTCCCATCTGATAGCTACTATGAGAAGTGCAGCTAAGCTCAAAGGAAATGTGGAAGACTAAAGGTTGTGATGATGGTGGCATCATCCCTGCTAATCAAAAAGTCCCGGTACTTCAACCCTATGATTTCTGGTTCCACTACACTGCTGCATTTATGATGCTGCCACTTTATGCAGGGCAATATACCCTATATATGATAATTCAGGCTAAATCTATCAGGTCCTTCGAAGACCTGATTGTCCTTGTTTGGGCAAGCTCTGGTGTCTCAGTGTCCTTCTCTCAGAGCTGTGGAAAGTTACTTTATGCACTACAGCTCCCAGAATCTACCAAACAGCATTGGTCATGCTAGCTGGGGGATTCTGAGAATTATAGTCCAAAAAAGGGAGAAAATGTCTATCCTTCAGCTGTGCTTGAAATGTGGCATCTAGATCTGGCCACAGTTCTTTCTGCTGTATTCAACAGTCTCATGTGAAAAGGGGACCAAAAAAAACCTATACATAATCTAACATGTAGCATTTAAAAATTATGGCTGAACATAACTTCTGTGCCTTTGCTTTATAATTGCTATATCTAGGGACACACAGTCATTTTGTACTTGATTCACAGAAGCTCAAATGTGTCAGCATCTGAGAAACCACAGTGTGATACCTCCCTGTGTGACTAGAGTTAGAACAAAGCTATTGGCAAATACTACTTACATCCCAGATAGATCGAGAGATAGAAAGAAAGAAAGAAAGAAAGAAAGAAAGAAAGAAAGAAAGAAAGAAAGAAAGAAAGAAAGAAAGTGGGTGGATGGATAGATAGACAGACAGACAGACGGACAATACCATGTAACCTTCACGGGGATGTGGTCACTTTTCAGGAACTAGACATCCACCTGTTATTACTCCTTCAAGATATCCAAACATTATTCTGCTGGCATAATTATATCTGGCAGGTCCATGGTCCATTTTAGCCACCTTGAGAGAACAGTCAGTGATGCTGGGGATCCAAACGCACCTTTTCCAAGACCAAAGGTAATGCTTCATATAGGTTGCTAAACTTTAGTGACCAAAGGGTTGCTTCCATCAGAATAAGGAATCGCAGTAGAGATTCACAGGGATTCTCTAGTTTTCTCTAATAACAGACACAGAGGTTACTGAGCTATTTCTTTTTGTATAAAAACCAAGTTGAAAAATCAGCTACTTTTAAAAAAGGAACAGCTTTGATTGGGTGCTTTTCATAGCACGCTGCCTTCGATGTCAAGTGACCTCGACAGAAGGTGTGTAGTGAAACCATTCTGAGTCTTGTTCCAGACTTTAAGAGAACTATCCAAGGTCCTGAAACCTATCTATCAGTACTTTCAATAGCTCCTTGAAAGTCTGGAATAAAAAATGAATTCACTGCACCACTGATAACGGAAGCTTCCAGCCGACCTGTACGGGGCTAAAGCAAGTAGTGAATCAAGCAGGGGTTCAGCTAAAAGGGAAGGAGAGGGATAAGGGCATTGCTTCCCAAATGAGAATTCTGCTCCCCTGCGAAATTTCCCTTCAGTCTTCACTGCACAGAGTGGGACATTGAAAATTGTTCATACCCAGAACTCTTCTACTTGCTATGTTTGCTTGCCCTCAGTTACTTTGCCTACCCTTTTTCTTTGCCTGCCGAAATGCATTTCTAAATGATTGACTGCAGTTTTAAGTGACTGTAATGCTAGAAATTTGGAGACTGAAGGAAAATTACATCAGGGGCAGAATTCTTATCTGGGGGGCAGTGCCCTTATCTTGTCCTCCCTGGAAGCTATACCCCTGTAATGAGTCTGATTGAAAAAATGGGCAGGCTATTCCCCCTCCCTCCCTCCCTCCCTCCCTCCCTCCCTCCCTCATTTCCTCTTCATCCTGCAATCTGTTGGAAGAAGGACAGATTGTTCTTGCCAGAGGTCTAAACTGATCACGGATCTGCTCCCTTCTTCCACTGGAAGAATACTGGAAATCTGAAGAAACATACTTCATAATTTCTTTTGCAGAATGAGTGATTCTACCTCCTCACAAACAAACAAACAAACAAACAAACAAACAAACAAGCAAACAAGAGCAGTGTTGCAGAACTCTTAAATCCAATCTCCAGGATGCATATTCCGAGACTCTTTGACAACTCTAAAATTTACACCTTGCTCTGCAATGCTAAGATCTGAATCTCACAACCTTAACCTTAGCCACGGTTAAAATGCCAGTGGGCAAATCTCAGCTTTAAAGGTCTACTTGATAAGGTTTTTTTAAAAAGTGTGTCAAGGAAGACATGCCCCTGAATCTGCAAGACCAATTGATGATAGAAACCATATTATGGAGTTTTCCTGGTAAGATTTGTCCAGAGGGGGGTTGCCATTGCCTTCCACTGAGGCTGAGAGTGTGTGACTTGTCTAAGGCCACTCAGTGACTTTCCATAGCCAAGTGAGGATTCAAACCCTGGTCTCCTGGATTCCTAGACCAAAACTCAAACCACTACACTGCCCTGGCTTTATGCTGAACAATCAGGAAATTAAAAAATTAAAAAAAATTATTTAAAGCCATATGAGTGGTGATCATGAAAGCAAAACAGAAAACTTCAGAAAGCCTCTGTACAAGAGAGGAACTGTCTGAAATGACTACTCCCAGGAAAGTAAAGTTATGTTCTTATTGTTAAACAATGAGGAGGAAAGAAGGAAGGAAGGAAGGAAGGAAGGAAAGAAAGAAAGAAAGAAAGAAAGAAAGAAAGAAAGAAAGAAAGAAAGACAGACAGACAGACAGACAGACAGACAGACAGACAGACAGACAGACAGAAAATGCTCAGCACTTTGGTGTGACTCACTAATGCCTTCTTGATGTCACCAGTGTGGGGCAGCAGCTAGAGCGTTGCAGTGGACTTTGGGAGATGTGGGTTCAAGTTCCTTTCTTTGGGTGATTTTGGCACAGTCTCTCTCTCTCTCAATCTGACCCACCTCCCAGAGTTCATCTGAGGACAAAGTGGGGAGAAGGAGGGGAGCCATTTGTGCTGTGTGTAGCCTTGAGCTCTTCAGGGGAAAGGTGGAATGCAAATACAGTCAGCTGTCCACATTTGTGGGTTTCACTTTTGCGGATTTGATTATTTATTTGATTATTATTTGATTATTCAAGGATTTTTTTGCTGCCACCTCTGCTGCCTCCCTATGCCATATTTGATAGGGACTGCAAGCCTTGTGAGACCGAGAAGCTGCAGAGGAAGCTTGTAAGTCCCCATTAAAAAAATGGTGTGAGGCAGCACCAGAGGTGGCAGTAAGCCCCACCAGCCAGCCACTTCTGCCTTGTGAAGGAACTCTGATGCCTCAAAGGAATCCATGGGGGGTTGAATATGGTGATCATATCTTTTTGTGTTAAATATGGGTTGGGAGGGCCTAGAGTTATTCATGTTTTTTTCATTTTCATGGAGGTCCTGTGCCCCTAACCCTAGCAAATGTGGCGGGTTTACTATATAAATAAATGCAATCTCTACATCTTGGCACTGACTGTAAATATCAGGTAAACAGTCCTGTTCATATGGATATTGGTACTTGCTCTCCATCTGCCCCACGCTTTGCTGCAAAGGATGTCCTTGCCTCGCCAAGGGGGCACATGGAACTCTGCTAACCATGACTGCCCCCTCACTCTCTTCTGTGCAACCCATGCTCATTCTGTGGCTGCCCAGCGGAGGCTGGCATTAGCTTGGGGCGCTCTCTTCCAAGGGAAGTACCGCAGTCAGTTTGCCTCTTTGGATAAATCCACTGCTCTATTAATAGCCGGCTCTGCTAGCGGGGAGCTGGGATTGGGCCGAGGGGAAGGCAGGGGAGGGAGAGGCAAAACGGCTGCCTTGGACCGCTCGGGTGTTGGCCCCTGGGAGCAACATCCTGCACCAGTGGGGAAAGAAATCCAAACACACAGCCCTTTTGTGCTTCAGTAAGTTAGTCTTTAGTGTTTTAGTTAATGACTGTTCTGTGTTTTAGTTAGATACTAATACTGTGTTTTAGTTTCTTTTCTTCTTTCTGCTTTCCCTTTTTCTAAACGTATGTTTGATTGTGAATTAGACTATTTATTAGACAACTAAAAGACTGTTTATTAGACCACTATTTATTAGGCTACTAATAAATAACTTGGGGGAGGAAGAGAGGTTCAAACACGCAGAAAGGACCTCCCCAAAAAAGTAATTGTAAGAGGCAGGGACAGAAACAGGATTCACAAAACAGTGCCAATTATAATCTCTGGCATGAACTTTGCTACCAGCTAACAAGGAAGAGTGTGGCCAAGGCTTGGAAGCAGATAGGACAGCAAAAGTTGCATATGAAATGCGCTTGCCCACAACCAGGCCTGCCTTCCAGCCCCCGAAAATTCCTCAAAAGGTTGCTTCTAGGATAGTCCCCGGTCCTCTCGGAGGGTTTCCCGTTCCACCTGGGTGAGTGATCATGTTGAACAAAGTGAGGCCTTTTGTTTAAATGACTCATCCAGCCTTCGGTTTCCTTGATTGTCACATAATGATTCTCCTGACATTTTTTTTTTCTTTTCTTTCTTTTTCAGGTGCCGTTATCAGCACAAAATTGGGAACACCCACTTAAGAGTCGAAGTCTAAGCCATAACCCAGGAGTGGGCATCATGCAACCTTCAAAGTGTTGTTGGACTACAGCTCCCCTCAGCAATGGCTAAGGCTGGCTGGCTAAGGCTCATGGGAGGTACAGTCCAACTCCAGCTGGAGAGCCCCACTACTCCCATCAAGGTGAGGTTGAGCAGAAATTTGCAGACACTGTGTAGAAGCTAACTGATTTGTGAAGATGTAAAATGTAGAAATGCTGTTGCTGTTGTGTGCCTTCAAGCTGTTTCCAATGTATGGCTACCCTATCATGAGATTTTCTTGAGAAGATTTATTCAAAGGGGGGTTGCCATCGTCTTCCTCAGAAACTGCGAGAGTGTGACATGCCCAAGGTCAGCTGGTGACTTTCCATGGCTGAGCAGGGACTCTCCTAGAGGTCTGTTTCAACACTCAAATTGCTACACCATGGTGGCTCTATAAGCACACGAACAGTGACTACCATTTAAATAGAAACACAATCTATCTCGGAGAGCCAGAGTTATGTAGTGGTTTCAGCACTGGACTATGACCATGGAGACCAGGTTCAATTCCCTGCTGGGGAGACTTTGGACTTTTTGTGCCTGGAAACCTCTCTCTCCAGGGCATGCAGCTATGCCTCCTGAAGCTGGTTTTGCAGCCTTAAAGTCTAGAACAGATCGCTCAGTCAGTCAGATTTGCAGTGAAGGCCAACTCAAGCCATTCTGCTGCCTGGGGCAAGGGACAAGATGGCGTATTTGTTGTTATGTGCCTTCAAGTTATTTCTGACTTATGGTGACCTAAAGTGAACCTGTCACAGGATTTTCTTGGGCTGAGAGTGTGTGACATACCCAAGGTCACACAGTGGATTTCCATGGTTGAGTGGAGAACCAGGGTCCTGGTCCAGCACTCAAACCACTGCAACACGTGGGCTCTCAAGATAGTCTATGCTCTTCCATATATAAAAGCTGACTGCCTGGTAGATAAATATGCTTCAGTACAAAAGAAGAGAGAGCCACCATGATGAGTGTTGGCCTATGTCTGAGTGTTGGCCTATGACCCTGGAGGCCAGGGTTCAATTTCCCATTCAGCCATGGAAACCCACTGGCTGACCTTGCACATGTCACACATGCTCAGCCTCAGGAAAATACTATGATAAGTGCACCTCAGGGATGCCAAAAGTTGGAAATGACTTGAAGGCACACAACAACAAGACTAATCTGGGCAAAACAGTGATCAGCTGACTATATTTGTGTGCTCCCCAATAGGCTGTCCTGTTGGAATTTGCTGATGGGCCACATCAAGGTCTCTGCTAGCCCAGTTTCCACCGGTGATCTTATTTTTCAACTGGAACTGCCCTGAACAGCTCTTCAAATGAAGTACTCCTTCAGCCAGGAGGCTGTTCCTAGATAGCCCTTTGAAAAGAGCAGATGTGAGGAAGCTGTGGTCCTCCATGTGTTGTCCAACATGCACTAGTAGTCTCAGGCACTACAGCCAATGGTAGGGGATGATGGGACCTGCAGTAAGCCCCATCTAAAGCACCACCAATCCCCCACCTTTGAAACAGTACTCTCTTGCATGGCCATCCTCCAAGCTCAACCCCTTCAAAGAAGGGAAATTTAAAAAAATGCAGCAAAATACAAAATCTTTTCTTGAAGATCAAGGTACTCAAATAAAGGTTGGTGCTTGCTTACATTCGGGGAAAATAGATTCTCTGTGTATGATGAATACCCAACTAAACTCTCCTCACCTCCAGGCAGCTGTTTTTCAAAGGAGCCTGGAAAGATGCAACAGACCACACGATGCAGGATCGCCTTTGAAAAATGAGACTTCAGAGGGTAATGTGTGTGTTCAGAATCACATTTCAAGCTTGAACCCTAGCCTGAACTCCACACGCACATTCAAGCAGAAAGATGTAACACAACAGTGTACAATGCCTCCCTGGAGGACTGAGAGATTGCTGCGTAAGTTCAGGTGAATGGGTGGGACAGTCTTCCAGATTTCACATTTAAAGATCACCCTGAATCTGTCACCCTGCTTGTGATTTCAAAGGGAGTTGGCTAAAATGCTTAATAGATTGTAATTAGATCTCTGAAGTGAAACCTCTCAGACTTTATACCTACCAGTTGTATGGATTTCTAACCGATCTGCTCCCTGAATACAGGATGGATAATATCTGTGAGGCAGTACAATAAATGTAAACACACTGGTTTGGAGGGGTGCTGTGGGTCATTGTCAGAGGTTGGAAAAGTTACTTTTTGTGGTTCACAATTTCTACTGGGCATGCTGCCTGAGGGCTTCTGGGAGCTGTGGTCAAAAAAGGTAACCTTTTCAAGCTCTGCACAGTGATAGATTGCATGCTTTGTATATAGGAAGTATTAGTATTCAATATTCTGGATACAAAATACATTCAATATTCTGTATACAGAATATATTCTGTATTCTGTAAACAGAATATAGAAATGTAAAAACAGACCTGTTGTATTAGAGCAACAGTTGATCTAGTCAGTGGTGGCTGGTGGTTCTGATGTCATTGGGTCACTGCATATGATGAGTTTAGTCTGAAATTTAAAAGGTTTAACGGACTGATGATGTTGAAACTATTTTGGGGATGGGCTTCTTGGGGATGAGCTTCTATTTGGCTCCTTTAAAGTTTAGAGTAAAATTTTGGAAGTGCTCTCCATGGTGCTGAACCCCAACCTCCAAAAGGTTCAGGACCTTGGATAGCTACCTTGAAGTTTAGTCCAAAATCTGGAATGACCACACTGATTCCGACATGGAAGCCAGTTGCTGTCACTGGATCTAGTCCAGCATTCTGCTCCTGCATTGCCCAACCTGCCAGCCCAATGGGAAACTTGGAAGAGTATAATCGCACTCTTGCTTGTGACGCCTAGTAACTGGCATTCAGAAGAATATTGTGGTTGACAGTGAAGCTAATACATAGTCATCATGACCAGCTGCAGGTGACAGGAAAAGTTTTTCTCTTAGAAAGCTGCTGCCAGACAGAGCAGACAACACTGCTCTGTATTTTTCAGAGCAGAGACAATACTCAAAACACTGAACCCTACTCAGAGCAGTACTAACTACCACACCACCCTGAACACATTTGATTATGGTTGATTTCAGAAGGGGATCAGGGTTGGGCCTGGTTAGCACTTCAATGGCAAACCAGGAGGGAAAGTTACGAATCTCCAGGTAGGGCTGAGGAAGGACCCTCCCTGAAACTCTGAAGAGAAGCTACTGGTCAAAGTTGCCAATGGGTGGGTTGGACCAATGGTCTGACAATATAAGGAAGCTTCTTATGTGCATTGGGATAGACGGCCAAATAGTCTGGGCATTCTATGTTCCTAAGCTTTTAAAAAGTGGAAAGAAAAACCATTAAGAAAAATGTTCTCTGCCTTATCATCCTCGGTCCAAATGCTCACCTAAGTTGGAATGAAAACACTGCTTGCACAGAGCTGATTCGTAACACCAGTCCCCTGTTTGAAACATCACACATAAATGTCTCTGTACATTAACAGCTAACTGATAAGAGGAAGGCTTATGCTATAATTCAAGGATGGGCAAAGTGTGGCTCACAGGCCACATGTAGCCCTAGGGTCATTTCTGTGGCACCATAGGGCTCCCCAGAAGACATTTTTTTGTTCACTCTGAAATGCCCCAAAATGATTGCTAGGGGATGTGGAGAGCATTTGCACCATGTTTGGAGCCTCCCGGACAACATTTTGAAAAAAAAAATCAAAGAAAATTTAATTTACCTCAAAATGCCCTCTGAGGTATTCAAGAAGGCTCCAAAGCATGACTCCATGTTCCCCTACAGAGCATTTGGGGGCAGAAAATACATATATGATTTTATGGTGGGAGCAGGTGCAGTGGGGGCTATGACCCTCCAAGTTCTCCTGGACAGCTCATGTGCCTCTCCCCAGACTTCCACAGTTTCCCACCCCACTATAACTTTATCTGTAATAGCCTAATTTGGGAGCAGATTTTACATATTCAGATATTCTCTCTTCCTTTTTCTCTCATGCATACACACACAGACACCCATAGACACACAGACACCACTTCAGTCTTAAGTAATACAGTCCAAGAAGGACTTTATCTTCTGTATCATTCATCTTGTATTGGACCTGTGTAATGTAACAAGTGTAAAAAGTTCTCACTAAAACAAGAAGAAAATAATGTATTTCACTCATAAACATGTGCTGGAAGTGTGTGCGTGGGACAAATAATCTGCAAGCCATTTTTAAAAAAGTTTAACCATCCTAATTATGATTGTGTAGCTTAACATGTTACAAGGGTATTAACAGGTAACTGAACTGCATTAATTTTCAATGTGTACTCATGCATGGGCACAGAAGTCAAACTGACTCATAGTCCCACTGGGACAAATTTTCCTTCCAAACACATGCGCTCCCTCCATGCCCAAAGGCCCAAAGACACACCTGTTCATCACAAGGCATGTTCCTTGCTACCTCTCTCCTATTAATGGAGAGGATAACTCAAACATACACACAGGGATGTACAAAACACAGATACCACTCACAAACCATACTGGAATATGGTGTAACCCATACTGGAATATCCACATATAAGCTGTGTATCTATGTCACCACTTTTTATGCTGTTGCTTAGAAGGTATCTAAGGACCATGGGATCTGAGAGCACCAGAGTGGTGTAGCAGTTTGAGCTATGTTGGACTATAACCCTGGAGACCAGGTTTCAATTTTCCACTTGGCCATGGAAACCCACTGGGTGACCTGGGGCATGTCACATGCTCTCAGCCCCAGAAAACCCTATGACAGGTTCACCTTAGGGTTGCCATAAGTTGGAAACAACTTGAAGACACAACAACAACAAACAACAACTTGTGTGACTCCCTGCCTAAAATAACCAGGTGAGAGGCAAACTTGAAGTTCAAAGTTCTCACCTCCTCTGGCATGAAAGAATGTCTCTTTGTATTCACTGTGATTGCTCCATCCTAATCATCTTTTAGCATAATATGGCTAAAGCAGCCTATCCCTAGGGGATGCAGTCAAAAGCTGAGACATCTTGAGGCACCCAACTAACAGCAACCTTAGAAAGGTAGACACATGCAAAGAACTTGAATCCACCTCAGCAAATGCTCCATACATTCACGCTAGAGTTGTGTGAGCGGCACGGAGAAGGGCTGGCACGTGCTGGTTGGCGCTACTGCTCTATTGTGTCCCTACCAGCTAGCTCCACCCACTCTATGGTGTGCCCGCCATCGGGCTCCACCCCTTCTGCCAGATAGCTCCACCCCCACTGTATCCCTGCTGGCTGGCTCCACCCACTCTGTTATACCCCTACCAGCTAACTCCACCCTCTCTCTGTGTCCTTTGCTGGTTGCCTCCGCCTCCTTCTATTGAAGAGCTTTCCAAACTGTGTATCGCGACACATTAGTGTGTCAGCTGCAGTGTGTAGGTGGTGTGTTGCTGCTGCCACCCCAGACCAAAAAAGACCCTGGCAAGGGTGGTGGCAGGCCCACCCTAGATATGCCTCTGGGTACTGCACATGCGTAATCAGATTGAAACAGTGAATGTGAATATGAAAATGTGCGGCCGCTGGACAAAAAACCACCTATCCATAGGTGTGTGCCACGTGGGATTGTTTTCTCATTTTATCACTGCTGGAGTAGAGTGCTGGTGCTGTCATTTTCATGTTTAGCTACTTAAATTGCAGTTGAGTTACCCCTAAAATGGATAAGTTTCTAATTAAGAATTGCATTTCTTGTAATTTTGTTATTACAGTTTATATACGTATCTGTATCTCTTATAAGGGGTTAGTTTAACCGTTGGTTTGCTAGTAAAACTGAATTACTGTGATGCGAAATGATGCGTGTATAAAGCATGTCACCAACACAAAAAATTTGGAAAGCTCTGTTCTATTGTCTTTCTGCTAGCTGGCTCCGCCCCTTCTGCTGCGTACTTGCTGCTGGCTCCACCTACTCTGCTGTGATCCCGACATCTGGCTCCACCCCCTCGTTTAGATCCTTACCGGTTAGCTCCATCCCCTCTGTGTGTCCTTTGCTGGTTGGCTCTACCTCCTCTGCTGTGTCGCTGCCAGCTGGCTCCGCCCTCTCTCTTGCGCCCCTAGCCGGCTGGCTCCACCCGCTCTGTTTTGTCTCTGCTGGCTGGCTATGCCCACTCTCCTGTCTCCCTGCTGCCTGACACCCAGCTGCCCTCCATATAGTGGGACTGCATGTCTGAAGCAAGGAGCTTGCTGTCTTTTAAGACTTCCGCACTAGGCTGTTATAGCGCTATGATTCCACTTGCAACATCCTATGGAATCCTGGGGTTTGCAGTTTCGGGAGGGATGGCCCCTCCCGAAACTGCAAACCCCAGGATTCCATAGGATGTTGCAAGTGGAATCATAGCGCTATAACAGCCTAGTGCGGAAATGCTCTTTGTGTAGGCCAGCTATACCATTAGGTAGGCTCAGGGAACAGCCTCAGAGAGGTGATGCTATTCAGTAGCAACTGAAACCCTCTGGCTGTTCTTCCTAAGACCCTCTTGAGCAACGCTCTCAGTTGGAGAGCAGAACTGCGTGCAGTGCCAGAGTTATGCATAAGCTACAGTTTACAGTGAACCATTATAGTGGACCTGGGCACCAATTTTATGCCCCAGATTTCCCTAGGAGCCACACATCCCATCTAAAATGCCAAGAAATCGTCACCAGCACCAGCACCAGCACCAGCATCAGCTCCACTTCCGGCTTTGAAAAAAATAAGTATTGTTGCACTTGGAGACTTCCAGGAAGGGCATCTCACCTGGGTTTTGGTGGCCAGGTAAGGAGAGTTCTGTGGAGTCTAGAGGATTCAAGGCCACAAAAATAGCCTTGGAAACCACATATGACTTAGGAAGCCATGCGTGGCTCCAGAGCAATTCTTTGCTCACTGCTGGTTTAAGGTCTCAAACGATGTTGTTGCTACATGGCTTCAAGTCAGCTCCAACTTATGGCGACCCTTTCCGAGGATTTTCACAGCAAGATTTATTCAGAGGTTTGCAATTGTCTTTCTCTGAGGCTGAGAGAATGTGACTTTCCCAGGATCACTCAGTGGGTTTCCATGGCTGAGGGGGGATTTGAACCCTGCTCTCCTGGAGTGCAACAGTCAAAACTAGTAGACCACCTTGGCTTTCTACAGATTATGAGTGACCTCTTGGAGAGCCAGTGTGGCGTAGTGGTTTGACCATTGGATGACTCTAGAGACTAGGTTTGAATCCATGCTCAGCAATGGAAACCCACTGAGTGATCAGTGTGGCAAGTCACACTTTCTCAGCCTTGGAGGAAATCAAAGGCAAACACCCTCTGAACAAATCTTGCCAAGAAAACCCTGTACTAGGTTCATCTTGGGGTTGCCAGAAGCTGGAATAACTTGAAGGCACACTACAATAACTGAATAAAAATAATCAGAGCAAAATGCTAAGTTTTGCACAATTATTAGCATAGTCTCTTTTGATTCTTTTCCCCCTTTGTTTGAAGTGTGTGTGTGTGTGTGTGTGTGAGAGAGAGAGAGAGACATTAAGATCCTCTAAAACTTGTCATAGCTTAAAACCTCACCATGTGCAACCCAGTCCTGACTGAGTGAATCATGTGGCTGAACTGCACCCTCTAAGCTAGTTTTCTATCTTCAGGCATGGTAGAAGAGCACTCCTCCTTCACCAGTATGGAAAGATCGTTCAGCGGTCAGGCCTGGCCTTCTGTATATGGAGAAAGAGAGTGCCATCTTTTCCTCTGCCTCAGGCAACACAATGTCTTGGGTTGGTTTCCATCTGCAGCATTATAACCCTACTGAAATCACACGAAGATGCAAGCAGGGCAATAGTGCCTACTCCTTGTGGCTCTGTGGTCAGTGGGGCAGCCAATCTGCCTTGGGGTTTAGTGTGAACTTCAAAAAGCTTTCCAAGGTGCTGAACTCTTTGGTGGACAGGATTCTGAACCCCAAAGAGCTTCTTTAACATCATGACTACAACCCAGGGCAGATTCAGACATTGGCGCCACTGGCCACCACCAACTACAAGCCCATCCTCCTTCAACATGTGGCTGGGGCTTCTTCTGAGAGGGGAAGCTCAAAATATTTGGATGGCTAGAGATTCTCCACTCCTTCTGCAGCCAAAGGGAAAGATCTTTGCCTGACAGCACCGGCCTCTCAGATGGAAGATGGAAGAAGTGAAATCTAATTACCTACAGTCATATAGTGGAGCCAGGGCACACTGGATCCAGATGCAAAGATGTTTTAATTACCAAGGATCATGACCATGATTGCTTGGTCCTGGATGAGCAACTAAGGTCCATTAGTTCTACAAAAGATCTGGTCTGAACACCCTATCCCCCTGGCTTTGATATTTCCCCTGAGCTTACACAAAATCCTCACAGCATCTAGGGGGAAATGGATTTTCCCACCATCAATGTATTTATCTGAGCTGTCTCCCAGCCACAAAGCATTGTTGTGATGCCAAGTATTTTGGAATGGCTTTGTCCTGGATGAGCAAATACCGGTAAGACCCATTAGCTCTACAAAAAACCTGGTCTGAACAGAGATGAAAATGGCTAGAATTGTTTGTTGGGGGATGGATCAACGCAACTGGTGCCTGCATTTTTGGACTTGGCCTGGAAGCATGTGGCATGTCATGGAGAGCATCTCCACCTCAAAATTTATCACTGTACCATTACTGGTATGAGACAGAATTTTATGTCTCAGAAAAGTCATTGCCTGCTCATGATTACAGGAATTTTGCCTCTTTAATATTGGCATTCAGTACTGGACTGACCAAATGGGATCTCTTTGTGTCATTTGTAGAAGGATACAACACCAGATCCTGTCTGATCTTGGAAGCTAAGCAGGGTCAGCCCTGGTTGCTACTTGGATGGGAGGCTGCCCACAAATACCAGGTGTTGTAGGCTCTGTTTCAGAGGAAGGAACAGGGAAAACTACCTCTGAGTATTCCTTGCCTAAGAAAACCCTACGAAATGCAAGGGTCCTTCATAAGTTGGCAGGTGACTGGAAGACACATGCACACACACACGCAACATTTTAGAGGCAATGTGGTGTCCCAGGAGAAAAACAGCAGGGCTGTACAGGAAAAAGATAAGGAAGCTGATGAAAACTGTATTCACCTTAGGCAATATTTCCAATGATAGAGTTGGCCCTACTACACTCAACTCCATTATGAGCTGAACACTATTTGTCTCTGGACCAATAGCCCTTTTAACAGTCTGCTAAAACTCCTAGATCCTTTTTTATAGGTACTTTTGTTACTCTGGATGTTCTGCATGTGTGCATCTGATTTTTGCCTAGCTGTTGCTTGTTTTCATCAGGACCATATGAGAATTGAAGATCTATTTTTTTCCAACCTTGCTTGATCCTGAAGCACAAATTCAAGGATAGATAAGGATGGCCACAGATGACCTTACCCCTTGTTCTGCAGTTTCTATTTTCCCGTCACTTTACTCGTCCTTTCCCCAAACACAGAACTCATGTTCAGCTTCATTCAGGAACCTGGCAGAAGAGAAAGATGAAGAGTTTCCTTAGGGAAGAGGGGCTAACTGGTTTTGAATGGTAATTTCCATCTTTTCAGCTGTCACTTGACTCACACTGAGAGTCAGTGTGGGAAAGCAGACTGGGGCTTGAGTTCAAATCCTCACTGAGTCAGTCTCTCTCTACCTCAGTTAAGTGACCTCAAAGAGAAAGATGAAGGGTTTCCCTGTGGAAGAGGGGCTAGTTGGTCTTGGATGGTGATTTTCATCTCTTCAGCTATCACTTGACTTACACTTAGAGTCAGCATAGTGAAACAGTTCAGAGTATGGGATTGGGGCTTGAGTTCAAATCCTCCCCAAGCCAGTCTCTTTCTACCCCAGCTAACCTGCTTCACAGGGTTTTTGTGAGAATAAAAGTGGGGTGGAGGAAAGCCACACACACACTACCTAGAACTCTTCTGAGGAAATGTGGGATACAAATAGTTTTCCAAATGTAATTGAGGAATAAAACAGAAATTTAAAAAATTAAAGGTTCATCAGAGAGAGAGAGAGAGAAAGAGAGAAATAAACCACACGAGCATGATCTGTGGGTGAGACTGCAGAACAGTGGGGTGGAGGGCATAATGCTGACCAAGCCCTAAGCCACATTTCTCTCACTTCCATGAACAACAGCAAGTTAAGAATATCAACAAGAGCCAAGACTAGAACAAATCCAGCATAGTCAGATCCTTGGACTATCTAGCAGCTGTTTTGGCTTTCAGAGAGATGTCCCCCCGCCCCTTCAGCGCTGCCCTGGCAAAATTCAGAGCTGAACCTGGGATCTTTTGGATGCAAAGCATGTGATCTTCCACTAAGCTACTCTGGGAAGTGCACCCACAGGGTGAGAATAAAACAACATCAATCTGTTCTTTGTTCCCAGTGGCTGATATTTCAGGGTATATTGTCTCTGGACTTGGAAGTCTCATTTAGTTAAGATAGCTAAGAGATAGTGATAAGAGTTATCCCTCCTGTTCAGTCCTTGTGGAAACAACAGAAATGGGAGACTCAGAAGCAAAACAGAAAATGGGGATCCCAGAAGCAAGGAAGTAACTTTTTCAAGCTGTGATGCAGGACACACTCTCTTGGTCTTCCCCCAAAGCCTACAGCACCCCAAAGAGCACCTGAATCCCCCCTCATCAGAAGATCTGCACATTTTGCATATCTCTGTTCAGAATTTGACTCTAACCTCTTAGCAGGATTTAGAAATGATGAAATGTGTATGTCTTCCAGGAGCCATAGTATTCAGAGCTGGCTCACACAGCAACAAAAGTTAGTGGACAGATGTGATGTTCGTGGCAGATATATCCCAAATGTGATGTGAAGGTAAGGAGAGGAAGCAATTGTTTGGAAAACACAAAGAGCAGACTCCCTACTAAACATTTACAAGGTTACGGACCATGTAACGTCACTGGCTGGTAAGTGAGAGCTATCTGGAGCATTGCTTTTCCTGGATAATATTTGGACAAATGAAAAACATCACAGCATCATCTTCAGGTTGAAACCATAATAGAAGAGAGCGTCAATGCCAATTAAATTCTGGCATGTCCTACAGTGACTTCTGTGAGCAATGTCAGTAGGAGCCAGGAAGACGTAAAGCAGATTTTCCAAACAAATAAAATAAAAAATGGTTTTGCATAGAAATGAAAAAAAAAGAGAAAACCAAGGCCGTGTCCGCACTAGACTGTTGTACTGTTATTATTCCACTTTCAACATCCTATGGAATACTGGGGTTTGCAAAGGCCCCTCCCTAAACTGCAAACCCCAGGATTTAGGATGTTGAAAGTGGAATAATAGCACTGTAACAGTCTAGTGCAGAAACGGCCCACGAGTATGAAATTGTAGGGCTTAATGTCAATTTACTTATTATTTAGCAGATTAGGGAGGGCTAAAAATGGGAGGTCTTGTTGCCCCCTCTGCTTTTTTGTGTAGTGTGGCTATGAAGGGGGGGGGGCGCTGAGGAATAAAACCAGAAAATGAGTGGTGAAAATTTTGGAAAATATTTCCCGATTCTGCTCCAGTCTCTTGTGACCCACTCCAAAACACATGCTTGCTATTTGCACAGTTCTTCTTCCACCACAGATCCCAAACACTCCATCCCTCTCAGACCAGAGGTCAACTTTGTAGGAGGGATTTCCTGCCTTGGCCAATTTGTTTCCTGTCCGGCATTCTCCCTCCATTCTCAGCCACACCTTCACTCCTGGATCCTATCTTCCACGCCCTGGCTGTATATATATCTTGGAGTGCAGGGCGTGGGACGTAGACTGGAACGCACCACACAGAAAGAGACGGCTAGAGAAGAGCTATTTAGGGCTTGTCATGTTCTAAGAAAGCCTGGAAGCGCCTTGCTTTGGCTCACAGTGGCTCACTTGCCTTCCATCTTGACGCTTGATGTCTATAACGTGCGCCCGCCACACCCACATGGGAGTATATGGATGTGAAAGGGGAGGGCTCATTCTTCTCAGCCGCCCACCAGACAGATACAAACTATTGAGGATGCCAGCTCCCTTGCCCTCCCCTCCAAGCCCGAGCTGCCAGCTCCACCCTGCCAACTTCCATGCCAGTGCCCGAAAGCAGCCAAACGATGGCAGAAGGAGCATCCTTCGCATGCCTCAGATGCCACTGTTACTCAGTCGGCTGTTACAGACACAAGGGGGCACGTGCCCCGCCATACAGCTGGGCAAACTCCCCCTCCTCATCGGGAAGGGGGGGTTGCACATGGGCTGTGCTACACAGGCAAGAGCATCTCCTTTCTCCCTTCACCATCAGAGGAGGAAAAAAATCCCAGCTCCACCCTATTACATTGCAAAGAGATTTCTCCTCCCCCCACTCCACTTACCCAGATTGTGCCCCCTTGTGCCACAAACGCAACGCTCCGTCACAGGCTTTCTCCCCTGGGTTCAGCAAGAAGCTGCCTCCCCCCTGCACTTCAGGGATCCCCAAGTCCCTCTGGTACAAACCTCCAGACAACACCCTCCCTCCCAAAGACACAGAGAAAAGGTCCTCTAGGGAGGGGCCGTACCATCTGGCAGGTCCTCTACCAGCCGAGAGGGCAGGGAGCTCAAGGGGTAGAGGGCTCCAGGAGCCCTGGAGTGGGTGGGTGGCATCGGAGGGACAGCTGGCTTTCTCTGTTGGCTCTCAGCATCCTTCCAGACAAAGGCCACCCAAGACAAAGGCAAAGGGAGGGAGGGAAGGAAGAAGGGAAGGAAGGAAGGAGGGAAGGGAGAAGGCTCAGAATGGTGTGTGTGCCTGTGCGGGTGTGTTGGAGGGGGGCCAGAGGGGGGGAGGAGGCGAGGGAAGATTGAGCCTACCTCGATGCAGAGGAACTTGGAGCCGGCTGGCATCCAAACGCGGGGCACCCGACTGGCAGGGGGGGCCAGGAGCTGGGGCAGTTGCATGGTCCCCACCTCCTTCGGCTGCTTCCACTGCCGCTTGTCGGAGGAGGCAGAGGCACATAGGCTCAGGCGCACGCACACACCCGCGCACACACCGGCTCGCTCGCTCGCTCGCTCGCTGGCTCTCCCCCGGGCACAGGCGCGCGCGCACACACATGCACGGCCGCGGACGCACACAGGCACACACATGCACGGAGCGGGCTGCGCCGCTGAATTCATCACCGTGTCAGCCACTGGCAGGGATGGCTGGGGGAGGGGGTGGGCGTGGGGAAGAGAGATCCCAGCCTTGCCAAGGCAAGCGCAGCTGGCTGCGGGGGGAAGAAATCGCCCCCTTCCTCCCTCCCCTCCCCTCCCCTCCCTCTTTCTCTTGCAGCATCTCCACTCCGTGCACGGCCACCCTTTTGCAACCCCCCACCCTTTCTCAACAGCCCCCCGATCCCATCTTAATACTACTTCTGGGAGGCCAAGAAGGAGCTCGGCTGGGGGCCCAAAGCCCCAGGATGGATCAGGCCTCCAGGTCGCGGGTTGGACTTGGTACCCCCCTCCTCCCCTCTTTTCAACCACCCGGCCAAATCCAAACGCTGTCCCAAGGAAATCAAGGTTCAGAATTGGGGGGAGGGGACGAGATCCCTGCCAACCCTGCATGGGCTTTGTTGTCGTTTCGATGAACATCAACAAAGCGGAATTTTAAAGAGAAAAAAATTGAGGATGCTTTAGGAAGCCTCCAGTCGACAGATGATGAGGGAGGAGGGACAGGGAAAGGAAAGCAAGGCAGTCAGTGACAGCGAAGGGGATGGTTTAAAAGCAGTGACGCTGGTGGAAAGTAAGGCATCAACAGCTACTGTGGTTGTAATGGCTTTGTGGAACCTCCAGTAGCCGAGGCAGTATATCTCTTGATACTAGAGTCTCTTTCACATCACACAATTCTGGCATTTGGACACCGGTTTAACTTCTGCGGCTCCATCCTACAGAATCCTGGACTGTGTAATTTGGTGAGGCGCTGAGGCTCCCTGGCAGAGAATTTTTAATGCCTCACAAAACTACAGATCCCAGGAATCCAGTGAATGGAGCCATGGCATTTAAGAGTGGTTTCAAAGGGCTATTAATTGCACAGTGTGAAAGAGATCCTAGCTGTTACAGAACAAAAGTAATTACACATATCCAGAGGGCCAGGGTAGTGTAATGGTTTGAGTATTGGACTATGACCCTGGAGAGCAGGGTCTGATTCCCCACTTGGCCATGGAGGCCCAGCTTGGGTGCATCACATACTCTCGGCTCCAGAAAACCTGTGATAGCTGGAGGGACACAGCTGTAGAATCCCAGTGGGCAACTGGTTGGCCATTCTAAGAACAGAATGGTGGACTTTGGTCTGATCCAGAAGGACTTTTGTAATGTTCCTATAAAGGAACATGGAACAAAAGCTAGGAGAGAGGGATTCATTTGTTGTTAATTAGGCTTATGGCCACCATAGTAGGGAGAGACCTCCAAGTTGCCGCATTAGCCCTGCTCAGGTCTTGCAAAGTCAGAACTGTGGCTTCCTTGACTGTGTCTACTTCCTTTTCTCCTACTGCCTTCTACCTTACCAAGCAGTACTGTCTTTGCTAATGAGTCACGTCTTTGCATTATAAGTCCAAAGTACAACAGTCTCAATTCAGTCATTTTGGCTTCTAATAAGAATTCAAGCTTCGTTAGCTCTTGGACCCATTTATTTGTCTTTTTAGCAGCACAGGGTATCTGTAGAACTTTCCTCCAGCACATTTCAAATGAATTGATTCGCTTACTTCCAGCTTTCTTCACTGTCCAGCTTTCATACCCAGATATAAAGGGAGCCGTACCAGGTATTAAAACCCCATCCACTGAATGGTGGCAGATATTTTTGGAAGCAGGTACCTGCTTAAAGAGCACCAGCACAGCACTTTCTCAGGAGCCCCGGATTCAAATCTCCAGTCAGTCATGGAAATGTATTGATTGACCTTGGGCAAGTCATAGTCTCTCAGCCTTACAGGAGGGCAAAGCCAAACCTCCCAAGAATAAATCTTGCCAAGAAAATCCTATGATAGAGTCATGATAAGTTGGAGTTGATGTGAAGGTACATAACAACAGAAACAACAAACCTGCTTAAATCATGTTTTCAGGTTGTTGTTTGCTCTTCAAAAGCAGACTAGCTACTTGGGAGTCACAAAAATAAATATAAATGGAAGCTGTTTTTTTTCCCTCTTCTCCTTTCAGCTTGCCAAATTCCACTCAGGAAACAAAATGTGGGCCCTTGCTAGTGGGTTTGCAAGCATACAAGATGCACGTTGACCAAAGTGCCATCAAAGGGGACATTTTCAGTTTATCTGAGAAATTAGAATGGAAGACAAGGAGCTGCTGAAGAACCCAGAACAAGGGCATAAGATGCATTTGATAGCCTACCCTTAAAAGGAGACTTGGGGCCCATTGACATCACACAGTTATAGCACTATGGTTCCACTTTAACTGCCCTGAGCACATCCTAATGGGACGCATCCTGGCCTTTGAACTTTGTAGTTTGCTAAGGCACTTGGAGATCTCGGATTGAGAATTCTAAATACCCCTCCCTAAACTGCAAATCCCAGGATTTCACAGGATGCAACCATGGCAGTTAAAATGAAACAATAGTGCTATAATTGTGTATTGTGAAAAGGCCCTTGATAGTTGTGTGTCTGGATGACTTTCCCCCAGTTATTAATACCAGCAACCTCTTTGTACATTCATAGTCATGATGGGCAATAGGACTGGTCCAAAACGTTTTGCTGCCCAAGCTGGAACAGCAATGGAATTGCCCACCCATGCAAGTCAAGAGCCAAGGACCCAATGCCAGCCATGTTATTTTGGTACATGAAGGAAATAAATCACACAAGTGTTAAGCCTTCCCCTCTTAAAGACAACGCTGCCCAATGGTGGAGCTGGCCCTCCCAGATGATGAGAGGTCTTAAATAGCTTTGAGGACTGTAAAGAACAACAACGCATGTTACCTGTGATGAAAATGAAAGAGGCATGGAGCCAATGACCAGAGTTCCAGAGTCAACTTCCCAGTGTCAGCTGTGCAGTCTACTGAAATAAATGTTAAGGTAGGGGTGAGCAATCCTCCAAAAGGTGTTTGACTGCAACTCCAGTGTTCTCCATCATTGGCTATACTTGCTGGGGCTGATGGGAGTTGCTGTCCAGCCACATCTGGAAGGCCAGATTTTGCCTGATCTCTGTTGTAACAGAACAGTCCAGTTTGCCCTCTGACATGTGTGTCACCATTTCTGCACTGCCCTGTTATACTACTATTATTCCACTTTCAACATCCTATGGAATCCTGGGGTTTACAATTTAGGGAGGGGACTTTAGAATTCTGAGCCAGAGAGCTCTTTGGTCTCAGGAAACTACAAACCCCAGAATTCCACGGGATGTTGAAAGTGGAATAGTAGCACTATAATAGTGTAGTGTGGAAATGATCTTTATCCAAGTGTAGTTCTGAGACCAGAAAGTGGCAGGATGAGGCCTACAGCTGCCAAGGGTGTATAGTAGTGGAGAAGTCTAAGTGAATTTCTGATTCATCGGCCTCCATCCCATTCAGTGGTTTAGTGTTACATGGCTGAGCACTGTTCCTTCCCTACCTCCGCTTCCTCCAGAGCTGCTATTTGAAAGGACATGGCCATTTTTCCTCTTGTTAAAAACTAACCACATTATAGTTTTTCTGTCCAAGCCAACAATGACTTTCTTTTTCAGTGGGGCAGTAAGGCTTAGATAGGTTGACAGCAACATATTTGACTGCATGACACTGAGATGTGAAGACCTCTGGCTTTTAGTCCAAACTTTGAAGGAGCCATCCAAGGTCCTGAATCTTATCCCCCAAACAGGTTCAGCACCTTCAATAAAGCCCTTAAAATTTAGACAGAAACCCAAAGCCGTTTTGAAGCCCGACCAGCATGGGTGCTTCTGGCTCCCTTTCTGTGATCTTCAAGAACTGAGAACAAACTGAGGCAAAAATCTAGACTTCTACAAGAGAAATCCCTTGATGGATCACACATGCAGCTACATGTGCAAACACCCCGAGAGGAATTGACAACCTGAGAAAGCATGTGGGAAATGTCTCCTTTGAAAGTGCCCCCTTTTCAAAAAATTTCCTGCACAGACAGTGAACAGGCCAAGACAGAAGTCTTCCTTCAAGTAGTATGCTGAACATACCATATATAAAGCAGGATTAGTCTCAGAGGAAGGAAGTGTGAAAACTGGAGGAAAGAACACCAACAATTTAAGATATACAGAGGATACCGTACTACTAGCAGAAAACAGCAGAGACTTGGAATGATTACTGAAATCAAGGCAGAAAGTGCAAAGGCAGGTTTACAGCTGAACATTAAGAAAACAAAATAATGACCACAGATAATTTATATGACTTTAAAGGAGACACTGAAGACATTAAAATATTTCAAGATTTTCCATACCTTGGCTCAGTCATTAATCAGAATGGAGACTGCAGTCAAGAGATCAGAAGAAGTCTAGGACTTAGAAGAGCAGCTATGAAAGAACTAGACACGATCCGAAAATATAAAGATATATCATTGAAAACTAAGGTTGGGGCAATCCATGCCATCATATTTCTAATTTCTATGTATGGTTGCAAAAGCTGGACAGTGAAGAAAGCTGATAGGAAGAAAAGCGATGAATTCAAAATGTGGTGCTGGAGAAGAATTCTACAGATACTATGGACTGCTAAAAGGACAAATGAAGGGGTCCTGGAGCAAATCAAGCCTACGCTCTCCCTAGAAGCCAAGATGACTTAAACTGAGGCTGTCATTCTTGGGACATACCATGTGAGAAGACATGACTCACTAGAAAAGACATAATGTTTGGTAGGGTAGAAGGGTGAACCAGCATGATGTAGTGGTTTGAACATTGGGTTCGATTCCCTGCTCGGCCAAGGAAACCCACAGGGTGAACTCTGAGAGTGTCACACACTCTCAGTCCCAGAAAATTCCATGATAGGTTCACCTTAAAGTTGCCATAAGTTGGACATTACTTGAAGGCACACAACAACAGCAATAACAACACCACAAGATAGAAGGTAGGAAAAGAGGATGACTGCATTACAGATGGATAGACTCAATCAATCAAGCCACTCCTCTGAATCTGCAAGACCCGAGTGGGAGTGTTGATGAGAGTGTGACTTGGGGGCCCTGACTCCATAGGGTCACCATAAGTCAAAGTTGATTTGGTAGCAGTTAACAAGAAACCATGGTTTGCATTTACCCTCTGAACCAGAAATAGAAACCATGGTTTGAAGTAGTTTTGGATTTCTTGCAGTATGTTTTTTTCACTATACCCATCACTGTGCAGTCAACTTTCCACATTTGTAGGTTTAACTTTCACAGATTTGATTATTTGTAAATTCTACCAACCCCTGTCCCCTATCTCAAGTGCTTCTTTCCCAGGGGAACATTCCCTACTGGCAGCTCTGATCAGGCCACACAGCCCTTTATAAACCTGCCTCTGGTCCTCGTCCTCCTCCGCCGCCTCCTCTACCAGCCACTGCCTAGCTAGCTAAGGATGGTTCACTGCCAATTTCTCAGCAACACAAACTGCCTCCCAATCCCCCCCCCCGGCACAAAAGGCATTATAGCGCTATGATTCCACTTTCAACATCCTATGGAATCCTGGGGTTTGCAGTTTCGGGAGGGGCCAGCCGGCCCCTCCCAAAACTGCAAACCCCAGGATTTTATAGGATGTTGAAAGTGGAATCATAGTGCTATAACAGTCTAGTGCGGAAATGGCCAAGGAAGGAGAGAAGTGAGAGAGAGGAAACATAAGGCTGCCCTGCCGACCTTCCCCCTTTCCCTGGCCTTGTTTGGATCCTGGGTGCCCACTCTTCCCACCATGCCTCAGACCCCTTCCTACAGACACACACACCTTTTGACATTTGCAGTTTCCCCACTTTTGTGGGGGTCCTGCACCCCTAGCCCTAGTGAATGTGGAAGGCCAACTTCGTATCTTCATACTTTCAGAGGCCACTTTTACCAAAGGAAATAAGAGCCTGAGACAAACATGGGATATTTAAATTCTTTACTCAGCTTGGAGCTAGTGCTAGTGTAATACTCTCAAATCATGATGAACAGACTGTGTGTTCTTCCTGCCTAGCCTTTTTGATCTAAAACACAAATTCCATTCCTCTTGGTGTTAATCAAGTTGAAGTCTTAGGTGGGCACCAAACTTAATTCCTTACCAAGCCTTGAAACCAAGATGAGAAATTAGTTTCCTGCGCCAAGTAACTTCCAGATAGTGTAAAGATGGAATGGCAGGACAGAGGTGTACAGATCAATCCTACGTATCTATGTATATTTACTTGTGAGGCCACATCATCATCATCATCATCATCATCATCATCATCATCATCATCATCATCATCGCCATCATTATCATCTTTTTCCCAAAATTGGGCTGCATGGCAGCTTGCACTTTTAAAAAGAACAATACAGATAAAAACATACAAAGAGTGAATATTAAAAATGGAATTAAACTATTCAAAAGATTAAAAATGATTCAAAAACTATACTTAGGGCCTTTCTGCACTAGACTGTTATAGTGCTATTATTCCACTTTCAACATCCTGTGGAATTCTGGGGTTTGCAGTTCACTGAGGCCAAAGAGCTCTCTGGCTGAGAATTCTAAAGGGCCCTCCCTAAACTGCAAAGCCCAGGATTCCATAGGATGTTGAAAGTAGAATAATAGCACTATAACAGTATAGTGCAGAAATGGCCGTAGTCTCTACATTTCAGTGTCATGCTGTCAGAAATGTTGCTATCAACCTACTTCATTTTTTATCCTACTTCACGTGGGCTATGGATCCCCCCCGCTCCAATCTTTCAAATAAAGAATAAATCACCAGCAAAGCAATTACACTGAAATATATCAGCCCATCAAACATGCATTACAATTGGGAAAAAAAGATACTATTGTCAGCATTCACATCAATGTCTCTGCCAAAAATGAATAAAAGGCAACTGCATCATGGTGAAAGAGGGGTTTCCCTTCACACAAATCTTTCCTAGACGACTTCATTGGACCTCTGGTTGGAAACATACCAGATATTACTACCACCACCCCTACTGCTACTGCTGCTTAACATTTGTACAGCTCTTCCAAATGCTCACAGCACATGCATTATTGCAATCTTTGAATATTTCTGGATGACACTCTATAGCGCGATGATTCCACTTTCAACCTTCTATGGACTCCTGGGGTTTGCAGTTCCGGGAGGGGCCATCTGGCCCCTCCGGAAACTGCAAACCCCAGGATTCCATAGGAGGCTGAAAGTGGAATCATCGCACTATAAGAGTGTCGTGCGGAAATGTCATTTGTTGTTACTGTGTGCCTTTGAGTTGTTTCCATCTTATGGTGACCCTAAGGCAAACTGATGATAGAGTTTTCTTGGCAAGATTTGTTCAGAGGGGTTTGGCCCTTTGCCTCCCTCTGAGGCTGAGACAGTGTGATTTATCCAAGGCCACTCAGTGGGCTTCCATGGCCGAGTGGGATTCAAACCCTGGTCTCCAGAGTCCTAGTCCTATGCTCAAACCACTGCAATGCACTGGCTTATAGTTGCAATATTTACATTCTAAGTCAGCATTATTATCTTCTATATACAATCTAGGAGGAAAAGAGGCTCAAAGAGAGTGCTTCTTTAGGGTACTTGGTAAGCTTCATGGGGCAAATGAAGATATTTCTGCACTACACTGCTATAGTGCTATTATTTCACTTTCAACATCCTTTGGAATCCTGGGGTTTGCAGTTTAGGGAGAGGCATTTAGAATACTCAGCCAGTGAGCTCTTTGGTCTCTGTAAATTACAAGATCCCAGAATTCCACAGGATGTGGAAAGTGGAATAATAGCATTATCACAATGTAGTGCGGAAATGGCCATAGTCCAAAAAAGATGCTAGTCCAAGTTCTGCTCTAGATGTTGCTTACCCATTATGCTTAGCCATTAGCCACTGATTAGGGCTAATGGGAGTTTGAGTTCAGCAATGTCTAGAGACTGACAGCGTCTCCATCTCTGTCATTAAAACCCTGAAGATTACAGGATCACTCAAGAACCGCTCCCAGTCAGAGTGGACAGTGGAGAAGATACGTTTCAGTATGGAGTAGATTCATCATGATTTGAAGAAGAGTTCCTTCTGCTTCCATTTAAGCCAAGGGACGTCAACTCCCAGAGACTTGGGGCTGCATCAGATCCTTCTAGGACTCAGGACCGTACCTTCCATTTTTGCCCCT
Source organism: Ctenosaura bakeri (assembly GCA_948474755.1). NCBI lineage: Eukaryota > Metazoa > Chordata > Lepidosauria > Squamata > Iguanidae > Ctenosaura > Ctenosaura bakeri. The sequence continues at coordinate 352,672 of CAOLHI010000566.1, read as the reverse complement.
CCACGTCTTCAGAAATGGGAGAGTGTCGATACATTTCATTTTGCTCCCCCAAATGCTTAAGAATGCAACCTCAAAGGTAGCAAATGTAGCAAAAAGGGAGGTAGCACCTCGAAGGTTTTTTTTACGGAGAGGATATACTGGTTATTTTTGGAATAAAGCAAAAAAACAGATCCCTAGATTTTAGGGGTTATATGAGCATTCTGGAAGGGCTACAAAAAACCTTTAGTGGTCACTTATGGTCCATGGACCACACTGTTGTCAATCCTGACCTAAGCTAATGCCAGGACCCCATTTGGAGGGCATGTCTGGCACCCAAAAATATCTGGGCAGTATAATAAATATAACAAAAAAATGGCCATACAGCCATAAAATGCAATAAAAGACCATAAACTGCTGTCATAAAGCAGCGTTTAAAGGCAGTAAAAATACAGTAAGATGACAGACCAAAATGCCCAAACAGAAAAGTCTGCAATGGAAAAGATCACATCCTGTGGATCAGTAAGAATGGATGGAGCAAAGTCGGGTAGGACTAACAGGTGTAATTATTTGATTAAAATGAACTGTTTGCAACAAGGGTGGGAACCAATTTTTAGTTATTTGTAGTCTTTTTTGTTTGCTATAGTTTTGTTAGATGCTTGTAGATTTGTTATGTATTTTTTATTTGTATTGTATTACTAGGTATTTGTAGCTTCATGTATTGTTAGGTAGTGTTGCTATTTGTTCTTTTGTTTTTTTCTTGTTTAATAAAAAATATTTTTTTAAAAAAATAAATAAGCCAAGTTATGCTTCCCATCCCAGAGAAAAATAAACAGTTTAGCACTAACCACTTTTTAAAAATTACTTTATGTCAATCCAGACAAGTTCAGATGTTCTACCACCTTCTGCCATAGAAGGCTCAAGGAAATAGCCGGGAAAGTTTTTGAAACAGAAATTCCATGCCTGCTTCTCTGTCTATCTGCATTCGCTCCTCAGAACTCTAAAGTGGAACTGACAGGATGTAAACGTCTTCCCTCCAAATATCCAGTTCGGAGCAACAACACAGGACGCTAGAACTAGCATCTTGATCTCGGAACGGTTTTGATTTTAGGGAGGAAAAGTCCAGAGAGTGCTGAAAACTCTCCTTTCTATTCAAAGGTATTGAAGGACAATTCACAACTATTTATTTAACAATCCTGGTTTTACTGATAGGGAACTCAAGCGACATATAATTGGAGTGACAACTCTGGAGGGTCCGGAGACCATTTATAAAGATGCCAGTTCAGGATCATTCCAACCTCTGATGTTTCTGAGCCAACACTTGAGAGCTACGGATGGCCCCTAGGGATGAGCATGGTGCAGTAAGTACCAACCACAGTTGCTCATAGATTGTCATTTAAACACACACACACACACACACACATGCACGCACACACAGAAAATATGTTCATGTTCCAAAATTAAGACAAAAATCTTTAAGTGAAATGATAGGATTATTATGTCTCATCTTCTTATGAAGATGGGACAAGGAACACTTAGGACCTTTTCACACAACACATGGCATTCTTATAGTGCTATTATTCCACTTTCAACATCCTGTGGAATTCTGGGGTTTGTAGTTTACTAAGGCCAAAGAGTTCTCTGGCTGAGAATTCTAAATGCCCCTCCCTCTACTGCAAACCCCAGGATTCCATAGGAGGTTGCAAGTGGAATAATGGGACTATAACAGTATAGTACAGAAAGGCCCTTATAGTGGGCACTTGGTATCTGCCAGGGTTTGATTCCAGGATCCCCCATGGATGTCAAAGTTCATGGATGCTCAAATCCCATTATGTACAATAGTGTAGTAAGATGGCATCCCGCATATAAAATGGCAAAATCAAAGTTGGCTTTTTGGATTTTTTTTCTTTGAACATTTTCAAACTTGATTGGTTTAATCCATGGATACAGAATTCACAGATATGGGGGGTCAACTGTACTCTGGTCTACTTGTTTCTGGACAGAAGATGAATACAGAGCAGAGCAGAGGGTGAACCCTGGCACCGCAACAACTGGATGGGAAAAAGTAAGCTAACTAGGGCCATTTCTGCACTACACTATTATAATGCTATTTTCCCCTGGAGGGTCATATGGGGTCTGCAAATCACACATTGTCCCCCTTCCTCAGTCTATCTACTTTTACCCTCACAGGTCAGCTATACCATTCTGCCATGCTGTTGCTGTATGCCTTCAAGTCATTCCAACTTACAATTTGTTCGGGGGGGGAGGTTGCCATTGCCTTCCTCTGAGGCTGAGAGTGTGTAATTTCCCCAAGGTCACTCAGTGGGTTTCCATGGCTGAGTGGGAATTCAAACACTGGCTTCCAGAGTTCTTGTCCGATACCCAAACCACTACACTATGCTGGCTTTTACTGTGGCCATTTCTGCACTAGATTGTTATAGCGCGATTATTTCACTTTCAACATCCTATGGAATCCTGGGGTTTGCGATTTAGGGAGGGGACAGCCAGTCCCTCCCTAAACCGCAAACCCCACGATTCCATAGGATGTTGAAAGCGGAATAATCGCACTATAACAGTCTAGTGCGGAAATGACCAATGTCATGAAAGGGGGTAAAATGCCCAGCTATTTAGCTTGTTATTGTTGGATTTTCACTGCTTGGGAGAGATTGTTTGGGTGATTTTCCTGTCTCAGGTGCCTACTCACTTCAAAACTAGCAACAATATCACACTGATTTGGCAGAAAAAGACACAATTAGCCCTCCAGTGTTCCACTTTTTCAGCTGCTTTTAAAATGTCCCAGCTTCTCCCTACTCTCCCTTTCCCCTCAGCCGACTTGAATTGTTGCAAACCCAGTTCAAGATGCAAAAGCTTGCACTCCCTTAACTCAGTAGGCTCATGAAAAAGCAAACTGCTGCTTTTTCAAACTTTTGCCATCCTACTTGGCTGCATACGTCCCAGTTTCCATCTGTGAAATGTTGGAAGGAATGCAATGTGCTATCCAATACCACCCTGGCAAGCGAAGTTTAGTAGTTAAGAGTTTTAAACTGAGACATGGAAGATCCAAATTCAAGCCCCAAATTCAAGTCATGCTGCATTTCTGCACTACACTGGCCATTTCTGCACTACACTGCTATAGTGCTATTATTCCACTTTCAACATCCTATGGAATTCTGGGATTTGTAGTTTACTGAGGCCAAAGGGCTCTCTGGCTGAGAATTCTAAATGCCCCTCCCTAAACTACAAACCCCAGGATTCCATAGGATGTTGATGAAACTCACCGAATGACCTCTGTCTGGTTGCTCTTTTTCTCTAAGCCTGCCTTATCTCACGGGGTTCTGTGAGGATAAACAGAGGAAGGAGAGCCATTTACCCTGGTTTGAGTCTACCAGTAAAAAGGTGAGTTATAAACGTAAGTAAATTTTTTTTTAGCAAACTCAGGACAGTTTGCTGTTGCCATCATCGTCATCGTCATCATCATCACCATCATCATCACCAGCACCACCATCATATGACTCTGTCCCCCAAGGAAACAGCTGGCTCAGTGCTACTACCCTCCAGTTCAATACTGCTTTAATTGTTATGGCTTCATCCTACAGAATCCTGGGATCTCTAGTTTGATGGCAGAATACTCTAGAGAGTTCTAGTGCTCTTCAGGCTAAATAGGGGTTTCCTGTCTTTGCCATGGAACAGGTTTTGCCGAAACACCAGATGTGTTAAACTACAACCCCTACTATCCCCAACCGTCATGGTCAGGGGGTGATGGGTGTTGCAATCCAGCACATCTGGGAAGGGATGCTTGAGAGAAATGGATTGGGACAACTCCATCAGGAGTGACTGAATGTTGGGTAGAGTTCCAAAAGACTTCAAATGAGAAAGCCATCACCCCTCCAAGTGTAGAACGAAGCTTCGGGTGAATTGCTAGCAGGCTGACGGCCAGGAGGAGAGGAGGGTCATATGAGGAGGCATTCCCCCAGAACAGGAGGCCCAAATATGCACTGTGGATAGGGTCGTTGCAGCCAGCATTTTGTTATCTTGCCTCAAGTAACCTCAATTCTACTTAATAGGCTCTTTAAATTAGCATACCTAAACGAATTATGAAGCGAATGCAGTTTAAAGGAATTAAGTTATGCAAATGAAGTGCCCATCAGCACCTCTCTTGTGGCACTGGGGACCTTAGCAACATCTTGAAGTGCAGGGCGGACTCCACCCTTGGCTCCAGGAAGCCTTCCAGATACTGTCAACTGTAACTCCCTTCCTCACCATGGACTATGTTGCCTCGGTCTGCTGGGCCTTGCAGTCCAACCAGTTCTACACGGTTGCATGATCCCCACCCTTTCTTTCCAGTATTATTTTTCAATCGTTTAGAATTTTCAGCTGGAGAGTTCTTTGACCTCAGTAAACTACAAACCCCAGAACTCCATACGATGTTGAAAGTGGAATAATAGCACTGTAACAGTGTCATTCAGAAGGGACCCAAAGCAATATAAAGAAGATTCCATTCCTTGGTCCAGCCACAGGTTCTGTACAGCTTTTTGCTAACAGGCACTGCCATAATACAGCACAAAACACTGCAAAAGGTCCAAGGCAGAAGCAATAGCAGAGTTTCCAGAAAACAACTTTTTCTATCTGAGGGAGAAGTTACATTTTTGGACTACAGCTTCATACTGCTAAGGGGTTCTGGTCTGTTGTTTCTTGTTGTGTGCCTTTGGATTGTTGCCAGTTTATGGCAACTCTAAGGCGAACCTATTATGGGGTGTTCTGGGGCTGAGAATGTGTGATGCACCCAAGATCACTCAGTGGGTTTCCATGGCCAAGCAGTGAATGGAACTCTGGACTCCAGGGTTGTAGTCCGACATGGAAACCACTATGCATCTCTGTCTCTTCATCTGATAGGTGTAGTCTCCCAAATGTAACTTTCCCAAAGTCTGACCTATATAGTAACATTTAATGCAACAGCTTGGAAACAGTGGAATGACAATCAAAGCAAACCACAATCAGCTCAAAAGTACAAAGGCAAACTTTTCAAATAGGCCAATAACCACAATCAAAGCAATAAAACCACAATAACGGCAGTGTGAAAGGCACACCTTCTGCCTCAAAATGATTCAAACGCATACACCCCAAAGAGCTTTAATGCACCACACTTATAAATTCTAGCTAATTGCTTGTTGACCATTGGTGTGGTCAGGCTCTTAATGATGGGGACAGCTCCATTAACTCTCACAAACAACCAAAGCTCCAGGCAACATATTCAGGGGTAGCTGTGTTGGCCTTTCTGCGAAATACAACAATATCCAAAATCCACCAAAGACCAAAATCGTTATTGGCCAACCGAAATGCACAAAGTACATCATGCAAGCTTTCAAAGCGCCACTGGCTTCTTCATCAGGTGAAAGATGTTTTTAAAATCATACAGGGAAGGAAAGGTGACGACGATAAGGTTACAGCCTACATTTTGTATCAGATATTGCTTCTATTGTAGTTCAGTTGGTCTGAAGGGATCTCAGTGTAGCCATTCCCCTTCTTGGCTATAGGGATCAGGGACAAAGGGCAGTTGTCATGCCCTAGATAACTTGCAATCGGCAAACTCCATTCTGAGGTAGACAGTTGCGTTTATTTGTAGAAAAGCAAGCAGCACAGCACATTTCTTTTGATGTTACTGAGACTAAAGCATACCTGGGGTTCACAGGTTTAGATTGCCTCTAAGGTTTCTTCCACGTCAGGAATTCTGTAATGCTACGATCCTCAAAAGCTGCTGCTAGTCAGAGAGCAGGCAAACTGGGTTACATACATCAGAATCCCTGATTTGCAGCTCTGGACATTAAAGGACAACAGAATGGTGATTTTGCCAGAGGTGTGCTCCATCCCACTTTGAGGCCCAATCCATCAGTTGAAGACTAATATTTGAAAGCATTTCTTTCCTGCACAAGCATTCCCACCAGACCAGAGCGTGTTTTATTACAGAAATCTTCCACCGTGCAGCAACCGTGGCTATTCTTCTCTGCAGGGTGGTTAGACATTTTTAAAAAATTTTTCCTGCAGATGGCAATGTGGCTTAAAGACCCACAAATGAATGCCCTTTCTGTCTTGTCATGAAGGAACAATTTGCACTTGGAGACCTTTGGGGATATAAGGAAGAGAGGAAAGCTCACTACTCTTGTAGCCAGGATTCATATTTGGCTAGGGCTTGACGCCAAAGCATACTTAACATAATGATTAATCTGGGCTCAGAGGAAGACAATGATTATGCATGTTCTCAGTTTCCTAGGATACTGCTGGGGAATTTCATTCTAATCTTGTATTTTAGAAGCTGCCTGGTTGACTTAGGGTTTTCTCCATCTCTGAGAGTGCAGCAGTAATTTTTGTCTTTCTCCCTACTTTCTTTGGGGGCTTTGTTAAGACGTGTGGAATAGACTGCATGCAGACCCTCCAACATTTCACAGATGAAAAATGGGATGCATGTGGCCAAGAAACATCAGCACATGGTCAAGATGGCAGAAGTTATTAATACAGAAGAACAGACAAGTTTGGAGAGGCTGCAGCAGTTTGCTTTTGCCTGAGCCTACTGGGAAGGGAAAGATTCCACCCCTCTTCTCCTTGGGCAATTGAGGGCAAACTACTTTTGCACTTTGAATTCAGTTTGCAGAAACTGAAGTAAGCTGAGGGCAAAGGGGGAAAGTGGGAGGAGGAGAGAGAACCTGGGACATTTTAAAAGCAGCTGAAAAAGTGGGATGCCAGAAGTTTAATTGGGACTGTCTCTGCCACACTGGGACAGTTGGTGGGTACGCAGTGTACTTGATCCTCTCAAAACCACATGGCAGCTGAGGAGGATCATGGGCAAAGCTACCTAAAGCTGGGAGAAGATGCTTCAGAAGTTTAAAATTGGGAGTTGTAGTGAGAGGCCCTTGGAGGGCACCAGATTGGGTAAGGCTGCCCTACTATAGGAGATGGGTAACCTGTGGGCCTCTGGACGTTATGTATTTATTATTTGCTAAAATATTTATTTATTGTTGTGTGCCTTCAAGTCATTTCTGACTTATGGCAACCCTAAGGCGAACCAATCACTGGGGTTTTCTCAGCAAGATTTGTTCAGAGGGGGTTTGCTTTTGCTTTCCTCTCAGCTGAGAGAGTGTAACTGCCCCACAATCACCAGGGGGTTTCCATAGCTGAAGGGGGATTTGAACCCTGTTCTCCAGAGCTGTAGCCCAACTCTCAAACCATTACACCAGACAGGGTCTCCCAAATATTTCGGTGCTGCCCTATGTGACACAATCTCTTAACGGCATACGATCAAATCAGTTTAACCCCTCTAAATAATATAAAGCAGCAAGAAATAATTTGAACTGACTCAAAGCATATTAAACAACTCCACGAGTAAAAAAAAAATGGACTAAAATGAAGTTAAAGCAGTTTAAACAATTTAAAACCATAAAGCACAGGCAGACTTGCACGATAAAATCAGTTGGATCCCGAAGGCTTTCATAAATCTGAAGAACCTTCCTAAAGTTGAAGAATTTGCTACCCCCATCAGGCTGTCAGTGGATGAGGCGTCTTGCACTCAAATATATGTGGAAGGCACGTGTTGGAGAGGCTGCTCTAGGATACCACCAAGCCCCAAGGAAGTGAAATAGAACAGCTACCTGCAACACGAACGTGCACTGGGTTACCAAAGCTCTCTTAATGGCTTTTAACAAATTGCTTCTTACTTTTGTTTTCTGCAAAGGGAGTAGTGAGGGCAGAAGGCCGCTTAAAACCCATTTTATCCTGCATGCAGTTTTAATTTGTTAGCAAACAGGGTCCTTCTGTCTGCAGTCTTGTTAGCCCATCACATTTATAGGAGTATCTGATGACGAGCAGAAAGGTGGGATTATGCGCACAGATAAGGGGTGGATGTCAGGAAAAGCAGTGGAGTGGACTGCAGCCTGTTCCAAAATCAGACTGGCTGACAGACAGGACAGGACAACTGCGCTGTCTTTACTAAATTCCAGCAGCAAATGCATTCAGCGGTGGAATGTAGGAAGGCCCAACTCTGTGCTAAAGGCAAATGTCCACCCATGTGCTTCTGTGTGCAGATGATCTATTGGGACAGCCTTGCTCGCTTTGTTATGTAATCTCTCTCCACTGACACCCAGGAGCTCTTGCTTGAACTTGGAGCATTGGCAGAGATCAGAACATGGTGTCACAGTTTCATAGTACTATTAGCTCCTAAAGTTGGTGTGGGGCAACCATAATTTGCTGTCCCTGTAGGGCTAATTTTAAAGACTCTGTTAAAGCTAGAAGCTCTCTGGCTTTGGCCCTGATTCTTGGGTCTCCAAGGGAAGGGTGAGGAATCTCAGAGAGAGAGAGTGCTGTCTTGAAAGGTAGCAGTGTGTGTATGTGTCAGGGTTGCCAGATCTTAGGGCTTGGTCCTGCATCTCTCATGGGTCATCTCCAGGTGGAGAAGGAGGGTATAAATTCCCCAGTTTTGATGGGCTCAGCTCTTGGCAAGAGAAAAGATCTGAATTCAGATCTCCAGATCAGCTAGATGAGTGGTAGCTTGCTACAGTTTTTAAGGCTTAATTTATTCTTTGCCCCAACTTGCAAAGACTCTCCAGGCTGTTCAGGTATTTACTTAGCTTCCTCCTTCCATCCCAGTCACTGTGGTGCCAGGGCTCACCCCTGACTCTGCTCTGGATCCATCTTCTGGCAGGAAACAAATAGACTAGAATGAATGTTCCTTATCCCATCTTCCTAAGTAATGAGAAGGACTAATCACCTCATTTCACCTTGATCTGGAAAAAGACTCTTTAGCTAACATTTTTGCCCATTTCCAAACAGGAAAATGACTTCTTTCTATCTCTCTGTATGTGTGTTTGAATGAAAAGTTGTGAGCAACTATTGTTGGTACCTAAGGACATCATAATGATGGTGCAAATAGTTCAGAAGCTTCATTAGACATAACACTAAACTGTGGTTTAAAGTTACATGGATAAGCCTTAAAACTATTTGTTCTCCTACTCCTTTTTCCAGTGTAGCCACAATGAAAACCTTGGGAAATTTTGCTTTGATTTTTAACTAAACACAGGGTAGTATTCTGTGGAAACTAGCAGAAAGTGGTAGCATTTGAGTCAATGGTAATTTCTGCAGTACCCTTATAGTGCTATTATTCCACTTTCAATATCCTGTGGAATTCTGGGCTTTGTAGTTTACTGAGGCCAAAGAGCTCTCTGGCTTAGAATTCCAAATGCTCCACCCTAAACTGATTCCATAGAATGTTGAAAGTGGAATATTAGCACTATTACAGTGTAGTGTGGAAATGGCCGATGACACAATGAATCCCTCCTGAGTTTTAGTTAACCTTCTAATTACTATCCAGAGTGCTGAATCCTATCACCATACAGGTTCAGTACCTTGGAAATCTCCTTTGAAGTTCAGACTAAAACCCAGTGAAAAATCAGTGCTCTATTGGTTTGGAAGCTACCAACTACTAGTAGTACAGACACAGAAAAATGTGGTTAGTTTCAAATGTTTTAAGGAAAGAAGCCAACTTCAAACGACGATGGTGACTACATTAGGAAGGCGAGGATGGAATAAATAACCTTACTGGATGGTATCTCTGGCAAATAATGTCACACTGGCATACGTTCAGTGCAGTCCCAATGTTAGTCACAGTGGTTGGCAGAGGGAGCCAAAACAGCTTGCATTCTGAGAGACTAGATCTAAATGGTTTGAATCCCAAGGAAGCGAAATGTAAAAACCCTCTCTTGCAAGGTCCAGACATGGAGAAAAAAAAAAAAAAGATACATTTACACTGCCCAAAGTCACAGGAAAGAAGGAACAATTGGCTAAAATCCTGGAGCAATAAAACTAATCGCAAAACTCACCCTGGGTGTCCTTTAAATCCTATTAAATATTTTGCATTTATAATCAGCAAACAATTGCTGGAGAGGCAAAATGTGGCCTCTGCTCTAATTGTCCATTCATTTTCACCAGCCAATGAAAAAGGCACATTTCTCCAACAAGTGAGTGCGAAATCAGAGCTTGCATACGGTGGATTTTGATCTATGTCAAGTGGCTTTCGAGCTTGGGCAAATGTACACATCATATGGGCACAGAGACATTTTTCCAAGCAACGTCCCCTTCGAACTTAGGCATGTGAGATCTGACATCTCACCATCTTTGTGTGGTCTCATAGAAATATTGCAAAGCAATGCACAGTGACTGCAAGGTGAAGTGGAAAGTACGCCAGTGAAGTATAAAAATGCTTTCTGCATGATTTCATGCAAAAGTCATGGCTGGTAGGCATAGAGTTAGCCTGGTATGTGTCCACACAACACTAAACACAACTCTTTGGACTAAATCCCAGTGGCTATGTTGCCTGGAGAATCTGGGAGTCATGGTCCAAAAAGTAACTTGTCTAACTTTTGATCTGACCAGGACACCCCGCATGACAACTCTGGAGATGGGAAGCAGGGTCCTGCCACCAGCCCTACTAACAAGCAACTTGTTTTTCCTTTTTCCTCCTCATCTCAGTTTCCTCTTGTGTCATGTCTTTTTAGACCGCATACCTTCTGAGCAGAGACTGCCTTATTGGTTTCTTGTAAGCTCATCTGGGAATCTTTTTCAGCTGACGAGCTTTATTTAAAATGTGTAAAATAAATAAAGATTTCACCGTAGGCCCAACTTGCAGGATTTTCAGTAATATCACAGACCTTTTCAACTTACTTACATCTCAATCTGCATTACCTGTTCGTGAAATGACTTGAAGGTACACAACCACAACAAGTCCTTATTAATACAGAGGATCTAGCTCCACAACTTCACTGTGGGCTAAGCAACTGAGTAAACAATGGAAAGAGCACCAGAATTCAGTACTGCACTGAGTCCCTATGGATAAAGTAATACAGAAGCTACAGCATAAGTCCCTTTGGAACTGTTCCTTCCATCCACACCAGGCTTCTTCATCTGTCCTTGACTGACTTGGGGGCTCTGCTTACTGACTTGCTCTGGCATTGTCCTTGCCCAGGAGATGGTCAGCTGGAATGATGGATGCATCCCTCTCAATGTCTGGCCAAGAGCTTTGCCCTGCTCTCTCTCCATCCTACTGAGTGATGTGGAACATCACCGTGGCATGTACATCACAGCTGCTGTCACTGTCCTTGGCAGAGTCACTGAGAACCTGTACAGGTCGTCTGGATTATGCTTAGCCATGAAACAGTTATAGGAACACCACAGGAGCAATCTTGGATCAGACCAAAGGCCTGTCTAGTTGCCTATGAGATGTGGCCACAGATTCCCACGAAAAGCCCTTAAGCAATGTGCCTTTCCATTTGTCCTCTGAAGCAGCTGGAAGTAACATATATATATCCATCATGGCTAGCAGTCACTGATAGCCCTGTCTTCAGAATCTGTCTAATCTACTTTCAATGGCTGCTGGCAGCCATTTTGTGGTAGTGATCCTGGTTAGCCACAAAAGTCTAGAATTATATAGTTCGCTCTAACCAGTATCCTGATACACATCTTCGCAATTCACTAACAGGATTTCTTAGGGCCTTTCCGCACTACACTATTATAGCTCTATTATTCCACTTTCAACATCCTATGGAATTCTGGGGCTTGCCATTTAGGGAGGGGCCCTTAGAATTCTCAGCCAGAGAGTTCTTTGGCCTCAGGAAACTACAAACCCCAGAATTCCACAGGAGGTTGAAAGTGGAATAATTGCACTATAACAGTGTAGTGTAGAAATGACCTAATTCTATGTAAAGTTACATTAAGTGAAAGGTGATATAGGATTCCAGCATACAATTGTAACACAGCTGTGACTCTGAGGACTTCAGAATGATAACACATACCTAATTACTTTTAAAAAGTAACTTTCCAAGCTCTAAAAATGAAGTCTGGAGTCAGTGCTTGGGAATAAAGCCAGGGCTTAAAACACAAGCAAATAAACTCATATTTCAAAGGCGCCTCCTCAACAGACATTGAGCCAACACAGATTTTTTTTTCTATTTATTTAAAACATTTCTGTACTCCAGCTCATTGGATTAAATTTCAGGGTGCTGTACAACGCATAAAAAATAATTCAATAAAACACAGGCCAAGGACAAATGCAATGCATAAAACTGTAAAACAGACCTATAAAATGCCAAGATAAAGATTAGAAAAACTCATTGTTTTTGTCAGACATCTAAAGAAAGGTATTTGTTCATTTGAAATATTTTTAAAGACACCAATCAGCCTCCAGTGATGGGTATCTGTGAATCTTCTGCATTTTTAATTAAGATCATCCAATCTGGTTTCCAGAAAGACCTCAGGACTAGTCAAAGTAATGAAGTATTTTGCTGCCTGAGGCAGAGAAGAAGATGGGGGCCTTCCTATTTCATCAAGAACAGTTGACTAGACTGAACTGTCTTTCAATGCACCTGAAGGCAATAGGCTCACTTAGGGGACCCGGGACAGGCTGTGTGGCCCATAGCTCTTCTCTCTAACACCAGCTACCACCTCCCAGCATCTGCCACCTAAGGACATGTGCTGCCTAATGGTAGATCTGGCCCTCCAAGTTCTGTCTGAGATCCTAATACATCTTCTGAATAATCCTGACATATCACCACCACCTCCATTACCACTACCCCAGCCCCATTATTATCTGTTCATTATTCTTGGATGAGATGAACTCAGGTGAGCTAGAAGCTGATAGGAAGAATATCAATTCATTTGAAATACGGACCCTTTCTGTAGGATATTGTTGTCCCACCATGGGGATGGGAGAAGGGACCATGATGCCACTTCTGCATGATGTTGCTGTGTCCCGTCCTTCTCTCATCCCCAGGTGGTGCAATCATGGGTTAAATCTTTGATGGGTTTTCCTCGTCAATGACCACACCACCATTCCACACTTACCTGTCCTGCGGAAGGGCAAGAAACACAAGGTCAGCACTTCCTGCTCCAGTGCAGCCTGGGAAAGTACCGGGCTGTGCTGTGGAAGGGAGTGGTATGTCCATTACCCTCCCCTCTGCAGGGAGCCAGTCCTGTGTGGAGGGGAGTGCTTCCATCACGCTGTTGGGATTCCCACCAGATGCCACCATAAGAAAGTAAGCTGAGGAAAGGGCCATGGTGATAGAGCAGAATTCTGCGGATACTCTGGACTGCTAAAAAAGACAAGTGAAAAGGTCCTAGACCAAATCAAGCCTGAATTCTCCCTAGGAGCCAACATGAACTGAGGCTGTTGTATTTTGGCCATATCATGAGAAGTCACTAGGAAAGACACTAGTGACATGAGTCACTAGGAAAGGCAATAATGCTTGGTAAGGTATAAGGCAGTAGGGAAAGGGGAAGACTCCATTACAGATGGATAGACTCGGTGAAGGAAGACACATCCCTGAATCTGCAAGACCTGAGTGGGCACTTGATGATAGCTTGACTTGCAGGTCTCTCCTCTATATGGTTGCCATTCAGTCGAGACTGATGTGATGGCAGTTAACAAGACTTCTCCCATACGCAAGGTGAAGCATTGGGGTATAAGTGTCACCTCTAAACAAATGAGCAAGATCACTCACTAAGTGCTTCCTTGATTGTGCTATTAATGGGCTTTTGCAGGCTCTAATGAGAGAAACAACCATCACCTTTGCCTGGGCTATGTAATCCATGTTGTGGTCAATTATTTCCAGGCATGGTACGCCTTCCTTTGTCTTTCACAATCTCTTATTAACAAGCCATGGTTTTAATCAAGAGTCAAAAGTCCATCCTATTAATGTTTCCAACCAGTGCTGGCCTTTGACCATCTTGCACCTGAAGTAAAGTTTTGGAGGGGGGAAAAAGGGGGGGAGAAAGAAAGGGAAGGTAACGTCACTTTCCTCCTTCCATGCTGTTTTTTTACAGCATTCAGAAACTGAGGCAAATGTGTCATCTCCAGACTGAATTTTCCTTCCAGAAATGACTGCGCCTGTCACTTCATGGTACAGCAAGTCCTGTTTCCAACTCATTAGTGTGGCCAAGGTACAACAATTCTGTTCCCTCATTGCAATGATATGACCCACACCATCTCCAGCTGCCTGTGATTTCCTGAATTCAGTGACTCAGATTCCTAGTTGCAGTCGGGCAAATGAGGTGACCCTATTGTGCTAGAATGGGAAACCTTAAGCTCTGGGGTCAAATCCCGTTCTCCTGTGGTCCCAATCCAGCTCGCTTGTATTCCCCAGAGGGTCATGACCCCTTTTGCTTGAAACCATCCTTTGAGGGTTTCCCAGCATTTGTGCAGCTCTTCCTCATTCTAAAAGCTTGCAACATCTCCCCTAAGGCAGTGAAAGCTGTCACCTAAAATATGCTGTTATTATTGCTTCTGTTTTTTTGCTTTTGAATCCACCCACCCCTGGAATGTGGTACCCCAAGAATCTCCCTGAAATTGAGTATGGCCCTCAGACTGAGAGAGGTTCAACTCTAAAGAGGTTCCACCATTGCCCTAAGGTGTTGTCATTGTTATGTGCCTTAAAGACATTTCCGACTTATGGCAATCCCCAGGTGAACGTATCAGGGAGTTTTTTTGGGCTGAGAGTGTGTGATACACTCAAGGTCACCTATTGGGTTTCCGTGGCTGAGCAGGAAATTGAACCCTGGTCTCCAGAGCTGTAATCCAATGCTCAAACCTCTACGCTATGCTGACTCCTGGCTCTAACGTAGCACTACTCAAAATGGTGCTCCTTGGATCAGCGCTGGTCCACTTGCCATTGGCTATGATTCCTTGGAGAGCCTCCAGGAAAGAAAGGAATAGTTGTAGCCAATGGGCATAAATATGGTACTAGTCCCTGACAAGTTAGGAAAAAAAAGTTAGTTCCCCAAATCAGATAGCTTTAGAAGCACTGCTTTGATACAACTGTCCACAAGCTGATGTTTCCCACTGGAATGCCGGAGCTGTAGCCCACCACATTTGGGAAGGGACCAGCTTGAGGAAGTTTGTTTTAGGGAGAGCTGATCTTGCAAACTTAAGAATGTTAGTTAGGTCACCCAAGACAACCCTTTGCTGTACCAGAAACATCACTCTGGAAAAGATGTCAGTTCAGCTGTGCAGATGACATGATGATTTCAGTCTTTTAGTCTTGCTGGATGATTGCTTTTCCATGCAATGCAGACACTTTGACCTCTTCTCTGGAGTTACGTCTGTACTTTAAAGGAGGTATCTGGGTCCTGAAACCTGTTCCCAAACTGGTCAGCACCTTGGACAGTTCCTTTAAACTTTAGACTAGACCCCAGAAAAGATGCACTGCCCCATTGACATGAAACCTACAAGCCTTCACTGTTCAATACACAATTTCTGCTGTGAGGAATTCCATCTTTTTCTCATCTCTCAAAAAAAGATGTGTGTTGTCATGAGGAAAATGAAAGCCTTCATAAGGCAGTCATGGCCGCTGCTGTTGTGAGTGTCTTCTGGAATATAGTTGGGAGTGCGTCATTTAGAAATTGCCTGTGATTTCAAGAATGATGAGAAAACATGGAGATTGCCATGTTATGCTATGCTTCCCCTCTAAGTCAACATGAGAGTCAGCATAATTTCCTTAAAGGCAATGGACAGGTTGCTAACTGCCAGCCAGCCTTTTTCTGCAGAGATGGAAAACTAAATTTAATTTCCAGCTTTGCTGATCTGGAGATTGTCAGGAAACTTCTGGCTTAAGCTGACACAGGAGCCAGTGTGCTTTTGCCA
Source organism: Ctenosaura bakeri (assembly GCA_948474755.1). Classification (NCBI taxonomy): domain Eukaryota; kingdom Metazoa; phylum Chordata; class Lepidosauria; order Squamata; family Iguanidae; genus Ctenosaura; species Ctenosaura bakeri. The sequence continues at coordinate 337,023 of CAOLHI010000566.1, read as the reverse complement.
AAGCAGGGGTGGGAATCGTGTCTCCTTTCAGATGTTGCTGAACTATAACTCCCAGCAGCCCTAGCTAGCTAAGCTAATGGTGAAGGCTCCTGGGAGTTGCAGCCCAATAACATCTGGAGGACCTGTTGCCCTGAGAGGTGGGGAACTTTGAAGTCCACCTGCAATGCCAGCGTTTCCTTAGAGTTTGGGGAATTATAGCTCAAAAGAAGCCTACAAGAGGAGGGTAAGGGGCAGGATCTTTTCACCTGTGTATATCAGCACTAACTGTGGAGATAACTCCAGTTAAAAGTTAAACAGAGTATTTTTATTTGGAATTAATGAACACACAAGAAATTAGACATTCTCAGGAGTGACTCAGACAGTGTGTCTGAGGGTAGCAAGAATGAACAGAGGTCTGGGCACCATGTATTATATCCAAATACTACAAGTTACTAGGGCTGGAGCTGGGGTTTAAATACTCTATTTTTGCCCTGAAGGACTTTCCTAAGTGGTTGACAAAGGAGTCCAGAATGGGCTGACTGTCTTAACTTTATGTGACAAAACACTGATGGGAGTCCTGACATCTCTTAATGTTTTGCTCAGGTAGTGTGAATGGGGAAAGTCTCTGTAGGATACGCTCACACTAGGAGTCCCTGGTTGCTTCACCTGGGCAATTTTGCCTGCTATTGTTTTTGGGAATGGTCTCAACTTATTTTCCCACCTGATCCTCTCTGAACTTATGACCTGATCATGTCTGAAGTCATCTTGAGCTGACCTATGCTTACAGTGACCTATGCACTTTAAAACATGTGTTCCAGCCATGAAATATGTCAAATTATGAAGATAACACATCTCACAGAATGGGGGTGTATGTTGTGGTAACAGACCACTCAAAATCCATTCTCTGCAATAGACAAATAACTGAATCACAGCCAACCCTTTTGTCCACAGTGATGGAGAATAGGCATTGATTCCAAATCTCTACAGATGTTTGTGTGTGTATGTGTGCGTGTGAGTGCGCATGCACATGTGCATGCATGCACCTTCATGTCAGCTGTAGACTTATGGCAACCCCAGGAATTTCATGGTTTTCTTAGACAAGGAATACTCAGAGATGGTTCTGCCAGTTCATTCCTCTGAAATATAGCCCATAGCACTTGGTATTCACCCAAGTGCTAAGCAGGACTGACTCTGCCTAGCTTCCAAGATCAGACAGGAACTAGGACTTTTAGGGTATTTAAAAAGATTCCCTCCAGATGTAGCCAGATATAATTAAGCCTAATGCAGATTCTTCCAGCTTGCAATCTGCATCTTGGGACTTCAGTCTGACCACAGTTTCCAGTGGCTGCATCACCATTTAAGACTTTGTCTCCTTCTGTTTGTATTTTTGAAGCTATTTCAGCCAAGGGTGCATTAAGGTTTTCACAGGTCCTAGGCACTCTTGCATTTGACTCCCCACTTCAACTTAACATACCACTATGTTTTTGGAGGCCCTAAAATTTTTGTAGACCGTAGGCACTGTGATTAAAGTGCCTAATGGATAAGGCAGCCCTGACTCTAGCCTTGTTCATTGCTCTGAAGAACTCAAAATCTTGTTTGTAACATTTTAGTGCTTCTGAATGCAGGTATCTACAAATTCTGATTCAGGCTAAATTTTTAGAAAAACTTCATTGGTTTTCTGGCTGTTTCTAGTTCCATCTCAAACTACCAATTCTGATTAGAAATAGAACAGGTATTTCAAGTGTATGTGATAATTGAATACAAGAACACTCCTGCTGGTATTAGGACAGGGTTTGAAATCATTCATCCCTCCAGATGTTATTGAACTACAACTTCCAGCAGCTCTAGCAATCAAGTGGTGAGAACTTCTAGGGATTACAGTCCAAGAAAATCTGGATTTCCACTCTTGGCCTAAGTCAATGGACAAATCCCTGAGATTCCAGTGGGCCATTTGTCTACAGAGATGTAGAACAACCATTGATTCTATATTTCTTGTGGTATAGCTTGATGTCAACCCACATAAATATCCTAAAGGCACTAGATCTTCTCTGATCTTGTAAGCTAAGCAGAGTCAGTCCTGATTAGTATTTATATGGGAGGCTGCCAATGAATACTAGGTACTGTAGACTGTATTTCAGATGAAGAAACTGGGAAAACCACCTCTGAGAATTCCTTGTCTAAGGAAACCCTATGAAATTCATAGGTTCACCATAAATCAACAGGCAACTTGAAGGCACATATTCACACGTAACCTGATGTCACCCCACCAAAAGCTGAACCTTCCAGCCTGCCATCTTCATCCTGGAACTTAACCTTGGGTCTGATTTTGGGATATTTCCCTTCCAAAGTTTAACAACATCCAGCCTGATGAAGGTTCCTTATAGGAGTTTAAAGCCTGCCATTTTGTGACCTTTTTTGTGTGTGGTCCTAATAAAGGTATTACTGTGCTCCAGTTTTTTCCTAGAGACTTGTCTTCCTTACCTAGCTTGCGCGTTGTTGAAGCCAACTGACTTTTCTCTTCCTGATACTTTGGAGGTTGAGTATTTTCTCTTGCTTCTATTCCAGCTTGCTCAGCCAGCTATTTTAAAAGCAGTAAGAGCACTGCGAAGGGGGACACATCTTATCTGTTCTTAGTTAAGGATGCAAGCAACTGTTCAACTATCATTCTACAGTAGAGATGAAAAGAATATTCATAAATATTTTAAAAATGGTTGAAAAGTATGTTCCTTGAGTTGTGGGAAGCCCTGGTGAGATGAATTCTGAACTGAGTCTTCGCAGTTTGGAACTTATTCTGTGCAAAGTCCACTTTTGGTACCATTGTGTGGAAAGCAGCATTTTCTGCAAAGGAAATATTTCTGCTCAGAAACATAATGTTCTATGCAGAAAATGCTGTTTCTGTGCAGAACACCACATACAAATTTTGCTCAGAGTATGTCCTCACTGCAACATTACCTGCACTGGTAATAGCATATTCTGGACAGAAAATAAAATGCTGCTCTATATATGTATGTATGTGTACACACACACACACACACACACACATGCTATTTTCAACAGAAAAATACCACATGCAAATATTTCACATAATAAGTGCCAAACTGCAGTCTCCAAGAACTGCACAATTTTTGATAATTTTCTCACAGTGGGAAGAAAATTGCTCAAATTATTTGTTGCTTCCTTCATGAGCAAAACTAGCCAATTTTTTTTTTTTTACATCCCTACAGTAATCTTTCTGTTATCTATGGATTAAATAGTACACTTTTGCTTTGATGCTTTGGCCCTCGCAGCTGAGGCAAAAGTCTAAAATACAGTTCAATTCAGAAAGAAGGAATTTAACGGACGCGGCTGTCCCTGGTGCTGAAAACTAGCTAATATGGGATGAGAGTGCGGGTTGATGAGTTCCTCGTGAATGTTTGAGCATCGAAATGATGTCTTCGACACAAACACAGCAAATGAAATCCATGAAAGCAGATTGATTACAACATATTTCCAGCTACATTTCTTCAATTATCCTCTCCCAGTTTTTAAGTTCTGGAATCATTTTAAATATCACGGCAGCTTTCTAAACAAAGCAGACATTTGCATTAACCTTAATCACAGTGCTGGCTCACACCAAATGACCATTTAGTCCAATATCCTGTTTGCCTGAATGACCAATCAGATGCCTTTGGGAAGCCCTTAAACAGGGAATCGGTCCAACGGCCTCCTTTCACTGCTGTTCTCCACAAAATATATCACCAAAAACTCCTCTGAATACGGAGGCATTATTTAGCCAGCATGACTTACACCCTCTCTAAAACAGGGACCTTCACTACATCACACCACAGAATCCTATAATTCAGGGTTGGAAAGATGGGGCCCTACAAGATGGACTACAACTCCCATCAACACCTCAAAGACTGCACATTCCATATCCTTCCTATTAGCTACATATTGTCTGAAGAAGATGGTACTGGTGTTGGACTCTTAACTACTACACATTAAGTTGACTGGGCAATTCCAAATTACAGTGTTATGAAATGAGCTTGGAAAATTTAGTGATTTTCTTTTTAATTACAACTCCAAGAATCCTCTAACCAGTCATAGCTGGTGGCTTCTATGCCAGTGGCACGGTGCATCCATTCCAGGTTTTAGTATGAACTTTCAAGAAAGGTTCTGAAACTATTTGAGGTATAAGGTCAGCATCATGGAGAGTTCCTTTAAAATTTGGACCCACCAATTGCCCTTGCCACAAGCCACCTAGTGGCTAGAGGATTCTGGAAACTCTGAGGCCATTTCTGCACTAGCCTGTTATAGCGCGATGATTCCACTTTCAACATCCTCTGGAATCCTGGGGTTTGCAGTGTCCGGAGGGGCCGGCCGGCCCCCTCCCGAAACTGCAAACCCCAGGATTCCAGAGGATGTTGAAAGTGGAATCATCACACTATAACAGGCTGGTGTGGAAATGGCCTAAGTCACACTCTCTCAGCATCAGAAGAAGGCAAAGACAAACCCGCTCTGAAGAAATCTTGCCAAGAAAATCCCATGACAGATTCACCTGAAGATCATCGTAAGTTGGAAACAACCTGAAGGCACACAGCAACCACACATATACATAAACAAGGCTACCTTGCATTCTTGGTTGTCAGTAGACCTGAAACACAAGACAGGTGGCCCGGGGTTCAAGGAAGAACACAGAGATGCCCAGCTGTTCACTAAAAGACTGTAATCTCCCACTTTGCCACAGGAGGAGGGATCTAGGCGACAGCTGATTCTTCTTCACACTTTGTCCGTGATGCATGTGGCCTGCCGGGAAGCTGTTTTTCCCCCTCTGTCCCCACTTCCTTCATTAGCTTGGCTCACGCTAACAAGCAACAGAAGTGCTTGCCAGCAGGGTGGCCTCTGTCTAATAACATCGGGCGAGGTCATAAAATCTTCCACTAACTGCACAGTGGGAGCAGCTGTGTGGGGATTACAGCAGGAATAAAGAGCGTGTTTGCGTTCACAAATAAAGACGCACATCTTCCTCTCTCCTCCCAAGTCTTGGGGAAATTTCAGGTCCCAGACATTGCTCAGACTGACGGCTTTTTAGATCACAACCCCCAGAATCTCCCAGCCGGCATGGTCATGGTGAGTGGAGAACTGGGAACGGTAGTCCCAAAGAAAGTAAGGGCTCTAAGCTTGGGTTATAGGGTTCTTTGGCAGATAAACTGGAGGTAGCTGAAGAGTTGGGCCGTCGAAGAAGACCCACAAATCAGGCAAAAGTTTTGCTCGAGTCAACAGAACTGTCACAAACTTAAGAAGAAGCTTTCCAATTCATCATAACCCTTTTTCCCAGCAAAAAAAAAGTGCTCTTTTCACACTACACATTGCTAGCATTTTGATACCACTTTCACTGCCATTGTTCCATCCTGTGCTGTGTGAAAGGGGCCATTTCAATTATAAATAAGTGGTCTCGTTCGCACTACACCGTTGTAACATTTTGACACCACTCTAGGCTGCAACCTGCAGAGAGGAGTTATAGTCTGACCCCCTCCCCGCAAAAGAAACCTTTTCTAAGCTCTGCCCTGCTGGGTCTCTTTCACACCATACAATTATAGCACTTGGATTCCACTGCCATGGCTGGATCCTACAGTTTGGTGAGAAACAAACCAGAAAATGACAAATTCCATAGGAAGTAGCCGTGGGTGTATCAAAGTACTATTGTGCCTTGGGAAACCTAGAGTAAGGGGCAATCCCATGTGAAATCAGCCAGTCAAACTTGTTTGAGTGGTAGTGGTGGTAAGAATAACCATAGCAATAATAAGCAGTAATAGTTTTCCAAACACTACAACTTTCCCAATTTGGCTGAGACAATCCCAATTAATCCTTTGCCGTTCCACTTTTTTTTTTTTTACAGAACTTAAATATTTATTTTTTAAAAAACTTTTCAACCTTCTGCTGCCCCTTGCTTGCTCCCCCTCCCTCAAAACAATATTGAAAGAAGCTTCATTTATAAACAGATTTACAGGACTAAAAGCTACAGGGAAGAGGACTACAGTTCTGTATCGGTGATGCGGTTGTTTTGTAAGGGTTCAGATCAACTGAACTTTTACTGCTTTTACATTTATAAAAATATGTTATTTAATCCATAACATTATTGTTTTCAAAAACTATGTCCAGACTTATTTCCCCCTCAGATATAAATTCTAATTGTGTTTCAGTTATATAGTGATGAAAGATTTCTTTTTTTTTTAACAAACATTTCTTTAAAATTAAAACAAAGGAGTTAAAAGTAATTTTTTTACAGTGTAGGCACCATTGAAAATAACTGCCCTTTGCAATTCCAACCACCATCTCAAAAGTCATTCCACTTTTTAAGCTGCTTTTAAAATGTCCAAATTTCTCTCTCCTTCTCCAACCTTCCTCCTTTGTCCTCGGCTTACTTTAATTGCCGCAAACTCGGTCCAAAGTGCAAAAGTAGTTTGCATCGATTAATTCAACGCATCTGGAGAGGAAAGGAGGGGCAGAATGAGGGCAGAAGATCATTAGGGAAGGGACCAGAGAAGCTTTCTTTGGCAGGAAGTTCCAGAGCCTGGGTCCAAACGCTGAAGAGACCCTTCAAGAAGGCCTTTGAATGGATAGCTGTATCAGCACCCCAGATTTTTTGCTTGTTTTCTGTGCCAGTGTAGCGTAGATGTTTTGAGCACTGGATTATGAATCTGCAGAATAGGGTGTGAATTCTTGCTCAGCCATGGAAAGCCACTGTGTGACCTTGGGCAAATCACAATATCTCAGCCTCAAATGAAGGCAAGAGCAAATCCCCTCTAACAAATCTTGCCAAGAAACCCTGTGATAGGTTTATTTTAAGATAACCATAAATTGGGAACAACTTGAAGACACAACCTCAACAAAGTTTACCATGCAGCCCTAAAGCATACCTCTTTAGAGGTAAGCCTCACTGAAGCCAAAGGGGCTTAACTCTCAGGTAAGTCACCCATGAATTGTAGCCAAACACCACAATCCTCAGTGTGTGTACCCCAAAGTAAATTCTGCCAGGTTTAGTTTACTCCCTGAGAAGTGTCTCTAGGTTCACAATCTCATTCCTTGGTTTTGTTGCTTTTGCTTTGCTTGCTTGTGTCACTCCTGAAAAACACCTGAGGCCTTGCGCTAGCAAAGAGCTCTGGAACCACAGAGGGCTTTGGATGTTGATTCAAGCCATTCATATGAGCTAAATTGGATGGATATGAACTTTCCTCCAAAATGTTTGCTCAGGTTTCAGGCAAACAAGAATGCTGAAGCAGGTAAAATGGCAGATAAAAACAGAGGAACTGATAAGAAGGGTGAACTGAAGTAGAATTAAGACAGGAGAAGAAGACGGTCTGTATCAGATCATGGCTGGAACATGCCGAGTAAAGGACAAGATCTCCCTGTTTTGGGAGAGCAACACTTGAGGCCTTCTTCAGAGAACTGCATCAGATAGATGCTCAGAAAGTGATGACATGGGGGAGGCCTTTTGAGTTTGGGTCCTTGTGGTGAAAATGTGGCTGCTGCATGACTTGGTTTTGCCCAGACTTGCCCATTTGTTCCCAGTGCAGTGGAAGTAGCGATGCTGCAACCAAGCCCTTTCTTCGAGATCCAATGTCCCTTTCCTTCCCTAGGTTCTGGAGATTGTAAGGGCTCAGCATTCTCTCTCTTTCCCTTATGTTTTTGGGAGTAAGGAAAAAATAGTATTTTTTATGAGTTCCTGGCAGACCTTGCCATGGACACATGTGACCACAGCTTCCCATTCTCCCTTAAGGAACAAAGCAGGCTTGTTGTAAGCGCAACATTTTAATAACAATAATACAGAAATGGAAAATAACATACTAAGAATTAATAGAAAATGTATCAAACAACTCAACTAGCTTAGAACACTGGATCTCTGCATATCTCTTCTCTGGTTGCAAGAGGAAGAAGCAAACCTGTAGGCACAGGCATAAAGAAAAGGAAGATTATTCTCCAACTCCAGGTTGGCTTCCCCAGCCATCTAGTTCCTTTCAAAAGAATTGAAAGCCTAACAAATCTAAACAAGTCCCTGGTTTCGTTATAACCCTTTCCTGAGATTTTTTCCTTGACCAAACACGGAATAGTTAGCTGCAAGTTTACACTACATAGCCTTCAGTTCTCCCTCTCCTTCCTTCCTTCCTTCCTTCCTTCCTTCCTTCCTTCCTTCCTTCCTTCCTTCCTTCCTCTATTGACTAAAGGGTGTCAGGGCCAATCTAGTCTCTCCCCTATAATCTGATGCTCAGAACCCCTGAGTTAACTCTTTCTATAGCCTGGCCATTACTGCCTTTCATCTATGAAATGCTTTCCCTTCTCTGGAGAGTTCTGCCAGGCCTGAGTCTTATGTTTTTAGCGGAAGCTATGGATAATCTATTCTACTGCACAGCCTCGGAGCCACAATCACTCCCTAAGGCTATATTTCTGTCCCTCACCCCCCAACTTCCCTAACTGCCCTATTTCTGGAAGAAAAGGGTGAAACTTCTTTTTCTGGAAGCCCCAACAGTGGCAATTCAGCTCTTGGTAGGTCGCAGACCCCTCCTGCATTGATGGTGATGATGTCCAGTGAGGAAAACTGATAGGAAAGAATCAACTCATTTGAAATATGATGCTGGAAGAAAGTTCTGGGGGTACCATAGATTGACTAAAAGACCCAGCAGTGAGTCAGATAGCAAATTAAGTGGATTTGATAGCAAATTAAGTCCAAACTCTCCCTAAAAGTCAAAATGACCAAACTGAGACTGTCATGCTTTGGACATATCATGAGAAGATATTAGAAAAGGCACCCATGTTTGATAAGGTAGAAGGTGGTATGAAAAGATGAAGACCATATTATATATGGATAGATGCAATCAAGGAGGCCACAGCCCTGACTTTGCAAGACCAGAGCAGGGCTATTGATAACAGGGTAACCTGGAGATCTCTTGTTCATAGGGCCACCATGAATCAAAGTCAACTCGACAGCAGTTAGCAAGAAGTATCAGACATGAGAACTGATTTTTTTTTTTTGGACGATGCACAATAGCCATATAGAGCTCATGGTGGCATGAACAGAACTGCACTAGTGGAACTGTTGCAAGTGTGACACAACAAAGTACATAGAGAAGGATGTGAATCCACATTGCCTCATTGCCTTTGAGTCTTGTGCATTGCAATTTCACAATGGGTTGTCAGTCATGTGCATTGGCCATTGATCAACATGTGATGTGTTACGTTGCTATTCATTTGTATAACGTAACTCTGTTGGTAGATATTTATGCAACACTGAAGCGATGGAGGACTTTGGCCAATGTGTGAAACTGCTCCGGGAGACTTTCCACTGAAGAAAGAATAATGAAATTACTTCTTTTTAGCTTGAGTTATTAAGTATAATTAACAGAACAGTTATGTATCATCTGTGAAAGCTGAACTAATTTTGATTGGGCATATAAAATATTTAATTCAATAAAAACACCATAAATTGTGTTATATCTACCACTGGCTGCTCAGACACATATTGCAATGGTCTGAAAACACCCATCCCCGTGCCTTGATCTGATTCAAAAGATCTGGGAGGCAGCTGTTATGGAACATTCTCCCTTTCGCCATCCTCCCTCTCCCTATATATTCACATGAGAAAAAGAAGAAAGCATATGGATAAATTTAGCAGCCTGACAACTGTTTGTCTTTTGGAAGAAATGGCCATGCATACAGATTGGTAAATATAGATACAGCTATGGAAAGAACATTTGGCTGGCTCTGATTTTTATCCTCTACTTTGTTTCAGTTCTGTAAGGTCTGAGTAATGGTGTGGATTTTTTCTTTTATCTTTGGGCAACTGTATTATATTATAATGTTTATATCATAGACCTCTTCTTCTTCTTTGCACATATATTTAATATGTGTGTGTATGTGGGGGGGACATGCTCTCTTGAGGGGCTAATGAGGCCCCCCTCACTTCCCATAGCTGTCCATCTTGATATATAGTATAAAGTATATTAATAAATGAAAGCCAGCATGGTGTAGGTTTTTTTTGGACTGCAACTTGGAGATCAGGGTTCGATTTCCCACTCAGCCATGGAAACCCATTGGATGCCTGTGGGTGCATCTCAGCCTCAGAAAAACCCCATGACAGATTTGCCTTAGGTCATGATAAGTTGGAAATTACTGGAAGGCACACAGTAAGAACACAATATTAATCAATATACTATACCACCCTATATTGATTATGACAACAAGCTCATTAGAATGATTAGAATGAGAAGAAAGAACTCTTCCACCACATGCTTGGTTTTTGATTGTCCCAAGACAATTGTCCTAAGACAATCAATCAATCAATCAATCAATCAATCACGATGATCCTGACAGTTCCATATATTTGCAAGCTGTCCCATTGCAGACTTGCTTGTAAAGGTTCATTTGTAAGATGATGATGATGAGATCCGAGGGCAAGTGCCAATGGAAATTTTTGGAGAACCCTAGCTTACTACACCACACAGGCAAAAACGTCATAATGGAATTACAAACTGTGATTGAGTGAGATTGCCAAGGTTTGCTCTCAGCGTGAACCTGAAAATTCCATTGACTATTCCTTCCAGTGCCAATAATGAGCAGCAGAGCCCATTCTGTGCGGCAGCCAGGCTGGAAAATCTCATCTAGTTCTTCAAGTCAGAGTGTTAAGAGGGTGAATGAGACCTCAAAGTTCATTTGGCCCCACTTCTATATTGGCACAGCTCCTTAGCCAAAAAGGACTCCACCTGTGACAGACCCCCTCTCCAGGTTGGCCCTGCAGTCCAAACCCTTGGGCTTCTGTCATCCACCTTGCCCCATGTCCCATGCCACCCTGGATTGGGTACTTGGGCCTCAAAAACGATCCCAGTGTGGACCAGTGGATGCATTGTTCCGTGGGTCCATTGTGGTAAAGGGGCTAGAAACCATGCCCTCTGAGGAGTGGCTTAGGAGGTGGGTAGGTTTAGATTTGAAAAGAGAAGGTGAAGAGGTGACATGATAGCCATATTCAAATATTTGAAAGGATGTCATATGGAGGATGGAGCAAGCTTGTTTTATGCTGCTCCAGAGACTAGGACATGGAGCAATGGATTCAAACTTCAGGAAAAGAGATTCCACTTGAACATTAGGAAGAACGACCTGATGGTAAGAGCAGTTTGACAGTGGAAGGCAGTGCCTCAGAGTGTGGTGGCCTCCTATTTTGGGAGGTTTTAAATAAAGGCTGGATGGCCATCTGCCAGGAGTGCATTGGTTGTGTATTCCTACATAGCAGGGGATTGGACTGGGAGGAACTTACTGCAGCCAGTCAGAACTAGGTTGGCTGCGGTTATCCAGAGGACCTTCTCTTCTATCGCTCCCAAGTTATGGAATGGCCTGCCGGAAGAGACCCGGCATATTACCAGTCTTGATGGCTTTAAAAAAGCCGTCAAGACTGTTCTCTTCCGACGGGCCTTCCCAGACTAGTACTCCACCGCCTCCCACCAACTGTCCTCTTGTTCTTAATAGTTAATGTGTTTTAGGGGGTTTTAGATGGGTTGGTGGGTGGGGAGGATGGGTTATGTTTTAATTGCTTTTAATGTATTTGATGTACTGTTGTAGTACCGCCTCGATCCGTCCGGAGAGGCAGGATATAAATAACTACTATTATTATTATTATTATTATTATTATTATTATTATTATTATTATCCTTCTGGTCTCTTCTAATGCTACAATTCTGTGATTCTGTGGTAAGTGTGATCAGACCCCCTGTCAAAACTTAACAGGAACAATCAGACACAGTTGTAAAAAAGAAGAAATAAGTGGAAGTTTATTAATACACAATTAGATCACATATTAATCCCTGAAATCTCCCCACAGCATTCCTGAGCTGTGATTGGCTGGCACCAGCCAGGCTTGCCCAGCTCATCCATTCACACCACCCAAACCACTATTTACTACTTTGCTTATTACCGCTGTTATTACCGCTGTTATTACTACCAAGACCATCGTTATTTTAAACCTATATAATGTAGACAAACAGTCACGAGTATTGCTTTGAACAAGGCAAGTCAGCATGAATAGAAAATTTAAGGAGGTGTCGTTAAAAAAAATATATAGAAAAATATCCAAACAAGAGAAGGTAGGAAGTTGAAAATATGTTAAGAAATAAAGACAAGGATCACTTTAGATAAAGTTAAAGGGAATCAGGGTGAATGTAAAGAATGGATGTGTAATTTGCAAAAGAAAAAAAAAAGGAGATGGAATAAGAAGATCCTTAACATATAACTATTGATAAGAATAATGTAAAAGAAGAATTGCATTTTATGCAAATATGTATTTTACACAATTCAAATATAGAAATAGTGCATATTGTTTATGTATATAGATAAAGAATAAGATTTTACTACTACTACTACTACTACTACTAATAATAATAATAATAATAATAATAATAATAATAATATAATAAACCTATATAATGCCATGACACTTTACAGGGGATAAGGAATCATGTGGTCCCCAGGGCCCCAAAGCCGGCCCCCAGGGTCTTCTCAGAGCAAAACAAAAACAGCCCCCAACCCTTTTAAAAATATCTACAAAACAGATAAATTCTGCCTGTAAGGGTGGCAGTTTCTTCTAAAGTTTGTGCCCCATATCTTGTTTCATTTAAAAAAAAATAGTGTTTTTTTCTAATGGAAGTAACATTCTGATCATTTCTGGTTTCATTTTGAGGGTCTCCTGTGGCTCTAGAGGGTCATAGGCTGGAAAAAGTGACCCCTGGTCCCCTGGAGCTTGGTTGTTCATGCTTTAAAGAGGACAGCTTTCCGTCCCAAGGTGTTTCCCAATTGCTTTGGCCCTCAGTCAGTGACTCAAGTAAGATATATAGATGTATATACAGAAAAAGGGCATAAATACCATAAAGGCACTAGATGCCATCCGATCTTAGGGGCTAAGCAGGGTCAGCCCTGGTTAGTAACTGGATGGGAGACCACTAATGGATATCAAATGCTAAAGGGAAAAAAAAACCCCACTGGTCCACCATATCAGATGGCTTGGGAAGCATTGCATTACTGCACAGATAGGGCACTTCTTTCCAGCCTGAGGGCTGCATTCGAGTTCAGAGAATTCCCCAGGGCCACATTTCAGGAACGGGAGGGACCAAAACAAAAAGGACACAGCCAAAAATGCAGGCCCGATGTAGCTTGAAAACTATTCCTACCAGCAACTAAAGCTCAGGGAAGGCATTTCATCTTTTTTTTTAAAGGAGGGATGTACATACACGCACACACACACCCTACAAAATCACCAAACAGTAGATCATGGGGGAGTCAGTGTGTCCATCTGGGGGACTCCAGGAATCCAAGGTAGAATCCTAGGAGGGTCAGCTTGGGCTTCAGGACTTCGAATCCTAGGAGGGTCAGCTTGGGCTTCAGGACTTCGTATTCCCCACCTCTGCATTCTCTTTCAAGTGCATCACTCCGAATTAGACTCTCATTGAAGGCTCCATTGTCCCTTTGGTGTCATTAGCTCCCATGGAGCTTTGCCGTCTCCTGCTGTATCCTAAGAGGACAATATGCCATGTGCCGTTCTCACCACCCCTTTCTCTCCACTCGCTCCCTGCCTCCTCCCTATAGAGTACCGGTACACAACTCAAGTGCCAGATTGCTCTAACCTTCCCTTTAATAACATTTGCCCATGATGTTGACATGAGTGACAGGAAGGCACTCAGGTGGAGGCTTGGTTATTAGATCTGTGAATACCCACTGAAGCTGCATGGAGCATCTTTATCTGCTGCCTCTCTCTCAATAGGAGGGAGTGGGGGAGAAAGTCAATTCCTTTCTCCTCCTGCTGCAATATCCTGTGTCAAGGCACTCAGCAAATACAAAGCACAAAGCCCATATTCCAGAGAAGGCAGAGATACATCTGATGTGGAGCGCAAGCAGCTGGCCACTTCAATGAGCATCTTTTTGACAGGGGAAAGACAGGGATGACTGTGTAGTCTATTGGTTAAAGCAAGAGGTGCACAATCAGGTGCCCTCCAGATGTTTCAAACGGCCATCTTCCATAATAACTGATCCCCACTGGCCTTTCAGGCTAGGATTTATGGAAGTTGCATTCCAAAAAATATGAAGGCCGTAGGGTCCTTTTCACATGACACAGTTATAGCACAATAATTCCACTTTAACAGCTATGGCTGCATCTTACAGAGTACTAGAATTTACAGCTTATGGAGAGGTATCTGGAAGTCTCAGTAGAGAGCTCTAGTGCCTCTCCATCTGAAAAGGCCAGGAATGCAGAAAAGGAAGTTAAAGTGGAATTGTAGTGCTATAATACTATAGTGTGAAAGGGCCCCAGATTTGCCTACTTCTGTGCTAAAGCCACATTCCATCCACTGGACAGCTAGAATTATGCTTTGCATAGCTTTTTCATCCTGCACGGTTTCAAATTTACTTTCAAAATGCTGGGTTTGAAGATGTTTAACTCAGGCTGAGGCTTAGGAAATGAATCCACATAACTAAAATCCTTGGTTTTAATTCAGATCATTTCTGCACTAGCCTGTTATAGTGCTATTATTCTGCTTTCAACATCCTATGGAATCCTGGGGTTTGCAGTTTAGGGAGGGGCCCAGGATTCCATAGGATGTTGAAAGCGGAATAATAGCACTATGACAGTCTAGTGCAGAAATGGCCTCGGTTTCAAAACTCCAATCTCAGTGACATATTCTAATATCAGATAATGATGATGATGATGACAAAGATGATGAAGACAAAGGAGGAAGGGGAGGAAGGTATAAGGAGGAGAAGAGGAAGAAGAGTCTGTTAATACTTACTGAAGCTGAGAGAGAGCAAACATGGAAAGAGCTCTTGTGATCCGGTAAGATTCTTGTTTCCATTCTCTTCTCTGCACTACCTGCAGTTGCTGGAGACAGCCTCTCAGAACTTCTGCATGCAACACATGCCATCTGCCACTGCGCTACAGCATTTCCTCTATTAGCAGGCCTTGAGTTTCATTTCAAAGAAAAGCAGGGTAATTTTGTTTCCAAATAAGTTCCCTGTAAACGCACGTCTCAAACATTTCCCCCTGCGAGTATGCAAGAATACACATGTACTTGTTCCCTTCCCTGCTTGTTGCTTCTGTTCTGATGTGTGTTTTCAAAGATGCTCATGGCAGGTGGAGAGAACGGCTGTCCAAGGTGCTGAATCTCATCTTTGGCTGAAAGGATGCTTTAAATACCCTAAAGGCACCGGATCCTGTTTGGTTGTGGAAGCTAAGCATGGTTAGCCTAGGTTAGTACTTGGATAAGAGACCGCTAATGAACATCAAATGCTGTGGGCTACGTTTCAGAGGAGGCAATTGGCAAAATCACCCCTGAGTATTCATTGCCGAAGAAAACTCTATGAAAGTCATGCAATCTTTATAAATCAACAGGCAATTTGGAGACACACACACACACACACACACACATGCAGTGGACCTGCTTCCCGGTAGCATAAGAATATAACACCTAACAATGTCCCTAACTCCATCACTTGGAAAGGGCTCAGGGAGGGTAGGCAAGCTTTTACGGCAGGGTATGCATATATGTGTGTCCATTTTTTGGCTTGGCCAGAAGTAGTGTCAGCCTGCTCGTTTCTTCAGTAAATATCCTGTGCTAAATCCACTGTTAGTCACACCCTAAGCAGTGCTACTGAAGTGAATGGGATTTGTAAATCACTACTTATATAAATCCTATTAAATTCAATGGCTTTACTGTACCTGTGACTCACATTGGATTTAGATCACTGCGGTTTTGTTGCTGTTCTTTACTGTCAAGTCAGCTTGAAGTTATGGTGACCCTAAGAACGAGAAACTTCCACAAGTGCTAGTCATCAACAGCTTTGCAAAGTTCTTACAAATTGAGGGTTGTAGCTTCCTTAACGGAGTCATTCTATCTGCAGTGTGGTCTCCTCTTTTCCTACTGCCTTCCACTTTAGTCAGCATTATTGTCTGGTCGATGGAGTCATCTCATCTCATGATATGTCAATAATAAAACAGCCTCAGTTTAGTCCTCCTGGCTTCTAGCGAGATTGCAAACTCAATTTCCTCTAAGACCTATTTATTTATAATTGCTGGCAATCCATGGTGTGCAGACTATACTATTTCAGTGCTACATTTCAAATGAATCAGTTTTTCCCCTATCCACTTACTTCACTGTCCAGTTTTCACTACTGCACAAAGAAATCGGAAATGCTATGGCACAGATGATTCTGACTTTGTATTGAATGATATATCTTTGCGTTTGAGAACCCTCCCAAAATTGCAAACCCCAGGATTCCATAGGATGTTGAAAGTGGAATAATCGTGCTATAAGAGTGTAGTGCGGACATGGCCCAAGTCTCATCCTCCTTCTGTGGTTAGTGTGTGACTATTCACTTGGTTTTGCTAGCTATGCTATAGAACACAGAATCAACAAACAACATCTTTTTATCATCTATTTGTTCAATTGCTTAGAAAGGACCCCCATCTCCTCAGGTACATGGGGATCTCCTTGGTGTATCTTTTAAAAAAATCTCTTTAGTTTATGTAATTTTTTAGCTGAGTTCTTTATTACACTGTACTTAATTCAAGGAGGTAGTGGCTGCTGGTCTCCCTGTCAGTGGGAAGAAGGGAGAGTGTATCTGCTTTGGGTTTTAGTCTGAACTTTAAAAGTGTTATCTCAGGTGCTGAACTCTATCCCTTATTCTGTACGTTAGACAGTGCATTCAAAGTCCAGTCTAGAACCCAGAGTGGATGCACTGCCCCACTCACGTGGAAGCCACCACCCAGCACTCATTCAGGGGTATACAATCTGTATCTTCCACGGGTGCACTCACATGCCATCACCAAATCCCCCTGTGCTGATTCCATGGGGATAATATTTTCCATCCTGTCTCAAATACAGAAGAAAGAATAATCTCTATAAGGAAGGCTCTCTACTTTTTCTCAGGTTATGTATGCATCTCTGTCGCTCCCAATCCAAAGCAGTGTTCCTAGTAGCCCACATTGTTAAAATGAATTGACAGAGAACACTTTAATGTAGAAAGCACTTTCAGTTATTTTTGAATTAGCTATTTTTTGGCATTTAGGTTTATGTCTTTAGTACCTGTCTTATGACTGTTTATCAAATTGCTGTGAAAAGAATATGTGCATAACACTAATGAATGAATGAATTCATATCCCACCTTTCTCTTGGTATGAGACCCATACATCTAATGAAATGTTTGTCCCACAAACAGAAACGACACAGACACACACACACACACATTATCTGAAAGAAACACTATGGTTAGAAAATCCAGAGCTTGGGAAAGTTGCTTTTTGGGACTACAACTCCCAGAACCTTCTGGAGGATTCTGGGAACTGTTGTCCAAAAAAAAAGGAATCTTCCCAAGCTTTGATTAAAACTCCCCAAAGTGTGCTCTTGAGCCCGAATTCCCCAAATAAAAGTTCTGTTCAGAATCATTATGCTGAAACCATGTTTCTCTCCCTGTGTAATTTCACTGCTAGCTGGAAGGGGCGGAGGGAAGATTATTGAGCAAACTGTGAAATGCCAGCTCCATTTCTTGGAGCTTGAAGTTTGCCTGAATCTCAATAGATCACAAAATCTGTCATGGACCAGGCTTAAGCAGGCTTGGATAAATCTCACCAAGTTCTCTGCAGTGCTTACCTGTCACTCACCACGGATAGGCTGTGACCTGACAAGCAGCTAGGAATGGAATCACTAAACTGCAATGGGAACTCTGGGGTGTTTCGGCACTAAACTGTTACAGTGCTATTATTCCACTTTCAACATGGAATCCTGGGGTTTCCATAGGATGTTGAAAGTGGAATAATAGCACTAAAAGTGGAATAAGTGGAAAGTGGAATAATAACACTGTAACGGGCTAGTGCGGAAATGGTCTTAGTCTCAGAAACTTCCTTGCTGCATGAATAAATGCAACTCTCTCTACAAATCTGAAAAGCAATGAGAGACAGGTTGCCGGGGAGGGAAGGTTCAAGTGAACGTGGCCATGCTCTTTCTTTCATGCAGTCAAGGCAGGGCTGTGGGGAATGACCTAAGAGGATGGCCAGATGTATGGGATAAGCCAGTAGTCAGGCGCAAGGAACAAGTCAGAAGGCTTGGTTCAAGGAGCAAGACAGAAATCAGGATAGGAAAACAAATGAGGATACATGAGTGCACCAGAGCTCAGGGACACACTAGTGGTCCGACAGGCTCAACAGAAACAGGAAGTCCTCTTATACTCTTTCCTGTCCAAGAGAATCCAGTGGCCAGCCAGAGTAAGTGGAGCTGTCTAAGATCTGAGGGTACTTCACTGAGAAGACAACGTCTGCAGTTCAGTGGCTCACCAAAGGGGGCTGTCTGTGAATCCCAAGAGGTCTTGACAGGTTCCTACGAAGAGGGTAGCAAAGCGGAAGCAAATGAAAGTCCACTAAGAATTCTGACCCTTCAGTCCTCAGATTTCTAGTACTGGAGTTCAAAAATGCAGTTTAGGAAAGGATATGCTAGAATCTTGCAAAACCCAACCCTAACACTTAACAAACATACTAAAACATTGTAAATGTACAAAGAAGACTTTCTGTGTGTATATACTTCACATTTCAGGGCTTGCCTTTGGTGTGTCTACGTCTGTGTGTGAACATTCAGTCCCAGTTTTCCCTCATGTGCTGACACCCCATTGGTGTTCAATGCTTACTCAGAGAAAAGCAAATTTAGCAAACCTTGGCTTTTGAAAAGAACACATTTGCTGGAATTTCAAGTGGGCAGTTTCTCAGCAAGTTTGCAGAAAAATCATAGCGCATTAGACTTTATGAACAATTTGTATCATTATAGTAGGATGACTCGTATAATATGCTTTTACTTCCTAGTTACCATTATTCAGCTTACATTATTGTTGTGCACGTTGAAAAGTACTTTCTTCTACATTGATTTGCTTTTGGGAAGCTTTACAACATGCTTTCTAATTAAAATGTGCTACGTGGAAGCTACTTTTGTCATGAACGAGGAAAATTTTTTCCCATAGAAACATCTTTTATGGTGACCAAATCATCCACCTTTCTGCTCCCACTATTTTTGTCTCTGACCCCCTCCACCATTTTACAAGAAGATTTTCCTAGTGGTTGCAAAGCAAGCTCACCCAATAAGAAGATCCAGGAGCCACACACAAAGGGCCTTTCCACACTACATTGTTATAGTGCTATTATTCCACTTTCAACATCCTGTGGAATCCTGGGGTCTGTAGTTTCTTGAAGCCAAAGAGCTCTCTGGATGAGAATTCTAAAGGCCCCTCCCTAAACTTTAAACCCCAGGATTCCATAGGATGTTGAAAATGGAATAACAACATTATAACGGTGTAGGGTAGAAAGACCCAAAGATGTGTGCGGCTTGAAGGGAGAGTATCAACAGTAAAACAGTGGCAGTTAATCTGCCTTCCCTAAAGGCTGTCTCTGTCTCCCATATTGTCCTGCTCCGCTTCTCTTACAGAAATGGCCATCAAGATATTTTGACACAGATGAGCGCGTGTAAGATTCAGCTGTACTCAGCATCGGTACAAAGAATGCAACATAATGTTCGAACATACTGATGAAGAACATGCATATAAATACTACTAATCTACATAGATTATATTCAAGACTGAAAATAGAGCTTTTTTGTTTTTGCTCCAAAGATTGGATCTCTTTGCTTTGTTACAGAATGTGAAATGTTGGGCCCACAGAGGCTGTGCATCCATCTGTATTCTCCTATGTGCATATGTAGATGGCTATAGTTTGCCTGTAGCTGTGGATTTATGAACACCTTTGCACCTGTATGGAGTTCAGCTCAGGTATCTCCAAGTTAAAACAGATGCTTCTATAGCCTTCTTTTGAATTCCTGGGAGTTCTAATTTACTGCACCTTCACAGTGAATTGCCTGCCTCGTACATCACCCTACATTTTCTAAGCCAGCCTTTCCAAACCTGGCACTGTCTAGATGTATAGGACTACAGTTCCCATCAACCCCAGACTACACAGTCAGGTTATTGGAAAGTGTTCTAAGCAAACTGAAGGTGAAATTGACCTTTCCAAAAGTTGTGGGACTACAGCTCCCATCCCCATGGATTATGGTGCCCAGAGCTTATGGGAGTTGTAATCAAACAACATCTACTGGGTTGCCCAAATTGTCCTAGAGCAAGAAAAAACACTTTTGTGCCACTGAGATCCTCTGGGGTGAGCACACAGACAGGCCAAAAATGCCAGAAAACTTTGGAAAAAAGAAAAGTAATGTGAAAAACAGGTATTTTTTTAACCAATAGTGCAATGGGTCCTTGCAAATTATTTCAAGAGTGAATTGCTGCTACTGGAAGCTTCCAGAAGTGGCAATATACCATTTTGGGGAGATAGAAAATGGAGAATTGGACAAGCCTCAAGATCGCAAAAATTATTTAGAGGTTGTTGAGATATAGAAGGTTTTGAAAGATAAAGAAATGTCAACCAATTATGGGCTAGAAGTCCCGTTCTATGTCCCCCCCCTCTTTTTTCCCCTCTTAATCTTCTCTGGATCTTATTCATTTTCTTTATTTCATCTATTTTTACTATACCTTAACTCTTCCTTTTGTCTTAATTAATCCTAGTAATAAGAAGAAAAAGGTATGTGGACTAATACTATTAACATACAATTCTGATTGTAAAAACAAATACAATAATTCACTGTTAATGAAATGAACGATAAACTTTGTTAGCACATATTAAGACATTATGATAGAAAAATATAGGTTGTACATCTTTTTGAAAAATGTTCATATTTTATAATTGTTATGAATTCATCTTCTTTTTGCCCTTTTTCTGTATCGGATATAATTTTTTCCTTTTGTTTATTTTCTTGATATCAAATTTTATTTTTTAAAAAAATATTTTCAATAAAGATATATATAAAAAAAAGAACCAAAAATTATTCTGGAAGTTGCATGTGACTCCTGGGGCTGCACTTTGCCCACCCCTTTCCTACAGTGTGGCTGCAAGATCTGTAGCTTTTGGTGTTCTGGATTCTGAACAGTGTTCTGGGTTCAAATTGTAGGGGCTTGTTTAGTTCCATCCCAATTTCCAACAGGCATTGATTACTTCTGTGCTCTCTGTGGCTGTCAGTCATATGATCTGCCCTCTTATGGGCTAGGGTCTTGGCATCTGGATTCTTCTGCTCCTTTAAGCCTGAGCGCCAAGAAGCTGGAGGGAAAGGAGCAGCCAGGAGAGGGAAGAGGAAGCGAGAAAAATAGGCTGTGGAATAGCTTCGCTGCCCCCAGATACTCCAGTGTTTGACACACTGAGCTGCTCCCATTTGGCTCAGCGAATCCAAGAGGCTTAGGGAGGCTCTTTGATACAAATGTCAAATTTACATAAACTGACACAAATGGGATGTAAAAATGCACCAGATTATCAGAACCCCAGGGTTTACATGGCAGATGGGCACGTGGGCAGAATCCTAAAAGAGGGCTCCGATGCAGCAAAGGAAGGGAAGGCGGGCCAGCAGTCAACATTGCAGTGCATCCTTGCATGGCTTAGAGAATGGGTGCATTTGCACCGCTCCGTCCTTCGAGGAAGTGAATCAGAGAATCAGCAAGTCATGTCAGTACACTGGGTGCATCTCCAACTTGTGCAAGCTCCCTCGGGGAAAGTTCCACTGGTTTCAATAGCACTTCCTTGAGAGTAAGTAAACAGACGATTTCAGCCTTAATTACATCTGTTACACAGCTCTATTTAATTCTCTGGATGTTGCCCAGTAATTCTGCAGTGCCAGAATTATTATACTGCATTTTACTATGAGAACTCCTACTAACATCTCCACAGTCTGAAACCAGGCATGGAAGACGGAAGCAAACAGTGAAATCTGTGCTAGAATTCAGGCACCTTAGAACCATTCAATAAACCCAACATGTTTCTGTCCCTCATGACTCAAGAGGCGAGTTTGGGGGAGGAATGTCTGCTTAAAGTTTCTTTTAAAAGGAAAGTTTCTGGGGAGTGAATAGGCTTTTAGAATTATACTTGATCTTAGCCAACAGGCTGAGGAGAGATAACTTTTTAAGACCTGAAGGGAACATGGACCCTACGCTACACTACTGTTGTGTCCTGGATAACTTGAACTCCACAAACTTCACTCAGAGGCCATTTCTGCACTAGACTGTTATAGTGGTATTATTCCACTTTCAACATCCAATGGAATCTCGGGGTTTGCAGTTTCACACTACACAATTACAGCACGATGATTCCACTTTAACTGTCATGGCTGCATCCTATGGAATCCTAGAGCATGGAGTTTGTTGGAACACTAGTGGTTTCTGAATGAGAATTCCAAATATCTCTTATTGAGCTGCAAATCCCAGGATTCCATAGAATGCTGTCATGATCATGGTGTTACAACTGTGGCCCTTTCCGCACCTTATCTTCTTCCGGTGCTGGGGTGAGGGGATCGTGTGAGCAGCCTCTGGCGAGAGGCTCTTGCATCCAGGGTCCTTCGGCTCCGCACAAGCTGCCTGCTTGTGCGAGAACCCCGCCTCTTCCTTCTGCAGTGCAGCCTGGAACCTTCCCAGGCTGCGCTGGGGCAGGAAGCGCGACCAGTGTGGCTCCAGAGGCTCCACACACCAGGTAAGTGTGCGCGGAGCCCGGGAGCAATGCACAATCCTGCACCATTTTCAGCTTCTAGCCGAAAATGAAAAGGTGTGCAATTGGCGCCTGCTGGCCCCTGGAGCATTGCACAATTGTAAGTGCATTGTGCAGATCACTCCTCACAATCGCACAATGCTCCAGGCACCCTTTCACATGGAAAATGCCATGCGGAAAGGGCCTGTGTCATGTACAAAGGCCTTCAGTGCCCTCCAGATGTTTTGGGTCACAACCCCCGTAAATCCTTACCAGAATGGCTGGTAGGGTCAGGGATTATGGAAGATGGTCATCCAGATATTCTAGGATCTGGAGTTTGATGGTGCACTAGAGTTTTCTGGCTGAGAACATTCTATATCCCTCCACTGAAACTGAAAACCCCAGGATTCCATGGGACAGAATCACGGCAGTTAAAGTGCTGCAATTGGCAGTCGGAAATGGCTCTTTGAAATGGAAACTGGGGCCATTTCTGCACTATGCTGTTATAATGTTATTATTCCATTTTCAACATCCTGTGAAATTCTGGGGTTTGTAGTTTACTGAGGCCCAAGAACTCTCTGGCTGAGAATTCTAAATGCCCCTCCCTAAACTACAAACCCCAGGATTCCATAGCATGTTGAAAGTGGAATAATAGCACTCTAACAGTGTAGTGCGGAAATGGCCTGAATAGAAACCAAATTCTTAATTTTTGCCCACATATTAGGCATCAGCAAGAACTCCACGTGCATTCCCAAGGGTGACTTCTTCCTAAATCCAGCATATTGCTCTCTAAGGAATTTCCACACCTAGTCATGGTTGTGTCCTTCCCTATCACTGTTCTTTCCTCTTCCCTTCCCCTTGAAACAGGCAAAGAGATACTCAAATAAAGCACAAGTCAAAGGTTGCTTCTGTCATCCATCTCCTTATCATCACGAAAACAGGAAAGAATCGATCGAGTCTCACAAATGGCTTCTGGGACACGGGTTCTAATCTATGGTGGTAGCTGGTACAGCTCACCTTTTGCTGTATTTACACAAAGGAGTTATTTTTAAACGCTTTGCTAAGTTTACTTCCATCTCTGTTTGTTTTTTTAGAAGTTTGCACCACAATGTCTTGCAAAGAGCTTCAAACAAAGTCAGACATAAATGGATTCCTTCTCTCCACAATCCCCAGAAAAATAAAGTCCCCTCCACCTCAAGGTCCCAGGATATGGTCTGAAGACACACAATACAGCGGTCTTGCTGAAGCAAAGGAGGACTGGACCTAGCCACAGCCTGTAGGGGAGGCCGCCTGGGAATTTGATAGATGTTTCCCTAAATTTTAGAGGCACAATAGGATTATAGGCACAATAGAAATGTACAAAATAAATACAAAAAGACAAGCAAATGGATTTGAGAGCAAATCATGCTTGAACTCTCGCTGGAAGCCAAAGTGACTCAACTGAGGCTAATGTACTTTGGATATATCACGAGATGACATGACTCATGGCAAAAGATGAGAATGGTCAGCAAAATGGAAAATAGTAGGAAAAAGAGAGCCAGCGTGGTGTAGCGGTTTGACTGTCGAACACACTAAGTGACCTTGGGCAAGTCACATTCTCTCAGCCTCAATGGAAGGCCGTGGCAAGCTGCCCCAGAACAATCTTGCCAGGAAAACCCTGTGACAAGTTCACTTGGAGGTTGAAGATCGTAGTACGGGGGACTGACTTAATCAAAGACGTCACAGTACTGAGTTTGCAAGATCTGAGCAGGTCTGGGGCTGAATTTGCAAGACCTGAGCAGGGCTGGGGCTTAGGCTCACCTTTGCCTAATGAAGAAGCCTGTGAAGCTTTGAAAGCTAGCATGACATATTTGACATTAATTTTTGGTTGGTTCAATAAAGGTATAACAGCCAGCATGGTGTAGCATTTCGAACATTGGACTATGACTCTGGAGATCTGGGTTCAATTCCCTGCTTGGCCATGGAAACCCACTAGGTGACCTTGGGCATGGCACACACTCTCATCCCTGTAAAACCCCATGAAAAGTTCACCTCAGAGTTACCATAAGTTGGAAACAACTTGGAGGCACACAATAAAAACAATACAAAAGCTATTGCCACAGGATGAATTTTGGATCTTATTGAGGGAGTGTTTTTATTTTGGTATTCTTAGGAAATGGGCATGTGACTCCATACTGTCTTCCTTTACCTCTTGTCACTTTAGACCATGAGCGTGCCACAAATGTCCTACAAATTTTACAGCAGGGACTTGGGAGTGCCACAGAAGCAACCAGGAGGCCAAAAATGGCCTAAAGGCTATTTGTGGCACTTCTGTTGTTTCGGTGTCATCCCCAAGCCCCACTGTGGCCATTTCCACACTACACTGGTATAGTGCTATTATTCCACTGTCAACCTCCTCTGGAATTCTGGGGTTTGTAGTTTCCTGGGGACAAAGAGCTCTCTGGCTGAGAATTCTAAATGCCCCTCCCTAAACTGCAAACTCTAGGGCCGTTTCCGACTAGACTGTCATAGCACTATTATTCCACTTGCAACATCCCATAGAACCCTGGGTTTTGCAGTTTGGGGGGGGAGCGGCTGGTCCCTCCCAAAACTGCAAACCCCAGGATTCCATAGGATGTTGCAAGTGGAATGATAGCGCTATAACAGTCTAGTGCGGAAATGGACTAGGATTCCACAGAATGTGGAAAGTGGAAAAATACCACTATAACAGTTCAGTGTGGAAATGACCTGTGATGCAAATGACATTTTTCCTTTAAAACAAGACATGGGCTTTTTGTGTATGTCATTTACAAGTGGAACCTCACTCTCAGATGTGCATTAAAGGAGGAAATAGCTTTTTAATTTTTTTTTCTGCAGTGTAGCAAGTCCCATAGTGGCAGGAATTCTGGCAGGGATGGGGTATGACTTGCCATTGGTTCTTCCTAAGCCCCAGAACCTGTCCACCCCTGCCCCAGTGAGATAAAAAAGGAGGACCCACTGGTTTGCAAAAAAAATGAATCCCAAGTCCTATGTTGTCCCATGTAGGTTCCAGATCTGGAAAAGGTGCAGGTTACCAGCTTGGTCCAATTTAGGTGTTAATGATAAAAATCACACTGAAGGAGAAACAGTGGTTGTCACAGACAGAGCATTGCGGTAAGGGGCATTTAAGGTGCCTCTGCTGCTCTGGGCTAATATAAATCAGATCACAGCATGTCATGAATATCAAAGAGCCGTTGACCCTGTTTGGCTTCTGTGGGAAGAAAGCCCCAGCTCCTTTCAGCTGAGATTGGCCAAACTGCCATAAGATGTGGGAACCAGGTTTTCTGGCAGAGGAAGAACCTCTGTTGTTGATAAAAAGATGAGCAAAGGGGGAAAGGGGAAAGGAAGGAAGGAAGGAAGGAAGGAAGGAAGGAAGGAAGGAAGGAAGGAAGGAAGGAACAAACAAACAAACAAACTGGGCATAGGAGAAAGAATAGAAATTGCAAAGACAAAGAGTGGGCATTCCAGGTAAAGAGGCCTCTACATGGACTTATGTAAAAAAAAAAAAAGTTAAAAAAATTAGATAAATTAAAGTAAGGTATGGCTATGTATGTAACATATAGTAAACGTAATCCGGTAGGTGATCTGTCAGGAGTAAGTGTAAGTATTGAATTTTGGAAGTGATGGCTGATTGGCTGAGTATTTGCAGGGAAGTTGAAAAGGCTAGGGGCCTATAACAGAACATTTATTTAGCCTGAGGAACAGCACCGTCTACACCAACAGCTTATAATGAGTTGACTCCAAAGAAACTTCTGATTGTGGAAGGTGTTTTCTGCTTGTGAAAGATCTCCATGCACTATCATTTTCCCTGGTCACACCCATGCTCATCTGTCTCCAAGAGCTAAGCAAGGTCAGGGCTGGTTACTACTGGCATAGGCAATGACCAGTAAAAACCAGGAGCTACACTGGAAAGGGATGGTAGTTCAGTGGTAGAGCACGATTTGCATACAGAACATCTCAGATTCAATCTACAACATTTACAGATAGGAAATTCTCATAACTGAAATCCCCGGAAATGTATATCAGAGTTGATAGTACTCCCTAGAGGGACCAATGATCTGGCTCTGCATAAAGGAGGTTCCTGTGTAAAGAAGCTCACTGAAATGGCCACTGAATTACACCTCAATGCTGGTGATGGGAGAATATCTCTGCGTGGTTGTTGGTGTCTTCAAGATCCGCGGACAGTGAATCTGCTCTGGATTTTAGTCCAGACCTTTAAAATGGTACCCAAGGTGTTATACCCTATCTTCCAAACAAGTGCAACATTTTGGATAGGTTTTTTCAAAAATCACACTAAAACCTGGAACGGATTCACTGATGCACTGACAGTTGGAACAATCAGCTGCCACTGTGGAGTGCGGATGGTGATCCAGGACTGTAGCATATCCAGCTCTATTCTCTAAGAAAGAGGGATAGCTAGGAAGCTGCTACCACTCTCTCACTTCTATGTCTAAAGCTGTTGCCTCACTCTGCCTTGCAGCAGGGCCAGCTGTGATGGTATAAATTCTTGGGCAAGTGATTACAGATCCATACTGCTGTCTACTTTTCCTCGGGCCATGTATCTTTGGATCCAGCCCATTGTCAGGAGATATATGAAGGAATACACAATCATAGTGCCATGATTCCACTTTAAATGCCTTGGCTGTACCCTATGTAATCCTGGGGTCTGCAGTTTGTTGATGCAGCAGAAAAGTCTTAGCCAAGAATTCTAAAGGCTCTTCTCTAAACTGCAAATCCCAGGACTCCAAAGGATGAAGGCATGGCAGTTAAAGTGGAATTGTAGCGCTGTAACTGTGTAGTGTGAATGGGCCCAAGATCTCAGCATATTGATGCTTGTACATTGGAAGTCGACATCCCAGCAAAACCACCTTATACTCAATCAGACTACTAGGTTAGCTGGTCAGAGGTGTATCTAGTATATACAGCACCTAAGGCAAGTGTGGAAGTTGTGCCCCTACCTCTGAGGCCATTGCTATCACTGGTTCCACTTCCTCTTCCTCCTCTGCTGCCACCACTGCTAAATCTTCCAGCATGGCTTTTTTTGCACTCTCCTGGCACTTGCGCCCAGGGCATATGTCCTACTTGCCCCACCCTACATACATTTCTGCAGTTGGTCAAGGATTGTTGACTGTAACTGCCAAGGATTCTCCAGTGTCCTGGTTAGGTTGAGATACTGTTCTTCACAAAAGCCTGAAGCTAGCTTAGATGGCTCTGGGCAGGTCTGTGTAACATATACAGTTTTGTGTTCTGCAAAGAGGCAAAGAGCTAGGGAGTTTACGTGGAACAGCTGGGAGAGTGTTCTCACGATTGCCCAGCCATCTTCTGCTTGATGCAGTCACCTCACTTTGCCTAATGGTGGGACCGGCCCTGCCTGACCAAGGGGGACAGAATTTTTAGCTTCAGCCTCATATTTCCTCCCCCATCCCCTGATCTCTCCTTGCGCCTTCTCCCCTTACTTTTAATTATTGTTTCCACACAGCATCTTTTGAAATGACCGTGAATGGAAGATCCGCACAGTTGCGTGTGGGGAAAAATTTATGGGCCCCACGATTTACTTAGCCAACCAACAGCAGTATTGATTTTTATTTAGGAGAATAATTAAATATTTATTTTCACTTTGTTAAGTGCGGGAGGTCGAAGCCCACATAAAGCAGAACAGCTCACCAGCAAGAGGAGATCAATGACTTGCGGCTTGGGGAATATTTCGCTGCATCCAAACTGCACGCAGGTGGCCAGGCCAAGCCTCAGCTAGGATACTTTTTTCTTTTGCTGGTGTTTCTATTTCAAGGGGATAGTGGTGGTGTAAGGACCACATGCACTCAGGTATCTGAATGAGTTGGCATCAGATTAATATGTCAAATGGGCTCCCAACAGAGGTGTAATTATGGGGAAGGGGACATGAGCATGTGATGCCCCAAAGAATTCTGCCCCACAATGAAACTCTCTTTCACTCCCACAATTCCTAGCACTGCAGTAACTTAAGATCTCAGATGAGTATTTAAAAATAGAGGTTGAGATCCTATATCATCAGCGTAGCTGCAATGATGGAAGTCCATCAATATTGTTGCACCTGATGATACCAAGCCCTCTATTAACAATTGTTTCAACCAGCATCACCCAAATCATTTCCAAGCATTTCCAAGGTGCTGGAGACTGAGGCACTGGGAAATGACAACTGCAGCCCACTTCCACAATCTTGGCACATTGTGATCAGGCAGCTGGAGATACCCCTCTGGGTCCTGTCACAGCTGCTTTTCTCCTATGACCAGGAGAGTTCTGCACACATCATTTTCCAGGGTCCCAATCTGCAGTGCTTCAGAAATTCCTTGATCAGGGCACTGAAAAATGGCAAAGGTCAGTTTCTGGGTTCATACCCAGTCATTTACAACCATAAAAGTGAATCCCCAGATGTTACGAGATCGTAAGTCCATCTTACAATCTCATAACTGCTGAATGGGATGCCAGCCAGAGCTTCAGGAACAAAAGAAAAAATGAGGCAGGTAAATATTCCAAGGGTGTGTGAACTGAGCAAGTGCAAAGGTTCTGGTTTGAATGATTCTCAATGTCCCTCTCTCTTCAGTGTTAGAAATTTTGGAAATGAAGGAAAATTTCATGAGAAGGGAGAAGAGAATTCTTATTTGGGGGGACAATGTCGTCATTTTTCACAAACCCCTTTACCTCCCACCAAATTCCAGAAATACTGGTAACAGACAGGGCTGGCTTTATCAAGAGGCAGAGTGAAGCATCCTCCTCAGATGACAGATGCTGGGGTGGGGGGTGGGGAGCAGCAGTGGCATTTCCAAAACTGATCCTTCTCATTCTCCAGTAGGGATCTCATGGAGGACTAGGGTTGCCACATCTGGACTATTCTAGACCATTAGATTTGGGGGCTTAGGCATGACTCCTTGTGATTTCACAGGGGTGGGTACAGGTGTTACAAAGGGAAGCCCCAGTAATGTCATCAAGCAAGATGCATTAACCATCAACTACAGTTGCAAAGTGTATACTCATTCAAATTTTAAAACAGAACAGTAGCTCTTAACAAATGAGGGAAAATATATATATATATATATATATATATATATATATATATACACACACACACACACACACACATACACACACACACACACACACACACTTCACAAGGCAGTGCATTTGCCTGAGATTCTTCCTCTGGGGCCTTTTCAAACTCTGTAATTATTGTGTTATGATTCTACTTTAACTGGTATGGCAGCATCCTATGGAATCCTGGGATTTGAGCTTTAGATAAAGGATATTTAGAATTTTCAGCCAGAGAGTGCCAGTGCCTCACCAAACCACAGAGTCCAGGAGTCCACAGGATGTTACTATGAGAGTTAAAGTGGAATCATAACATCATAATTGTGGATTATAAAAGAGCCTTGGAAATGATATGCCAGACAGAGTTGTATGCCCACACAACTTGTCCTATACTCCCTTAACCAAGTATATTGCCTTCAGGTGTGGTGGAGAACCCTGTTCCACTACCAATGTTGAACTTTATTCCAATGCTGAAATGCCCATCCACTCAGATTCTGTACAAGGAATATAAGAAGGATGTGCCATCTTGTCTTTTGTTTCAAGCAGCCAAATCTCTTAAGTCACACCTTACAGTATATCTCCTATGAAGGAATAGATGGTACCTTTCAGCATGAAATGGTTTTGTATAACCTTGAACTATTATATAAATCCAGATCTCTTTTCTGGAGAGAGAAGGATCAGTTAAAGCTTGAAGGAGGTTAAGACACAAGTCTTTTTCAACAACCAGAGTGCTACGAGGGGTAGGAAAGCTGGACTTGAACCTGGGAGGCTGCAGTGCTCTAGACTCCCTACATCACTTTCAGAGTAAAGTCACTATATCAACCTCAGCTTCCCAGCTGTCAAGCACAAATAAAATGGTTTTCTCAAGGACTGTTACATCTGTGGCCGTTTCCACATTAGACTATTATAGTGCTATTATTCCACTTTCAGTATCCTATGGAATCCTAGGGGTTTGCAAAGCCCCCTCCCTAAACGGCAAACCCCAGGATTCCATAGGATGCTGAAAGTGGAATAATAGCACTATAGTGAGGGAATGGCTTGTGTCATTCTGTATCAATACTTATGTATCAATCTTTACTACCAATCAAGCGCTCTCCAACTTTGTGGGGAGGGACTACAACTCCCAAAAGCTATACCCAGCACAACCACTGGGAATTACAGTTCCCACTTTACTAAGGTCTGATGTGATATTTCTGTAAGCAGCTTTTCTAGTATCCAGAGAAAGCTCTCTGTCAAAGACTGCTGCAAGAAATACTTTCAACTGTGCCCTGTCCAAGGTGCTAAAGGCCCCTGTCTCTTGTAATTCTGCCTCACTGGCTGTGATTCACTTCAGCCAATAAGAACCTCTGTTTCAGTCCATTCAGTCCATTTTCCTTGAGTTGGTCAAACCCTCCCCCCCCATTTTGTCCCTTTAGCCCAACAGTCTCTGCTTTTGACTGGTGGCAGCCCTATGGCACTGCAGGCAGGAAGAGTCTTTCTCATCAGCTTTCTTCTTTTCTGTTCAACTGAAGATGCCATGGATCCTAGATCCTTCCTTGAAATTTCAGCTATAGATAACGATTCAAATAGCACCTCCATACTTTCTTTCCATGAACCACCTACCTGCTTTAATGGGCAATTAAATATAGAGATGAAATCAGGCTTAAACTGAGGTTCCTTACTCAAAGAGGTCATGGTTAGATCCAAATCATTGCCTGCTTGATTGAAATTCACCCTCAAGTTCTCAGGCTCTGCTTCCAACCCATTCTGCCTCCTAACTATGTCTGCCCCATCAATTTCCATTGCCTGATCATCTTGCCACTCGCCCAGTATAATCAGGTCAGGATCAGAGCTGGTAAGTTGGGAAATTTCAAGTATGCTATCATGCAGTTCTTCCACAGCAGTCCTCCTTGGTGAGGTCATCCCAATCCAGCAAGAAGTCATTTACATGACTTCTCAAATCCCAATCACTGCTGAGGAAAATATCAGCCTGCAGGTCAGTTGAACCAAAATTGTTATCAAGTTCCTGATTAACTTGTGATGGTGCAGAAATTATGGACAAAATCTCTGCCTTGATTAGACCCATTAAGACCTGAAAAATGGCCTCAAGGTCAGAAAGTTTGTTCTTTAGATTATCCAGACTCTGGAAGATTCTCTTCTTAGTCTGGGCTAGAAGAAAGCACTGATGCCAAAGACTTTCATACATTTCTATGAGGTCTCCTACCTTTACCTTTTTCTAGGCTTGACCCTGTTGCATTGGACTTGAAGTAGAGTTAAGCAAAGGAGAATTATAGAAAGAAGACATTAAAAGGAATTTTCACTTGTGAATTCTGGATCCAGAGATCAATTGCCCCAGAGTTCTTGACTATAAAGATCTACATTTTCTTCCAACTGCAGATCTTTGCTAACATCACTGTTCACTGAGGAAGCAAAATTCAGTGTTACCAATAAAGTTAGCCTTTCTTGGATACTCTTTAATAAATGATTCTGGTTTCCACCAGAAGACCATATTCCAGAAGTTTAGGAATTAAAACAATTACAATATAGTTAAAACATACCAAAGGTTAATCTTGAACTATCAATAGCATTGAAACATCCAATTAAAAATAATGGAAAGTTTTAAAACAGTGCAACTAAAAACAGTATAGCACCCTATTAAAAGCTTTTTTAAAAAAACAATTCTCAAAAGCCTGTTGGAATAAACATTACATTTAAAGTTGTAGTGGTTTGCACAGTTGTCTTTCCTGTTCAAACTCTGTGGTTCTTCGTTTCTTAAAGATTGCTCCCAGGTTGATTAGACCAACCAAGTCTTACTGATGGCTGACTCCATGTGTGTCCATACACATCTTACTTGAGAGCGATCTCTTGCCAATTCATGTTCCCACCCCACAAGAAAAAGTTAGTTTTTGTGACCACAGCTTCCAGAATTCCCCAGTCAGCGTAGCCACTGGCCATACTGGCTCTGTGATTCTGGGAATTTTGTCCAAAAGTCAATCTTCCAAAATCTGGTTCTATCACAATTACAACAACCTGATGTATAAATTTAATTCATATCTTTCTTGGGCCATTTCCACACTGGAGGGGAGGAGTGGGTCACTGTGTGTCAAGAGTGGTGTTTTTATACTCCGATTCAGAAACTCTGCTATCTGCACCTCACCCCTATTTACATCGTACTACTGCGGAGAACAACGGTTGCTGCATCCACAACAGCAAGTCCCTGCCACTCCCATTCCCCTCCCTCACCCTGCCCTGCCATTGCTGATTAGTCTGTTTTTTTAAAACACACACACACACACACACATACACATTTTAAATAAGTAATGGTAGCTTTCCCCCATATTCCTCAAACCAATCTGTATTCACAGTTATTAACATACACAGGTTGGGTTCATGAGGTAATACATTGCCTTCCTTCTTGCTGCTAGGCCTTGTCTCCATAGCAACTGGCCAGGCCCAAGAGCTCTCTGGCTGAGAATTCTAAAGGCCCCCCCTCCAAAACTGCAAACCCCAGGATTCCATAGAATCTTCTTAGGCAGCCAATCATACGAGGTCTTTGCCTGACACAGACAAACAGACATACAAACTTTGACTTTATATAGGAGATATCTTTGATGTTTGTAAATGCTTATGCAGCTTTAGGCTATGTTCCTTTGATTTTGTATGTAACAGATGGTCAGTGCCATCAGATCCTGTGTGGCCCCACTGTGGTAGAAAGATTCATACTCCGAGGTTAGAAAGACAGATATTCACCATCCATCATTCAACAGTCAGAAGCTCTTGCTGCTTTAGCCATTCACAAACATGTATTCTACAGGCACTGACTCCAAATAAATGCCCCAAATCCTACATCAGGTTGCGTAGCATTTGTCTCCCCATAAGGTATGAATTAATTGTGCCACACACCCTTTATTGAATGGAAACGTTGTGCAACACACCAAATGTCCAACGTGCTTTCAAGTACAATGTATATCTGTATGCAGTGTGCAATGCATTTATGCTTCCACGCACAGTGGCACCACATGTACAATCCTGGTTCTGCAAAGTTAATCTGAATGAGTCCACTCTGCGCTGGACAAAAATGGCCAACTACTTCCATAGCTTACACATGTGTAAGACTCTAGGAGGATTCCTGGCCAAAGGAGGGGGTTGATATAAGGCCAGGTAATCTAACATATAAAAATCAATGTTTGTCTATGTCAGGCAAAGACCTCATATGATTGGCTGCCTGAGAAGATTCTATGGAATCCTGGGGTTTGCAGTTTAGGAAGAGACCTTTAGCATTCTCAGCCAGAGAGCAATTGGTCCTGGCCAGTTGCTATGGAGATGAGGCCAAGCAGCAAGGAGGAGGGCAGTATATTCCCTCAAGAACCCAACCTTTGTATCTTAATAACTCATAATACAGATTGGATTGGGGAACATGGAAAAAAGTTACAGGTACTGGACCAGACAGTTTGGAGAATTACAGATACAGGATCTCAAATCTTTCTAACAAGTATTACCTATGAGACAATAAAATCCCAGCAGTGCTGGGTATATGCCCTAGTATTACTATATATGCATAGACCACAATAATGTACTTTACCCTCTCTTTTACTCTTCATTCCTCTTTTCTCCACCCACTTCTTTTTCCTTCCTTTTTTGGTGGAGATAAATTATATTTTAACAATTCAATATTTTTTCAAAACCCTACAACTTCTGTTAGCTAACATACTGGCTATGAAGAGAACACTTTTATTTACTCAGCCTAGCAAAACCTATGTTAACCGCCCCTAAATTGAGGTGGGGTGAATTGTGGCATGTGGGCTGCAGGCAATCCTTTAGACCTTAGGCGTGGCCCCTGAAGTCCCCCTAATAGTCCTGACTCCTTTTTTAAAAAGTGTGCCAATTTTCTTAGAGAAGACAATGACATTAAAGGAGTTCAAATTAAGAAACATCAATGCAAATTGAAAGCCTTTGCAGATGATTTGGTGGTTTTTTTGGAGGACCCATGTAGAGGTATTGGAAAATTGATTAAAATAATTCAAGAGTATGGAGAGTTCTCCGGATTTAAGATAAATGTGGAAAAAACAAATTTCTTAACCAAAAATTTGAGAGAGAGAGAAGAGACGGAAATAGTACAAAAAACGGGATTCAAGAGAGGACAAAAAGTTAAATATTTGGGAATTTGGATAGCCAGAAGAAATAATGAGCTATATTCAAATAATTATGAAAAAAAATGGAAGGAGATAATTAAAGATTTGGAAAGCTGGTCTAAGTTACATCTATCAATGTTGGGGAGAATCGCAGTAATCAAAATGAATGTTTTACCAAAGATGAACTTTCTGTTCCAAAACCTTACCGTAATATTGAATAAGAAACCTTTTCTACAATGGAAGAGAGAAATATCCAAGTTTATATGGCAAGGGAAGAAACCCAGGATTAAATGGAACATTTTAACAGATCAGAAAAATAGAGGTGGTATGGGTCTACCTGATTTTCAGGTTTACTACAAGGCCGCGGCTTTCATATGGATAAAAGACTGGATGGATCTACGAGATGCCAGAATGCTGGCATTGGAGGGAGCAGATCTGAGGATGGGCTGGCATGCCTATATGTTCTATGATAAAGCAAAAATAGATAAAGATTTCTCCAATCATTACATCAGGAAATCGCTTTTGAAAGTTTGGGAAGATTACAAGTCTAGAAACATTAGGCAGCTGCCCACCTGGGTCTCTCCTCAAGAAGCTTTCTTTGGAAGAAGGTCTGAATCGGAAAAATGGCTTCGATATGAGGACATAATTGAGAGGACAAAATCGAATAGTCTTCAGCTTAAATCAAGAGACAAGTTGGAGCAAGAAGGAACAGTTTTAAACTGGTTTCCTTACAGGCAGTTAACTGAAAGGTTTCAGATGGACTTAAAGACATATGGAATTGAAATAAAGGAGAAGGTTGGAGTGATAAAACGACTTTTTGAAAACCCTCCTCATTTACTAGCCCAAATCACTCAGGAAATATTGCACCAGGAGAAGTATGAAGAAACGGTTAAAGCAGTAATGATCTCTTGGTCATACAATTCAACTGGACTCTTGGGAGCAGAGTTGGAAAAAGACAAACAAATTTACGGTTGCCCAGAATTTAAAAGAGAACTATTATAAAATGTTTTATAGATGGTATTTGACACCAGATAAATTACAAAAGATTTACAATTCAGGTACTGGGCTCTGTTGGAAATGTTTAAAAGAGGTGGGTACGATATATCATATGTGGTGGACATGCCCAAAGGTCAAGAAATATTGGACTGAGATACATAAGAGGATTTGCGAAATAATGAAGCTAAAATTTCCTATGACTCCTGAAATGTATTTGTTAAATATGACAGATTTAGTAGACGGTATGAATATAAAGAAATATCGGAGAATATTATTATATATGATAACAACAGCACGTATTGAATATGCTAAGGTATGGAAAACACAGCAAATACCTACAATAGAACAATGGTGGGGAACCTTCATTGAAAATAAAAATGCTGACATAGTCTCTCAAAGATTGAAAGGGAAATCAGATGATGAAATTCAGAAAGAATGGCAAATTGTAGGTGATTGCTGGGTGACCTGTGATAGAAGTCAATAATTCATGGTAATATGTGGAAAAATTTCATTGTGATGATTACGGCAGATATCATGAAGCAGGAATATGGTAATGGAAATGCTATGTACTAACGTGTAAAATGGCTGAAAAATGCAGTACAATGATATAACAATGTTAAGAGATTTTGGAAATGAAGTCTAGATCAGTTTGGAAGATTCAAGAAATAATTCATGTGAAATAGCAATAATACTATTGTTGTCTTAATTGTGAAACTTTAATAAAATGATAAAAAAAAAA
Source organism: Ctenosaura bakeri (assembly GCA_948474755.1). NCBI lineage: Eukaryota > Metazoa > Chordata > Lepidosauria > Squamata > Iguanidae > Ctenosaura > Ctenosaura bakeri. The sequence goes on along the minus strand of CAOLHI010000566.1, from coordinate 300,524 downwards.
GTGTGCCAATTTTCAGTTGATTTGTTTTTGGCCCCAAACTAGCCAAAGGGACCCCAAACTGGCCACAAGTGCAGTGGTTTACTTCTCACAAAGTCCTCAACTTCTAAACTAAAAAAAAAAGCCCCAATCGGCCACAAAAAGGTGGCCTGCGAGAGAAATATGAGGAGAAATGCCTCCCTCTCTGCAGTTCCCCGCTGCCCTAAAAGTGAACATACAGCATGGACGGATAACTTGTGGCCCTCCCAGATGTTGTCACTCTTGAAGGCCTATTGTTTCTCACTGTTAGCTATTCTAACTAGGGTTGTTGGGAGGCACAACCCAACAACATCTGGAAGGCTCATTTTGCCCAGTCTTCCTAAGAGTCAACCAGATCACTGGCCTTGCTGGGCCAGCCTTGTTGGTTCTGGCTAATGATAGTCGCTTTCCATGGATCAGGGTCTTTCCCAGCCTTCGAGATCTCTTTGCGGTGGAAATTCAGTCCAAGAACTTGTGAATCCAGAGCACAGGGTTTACTAGCGAGCATCTTCCTCTCCGCATCTGTCACATAGATGCACACACTCCAGTTCTGTCTACTCCTTTGGGTACCTACAGAAGAGGAATCCAGAAAGGAGCAAAGAGGGACAATTCCCAGCGTGGATCCAAATACAGCTGCAGATGCTCCCTGCTTAGAGCCAGAGCCCGGAGGGACAGGGAGATGTTTCGGCAGTAATTTATGGGCAGTTCTCTCATTCTGTAGAGCAGCCATCTGTCAGCGCACTGCATAAAGTATCTGCAAAAGCCATCAGTTTTTTTTGGCCTTCAAGGCCAATGAAGTACAGGCACTGAGATCCCACCCCACCCTACCCCACCTACCCACAAACACACACACCTACCCACAGAGGTATATATACATCTGCATACCCATGTCTTTCTCCGTGCCAAGTTTTAATCTTAAAGTTGGCTGGCCCAACCTGGCCACTGATGGTAGCACAAAGTACAATCTCTTTATGTGTGTCTCTTTCTGTGCAAGGGTATGCTTACATGTACACATTTACTTCTGCATGTGAGTATATACATGCGTGTGCATGTGTGTGTACATATGTAGGCATATACATATGCATATATACTTGATTAAAAAACAAACCAACAGCATTTCTCTCAAATTTATCCTGGATCTGAGAAGGATACAGTTAATACACACACACACACACACACAAATACATAGAAGCAATTAACAAACAGAACTAAAAAAAATGTATAGCAAGGATGAAACAATTTGCCTTCTGTCTTCTTCAGTTGCCAAAGATGAAACTAAGCTGCATGCAAGGTGGCAGTTTACAACACAATGTTATCAGCCCTCTTAGTGGATGATGGTATTATCTTCTAAGTTGAGGCCATGTGGTGTTAGAGGCTTTAGTCTATATATTGGGGAAAAAAATCCCTTTCTTCCAAAATGTCTGAAGGAGATGGCTCCTCAATGCTAAACAGGGGCAAATCAGAGAGAGGCTGCGATGTTCCGTGTTGAAATACCTGGCAACTGGTTGCGCCAGCTTCCTGGTTATAGGATAGCAGACTTATGATACCTGAAGTATGTATATAGATCTGTCGTAGTTTCGCCCACATATTGCAGATGACATACTGCACACCTCCATTCAATCACACAAATAAGTTAGGAGGACCAGCAGGTGTTGCTTAATATAGTAGGTCCTGCCAGTCATTGTGCTCCTAAAAGTGACAGCTTGCTTAAGGTATTTACAGGTGATGCAGTGCTTTGAATTATAAGAGTGTGATCTAAGATTGCTGACAGGTGTTTTCAGGACAGCTTTTACCAGCAATGTCTGTAGATTTGATGACTGGCGGAAAGCTATAACAGGAGGCTTGCGGGTGGCTCCAGCAAGATGCTCAGAACTGGATAGTAATGGATAGCTTTTGCTGTCCTCTAAGTTGAGGCCAGGTGGTACTAAGGTTTTAAGGCTATAAATCCAGAAATTCTCCCTTTTGTCCAAAATGTCTGAAGAAGATGGCACCTCAGTACCAAACAGGGGCACATCATAGAGGCTATGACATTCTGAACTGAAATGCCTGGCTTTGGTCACTTCCTGATCAGGATTACAGACTTACGTTTCTATTTCCATATATATATCTCACATACATATCGCCTTTGAGGCCCCTCCCTCAATTGCAAACCCCAGGATTATATAGGATGTTGAAAGTGAAATAACAGCACATAACAGTCCAGTGCAGAAATGGTCTAAGTGTACATACATTCTAAAAGCAATTAGTAAAGTTCTTTAATTTGTAACTTAATGCTATCTGCTTGTATGTACTTAAGTCAGTCTCAGCCAGGGAGATCTTGGAGACCAGGACATTTGACTTCTGCTAAACTCTGCTGATTGAGGCTGTTTCCTAACAGATTCAGTCGTCACATTTTCTTCCAAAAGGGCTAACACCCGAGGAAATACCACTTTCCCCACAGATACAATATGCTCTACTTCTCAGTAGGCTGGCTCCATTTGAGAGAAATCAAAATTTCTTCCATGGGGCTGGGGACACCATGACATTCTCCTTGAAGTTAGGGAACAACCCCTCCCATGCCAAGAAGCATACATTATACCTCAATCCATTCTCTGGCTTATCCTGCAATGGATTGGAATTTGCAATGGTATCAGAAAATAGCAGACACAATCCAAAGTGTTTTTGTTAAAAAAAAATTACAGAGTGTGAGATTTAAAGTTGCAACTCATTCAGTCCCCTGGCTTCCTCGTCCATGAGTGTAGCACTGGCTCCCCACTGATCTTTCTGGTTTGGCTGTGCTCTCCCGTCCTCCTAGCAAAATAAAACACCATGAAGTAAAAATAACCACCATTTTGCTAGCTCCTGGAAGTGAAAAAACCAGGCCACATGTTATAGATCTGAGTGGCAGAAGCTGCCCGGGTCCCACCAACTGAGGCAAGCCGAGCGAAAGAGAGAGGATACTTTTTCACCGAGCCAACGAGTGTTGCAAAGTGCTGTCATGCGGATCGCATTAGGAAAATGGCCTGATGGGCTCATCGTCGTGAGCCTGCCTACAGGGAAACTCTCATTTCAGACCATCCCATCCTCCGGCAAAGCTCAGCGCTCCAATGCTAAAGCCCCAGCTCTCTTTCCTGGCACAGGGAGGAGGAGGGAGGGTTCTTTCGCTCTCCCTTTCTCCATCTTTCCCCCCAGCCATACCAAATTCCTCCCACGCACCCACACAGGCATAAGGAACGAAGGTGCTTTCAAATCTCTCCAGAAACCAGCAGGAGGCTTTTAAAAATTATTTTTACTTTATATGATTTTTCCCCCCGAACCACTTCAATGTGTTGTGGGTTGGATGGGTTTCGGAAGTTGCCAGTGGGAAGCGCAAAGGGAGATCAGGCAGTGGTGCTGAAGAACAGCTCCTCGGGAGTGCCAGCAGGGAGAACCAAGCTGGAGTAAAAGCGCCAGCCATGTGCGAGGCATTCACCCCATCATAAGTGTGGCTCTTTTCTCCCATCCCACTCACCTGTCTCATGAACAGCCTCTGAAGAAGAGGGGCCACTCAGAAGGGGCACACGTGCAGGAAACATGCCACAGTGGACAGCAAGATGTGCGTCTTCTTTTTGCAGAGTCAATTTCCGGGCACGAGGATGTTTAATCAAACCACCAAGCCTAGCTTGGCAGGAAGGAAAATCACAACAGCCAAGGCACAAACTTCACTGGTAAACAGCCAGAGTAGAAAGCATTCTTGGAAGAGAGGCCTAACACTGTTTTTTTTTTTTTTTTTTAAAAACCCCATAGCCTGTGCTGTGTGTTCCAGCCTCCTTCTCAGCTTTAGCAAAGAAGAACCAGGGATCCAAGCTTTCTCCTCCATCTCTGTGCCTGCAACCCTCAGTTCCCTTCCCTACCTTTCTTCCTGCATCTCTGTCACAACCGGACTGGCATACATTCAGCTGAGACATCAGCCTTGTCTGTCTTCTCCATCATCATCCTCATCATCCTCAATTTGACTATGCACGTGCTCACACTGTGCACACCCACACTTAAGGGGAATGCATACAATCCAGCTGAACTATCAAGACAAGGGATTGATCAGGTCTCAGGAAACAGTGGAAGAGACTGTTGCACTGATGCTAAATGGAAAATGCAATACTCTCCTAAATGAGAATAGACAATGCTGGCAAGCAGAATCCAGCCCTTTCCAATAGGTCTGGAATGCCAAGAAGATACACTGCTGTTGCTGTCATGTGTCTTTGAGCTGACTCCAACTTATGGCGAACCTGTCATGAGCAAGATTTATTCTCTGGAGATCTCCTCTTGCTGACCTCTTAGGCTGAGAGAGGATGATCTGCCCAAGGTCCAGGGCTGAGTAGGGTTTCGAACTCTGGTCTCCCAGAATTCTAATCAAACTCAGATTACTATACCACGCTGGCTAGACTGAAATTCTCATTTGGTCATGAAGGTGATTAGGTGGTCATCCAACATCACTTTTCCACAGCCTGATCTACATTGCATGGACCTTGCAAAGATATAAAGGGAAAAGGAACATTACAAGGGGCAGATCCTTGAACTCTTTCCCAACCTTTCACTGTGCTACAATTCAGGCTACTGAAGATAGAAGCAGAGAGAGGGGCAATGAGTCAGGCTAGTAATCTTCTTTCTAGCTATGAACTTCCAATTCTGAGGCTAGCAGGTGGAAAAGAAACAACAGCTCTTCCGTTGTGTTTAGATTCTACTCAACAACCAGGTGAGCTTCAACCTGCTGGACTTTGTAGTTAAAGATTTAGTGCCTGAGTATATTTTTCTGCTCCTCCTTCACTATCCCTTTTCCTCATCTGTATTTCTTTCCTCATCTGTATTTCTTTTGAGTTAAACACCAGAGGATAAGAGCTATCAATTTTTTTAAAAAAATCTTTCAAAGGCATTCCCAAAGCTTGTTTTCCTCCTGAAGAGCAGGATAGAAACACTTTTCAAAAAAAAAAATTCATGAAATTCTCCCACTGTTTCTTACTTTGTCTAAATGCCAGGGGATGGGACATTAATGATGAATAGTGATCAAGGTACGCTATCTTTAGAAAGGGGAATGCATTCCCAAACTGCTGTGAAAATGCTAATTAAAAAAACACACAGATAATTCCAAGAAACATTTCTGTTTGTAATATAGGTGGCACGCTACTTTTTTCTCTTCACAGAAAAAGCTCTCTTTTCTTAGTTGCGCTTCTGTTGGTTTTATATTCTTAGGAATTTTTTAGGATGTGCTTCTTAGACAAGCGACCTTCTTTATGCACGCCCAACAAACCTAACAAATGTAACAAGCTCCATCTATGAGTAGAGTCCATTTATCGTAGCACCAGTACTTTAAAAAGAAAAGAAGAAGAAAAGAAAAAAAAAGAGGAAGGGTTGTGATTTATTTAAATTCATTTCAACTTCTCCAGCTGAACTTAGATGACATACTCTCCAACTGTTCCAGTTTGGCAGGGGCAGTCCTGATTAAACCTCTGTCACCTCAGTTTTTTAGCTTCTTTTAAAATATCCCGGTTTCTTTCTCCTTTTCCCACTTTCCCCCATTGCCTTTTGCGTATGTCAGTTGCTCCAAAATGAGTTCAAATTGCAAAAGCAGTTTGCATCAATTAATTCAACAGGAGGAAGAGGAGAGGAGGGGATGGAAAAGGAAAAAAGGGGATTCCTGAGCCTTCCTGTAGGCTCATACAAAAGCAAACTGCTGCAGCCTCTCCGAGCTTATATTTTCTTCCCCATTAATAACTTTTGCCATCTTGCCCACCCCCATTCTGGTTATGGGATGAATCATATTAAGATAAACCCCACCAGCAATTGCAAAAGCCCATGGTATAAATCAGTGGAGGGAAACCTGCAAACAAAAGACAGCACGCACCCTGCAGATACATCTGATTCTCTATACACTGTAACACCTCTCTGGATCTCTGACAGATGATCATCCAGCCTCTGTTTAAATACCTCCAAAGAAGAAGACTCCACCACACTCTGAGGAAGCATATTCCACTATCAAGCTGTGCTTATCATCAGAACATTCTTCCTAATGTTTAGAAGGAATGTCTTTTCCTGAAGTTTTAAGCCACTGCTCTGCATCCTAGTGTCTGGAGTAGCAGAAAATGGGCTTGCTCCATCCTCCATATGACATCCCTTCAAATATTTAAACATAGCTATCATGTTGCATCTTAACCTTCTCTTCTCCAGGCTAAACACATCCAGCTCCTGAAGCCACTCCTCATAAGGCATGGTTTCCAGTCCTTCTACCATTTTGGTCACCCACTTCTGGACACCCTCCAGCTTGTCAATATCCTTCCTGAACAGTGGTGCCCAGAACTGGAGACAGTATTCCAGGTGGGGTTTGACCAAAGCAGAATAGAGTGGTGTCCCTATTTGGTGTTCTGATGCACAGCAGGACTGATGCGCATCACTCCTCAGGCACATTGATCCCAATGAACATGGGTCACCCTGCTTGTCCCCTACATAGTAACAGAAGAGCAGCCGTTTACTGGATATGGACATTCTAATTTCCACCGACTTAAGTACACTTACAAAGACATAACTACCCAGCAGGACTCCAGCCAGTATTACTAAGGGGGATATCAGTGTTGTGCCTACGTGGATGTGTGTAACAACATTTCTTAATTTACCTTTTATGCTACTTTTTGTAGGCAATTCAGAGGCACTGGGAGTGGAAACTTTCCAGGTTTCATACCACTCTCCTATGAACACTAACTGGCATCCGGTTAGTTAGTCCCAACTATTGTAGACTCCTGTAATCAGTTTTTGAAAATCCCTTTGACTGAATGGGTCAACTCTAGTTGGGACTAACAATAGGGTTTAGGCTACTGTAAAAGAAAGGATGGATGGATGGAAGGAAGGAAGGAAGGAAGGAAGGAAGGAAGGAAGGAAGGAAGGAAGGAAGGAGGAGGGAGAAAAAGAAAAGAAGGTAAAACATAGGGCCTTTCCACACTACACTGTTATAGTGCTATTATTCCACTTCCAACAACTTATGGAATCCTGGGGTTTGAAGTTTAGGGAGGTGCATTTAGAATTCTCAGCCAGAGAGCTCTTTGGCCTCAGGAAACTACTAACCTCAGAATTCCACAGGATGTTGAAAGTGGAATAATAGTACTATAACAGTGTAGTGCGGAAAGGCTCATAAAGTAATGCAATGAGCTACTTATTTTTGCACTGGAGCAGTTAACATTAACAGTAACAGTAACGAATTACTTTGGGGAGGATCACTGTCAAATTATACACGGAATTACTTTTAAAAGCAACTTTTAAAGTTTTGTGCAATCCTGCAAACTCTATCAAAGTTTTGACTTGGGTCCCAGCACGTGCTCCATTGGACTTTGCCTATTATCAGGTGTGGCCCCCTTCAGGCTCTTCCTCTCAGTCGATAGCCGTTGGAGGAAAAATTGATTCTCCAACTGTTGACTAAACCACAACTAGGTAGAAAAATCCACTAAGTAAGTCCACGGTGCCCCCCGCTCGCCTATCCAACTGTGCTGAGTCACTTCCTAGTAGCGGCTCCCTCCGTCTGTGGCTTCTTACAAAGACATTCCTCCCATCTGCTCTCCTAACTCATGTAACCTCAGTTCCACTTGTGCACAACGTGCTGCACCTCCAGTCGTACAGCTAAGGAAGAGGGTTAAAATGAAGGCATCGCCCCCTCCAACGGATTTTTTCTTCACTTTCCCAATTTCTAGCATCCCAGAAAGTGAGACATTGCAAATTGTTCAACAAACAATTGAGTTCTTCCATTTCCTGTTTATTATGCAATAAATTCCATTTATTACTTTCACATCAACTAACCACAGTAAAGATCTGAACGACTTGTACCACCTCATCCAGTCTTTGAAAATTCAGAGCAAGGGATGTGATTTTTCACCTCTCTGGATCTTGTTACGCTCTATCCCACTCCCACAACTGTACCAATACGCTTTATGACCTGAGGCATTAATATCGCTCTGTACCACTACTGGAGAAGTGGGTTTGTATCCACAAAAGCTCATGCTAAAATAGAAACCAGTTCGTTCTAAAGGTGCTACCATGTTCCTTTTTTAAATTCCCCTCCTTCCTTCCTTTTTATGCTGTAAAAGACTAATATGGCTACTTCTTTGGAAACTCCATTTGCTATGTTTGCATTTCCTTGGTAACTTTGCTTGCCCCTCTTTTTTGGGTGTTTACACTGTATTTCTAAGTGCTCAACAGAAGTTTTAAGTTACTACAATGCTAGAAATTGTGTGTGTGTGGGGGGGTAAGGACAATTTCATAGGGAGCAGAATTTTAATTTGGGGGAGGCAAGGCCCTCATTTTTGCACTCTGCCTCCCACCCTGTAGCTACCGGTACATCTCCATTGCTTCCCTAAGTTTTCCCCAGAATTAGGCTGTATTTTGGCAGGTCTGCATCTGTCTGTCTTCAGGAGGAAAAGTTAGGATAAGTAGGTTAGCATTTATTCCCCACTTCAGCAGACAGGGAAAAGGCATTGTTATTCTTCTGTCTCTTAACTGTCCCTCTCAGATGTTCCTCATTGGGTAGGAAGGAAAACAAGCCACCCATCATGTCTACATATGAAAAGGGGAAATGCCCAGAAACAGTGTGAGATCTTTGGTTCCATGCCAGTTCCCTGCAAGTAACTGCTACAAATCCCATTGTTCTTGTGTGCCTTCAAGTCATTTGTGACTTATGACGACGCAAAGACAACCCTACCATGGGGTTTTATCGGTAGGATTTGTTCAGAGGGGATTTGCCTTTCCCTCCCTCTGAGGCTAAGAGAGTGTGACCTGCCCAAGATCACCCAATGGATTTTCATGGCCAGGCGGGAATCAAACCTTGGTCTCCAGAGTCATAGTCCAATGTTCAAACCACACAATGCAAATCCCACAGCACAGTGCATTTCAATGCTTCCCACATGCCATGTGCAATCATGGGCAATTGGCCATTTTGTCCTGGATGCTGGAGTCCATGTAGTTCAGGGCACAATGTAGTTCTGCTGCCAGTCTCAGATTGGCTTCCTACCCAATGCCTCAGGGTTGCTTTTGCCAAGAAACCACAGTGTCACATGAGCCTGCAGGTTGCGGAGTATGCCTGGTTGGGCTGATGCCTATGGCTGCCTTCTTCATGCGTCGCGCATGCCATGTGCCTGTGTGTGTTTCCACGGCAACAGAGGCAGCACAGGGCTCGCTCACTCGCTCCCTGTATAAGGAACGCCTGTAATTAGATCCACCGCCACAGCTGTCAATCCTCGTTTAACAGCCTCCTATTTAACTCCTGGCTCCAGTAATTAGGGTTTACTAAACAGAATGTCAGGCAATTAGAACAGCAGGTCAATAGCTTTCCATGTAACCTCTTTTAAGAGAGGATGTTAAGCCTCCTCCCAGCAAGCCCAATCCAAGGGGGAAAGGGCACCCTAAGGTGCCTTGTGGGAGAAAAGAAATCGAGAGAAGACGAAGGGGTGCCGTGTTTCCCTAAGGCTGAGCACATCATGGGTTGTCTCTGAGGTACGGCATTTACCCTTGCAGGCTGCAGTTGTCGTGACATCGGAAAATATCAGCAATGCCAAACAAGCAAAAGAATCTTAAAAACAACCGTTGGCTCTGAGTGCCGACAGAATAATATTCATGTTCAGAGAGGAAAACACACTGTGTGATCTGGTGCTCTCCTCCTTAGCTAGGGCCATTTCCACACTACACTGTTATAGAGTTACTAGCATATATTGCCCAAGATTTTATTTTATTTTATTTACTCATAGGTGATACTTGTTAGAAAGATTTGAGGTCCTGTGTCTCTAATTCCTCAAACAGTCTTGTCCAGTACCTGTAACTTTTCCCCATGTCCCCCAATCCAATCTGCGGCCCTTTTCACATGGCATTTGCCATGCAAAAGGGCGCCTGGAGCATCGCGCGATTGTGAGGAGTGATCTGCATGATACACTCACAATCGCGCAATGCTCCAGGGGCCGGCAGGCACCGATTGCACACCTTTTCATTTTCGGCTGGAAGCTAAAAATGGTGCTCGATCGTGCATTGCTTCCAGGCCCCGCGTGCACTTACCTCCCAGGCTGCACTGCAGAAGGAAGAGATAGGGCTCTTGCGCAAGCAGGCAGCTCGTGTGAAGCTGAAGCAGCAGGGATGCGAGAGCCTCTTCCTGGAGGCTGCTCGTGCGATCCCTGCCCCCACCACTGGAGAAAGGTAAGATGTGGAAAGGGCCTGTATTCTGAGTTATTAACATACAGAGGTTGGGTTCTTGAGGGAATACACTGCCCTCCTCCTTTCTGCTAGGCCTCATCTCCATAGCAACCAGTCTATTCAAGACAGACACAGTTGACTGAGGCCCAAGAGCTCTCTAGCTGAGAATTCTAAAGGCCCCTCCCTCAACTGCAAACCGCAGAATTCCAAAGAATCTTCTTAGGCAGCCAATCATATGAGGTCTTCACCTGACACAGTCAATCATATGAGGTCTTTACCTGACACAGACAAACAAACTTTGACTTTTATTCCACTTATTCGACTTCCAACATCCTATGGAATCCTGGGGTTTGCAGTTTAGTGAGGGGCATTTAGAATTCTCAGCCAGAGAACTCTTGGACCTCAGTAAACTACAAACCCCAGAATTCCACAGGAGGTTGGAAGTGGAATAATAGCACTGTAACAGTGTAGTGCGGAAATGGCCAAAGACTATACCACTTCAGGAGACAAACAGAGGAATCCCATGACTAAACGCCCCTATATTAGGGAGCGAGGAACCCAAGAAAAATGAAGAAGAAGGCAGAAAAAAGCAAAGAAATCTAAACACCACCACTGGCTCTGACGGGTGAAGAAGAATCTTCATGTTCAGAGAGGAAGCCATACTCTATAGTATCGCGCCATCTTTCCTAGCTGGGGCCTATACCACTTCAGAACACAAATAGAGGAATTCCGTAATAAAAATCTTCCTCTTAATAAATTTCAATAAAACAAACAAAGAAAGAAAATCTTCCAAGGGGAAAGCTAGGCTAATATCAGAATCTGGAAAAGCAACTTTTTTAAAAAAATGCAGAGCAATTAGGAATGATCTCTGGAATCCTATATGACCAGTCAAGTTACCTAACTTTACATTCTACCCAGCTACATAGTACAGGTGCTAAGAAAGTCCTTTACTGAATTGCAAAGATATGTAACATAACACTCACAGAAGTGTCTAATGTGCATTAGGACTGATGTGATGCGCATTGGGAAGATGCAATGTTCATGAGAACTGTTGTGCATGGGTCCCATTGCACCTTGGTCAGCTTTCAAGATCTGCTAGGTAGTAACATGACAGCAGCTGGATACAGATGTTATGGAACCGCCCACAGACATCAGTCCACTGACAAAGACCTTAAGTCCCCAACAGGAAGCCAGCTGATGACCTATTCTTCTCACTTCTGAGCCATCATTTTGACTTATCTGCCTATTTAAGGACTCCATTAGTTGACCTAAACTCCTATGATTCACCAATGAAGACTCTTTTAGTGGGTGCCCAATATCTGCCCAGAGCTTGGAAAGGTTAACTTTTGGGGCTGCAACCCACAATCCCTGAAACAGCATGGCTCCAGCATGGCTGGGGAGATTCTGGCAGTTGTTGTCTAAAAGGGTAATCTTCCATGTTCTTGATTTGCTATCCAGACAGCATAATGTCTAACCAGAGCAGTGCTTGAATCTGGTACAATGTGATTCATAAGAATCGGCCTTAGAGAAAGCTATTTGCCTGCCTAGGACAATCCTGCCCGCTCCGGGCAATGGGAATAGTGACCCTTCCAGATATTATTGGATTGCTACTCTTATAATTCCTTACCTTTGGCAAATCTGTTTAGCTTTGATGGCTGATGAAGACCAACAACATCTGGAGGGCCATGTGTTCCCTACCTTCATCTGCTCCTGAGCTTGGAAATATTATTTTTTTAAAGCCTGTAATTCCCAGAATCCTTCTGATTTATACTCAGGGCATTTCTGTACTACATTGTTGTAGTGCTATTATATCACTTTCAACCTCCTATGGAATCCTGGGGTTTGCAGTTTAGGGAGAGGCCTTTAGAATTCTCAGCCAGAAAGCTCTTTGGCATCAGTAAAATATAAACCACAGGATGTTGGAAGTGGAGCAATAGCACTATAACAGTGCAGGGTGGAAATGGCCTCAGTTCCACAGTGGCTTTCTTGGATTTCAAACCAAGGAGAGCTCAGCTACCCAGTCCTTTGGACCTGAGATGCCTAGGACCTTGGACCTCTTTCTTCCAAATCATTCGTTCTACCGCTGAGTTAGAGGCTCCCCTCAGGGCAGGATTTACAGAGAAGATTCTAAATGTAACAACATCACTGATTTTGTGATGTCGACAATGCTGTGGAGCCTCTTAAAATGGACACAGCTTAGGGACACAGCAGTGCTTAACCAGACCCTGTGTTCCCTACACCCTGGGGTTAAATGTGCATCTACACCACCACCACCCCAGGCAGCATGAGCACTTATTCTCTCCTTCATGATGACATAGATCTTGCAGAGAGCAAACAACAGTTCTTATTGGTCATCGACCAGGAGCCCTGCCTCCCTTTCCACTGCAGTAGAAGCCACACACTGAGCCCAGAACCCACAGGGAACGCGTAGAAATACTCAGGATTTGCTGGCAGTGGGGAATTGAAGCACTCGAGGGAAATTAGTTCACCTCCAGCTAGCACCCCAACAAAGGAAGTCATCGGCACTTGGAACTCCGGCTGCAGCAAAGCAAACAAAAGAAGTTGCAATTAAGGTGGCACAAAGCATTAGGGCAAGAAACAAAGTGGCACTGCACAGAGGGGGCATAAACAATGCCATCTTTCTTTCAATTACAGGTACACCTCAGTGAATGAAGCAGATGTGTTCCTGGGCATTACGGAAAATTTGGAACCAGAGGCAGGAATAACACAGGTCATTTTCGCACTAGACTGTTGTACTGCTATTATTCCACTTTTAACATCCCGTGGAATTCTGGGGGTTTGTAGTTCATTAAGCCCAAAAAGCTCTCTAGCTGAGAATTCTAAATGCCCCTCCCTAAACTGCAAACCCCAGGATTCCATAGGATGTTGAAAGTGGAATAAATAGTATTATAACAATCGTGCAGAAATGGCCATAGAAAGATAGATTCCTGTACCATTTAAAAAAAAAAGAGACTTCAACATGTTTCAGTAAATGTTTAAATCTATAGCATGTGTGCTATGAAACAACCAGGTAAGTAAGCAGGTGAAAGCTTCTTCCAAAATGTATCCAGGGATAACTTTTCTTGTTTTTTCATTTTGGTGACTGAACTTACAGACCTATGTATTTTTTTAAAACTTGATGGGGGTGGCTAATAAGGTAGGCATATGTGCCCTCCCCTTTTCTTTCTGTGCTCTTGTAATGCACAGGAAAAGATTCTGGAGGCATCTGCTGTTTACCTTCCCTGTTACAGGATCGGGTAGAGTAGAATTCCATTCTTTCCCAGCTCAAGCTATGTTGCAGACATGCTTCTCCAACACAGGACCAGAAGTTTGTGTTTCTCCAGCCCTCCTCCATTATCCTAATGCTGATGCTGCTAAAAATCCTTTCAGCTAGACTTAGGATGAGGAGGGAAGTAGGGCCTAGGTAGGCTGAAAGAGACTTTGTATAAAAGAGGTTCTTTATCAGAAATATGTTTATATACCGTATAAATACAGAGATACAGAATGAGAAAGAGAGAGAGAAAGAGATGCTGGTTTATCCTGTGTTTCTCATTTTAGAGGCCCTATTAGGATAACCAAGAGCCACTGTGGTGTAGTGGCTTGACTATGTCTCTGAGACCAAAATTCGAATCCCTATTCAGTCATGGAAACCCACAGGGCCACCTTGGGGCAAGTCACACTCTCTCAGCTTCAAGGTAAGGCAAAAGCAAACCCCTCTGAACAAATCTTACCAAAAAACCCCATCATAGGGTCACCTTAGGGTTGCCATAAGGCAGAAACAACTTAAAGGCATACAACAGCATCATAGGGTCACCTTAGGGTTGCCATAAGGCAGAAACAACTTGAAGGCACAAATAACAGCAACAATTAGGGTAACCGCTTTATGAAACGAACCCAAAGGGCACAAAAAAAGATCCACACATCTCTCCAGCAGGCTAAAGGTTGCAAAAAGGCAGGTGTGGGGAAAGCTGATATTGATGTCAGAGGATGAGATAAAATGGAAAGACGAGATGTCTGCAGACATTCACGTGAGTTTTCATTACAGAGGTGGGCAAAGCGTAGCCCCTGGTGCTGTTTTTGTGGCCCTCATTCCCTCAGACTCCCTGGACCGGCCAAAAAAGCCAAAAAGAATGACCAAAAATCCTTGAGGAGAAGCAATTCACCTTTCAAATAAGTTGCAGGGCACTCTGCACTGTTTAAATATACCATTTTCTTCACAACCATAAAACCAATAAGAGTTTGTTTTCTCACCCACTTCCACGTTTGGGGGGCATTTTGAGCAGTCTATGTGCCTCCCTGGGCTCCTGGGAAGAAAATTGCCCCCAGATCCACTGCAAATCCCCCGTCCCGCCGCAGTTCTGACAGGTTCTGTAATACCTTGCCTGACGTAGAGTTCTGGAGACCTTGAGAGCTTGCAACCATTTATGAGCCTTTAGGATTGGCTTCATAAAGGTATTACATTAACATGGATTTTAGATTGTGTTCTTGTGGGCAACATGACTGTTATCAATTCTCATTTTAGCTTCGCGACTGGCTATGTTCGGTCCGCAATGAAGACAAACGATACTGTGGTCTCAAGGTCTTTGGCCCATCCTGGTCATGTCCCTCAACCCTGTACTTACTTCAGTGCCTGGAAAATAATCATTTTTACATTTTCTCAAGATGATGCTAGCTTGCGTGGGGGATTTCATCCCCTGTGCGCTGGGCTTTTGAACATACAGAAAAGGGAAGTTCGTGGAGTACAAAAGATGTCCATTTTCATTGACTAGATCTGCTATTTGTTTATGGGATTCTGCTTTTCTAGCCAAAAAAAAGAGGGAGTACTCGGAGCACTCAACAATAACCTTCAGGAAAATAACAAATGCAAAGAAAACACAGAAAATAAAACACATCAGTCCCCAAAACAGACCAGCTCGGAATCGCTTAACATCTTCTCATTTTTCAGATTGTAACTTGGCATTTTGCTTCAACGCTGGACTAGTAGCCACACAGTTTCTAACAACGACAGCTGGTGGCTTCCATGTCAGTGGAGTGGCCAGTCTGTTCCAGGATTTAGTCAGAACTTTAAAGAAGCTCTCAAAGGTGTTGTTTCAGGGACACCTTTCAGCCCTACAGAAAGAGCCTTTAAAGTTAGCCCTAAAATCCTGGAGTGGATTCATTGCCCTGCTGACATGGAAACTACTGGCCATCTCCAGCTTCCTAATGTATCCTAAACACATTTTATTCAGTGGGAAAAATGTACATAAAAATCTGTATGTTGTGGACAATGTATAGAAGGGGAAAAAATACATATATCAGGAAAAATGTGTCTGAATTTCCATGCAGGAGTACAAAAACAATGTCTCTTGAAACATAATAGGATGAGGCACAGAGGTGAAATTCAGAGAAATACAACTTAATTGAGATAGAGAGGTTTTTCACATCCCAACAAAGGAGTAAATGATTGTTGAACTAATGACAAACGATGGACTGCTGTGATATTTGTGTATAGGGGTGTATATGTACGTGACTCTGTGTGTGTGTGTGTGTCGCGCGCGCGCACATGATTATCTTTACCATAGCTGAGCTACGATACTTGATCCCTATTTTGGCACTAGTATATACTTGTCCACCTTAATACATATCATAGACTACCAGATGGAATATAAAATAGATATATTGGATTCTGACTTATGCGGAGCGCAACAGGAAATCAATCAGCGACATACAGAACAAAGTGACATTTTGAGATAAGCAATTTCACTTTAATCACCCTGATGTCCTGAATGATGCCTCTAGAAGAGGGGGCTCTTAATCTGTGGCTTCGTGGATGGGCTTCAGGGGGTCTGTGAATCAGATCGAAAAACCCAGTTTGTTACAATTTGATTTCTCTCCTGTGGCTTTGAAAATAACGTTCAAACACGGGAGGGGGCTGGGGAACGTCCGTATCTCAAAGGGGGCTGAGATCCAAAAAA
Source organism: Ctenosaura bakeri (assembly GCA_948474755.1). Lineage (NCBI taxonomy): Eukaryota > Metazoa > Chordata > Lepidosauria > Squamata > Iguanidae > Ctenosaura > Ctenosaura bakeri. Next base: position 284,385 of record CAOLHI010000566.1, on the reverse strand, counting down.
AAAAAAAGAGCTCCAGGCAAACTGCATGGTACTCCTTCACTCCCCCATTTCAGCTTCACAACAACCCTTTGGGATAGATCTGATAGAGTGTGTAACTTGGGTCTCTCTAGCACTAATTTAAGAATCTAACCATCTCCACTACTTGGTGCAGATGTTAATGGATATTTAGAGGTGTACATTTTTCATTTGTCCTTCTCTTCAGTCGCCCCAGCAGTACTTCAGTTTCAAGTTCATACTTGTTTGGAAGGTCCCATGCTGGTTCCATTTATTGGTGGCAACTGTTGTGCTGTGTAGCAAATTTTGTCAAAAGTCTCATTCAAGACAGCAGATTTGCTATAAAGAGATTAATATTCTTTCTGAAATTCTCCTTGATATGCTAGCTTTCTATGTGCATGGATTTCTTTCCTTCTTGTATTGAAGAATACTCAGTCCACACAAATATACATCCTGCTTGGGCAGGGATGTCCCAGACAGAAAGGGAGCTCTTGAACAAGATTGCTGATTGTGACTGGGAATACCTCCACAATGTCCCCCCGTCCGCTAAATAATGAATAGACAACTCATTATTTCGCCCTGTGGGATGAATTCATTGGTGGATAGGTCAAAAGCTAAAATCCGACCATAGCTGTTAGATCAAAGCTCCTACTGTCAGTAGCTTAGGGTGCATCCAAACTGATCAGGCCTGGAAACCATGCCCTGTGAGGAGCAGCTTAGGTTGCTGGATATGTTTCTCCTGGAGAAGTGAAAGTTAAGAGGTGACATGATAGCCATGTTTAAATATTTGAAGGGAAGATGGGGAGATGTCACACGGAAGATGGGGCAAGCTCATTTTCTGCTGCTCCAGAGACTAGGACACAGAGCAATGGCTTCAAGCTACCGTAAAAGAGATTGCATCTAAACATTAGCAAGAACTTCCTGATGGGGAGAGTAGTTTGACAACGGAATATGTTGCTTTATGGGAATGTGGTAGAGTTGCCTTCTTTGGAGGTTTTTAAGCAGAGGATGGATGGCCCTCTGCCAGGAGGGCTTTGATTATATCTTCTTGCATGGCAGAGGACTGGACTGGATGCTCCTTGGGGTCCCTTCCGACTCTCTGATTTTTTTATTCTGTTATTTAAAAGACCAGAACATCCTGGACTGTGCTCCTTTTCTTTCCAATGTTATTTTGCAGATCCATACATGTTTTGTTTATCGCAGAATATTTTCTATCATCTCCCAGAGACTTTTTATACCAGCTACCCGGCTTGGTTTATTTTAACCCAGTATAAAATCAGAAAGAACAGGAACAAAATCTGGGACTTTTCCATCAGTCTGGGTGCAATCTTCACCAAGGCATTGTAACCTTTTTAACTGAAGCTGTATGATGGTGTCATGGGGAAGGTGGCATGCACACTTTGGGACATGGGAAGCATAGTATGCCCCAGGGGTGGTGGTGGATGAATCTCAGGGCCTGAGATTGCTACCCCCCTACAAAAGCTATGTTTCTCCATCATTCCAAACCTAATGAGCCTGGATTCCTGCACGCACCGCCCTTCTTAAGCGACTGCATGCAGCAGCAAAGTTGTGTACAGCATGTAATTGGAAATCTCCCAAGCAACCGTCCAAAGAGCAGTGCGTTGATCAAAATTGGGAGACGGTGATGATTTACAACCTTGCTCAGTAAATGCAGTAAGGAAGGATATACAGCGTGAGTGTGCATGCGTATATTTTGTGTGTGCGTGAAATGGCTCTATCGTTTCTGCTTATCTTCTGCACAGAAGTCCATCAAACTTCTGAACACGTTCCAATCAAACACAGCAGCCTATATTCCTTCAGACAGCGATTCAGTTACATAACTTCCACATCCAACCTTTCTCAACAGATAGCTGTCCCCTCCTCAGGCCGTTTTAACCATTCCCAGGAACGGAATCTGGAAGGAGCGCATTAAAAGCAACCACATTCCTTTTGGCGTTGGAGGAAAAGAGTTAAGGAGGTATCCACACCCTGGTGGCGCAGTGGTTAAATGCTAGTACTGCAACCACAAGGTTGTGAGTTCGATCCTGCTGGGCTCCAAGGTTGACTCAGCCTTCCATCCTTCCGCCGGTCGGTAAAATGAGTACCCAGCTTGTTGGGGGCAATTAGCTAAAATACATTGCAAACCGCTAACACTCAGTTGATAAGCGGTATAGAAATAAATGCTATTGCTATTATTTAAAGGTCACGTGACCTTGGCCAAGTCACACCCTCCCAGCCTCAGAGGAAAACAAGGACAAACGTCCTCTGGACACATCTTGCCAAGAAACCCCAACAATGAGTTTGCTTTAGTGCCAACATAAGTCAAAACCAACTTGGAAGGCACACAAAAACAAGAACAAAAAATAACTGCTGGTAGTGTTATTAACTTTTAGGTGTAGTGAGGATCAGTTACTGCATTACTCTTAATGTTGCTCTTTTTTTTTTTTTAGGCATAACTTATGGGGATTTAATACTGTTTCTGGATCAATCTATCAATCAAGTTTCTTTGGATTCTTTCTTTCTGTAAACCAAAGGGGTGTGTGTGTGTCAATGTACAAGTACGGGAAAAAGTTAGTGCCCCCTCTCAGATTGTTTTTTAGGACCTTGATCCATCCAGAGTCACTGGACAGCTCTTTTTTTTTTTTTTTTTTTTTGAGCCAAAAGGAAGGGAAAAAAAGGAAAGGAGAAAATATCAACAAGACAATTTGGAAAACTAATGTGTGAGAAGTAACTAACTACTATTCAAGAACTTCATTCTAAGGAATGTCCATGACAACGTGCATGGTACCATCCTGTGTGTGTTTAGATGGAAATAAGTCTCATTGTGCTTATTGCGCATTGTGCTCCCATGTGAACTTGCAGGATGGCTGTAAATAGTGGACTCCATTTTAATGAATGGAGTGTATCCACACTGTGCAGTTATAGCAGTTTGATACTACTTTGACTGCTCCATCCCATGGAATCTTAGGATTTATAGTTTGGGGAATGATCTGAAATTCTTTGCCAGAGACTGTACTCTTCCACTAGTCCACTCTTCTGAACCACAACTCCCGAGGTACTTTGACTGCCTGTCTACAGTATAGCATTAAATTGATTTAAGCTTCAGTTCCTTTCCTTTCAGGGTACCTTGGTGCCTTCTTTTCTGTGCTTTTTAACATGTGTTAGTAAAGTTTTTCAAAATCGATACCAACAAAACAGGAAGAAAACCAATAACAAATGACAGCAACAGATAAATTTTAAAGACCAAAAAAAAAAAAAGAAAAGAAAAAAAAAGATAGAAACAGGTAAAAGTACTAAATATTAAACTCTAAGGAAAAAAAATAAGAAAAAGTAAAAATACTTTTAAAATACGGTTTCCAGTTTTCCTAACACAGATTCTAGATAACTGTACAAAACAAAAACTTCTCTAATGACAAATACCAGTCTAATGCTTCTGCTGCTACTCTTCCAAAAACACTAATTGCTGAATCAAGATTAAAAACCCACCTCTGGTTCTCCGCCTCCTCCACCAGCAGCTACCTGACCAGCTAAGGATGGGTTGCAGCCCGATTTCCCAGCACCACGAACCCTCTCCTGATGCCCCCCAACACCCAAGGATGAGAGAGAAGAAGTATAGGGCTCCCATGCTGACCTACTCTTTTTCCCTGACCTGGGTTGGACCCCGGGTGTCTGTTCTCCCCACCATGCCTCCACCCTCTTCCTACAGACACACATTTTGGTATTTGCTATTTTCCCACTGTTGCAAGAGTCTTACACGCATAATCACAGTGAATGCGGAGGGCTAACTGAACTCTTTATCTGCAAAAGCATATTAAAGCTTCCCAGTCCTTCACAAAAGTCTCCACAGTTTCTTCTCTCATCAGTCTCATTAATTTATGGTGCCTTCTAAATAGCTGATCAAACAACAAATCCTAGGATTCCTTATTTATTTATTAATTATATTTATATGCTACCTAATAACAAGGGGTGGGCAAACTTTTGTTATCCATACATTTTGGATTTCAATGGCCACAAACCCTTACCAACAGCCATGGGAGCTGAAGGCCAAAAAATCTAGAAAGGCAAAAACCTCCTATCACTATTCTAGATGTTTAGACTCCAATGTCCTCTCCCAGATCCAGCCACCATGGCAGACGGTGAGAGTTATCCAAAACATCTGGAGGGTACCTGGTTGGGGAGAGCTGTCTTACAATAGTTTCCCCAATTCCATACCCTCCAAACCTCCCAATTCAGCAGGGACAGTCCTCATTATTCCACTTTTTAGCTGCTTTGAAAATGTCCCAGTTTTTTCCTCACCCACCTCCTCCTTTGTCTTCAACCGACTTCCTTTGTTGCAAACTGAGGCCATTTCCACACTACACTGATATAGTGCTATTATTCCACTTTCAACATCCTGTGGAATTCTGGGGTTTGTAGTTTCCTGAGGCCAAAAAGCTATCTGGCTGAGAATTCTAAATGCCCCTCCCTAAACTACAAACCCCAGGATTCCATAGGATGTTGAAAGTGGAATAATAGTACTATAACAGGGTAGTGTGGAAATGGCCTGTGTTCAAAGTGCAAAAGGAGTTTGCACTCAATTAACGCAGCAAGGGTGAGAGAAGAGGAGAGGGAGAATCTTCTCCTTCCCAATAGGCCCAGGCAAAAGAAAACAGTTGCAGCCCCTCCTGGCTTCTCTGTACTTCCTCATTAATAAATTTTACCATCTTGATCAGACGCGTCCCGTGTTTTGCTGATGTTGCATAGCCACACATCTCCTGGTTTTCATCTGTGCAATACTGGAGAGTATGCAACTCCTTCCAGGCATTTTGGACTCAGCTGCCATTAGCGGCACCAAACATGGCCAGTGGCGAGGGATCACAGGAATTCATGTACTGAGCACATTTAAGACATGTCCATACCTGCCTTTACCTGCCTTTGTAGGTAAAGGTTCTGCTACCAGATAAAACACATAGCTAATTTTACCCCGCTATGTTCTGACACTCCTTCAAGCCCTTGCTGTCAAAATTGTCACCTTGCCCTCTGCCTGAAAGCTGCATTTTTCTTTCAAAAGAAGGTGCACACTTCCTCTGCATCTTATTTTTAAAGAAAAATGCAGCTTTTCCCTCTTGCATCAGGCCACCAAAATTTGGCCTGCGCAGCAGCAACTGGAAATCAAAAATGCAGCATTAAACTTCAACAGCATGGTAACAGGATGAGGCAACCCCACCTGGGATGAGATTCAATCTGCCTAAATTTGACAATGATCATGGGGGAATGACAACGCAGGGGTTGGTGAATATCCAAAGCAAACCAGATAGATGTATCAAATAAAGACACATTTACACTCCGAAAGTCATTTTCAGCATTTAAAATTGGCTGACGGATATACTTAAACTTCCAGAACTCCAGTGGCCAGGAAAAGGATATTCTAGATGCATGTTCGAATTACAATTTCTGCCAATCTGCAGAATTCAGTGGGGCTTGCCCTAGACAAATCCTTTTTAAAATGCTTCCAGATCAAACTTGCACAAGGAACAAGCCAATTATCAACATACCGTAAAGTTTTCTTGCCCCGTTTCCTTCTAGCTTGATCTGCTTTTAAGAATCATCTGTATAACCTCCATCCTCTCTGTGCACCAAGAGCACACAAAGTGGCAGACCCACAACAGACAGTTAAGAATAGGATACCAGTATGGGCAAAGACTTTGCCAATGCTTCTCTTTTATTTTCCAAGACAGGCATCCCTTATCCCATCCCACAGTGGATGAATGATAGCAGAACAATCAATCAAGGGAGAACTGCAGGTCCGATATGTCCTAGGAGATTCGATCGGCATGAGATTAGGGTTTTTGATCGCCACGAGTGTCATGCGCCTTTCAAAAGAGGCTGGCTCACCCACGCAAAATGAATTTCTATCACATCACATTTCAAAAGCATTTTGGAAACTGGGGCACTAGAGGAGATACCTGCTACCTTAGCACTACACTCAAGAACATAAGATTGAACAATGCATTAATTTTTTTTTTCAGAACAACTTGGGGAGGAAATGGAACACTCCCAAAGTGAAAACAAACAAGCCTGCTAGCTCCCTGCTGCTTTGCTGATGGGGCCCTGCGGAAGGCAATGAACCTGGAAAAACAGAGGAGTTCTCGTGAACAATGTTTACTTTAGATAAGAAGGGCTCCGCACATAACAAAGAGGTTCTGAAAGCCTCAAAGATGGAAGGTCGGGGTTGCAAGCGCCCAGGATTTTATTAAAAATCAAGCCTCCATTTCCCTTTAAGTTATCATTTCCCACTGTTAATTTTCTATGAGACCCTTGAGAGAAAGAAAAAAGATCATATCCCCTTACGGATGCTGTAAGCATTTGTGGGCTCAAGTCTACTATATTAGATGCCAAATTGCATGGCTCTGGTTCAGGGCTAGCCCAAGACATTTCGTCATTCAAGTTACAACAATTCTACACCCATTTGGTTGCCCAAGTCAAAGCGGATAGTTCCTAGGACCTATCAAGTTATTTTGACACCCAAGGTAGCAAACTCCAGGGGCACCTCTGGGGTGAAGCCATTGGAAGAGGAGACAAACTGACAGCTTTGCTTCCAAATAAGAATTCTGCCCTCCCTCCAATGAATATTTCTAATGTTCCAGAGAGTGAGATTAAAAATCATTCACAACTGGAACCTTTCTATTGGCTGTGTTTGTTTTCCCTTGGTCATTTTGCCTTCCCCTTTTCTCTGGATGCTTACACTATTTCTAGATGAGGGCCATTTCTGCACTAGCCTGTTATAGCGTTATTATTCCACTTTCACCATTCTATGGATTCCTGGGGTTTGCAGTTTAGGGAGGAGCCTCAAAAGCTATTAACAGGCTAGTGCAGAAATGGCCAAAGTTTTAAGTTACCGCAATGCTAGAAATTTGAGGACTGAAGGAATATTTTCACTGGAGGAGCAGAACTGTTTTTTGGGAGGGGGACAAGACCTGCATTTTGTCCCCACCCTGTAGCTACACCTCTGGGTGCCTTTGTCTCTTTCTGGAAGCAAGGTTACTCCATACATTTAAGAGCTATACAGACAAGAAAGGTTCATCAAGTGTAACTTTTGGGACTCGTTACTCCTGCTGCAATTACCTTTTACACACAACAGTTAGAGGCAAAGCATCTTTCTCGGATGGTCAACCTAATCAGAAATGAAACATGCAAACCAACCAGCATTCTGGTTGGTCTGTCATTCTTCCCTGACCAACCCCTTAACCTGCTGCCTGAAGCAGGCACTGCACCCAAGCCCATGGTAGAAACAGCCTTGTTCTACTTCTTCCAGTCTTACGTCACCACCAATCTCTTCCAGCACAACATAAAACATCTTTTAAATATGCTCAGGACCTGAGTCTTTAAAGCTACAAGACCTCCTGGTTTGGGTTTGGTTTGCCTTTCCAGCCACGGACTAGCAATCAAGTCACATACACCCCAAATTCTTCCCCACAGTTCAGGAACAAAGGCGGCAGAATACTGGTCACATCAGAGAAGATTGCCAGCCTCACTTACCCCCGGCAACGTCTTCTGTTCATGCAGCGCGCTCTGGGCTTTGAGGGCTGAGTCCCGGGCACAATATGTGAGAAAGGCACAGCCTAGGCAGAAAGAGGATAGGGGGAAAGAGTTGCACACAAACTTAGTCATATGCAAATGGTCACACCCAGCAAGGGGGCTGTTTGGGGGATATCTGGGGTAAAGGGAGAGACAAAGCTCTATAGAACAGCTGGAAACACAACGAACATAAGCTGCTGGTGTGGCTGCTTTTTGGAGCCTTCAAACAGCTGGCTGTACCCTTTCCAAGGAAGCTATATGTCTAACATCTAAGAGATGTGCGTACATTGGCAGCAGGGTCAGCACTACAGCCCAGCCCGGCAGGGATTCGATTTAAGGCAATTGGTACAGATTAACAGGGCCTGGTTAATTGGAATCAGCAGGCAGAGGCAAACACACTTGGATTAGTGCAAAAGCCCTCCAGATTAGCACATCAGATCTTCGCACAGCCACGCTGGCTCCTGGCAACACGGGTTTCGGGCAGCTAGCATGACAACTCTTGTTTTGTTGTTGGGGAAGCATTTTAGGGGAGGAGTCACGTGCTGGATGGAGAAAGTATCTGATGGCTATCATTACCATTTAAAGCAGGGTCACATAATTTTTAAGGGTACCGTTAGTCCTCCACATTTGCAAGTTTCACTTTTGCAGATTTAATTAATCACGGATTATTTGCTGTCACCTCTGCTGCCTCCCCATGCCATTTTTAACAGGGACTGCAAGCTTTGCAAGACTGAGAAACTGCAAAGGAGGCTTGTAAGACCCTATTAAAAATGGTGGGGGACAGCAATCGGGGTGGCAGTGAGCCCCACCAGCCACCCGCTTCTGCTTTGTGAAGGAACCCTGATGCCTCAGAGGAATTCACAGTGGGTTGAATATGGTGATCTTACTTTTGTTGTATGTTAAATATGGTTTGGGAGGGCCTAGAGTTATTCGATGGTTTCCACTTTCACAGGGATCCTGTTCTCCTAACCCTAGTGATTGTGGAAGGATGACTATAGAGTGAGACTCCTGCTAGGCTCTTCTCAACACTCCTTCCTCCAGAGGTCACATGCAACTTCACTGCACTACTAATTTTTCTCTAGCAGTGGTTGGAAACTCCTGCATCCACTCGCCCTTAAAAACAAGGTTCATGAGGTTTTCACACTTTGTTTTTAAGCCAAACTGTGCTTCCAGAAGCCTTCTGGGAATGCAATTTGGCTTCAAAGCAAGGCACATCCTTCCTGCGCACCATGTTTTATGCAAAAATCATGCTCTTTCCCATCATAGCAGCCAATTTGGTGGAGAAGAGGAAGAAGCAGTTCGGGACCCTCAAAATGGGCAAGTTATGTGTTGGACAACCACTGACAGATGAATGGTACTGTATGTAAAAAAAAAATTGAACTATATAAACCATACTCCCGAATAAGATTAATAACTAAACCATATACATGAATATGAAAACACAGATGTGCAAATTACAAGATGCAAGGATACATCCTTTGCCAGAAAAAAGACCTCTATGAAGAAGTATCTTTGTGAAACATTGCCAACGAGTTACTCATAGTGGTCTTATTTCTGGCAAAGGATGTATCCTTGCATCTTGTAATTTGCACTTCTGCATTTTCGTATTCTTTGCAACTACGTATGTCCTCATTAAGCATCTGTGAAGTCTGTACCTATTATCATAGGTTTGCATCTATATATTGTCCCCAATAAGTATTTGTGAAGCCTGTATCTATTGTCCTTAGTGACTATTGCTATAATACATATTAATGTATATATAAGTGTTGTTTACTTTATGTTTATATATCAATACATGCATATAGTTTAGTTATCAATCCTGTTCAGGAGTATGGTTTATATAGTTCAATTTTTATTTTACACACAGTATCATTCACTTGTCAGTGGTTGTCCAATATACTGCATTTCCACACTAGACTGTTATAGCGCTATAATTCCACTTGCAACATCTTCTGGAATCCGGGGGTCTGCAGTTTTGGGAGGGGCCAGACAGCCCCTCCCAAAACTGCAAACCCCAGGATTCCAGAGGATGTTGCAAGTGGAATCATAGCGCTATAACAGCCTAGTGCAGAAATGGCAATAGTGTTTTAGAGGGCATTGTGGTTCTTTGTTTACATGAGTTGTGTGCTGCCTACAGCTAGTTCAAAAAGATCACAAGGCACAATTGATGGGAAGGAATTATCTCTGCCTGAGGTTCAGAAGACCTGGTGCATTTACCAGCCATTATATTAGTTGCTTTATACTGGGTGAGATGGACAGAGAATTCAAATACGAATTGGATTGTTATCTTCCCTGGACTCTTAGGAAGAAGGGTAGGGTGTCAACTGAAATCACCACCACCATCATCATCATCATCATCATCATCATCATCATCATCATCAGGCCTATGTGTCAACACAAAAGCTGTACACCGGCAGGAAACATACCATACCATTTGGAACATGTGGTGTTGTGTATCTTCAAGTTATTTCCAACTTAAGGCAACCTATCACAGGGTTTTCTAAGGCTGAGAGTGTGGACACGCACAAGGTGAGCCAGTGGGTTTCCATGGCTGAGTGGGAAATCAAACCCTTGTTTTTTAGGGTTTTAGTCTAAGGCTCAACCCACTACACCAAATAGGTTGTGAAAATTTAGTGAAGCCAGAATGCTGTCAATACCATTCTCGATGGGCTTAAGAGCAGGCACCTGGTATATCTCTTTCAAGAGGGATTTCTACAGCTTAGATGCCACCACTGAAAGGTCCTTGCTCTGACTCCAATCAACTTTGACCTGAGAAAGTGGTGGCATGGAAGACAGTTCCCCTTGTCTTAAGTTAAGAGAGATGGCCCTTCAGATATCTCCAGCCTAGGCCATACAGAGCAAGTAAGACCCACACCAGTATATTGAATTTAATCTGGAGACCAATGGACAAATGCAAGCTTTTTAGAACTCATGTTGAGCAATTTTACAGGGTGATCTCCAAACAAATGACCTGCCACATGGTGGACCAATTTAAGAAATCAGATATATAACTGCCTTGTTCTGAAGAAAAGGAGATACTTTCCCCTCCTTAAACTGCAAACCCCAGGATTCCATAGGATGTTAAAAGTGGAATAATAGCACTATAACAGTGTAGTGTGGAAATGGCCTCTCTGTTCCCAGCTTGACTATTAACATTGTAAGAGGACAAATGTCTGCCCTCAAAAGCTCTCAATCTAATATATGTTAAGAAAGAAAATGACCCATGAAGGGGAGGGGCAAGGAAACAGAAAAAGAGTATGCAAGGATTTCAGTTCCATGTACTTGGATATGACTACATGGAGGGACTGTCACTCAGTAGTGGGCACATGCTTTGCTTTTATGGCATCCCAGATCCCATCCAAACAGCCTGAAAGCCTAGCTTTGACACTCACAGCAAAGGCACCAAAAAAATAAAAAAATAAAAAAAAGAATTAGACTTAAATGGATTAAGTGGTTCTTAACTTGGGGTCTGGGGACGCCCAGGGGTCCACGGAGCCCTCACAGGGGGTCCACAAAGCCCTGGTGCTGGACACCAACAGCTACAACAGCAACAGGGACTTCCCCAAAGTCACTCAGTGTCTGAGCAGGGATTTGAACCCTAGTCTCCAGAAAGCCTTTAATAAATAAATAAACATTTGAATATTTAAATCTAAATTTAAATATTTAAATATTGAATTAAGTCTTGGGGGGTCACTGCCAACAAATTATATTTACAGAGCATCCCTGGTTAAAAAAAAAAGGTTAAGAACCATTGCCTTATTATATATTATATACTTCAGATGGATGACCATGATTTACCTTAATTTCTCTAACAAACACAACCCTTTTTAAAAACAAAAGTCCATAATATCATGGCTTCCATGTCAATGTGGCAGTGAACCCAGTCCAGGTTTTAATCCGTACTTTGAAGGAACTATCTACAGGACTGAAAACTACCTCCATAGATGCAGCAACATGGAAAACTCCTTTAAAGTTCAGACTAAAACCTGGACTGGACTCCTCAGCCGCTAACATTGAAGCCTCGATTGAGCACAGGTGGAAAGTCCTTTTATTGATACCTTATTAAATAAGGTAAGGAAAGACCTGTTGAGAGGGCATGAGAGTATGGAATCTTGGGAGTCACTACCGATTAGCTGAATGTTTGCAGGGATTTTGTTAAAAGGCTGGTGTGTATGACAGGCCATTTCTGCACTACCCTGTTAAAGTGCTATTATTCCACTTCAGCATCCTATGGAATCCTGGGATTTGCAGTTTAGGGAGGGGCCTTTAGAATTCTCAGCCAGAGAGCTCTTTGGCCTCAGGAAACTACAAACCCCAGAATCCCACAGGACGTTGAAAGCGGAATAACAGCACTATAACAGTGTAGTGCAGAAATGGCCCTTATCTGACTCAGACATCCCTACTGGTTGGTCAATTTATAGCCTGCTTTTGCTCCTTAAGGAACATAGCTTGTGGCATGTTGATTGGGGGACAGTGTGAGCTAGGGATTCTGGGTTCTGTAGTCCAAAACAGTAATGCTTCTTAGCTCTGTATTCTTGTCACTTTGATGCAACACCTTTCTCTTAGTTCGTAGCCTGTCTTGTCCTCCAGTGAGGTCTCCTTTGGACTTTCTCCCCATCTCATCCTCACAACAACCCTGCAAGGTAGATCAGGCTGAGAGAAAGTGACTGGTTCATTGTTGGGCAGTGGGTTTCCTGCATCAGTGGGCACTTGAAGTTGGCACTCCCATGTCCCACCATTATAACCATTATACCACATTTGCACCTTACACAATGCGTAGTTCAAACCTTCCTGGAATTACAGAGACTCTCTCTCTCTCTTTTCCAATTCCCCATCCCCCAGGATAGTCCATTGGCTGTGAATCAAAAAGGCACAGAAGGAAAGATTGCTCCAGACTGACTCACTCTCATGTGTTCTTACTCCCAGGAGAAGCTCAGTTAAGATCTTCTTAAGCTTGTATTGTGAGGAATAAGGTCTTCACACACACACACACACACACACACACACACACACTGCACGCACACCCAATTCATGCAGAATTTAAGAAATTACTGTTTTCAACTAAAGCTCCAAAATCCATGGGGAGGCAGAGGGACCCCAGCCCCACAAAAGCAAATGGAGTGGCTGGGTCTCCCCTGAAACGATCTACCAAAATTGTACCATCAAGACTCCTATGTAGCTGAGCCATCCTCAAGAATGATTAACCAGAAATATATAAATGATCTAATATGGCTATTATCATTGAGCCGTCCCAGGAAAAACACAGACTGTCTGCAATGTATCCTCTGCACATTTACTTGGGAGTAAACTTCTAAATGCACTTTGTCATTGTAAGGGCCTTCATAGTCAGCAATGTTTCAGAAAAGGAAAATAATTTTGCCTTCCTCTGCTAGCACCTGCAAGCAGGCAAAACAACAACCTGCCTCTCAGTGTCCAAGACTGTCACTTTTTAGTTCTGGGAGCCTGTCAGAATCTACCAGCTAGCATTGCCAGTGGCCGTGCAGATTGGGGAATAGTGGGTGCAGGGGATTCTGGGAACTGTAGTCCAAAAGTGAAGGTTGCTCAGCCCTGCATTCAGGTCCTGTTTGTGCAAAACTGCTCTAAAAAACACAGAAGTTCAGCTTGACTCCTGTGTTTTATGAAAACGAAAGGGAACGGAAGCACTTTGCTAACCGTTCAGTGAAAAGGAGCAACCACAACACTGCTAGGTTTGTCTAATGCCATCTGCATCATTAGCACTTTTTGTTAGTCTTTCCCCCACTCTTCTTTTTTTTTTTAAAAAAAAAATTAAACCGTATATAAAGCTTTCTAAAATGATATTAAAACAGCCGCAAAACAGTTTCCCTTTGAAAATGTAAATATTTAATGAATGAAATTTGACATTGATGCATTTTTAATATTGGCACAATTAAATCTGCCAGATGATTAAGTATTAATAGCTCTTAATAAGTGCAACCATCTCCACTTTGAGCAGAAAAAGCTCAAGAGTGGGTGAAAGCAAGGCCTGCAGCGAGGAGAGCAACGAGAGACTGAACAACTGACCAGTCGGCAGAGGGACGATGACTGTTCTCGGCTGCGGCAGCTTTGGTTGACTCAAAACAAGCCTAAAACATCCGTTCCACTGAGTTGTGAAGAAAGGAGCCATGAAAACGACGTATTTGGGTGCACTGCCGAAAACCAAGCAGCATCTTAATTAGATGACTGACGGCATTTAATTGCATGGATCGAGTAACATATTGAAATGGAGAGGCAAGCTGAACATAATTTTGAGTTTGTACAGTTACAAATCTCTGGGATAGAGCCTCTCTCAGAGCTTGGGAAATTACTTTTTTTTTCTATTACAGTTTCCAGGCTCTGGGAGTTGTTGCCCCAAAAAAGTAACTTTCCAAGGTTCAGGAGATAGAAAAGGTGGTAAGAAACATAGGTGAGGGGGAGGAAAATCACATTCTTCTCCTTTGTGTGTAACGAAAAATAGTATGAAGATTTTAGCTAGCAATTCAAACTATGATGTTGCTGTTTTTCTGTGCTTTCAAATCCTTTCTGACTTATGGCAACTCTAAGGGGAACCTTTCACAGGGTTTTCTGGGGCTGAGAGCGTGTGACATACCCAAGGTCACTCAGTGGGTTTTGGTGGTCAAACAGGGAATCGACTCTGCAGCATCATAATGCAATGCTCAAACCACTGCACCATACTGGCTCTCTATCCAAAATATAGTAAATAAAAAAAAATTATGATGATACTTTTATTAGCAGAAGCATAAGGCACAAAGTACATTGCACAAGCTTTTGATGCCCATAGGTTTCTTCATCAGGCATGGATATTAAAAATTACTTTAGGGGAAGAAATGCAATGCCAGAGGGTCACAGAGTGGCATCTTTTTTGAGAGGTTAAAGCTGAGTTTAAGATGGAGGCGGAGAGAGGTTTGATGCAAGCAAGGGTCACATCCCTTGCTGACCATGGGGTGCCTGGCACACAAAAGCAAAGAGGGGCAGTAAGCATTTTCCCCCCACTGTTAAAAACAATGGCAATTCCTTTGTGACCTAGCTCACATCTGACTTTCAACATCCATGTGTGATGAAGAAGACTGTGAGCTTCAAAAGCTTGTGGGATGTAGTTTGTCCCTTTTGGTTGGCCTGATAAACAGATCACTGCAATGCATTTGGAGGATTTTGTTGTATTTTGCAGCACAGCCAACACCACTACCTCTGGATATATACCCAGGTACAGATGAAACACTAAAAACTCAGAAAATGCTGTGAGCACCTTTCCCTAACCTGACGCTGTCCAGAAGATGAGACTACAGTTCCAGCCAATTTGACGATGCTGAGTGATTGGAGTTCTCACCCTAAATATCAGAATGTACATAAGGCAGGGAAAGGCAGGAATCTTGAGATTATCCTAAGCCAAATGTCATATCATTTTCAATCAGCTCTAGTGTCAAGCCACCTTTCCCCCATAGGTTGCAAGGTCTGATATGTCAAATCCTGTTGGGCAATTGTGAATGTGCAAGAGATAGTTATGCATTCACAACTGCTATGTATTCACAATCTCTACACAGTCCCTGGTTTAGGCATCATATAGGGCCTGTGAAAGTCCCCGAAACTCCACTTACCAGTAAGCAGCTGCTGTGATTGACTGGGGTCTCTTCCTCTGTCAGTCAAGAAACAATTTCCAGCACAAAGAAGCTTTGCAACACGGGTCCTTTTTTTGACTGTCATGGCAGAGATTACTCACAGGAGAGGGTGGGAATTTGAAGCAGCTGCTTCTCAGCTCATTTCTGCACTATCTGTTATAGTGCTATTATTCCACTTTCAACATCCTGTGGAATTCTGGGGTTTAGGCCCCTCCCTAAACTGCAAACCCCAGGATTCCATAGGACGTTGAAAGTGGAATAATAGCACTATAACAGTATAGTGTGGAAATGGCCTCAGTCTACTGAGAAATGGACCCCGTTCATCCCAGTGACTGCTTATTGGTAAGTGACGTTTGGGGGAGTCACACCAAATTTTACTGTGTAGCAATGCCATTACAGTGCTACACAGTATGCAGTGGTCATATAGAATCCTGATGGATATTTATACTTTTTTCATCCTGATGATTTAAAAAAGAAGTTCTGCTTTCACCACTGTTTAGAAATAGAGATGGCCTACTTGCTCACTCACTTTGGTATGCAGGGAAAAGTTCTCCAAGTGATAATTTGTACCCATCTGTCTTTTCCTGCCCTATCTTGCACCCCTGTTTGCTTCCATTATCTCAGGCATACACTCAGTCCCAAGGTCTACAGCATGGTTGACGAATCCTTGGCTCTTGCAAAGTTCCTCATCCATTTCTATTGGCCAAGATGGCTGGAACTTCTGGGAACTGACATCCCAGACAGCTAGAGAGCCAAAGTTCCCCACAAGGGCATGGAGTTTGATGTTATTTTTAAGATCTTTTCTTGGAACTTTTCTAAGAGAAACTGAAGAAACTAGACTGTATTCTTCATTTTGACTGCACATTGGACTGTACACATTCCTTCTGCAGCTAGAAGAACATCCTTTTCCATGTTTTTGCTCTGCATGCAAAAGGGCCATTCATCTATCTATCTGTCTGTCTGTCTATCTATCTATCTATCTGTCTGTCTGTCTGTCTGTCTGTCTGTCTGCTTTTCTTCCAGTATGGGACCAAAGACACTTTCAAAATAGCAGTCTTAGGAGAAAATTGCAAATGCAAAATAGTTTGTGCACGTTCTTTTGTCATCAAGAAAATGTTTGCACAATGATAGGGTTGGGGAATCTTTGGCTTTTGAGATGCCTTCAAACTCCTCCCACAATACCATTGCATGGCCCATACTGGCTTAAAAGAAAGGAATTAAAGTGCAATCTCTTACACTAGATGTAATCCAAAATCCTAAGCCTAGCCTGCTTTGAAATCTGCCAATTGATATTCCATCCTACTTCACTCATGAAAAGAAAGTCAAATTGAAGGAGTGCAATTTACGTTCCACGGGGCACTGACAAATGAACATGTGACCCTAAATACAATTACGGCAAGGTCTGGACCAACTTCACTGTGACTTACTTCCAGGAAAAGAGAAGCAGAGATACGAGGCTGCATCCTATTATTTCATTGCACATAACAGAATGCAGGCCTATTATGGCACACTGTGCTAGCAATTGTAAATTTTCAGGATTCGCACAAGGGTGGTATTCAACATTATTTGTATCACAGAAGCAGTTCTGAAAAGCAGTGGCACGCCTAGCTGCATAAATGGCTGCACAAGAAGCTGCACCAGTGCTTCTACGGCTTCTTGAGCAACTCCTGCACAGGGCTTTGCCCAGTCAGTTGCACAAAGATGCAGTCTTGTGCATCTACATTCAGACTTTCATTCTAATACTATCAAGTTGCTTTTAGACCAGAGCCTTACACAAAAATCTTGGGCATGTATATTTGGGAGTAAGTCTTCTGAGTGCTCAGAAGGAAGTCTGAGTTCAGTGGGGTGGAGGCGAACAAGACTTCTGTGACAGAAAAAAAGAGAAAAAGGTTGCTGTGAGTAGAAGGTTATCTATATTGACACTTAAAGGATAGAAGAGAGTGCTCAGCTTTTAAATTCTAAGTTGAGTTATTGTCTAAGGGGGAATACACCAGTGATGCTCAAATTTTGGATGTTAGGTCCCATAATCTATGACCATTGGCCAAGCTGGCTGGGGTTTCTAGAAGCTGACTTCCCAAATATCTGAAATACTAAAGTAGTAGGCAACCAGGTCTTTGAAAAGATGAAGAAAAGTACAAAGACCCATCCTGGAAGGGAAGGGAAATTAACTCGCTTTCTGTATTGATACATCCACTTTCTTTTTCATATGTTCCATTTTTTAAACTGTTACTAGAAATCATGAAGAGGTACACACCTAACAACATCTCCCATCTTCTATCAACACACTCTTCTTTGACAACTGGCTTTTATCCCTCACTGAGATGAACATTATGATGTTTTATGTGCACTTTTGCTGTCTTCCTAACTTGTGGTGGGAAGGAACTGTATAAAACAACACTGAAGCAGAAAAAACACTGTACAAGCAAATCAGGATGCGAAATACACTAACAAAAAATACAATTACACCACATAAGTAAAACAGGCTAATATCTCTTTAACTACATGGCTCCATTCTATGGAACAGATTCTGGAATTTGTAGTTCGGTGTGGACATACCTACAGATTTCTCTCTAAGATTACTTGCTGTAATGCTCTGAGAGCATTAAATGCGTCTACCAGACAATTCTAAGTATCTCATGAAACTACAAATTCCAGGACTCCATAGGGTGGTTTCATACTGCTATAATTGTATAGTGTAGATGCACCCAAAGGGACACACAATCAGTCTTGTTGACTGAATGAAACACTTGTGGAAGGAAGAGTAGCTAGACCACGGCGGTCAAAAATCCATCAAAGAAACAAACATTTATTTCCTGAGTTTAGATGGACTCTATATACCTACACCAAGCAGACTTTTCAAACTCATCCAGTTGCTGTATTTTTTTTTTAAATCCACTATATTTTTGGTTGGTTCTAATGAACACTGCTATGTATCTTGCTATATTTGCAGCAGCTCATGGTTGGAGGCGAGAGAGATTTTGGATACTGGAACTGGCTTTCAAGCTGATTCGGCAAGGGAATCCGTCCCCAGACTTTGTTGTTCTGTTAAGATCTTTCGAACCAGACTCTGCAGAGGGCTGTTTCTTAATCCGTGTTCACACATCAATCACCCCTCCCATGGCCAACAACTCTCACTCCTAAGTATATGCTGTTTCCCACTTGTGCAGCACACAAATGCACTGGAACAAACTTTGCAGGGGGACAAAGGACCCCTCCCAGCCACATCCAACTCCTCCCCTCTATTCAGAAAATGTCTATTGACTATCTTTTACAAACCACTCCCTCCCCCCACTATCTCCCCCCACGCATCTCCTCCAGTTTGCACATTCATTCTCTCGCACAGTCCTCTTACACTATTTTCTCACACACCCACACATTGTCTTCACATGGCCCAGCTTTCTACCCGTGCAGTGTGACCCTATCTTCTGAAAACTGTTTTTGAGGTTGTGGCAGAGGAGGGCGGGGGGTAGAGCCTCCAGACTGGCAGGCAGGTCATTATGAATCTGGCGTACTTGCAGGTATGTTTTTAACAAGGCAGGAAAAACGCAGATTACGGTGAATAACAATAATAAAATACTGCCAGTTAAAGCACTTAACAGTGTGGCTACCATGAAGATAACGACAAAAACGGATAAATGAAATATTGCAAAATATTGCGTAAAATTGATACAGCAAGCAGAAGGGAAGCTATATAAGAATCTAGGAAGCAAATGCAAAGATGACTAGAAAGGAAGATACTTTGGACTGCTACTCCCTCTGGGAGCCCATCTAGGCAGGAATCTGGATGTTCCTGATCCATGTTTCCTCTAAAGGGGCATAGTAGAAGAACAGAACAGAATAGTAGAATAATAGAATAGAATAACATAGAATCCTAGAGTTGGAAGAGACCCCAGGGGCCATCCAGTCCAACCCCCTGCCATGCAAGAACACCCATCAAAGCACTCCCAACAGATGGTCGTCCAGCCTCTGCTTAAAAACCTCTAAGGAAGGAGACGCCACCACACTCCATGGAGGCAGCACATTCCACTGCCTGAGCGCTCTGTCCATTGGAAGTTCTTCCTGAGGTTCAGGTGGAATCTCCTTCCCTGCAGCTTGAATCCATTGCTCCTTGTCCTGGTCTCTGGAGCAGCAGAAAACAAGCTGCTCCCTCCTCGACCTGACACCCCTTCCAATATTTAAACGTGGCTATCCTGTCCCCTTGCAGAGTAAACATCCCCAGCATCCTACGCTGCTCCTCATAGGGCTTCCTGGCTCCCAGACCCTTCCCCATGTGGGTCGCCCTCCTCTGGACACGCTCCGGCTGGTCAACATCCTTCTTGAAATGGGGTGCCCAGGAGGGAGGGGCGGCTTACGGGTGCGAGGAGGGAGCTACGTCGGGCCCCTTGCGCGCCCATGGGTCCCCGTCTCCGACTGCAGCACTAAGGTATGAAGAGCCAATTACTGGGGGGGGGTTGTTTGCGAGCCCTAGTAACCTCCTTTCGGAGAAAAGACGGGTGGGGGGTGCTGTCATGGAAGGCTCGCCTCCTCCCCCCTCCCTCCGGTGCCTTCCCTTCTCCCGTCTGTCCCCGACCTAACTTCGCCGACGCACTACGGCTCAGGAAAGGATGCTTGCCGCGGAGGGATGGAGGGGACGGCGGGGGAGCGGCGGCCGGAGCGGCTCGAGGGGCTCGGCCCCGGCCTCCTCCTTCCCTCGACGCCCCCCGTGTTTAGGGACCAGGGGCTCGGCCCCCCGCGCCCTCACCCGCCCCCCACGCCGCCCGCCTCGAGGCAGAGGCGAACCCAGGCGCCCCCCGACACCCGGCCGCCCCGACGGCGACCGGCCGCCCGGAGCCCCGACGGGGCGGCCAGGCGAGGCGAGGCGCGCGCTTGGAGGCAACCCCGGGAAAGCGCGGGGAGGAGCGCCCGCTGGTTTCCGAGCGGGCACGACGGGGCCCCCGCCCCTTCCCCCGCCCCGACGGACCCCTCAAGCGGCAGGGGCGGCGGGGGGGCGGGGGCGGGGGGGCAGCCTCGATCTCCCCCCTCCCTCCCCGCGTCCCCGGCGGCTCGGTCCCAGGCGCGGGGGGCCCGGGGGGGGGCGGCGTCGGGGCGGCGGCTACCTTTGTGCATGCCGGTGAAGCGGTCCTTGAGGACGGTGAGCTCGTAGATCTTGCCGAACTCCTCGAAGAGGGGCTTGAGGTCGCCCTCCTCCAGGTTGCGCGGGATCTGCCCCACGAAGAGCTTGATGGCATCGTGGTCCTTCATGGCGATGCTGGCGGCGGCGGCGGCGGCGGCGGCGGAGGAGGAGGCGGCGCTGCCGGCCCCCGGGCCGTGCGTCGTCGGCGTCGGCGTCGCCGTCAAGCCGTTCATCCTCCCGGAGCTGTTCGTGGTGCTGAAGGCGGCGGCGGCGGCGCTGTCCGCCTGCAGCGGCGGCGGCGGCGGCGGGGGGCGGCGGCGGCGGCGGCGGCGGCGGCGGCGGCGGGAGGAGCGGCGGGGGCGGGGGCCCGGGGGGAGGGGGCTGCGGCGCCAGCCCGTTGGCCAGAGTAGCCATGATGTTCCCAGCCGGCTCGGCCCCGCCCCGCCCCGGCTGCTCCCGCTCGCCCGGGGGGAGGGAGGGAGGGAAGGAGGGGGCGGCCCAGCCCCGATCCCAGCCCCGATCGCCCCCTCCGCCTCCTCGGCCCCCGCCTCCGCCTTGCGCCGGCCTGGCTCGGCTTCGCCACTCTCGGCGCGCCCTCCTCCCTCCCTCCCTCCTGCCACTGGGCCCGGTGACGTCACTGGACTGGCCCTCGCCTCCCTCGCCCAGGATTAGCATAAAGAGAGGCAGCCTCGGCCAATCCGGGTGGGCGGAAGGGGAGAGGGGAGGGGCCCGGGCGGGGCCAGCCGGAGGGAGAGAGCGGGGCGCGCGCTCCGGAGGCAGGCAGAGCCCGGGCAGGTCCGGACGGGTCCGGGGGCGGACGGGGCCCCGGCGGCGGGAGAGGCGTCCACCCCCGGCGCGCGATCGCTTTGGCCCGGGAAAGCCGAGGATGCTCCGTTCAGACCAGTTGAGCCGACTCGGACCGTCTCCGCACTAGCCTGTTATCGCGCGATGGTTCCACTTTCAACCTCCTCTGGAATCCTGGGGTTTGCAGTTTCGGGAGGGGCCGGACGGCCCCTCCCGAAACTGCAAACCCCAGGATTCCAGAGGAGGTTGAAAGTGGAACCATCGCGCGATAACAGGCTAGTGCGGAAATGGCCTCTGACTGGCAGCCCCTCTCCAAAGGCTTAGGCAGGACTCTGCTGCCGGCTCCGCCTGGGGCAAGGCTGGCTGAAGGCGGCCGGAGGCCTGGGAGCAGCTCCCAAAACAGAAGCCCCCTTCTCTCCACGTGGCCCGTGGTGGCTTAGAAACTAATCCCACACGTGGAATCCGGAGCAGAACAGACAGCAGCGCCAAAGTCGTCCTGTCTGGACCCTTCTCAGTTCTCTAACTCCCCTGAGAGTATTCTGCATTTCTACAGAATTGCTCAAATCAAGCCCCCCACAAGAGACTGAGGACATCAGTGATGGAGAAGGTCTGCCTGCACCGGAGCATCTGTACTGGTTAAGGACCAAAGAGACCCATGGCTTAAGGAAACAAAGTAAAAGGGCTTATTATAGGAACTCCATTCTAAGAGAGGAAAGTTACTCAGGGTGCCGGCCTCGTCTAGCTGCATTCTTGGGAAGAAGCTGGGAAGAGAAGGAGGGTGATGAGAGGGGGCAGAGAAAGATCCCGAACAATCTCAGTTTACATCACAGAGCGGTCAGGATAGGTAGGGCCAAGAAACGAGGACAGGTCAGGTCACTCAAACTAGTTCCATTACTGCTGCCCACTGTGAGGAATTCTGGGTTCTTCAGTACTGAGTTTTGTTGCACTTCTAACAATTAGAAGCATGAGGAAATTCAGAAAGTGGTTGGGCTCAAGAAGAGGGAGCCAGCTAGTCATCATCTCCTCCCCCTCCTCCTCCTCCTTCTTCTTCCTCTTCTTCTTCTTCTTCCTCACAAATTGCCCCTCTGGACTGTAAAGAACCTGGAGCAATTGCTCCAGCCGAACCATTGATTATCTGGCCTTGACCTGGGGAGATCCTACGTATTTCCTGGTGGGTTCCCATCTAAAGACTAACTGGCCTGAATCTGCTTAGCTTCTGGGCTACCAGAGGAGGTCAAGTATGTTCTTGCCCAAGGCAATAAAGTGGGCACATCTAAAACCGCAAGCCACAAAGTTGTGAGTTCAATCCTGCCGGGCTCCAAGGTTGACTCAGCCTTCCACCCTTTCTCAGGTCGGTAAAATGAGTACCCAGCTTGTTGGGGGCATGTATAGAAATGTTTCAAAATACATGCTATTTGTAAGTTGTTTGCCGCCTTGATCCATATGGAGAGGCGGGATACAAATAAAATAATTAAAAATAATTAGAAGATAGGGCAGAAGGGACAGCCGCTTACTGAGGAAGCCAAGCTGCTCACCTTGCTATGAAGTGCAGGGATAGAGAGGACCATGGTTGGGGATTCTTGCAACGGGGCCATGGGGAGGTAGAAGGGGCCTCTTGCTACACAGATAATCTGGTAGGAGGCCTGATAAGCAGGATTCCAGCTAGCCAGTCACAGCGCAGAACGCATTCAGTCTAGAAAAATTCTCTCCTCTACTTCTTATTATGGACAGATCCCTCTCAAATTAATGAAAAGACCTTCTGAACCAGGAGATGTGATGCTGCATCATACTTATCCCTCTGGTGTCTGTGAGACTTCCTTTTTTAGTGGTAGGATTTTGTGCTCCTGTAAGTACTAGTGGGGGGTGACACCGGTGGAGGCTTACCTAAATCTTCTTAGGGGGCAATGGATACCATGAACTGCTAAGAAGACAAATAACGGGTCCAAGAGCAAATCAAGGCTGAACTCTCCCTAGAAGCCAAAATGTCAAAAAATGGAGCTATTTCACTTTGGACACATCATGAGACAAGACATCTTGTTGGAAAAGGCAATAATGCTCAGCAAAATGGAAAGTAATGGTAAAGTAAAGACTAATAACACATTACAGGTGGAGTTACCAAACCCAAAAAAAAAAAAAAAAAGCCACAGTCTTGGGCTGGTAAGACTGAGCAGGGCTATTGGTGACCAGAGTATCACGTATGGAGCAGGGAAGAGGAAAGGAAGTCTAAGGAAGGCTTGCTTAGATTAGCCCAGGCCACAGACAAACCAGGCCTGCTTTCTTTCCCTCCTCACTGGAGTAGCAATGCCCTTTTTAATCTTATTCTCACACCTTGGCTCACTCTCCACACTTAATCACAATTTATCCCTAAACCCGCAACTTTTGTGGATAAAGGGCAAAACTATTTAATGGTTACTCCAAAAAGGAATGGATAACCTGTAGTAGTGTGCAATTTAAATGGAAACTGAAGAAAGTACTCTGTTGAGGCAGTACTTTTAGAAAAACAGAATGAAATCTTTATTAGGGTAACAAACTAGGGAAAAGGATATGTGGATTCAAAGGTATTCAACCCATTTTAACAAAATCTCAATAATAATTAATGAGTTCCTCCAAAACACCACAGTGTTTCCTCAAAAGAGCTTTCACCCACACCTTTTTGGCTTTCCCAGCACAAAGGGCTGTTTTCCCACTCAGGGTTACACTTCCTGACCCTTTCAGGAGTCGGTCTGGTTACTTTTCTGCCCCCTCACTAGGCCACTGAGAAGCTAACCCTCTCCCAGAAAACCCTCTTTTGGTTTACTGGACACTCTGATGCTTTCTGTATGAAACTCACTGAAGGACTACCACAGATTCTAACCCACACTACGAGTATATATGTTTTCAACTGTCTCCCCCACAGCCCCTCTTTCTGGCTAGGGCTGAATTCTCAGTCAGAGACCTAATCTGATTACATCTGTTACTAGACAGCATTTTTATGTACTTCCTTTCCTCATAATCGAGCCCTCCTTCCAAAGCCACTGGGCAAAGTGGATGCATAGCCTAACTTGGCACAGGCAAAGCATGAAAAAGTTATTTTTTGGACTGCAACTCCCAGAATCCTCTAACCAGCATGCACAGAAGCTGAGTTTCATAGTTGTCCTATTTTAAATTATTTAGATTTGTCATTTTTCACCCCACCCCTTCTTCCTTGAGGGAACTCAAAACTAACAGGAAGGAGCCAGCCTTGCCTCTCTGTGGGTAGCAGGTGGCATCAGTCCTTGTCTCCAGTGAAGACTCATGACTCTGATATCAATGAAGCAGTGAATCTTAGCATGAACTTTAAAGGAGCTATCTAAGGTGCTGAAATTATTTTGTACTTATGGTTCAGCACCTTGGATAGTGCTTCAATGGCTGGACAAAAGCCTGGACTGGATTCTTTGTCTCACTGATATGGAAGCCACCAGCTAACATTTCACCTGCCGGAAATAAGTTTGCATTCTTTTTCAGATCTAGATGTCTGGCTCCTCTTCTTCTACCCAGATAGATTTGCAGATCCAGGATGGACAAGAGTCAAGGATTCAGACTATAGGCTCCAGTTTTTCTTCAAGAAAGTTGTCCATATTTTTCAGTTGCACAAGCTGAAACGTTTTAGACTGTAAGCTTGAGGATGGATGACCTATTGTAAGCATTTTACGTAGCTTGCTCAACATAGTAAGCTACTCTGGGAGACATATTTATTTATTTTATGTGAAGGGGGCCAAAAATCCTTTGAGCAAAGGAATAAAATCACAGATATAAAATAAAATTGATAACAGAGACCTAAAAGAAACAGATAGCAATCTTCCTTGTTGTTACATGATTCCATAAAGAATCATGTAGATTGATGGTGCTGATGATAAGATTGGCCATGAAGATGATTTACAAAAACACTCTCCTCCACAGGATTTGCCAAAAAATAAAGTCGTCTCTCCCACAGATCAGCTTTGCAGGCTTGCTAGATCTATCCAGTATTTAAGGCCGAGCAAGCAAGTGAACTCAAAAGGAAGAGTTTCAAATATTCTGCTTTAGAAGTTCTTTGGAAGTTTGGGTGGCAATAGCACTATTCATCCACTTAAGGTGGAAGGGTGCAGAGGACAGTGTTCCTAACCTGCTACCATCCCGCAAATGATAATGCCACGATTGTAACTGAAGAATGAGCTAATGAGGTATGGTGTAGAAAGGGCCTAACACCCAGAATGGATTTACTGCCTCAGAGACATGGAAGCCATCAACTACCGCAGATTCCAAGAATGTTTTCAGTATCAGAACTATGTTCAAAACTGTGTTCCTTCAAACCTCATAGTTCTCAAGTCAAAAATAAGAATGCAAAAATAAGTGTGTTAGTCAATGGTAGCTGGTGGCTTCCACCCCTAAAATAGATTCAGCATGTTGTACAGCAACTTTAAAGTCTGGACTGAAACCCAGAGCAGATTCACTATCCCACTGAAATGGAACCAACCAGCTGCCACTGGGATTAGAGGAAACTGCACATATATGATCCATTGGTTAGTGAAACTAATTTTTAACATTGCATCATCTTGGGGGTGGGGAAGAAGCTTTCAAAAATGAACATATTGGGCAAAAAAAAAAAATCCTTGCGCAGATGTATGCTATGGGAAATGCAAACAAAAATGCAGACTTGTTTTTGTGGGAACGTTTTTTTGAAATGATCAAAGCTTGAGATAAATTGAATGTAAGACTTAAAAAAATTAAAAGATTGGAACTAACTGATTCTCTCAACCAGAAAGAAATTTTCCTTATCACCTGGAAAACAGGCACGGTCTGAGGTTGCCATGGGTAGCTCTATCAGTTCACTTGCCTGCCGACAGGAGATGGGACAAGAGAACAGCCATGTACACTGAAATGAACTTGATTCTCTTTAATATGCCTCCACATTCCAAATGATTGGTCTGATTCTGGATTATGTTCAATGGTATGCTGATCCCCTCTCAGATTTGCCACCCTGAACATCTGCAAGCCTGTACACGTGGGTTCATGCACCACTATGTTCATTCTGACACTTCTATATATGCACAAAGATGAGAAGGCTAACATCCTTCGCCTCATTTTCATCCAGTGCTTTGCTCAGTGTCAGGGAAAGATCAACATCTCTGAGGCACCACAGGTGCCAGGGAGAACCTTGAACAAGAAGCTGTGTCAGGGAGCCCAGGTCAAAAAGATCAAGCATGGGAATCAGAGCTGAGGTGTTGTTGGATTGCAGCTCTCATCATCCCTCACCATTGCCGGCTAGGGCTCAGGGAAGACCCAGTTTGTCGACATCTAGAGTACAGTAATTTGCTCATCCTTGGAACCCTTTCACACTGCGTCGTTACAGCACCTCCGTTCGGCTTTACTTGCCATAGCTCCATCCTACGAAATCCTGGGATTTGTAGTTTGGTGAGACACTAGAGCTGTCTGCCACATAATTCTAAATACACCATTGAAGCTGGAGATTCTATAGGAAATATGCCCGACTCAGGTAGAAGGGCCAAAACAGGAAGTATTTTGTAGGTCTTCCTCTCCAAGGAAGGCCTAATGGCCAACAGAGGTGGGTAGGGCTGGTCCAGAACCTGACCGGAAACTGCTCTGAACCGTCAGCTCTGGTGTCCCACCACATAGGGCTCTTTGCATACAAGGAGGGAGCGTTTCCCAGTCCTAGACACACAGGCTCCCCACACAGTGCAATGAAGCAGGTTTCCCAGTGACAAGCCTGTCATTCCTGTGCTATCTGAGCCGGCTGCTTCTGCCACAGCCCCAACATTACACACTTTGGGCCGCACACACCTGCCCACGTCTCTATAAATACAGATTCCATGAATAGCAAACATCAGAGGCAACCTCTCGGTTGAGGGATTGCGCCATGACCTGATTTAGTGGGAATCCTCTGCCTTGCATGTATTTTAAGCAGAGTTTTACAGCTCCCACAATTCCCCCAATCAGTATGCTCACTGCTGGCCAAGCAGTCTGGGGGATTATGGGAGCTGTAGTCTCAAGTTAAAAAGATCTCTGGGTTCCAGCAGGGAAGGCACCAGAAGGAATACACTGAGCTGGCATCTCAAACCAGTGCAAAGGTGTCTTCTAAACCACCAAATGAAAGAGCTGTAAATATCTTATTCCTTCATTCATTCATTTTTATTTGAATTATTTCTCGTCTTTCTCCCAAGGAGGTCTCAAAATGATAATACCTGTTCCATAATAAGGAAATAGATCATGTTCCCCAAATGTTGTTCAC
This sequence comes from Ctenosaura bakeri, assembly GCA_948474755.1. NCBI lineage: Eukaryota > Metazoa > Chordata > Lepidosauria > Squamata > Iguanidae > Ctenosaura > Ctenosaura bakeri. The sequence goes on along the minus strand of CAOLHI010000566.1, from coordinate 257,036 downwards.
ATGCTTGTGGTTGTTTTTCCTTGGTGACACACCTTGTATCTGGTGAAATGGACAATGTTACTGCCTGACACAACTGGTTTTCCAAGTACGTGATTTTGATTTTAGCAGGGTGGTGGTTTTTGGAAAATGAACGCTGTGTGAAAAGAGGTGCATAGCAGTACAGTAGTTTGTTTGGAAGAGTGGGGTCATTTTTTGTGCACATGAATTTGGAGGGGAGAAGTGGCGGACTGCTTCTCTGTCCAACCCCTAATGATGATGTCACACAGCACCTCCCATCAGCCACAGCCTGAATGGACATGGATGATGGGCACTGGGCTCAACAACATGTGCAAGATTTCAGGTTGCCCATTCCTGCTAGACATCTGGATTGGGGAACGTGCAACCCTCTGGATACTGTTGGATTGCAACTCCCCTTGGGCCTGTCCAGCCTAGCTGGTGGTGAGGAATGATGGGAGCTGCAGTCTAAGCACTTCCAGAAAGCTATACATTCACCTTCCCTGCCACATGGTCTTCATAACCATCCTTATCCCCTTTTTTTTTAATTGTAGTTCTCCAGTGACTGGAATAGATCAAAGCTGCTGCTCTGCATCCAATTTCCTGCAGGATATAAGATGCACTTTGCCTTGTAAAATTAAGGGGAATGTGGGAAATGCAATCATGACATCTCCTATTAGTTGAGAAGAAAGGACAAATGCACAGGAGATTTCTAGGCCTCAAAGTACTCACAGGAGGTCTCCAGGGCTGTACAATCTTCATCTTCTTTGGCAAGTCTAATAAAAGATATCATAATTACTCTACTCAAGGCTCTGACAGCTTTTTTTGTCACTCACAATAAGGAAAGTGTGTGTGCACATACACCCCTCTCCAGTGAAACAGCTTAGCCAGCTGCTAGGACTGCCCATAGCAGTGGAAGGGGGGATAGCTATGGGGAATTTGGGGGTTCAGATGGGTGAAATCAAAGCATCCTTTTGTCACTGCAACTTATGTCCCAGACTGGCCAGAGGAAAAAGAAGACAGCGATACCCAGAGGGTGAGACCCAGCATCCTGGTTGTGTTGAATCAGTCTCCAGATGCAGAGCTATATGTTGGTTGTGCTACATGAACCTTGCATTAATGGCAGAGTTGCACAGCTAAATGCACACCTGAATGTATGCATCACATAACTCCACTTTTGCACCCTCGAATACTGATCTTATCAGCCAAAAAAGTCCAGCTGGCCAATGAGTCATTTCTAGGGTTGCCAGAGAGAAAACTGGAGAGGGCTCCTGTACCTTTAATGATTGTGTAGAATAGGCAATTTGAGAAGATGTGGCTTCTCATGCCACCACGTAACAAGCAACAGTGGCTGAAATTCCTTCTTCTATACCACCATTAAAGGCACAAGAGTCCTCTCCAGTTTTCACTTTGGCAGCTTTAATCATTTCACCCAGAAGCAGTTCTGTAGACATCATCAGGTAGTAATGTGATTGCAGAGCTTGGAAAAGTTCCTTTTTAAAACTATATTTCCCAGAGCGACCATAGCTGCTGTTATATACATGGAGATTCTCTAACTTGCTTTTTTTTAAAAAAATGAAATGCAACAGAACATAGCCAGACGTTTCTTAGGGTCCTGCCAGCCAAAGACTTGCTTCACCCTGTACTTGCAGTTCCTCATGCTTTTTTTCTTTACAAAATGCAGCAGCAGCCTCTCCACCTCTCCTACTCAGAGTAGATCAGGAGTGTGGTATGTGGGATGGGGCAGGAGAAGCATTTTTAACTTCTCCGCCAATCTGTTTTCCCACTGAAACTTTTCCCTCTACCTGAAGTGGTTTTCCTATTTTTTAAATGCTTCCATGATCCAGTTTTCTTTCATTTGCATTTTGTGTACAAAGAAGGGGGTGGCAGAGAAACATAGATACAGGGGTGTGTGTGTGTGTAACATACTAGGATATTACAAAGATCTCCTCCCTTAGTTAATCATTGGAAGGAGAGATCATGTACAGGGATCTTGGGAGGAATATTATAGTAAAGCTGGTTTTTTAACTTAGGTATTTATAGAATTTGTATTATGTATAACCCATGTTCGAGAGATTGGAAATTCTGTGTTGGACATAGCTTGTTGGATCAAACAATGTTTGTATCTTATAGAAAACTCAGAAATTTTTAGAATGTAAATATGTACTGATAATAAAAATATGAAAAAAGATCCTCCTTTTGTTAGGTGTTTATCATCACTATCATCGTCATCATTTTTCTTAGAACTGGGACTCAAGGCAGCTTAAAAATTAAAACACATACAGATCAAAATTGACATTACTGCAGACATACAAAAATTAAAATGTAATTAAACTTATCACTAGAATGAAAGACAACTTAAAAGCATGCCCACTGAAAAACAATAAATGCAGGCAAGGAGGTATGTATTAAAAGTGCTGTTCCCATCAACAGTCAGTTTTCAAAGGCCAGTTGAAACAAAAAGGTCTTCTCCAGCTGCCAAAGAGACACTGTGGAAGGGGGCCAATCTAACCTTCCTAGGAAGAGAGTTCCAGCACTACGGGGGCAACCACTGAGGAGGCCCTTTCTCATATTCCTACTAGCTGGACCTGTGAGTTTTGTGGGACAGAGACAAGGGCCTTCCCTAAAGATCTCAAAACCTGGGCAGATTCATACAAGAGAATACAGACCTTAGAGAGCCATGACCCTGGCCATTTCCTCACTACACTGTTATAGTGCTATTATTCTATTTTCAACATCCTGTGGAATTCTGGGGTTTGTAGTTTACTGAGGCCAAAGAGCTCTCTGGCTGAGAATTCTAAATGTTCTTCCCTAAACCACAAACCCCAGCATTCCATAGGATGTTGAAAGTGGAATAATGCCACTATAATAATGTCGTGCAGAAATGGCCCCTGTGTTATCATTCTGTCTTCCTCATCCTCCTTGTGGCTTCTTCTTCTTACATCTTGCTGTCATTATTACCAATCACCACCATCTTCATTTTGAAGATGGGAACCCCAGGTTACTGAAATCCATGGAAGGCCTCAGCTCCCTTCGTATCTCAATCAAAAGCCAGAAAAACTTTAGTTGCTGGTAAGAGTCAAAATCAGAGATAATGTGTGAGATCTACGACTGTATCTCATGGCTTTGGCATGAGATTTTAAAATTAAAATTTTAAAATTCATATGGTCAAGGAGGATGCTTGGGATCAGCTAGTGATGTACTTCTGCCGGACGACAGGCTATCTCCTCCATCTGGTTATGGCGAAGATGACCTATGTGTCTTACACAACAAGAAAGCACTGCCAGGGAATTTGTCTGCATTTTTCTTTCAGTATAGATTCAGCGCACCCCTCTGGGGACCAAATAGTCAAATAAGTGCACCGTGTCCTCAGTGGATAGGAGGGTAGCAGGACAAGCTCTTGCCTCCAGCAAAGCTAGTTAGCTCATTAAGTGAATCCGGGCAGTCAATAATTCAATAGGAGAGTTTGAAGCCAGCCCAAGAGTTCTGCAGAGAGATTTGTCCATAGCAAGCAAGAAAAGCATTGACACCCTGTCATGCTGAAGTCCTATTCTGAGATACATGACACTAGAGAACCCCCTTGATCAGCTCGCCTGTCAGAACTTTGGAAAAATCATGTTACTTTCAAGAACTTGGGAACAGCCAACACTTATCTTCTTGTGAAGAACTGGTGTACCAAATGTATCTGGAAGAATTGGTTTTGCAACAGATCTTGATTGCAGATCAGCACTGGGCAAAGTGTAACCCTCAAATGTTGTTGGATTGCAGTTCTCATCAATCCTCATCATTGGCTATGATGGCTATGCCTCATACCAGATGCAGTTAGTAATTATCTAGAAGGCTATACTTTGCGTATCCCTGGGGCCCTTTCACCACTATGCAGTTATAGCATTTCAATTCAGCATTATTTGCCATAGCTGCATCTTCTGAAATCTTGGGATTTGTAATTTGCTGAGGCACTATAGCTCTCTGGCACAGAATTGAAATTGCAGATTTGATATGAAGGAACCATGGGAGTTAAGAAAGTATCAATGTGCTATAAGACAAATGCTGAAGAGCACATGATGGAATTCAAAAAGGGAGAAATGTCTGCAAGTATTCTGTGGATGGTCTTTATTCATTATTAGAAACAATATGTTTCAGCCTGTGTAATTTTTTCAGTGACCTTCTTCAGTGGTTATATAAAAACTACTACTAAATGCATATATTGCTATGTATAGGCTTTGGTGGTCAACCATGAAGTAATCAGACCAGACCTGACCTATTTAGAAAATGACTTGTCTAGAAATGGAGCACCAGGGGGGAGCAACCGGATGCAGATCCAGCTGAGGCCAGGTATCAGGCCCTGATGACCTCCTCAGCCTTCTTTTGGGCGAAAACACCTAAGCCCCAGGGGCAATCCAAATTACCTTTGGTTGCTCCCTGGACTAGGTAACTCTGGGGGCTTCCATCCAAGCTACGGGACCCTACAAGTGAGAGCCCAAATCACAGATTAGCTCCAGCCCCTGGGATTCAGGGTTCTAAAGAGGGAGATCCAGAGCCCTAGCATACACCAAAAATGGGTGCCTGGAGGTGATCACCAAATTATTACTCTTCCCCTGCTACCTGCTGGTATGTGACCTGTCTAAGGACATCATCCTAAGTCAATTTTCCAAGTCCATCAAACACAGTGTGGGATAGGGGAAAAAACATGCAAAGGGGAAAAATTCCTACCTGGCCCCAAAGTGAACAGATAAACTCATGTTGCATTGAGGGCCGGAGTGTGGGTCGAGACGATGATTGCAGAAGAACAGGTGAAGGGGGGGGTAATGCAGCTTTAATAGCCTCTGCACCTCCCCTAACATGTGCTGTGATCTGGTGCAATCTCCCATCACAGATTACACACCGATGTCTCCCATGCAGACCCTCAAAATCTTACCTGCCCCCTGCAGCCTCATCTGCCACACAGATCTGGGTAAGTACTTATGCAATATACAGAACACAAAATTGATTATGGTGTTTTTTATAGTTATTATTGCTGTTATGTGTTTGTTGTCCTTTTGATTAATTTGTCATTTGTACGGGGCATCAGGAGAGGGTTTGCGGTGCGGAGAAACTGGGCTGCAATACCTTCTTAGCTGGCTAGGCAGTGGTTGGCAGTAAAAGAGGAGGACCAGAGTGGGGTTTTAAAGGGCTGTGTTGCCCGATAGGAGCAGCCAAGAATGAAGGTTCCCCCAGAAAAGAAGCCCAAGCAGGGGCTGGAGAAACTGACAATCAAATCCATGAAAGTTAAACCCACAAATGTGAAGGGCCAACAGTATATTGGATTGTTAGCATTGAAAATCAATCAATCAATACAAAGAAACAATTTTAGATTTTTTTATACACATGTGGTGCACAACAGGGCAGAGCCTGGCAGTCCATACATTTTCCATGCCCGATTTGTACACTGGTTGAATTCCTGTTGCTACCTTATGCATGTATGAGTACCCCTATGGAAGAACTTAAAAAAAAAAAAGATATATTTTTATCGGTTTTTGTACATGGTCAATAAGGTTGATTAAACTCCTTTTCTCATCCTCCCCTCTTCCAGTTTTGCTGGGCAAGTAGGCATGCTCATTTCTCAGGTGCTCAGCCCAGGTGCGTGTCCAGCAACCTCCATGCATGGCTTAGTTGGAATTTAATGTTCCTGCACAGAACATTGAGCCCATTAAAAATCACCACTAGCCAGAAGATGGAGTTCCATTGCTCCCCTTGGCTGGAGCCCTCAACAGCTGCTCAAGGCTGAGTCTTTTAAACCTTTTTTTTTTCCAGTGGTGCTGGGATATTCATAAAGCCATATATGGCACGCACGCACACATCCCGGCATCTCCATAATCTTTCAGTGATTGTGTATCTACTCTCTTGATTCTAGGAGGAGTTTCAGCTGAGGATCAAAACCTTTAAAGAGATGACTAGAGTAGTGAGTTCAGCCTCTGCCACCAGGCAGATGGTTTTTAGAGTCCTTGCTAGCATCATGCTCAAACATTAACAGCATGAAAGAGTTCACTTTTGTTAGTGGTCTTCGTCAGTGGTTAGTGGTCCCAGTGAAGGCTGGGAACGAACTGGGGGCATGAATTTTTCTCTGTTGCTAACTTGCCTGAACAGGGGTCCAGGGGCAGGGAGACATAGGTCATGCTTCTACATGTTAATTTTTTAAAATGTACATTTTTGTACAAGTTGATTTTTTTATGCATTTGCTTGTAAATACTGGAGTTTTTTTCTTTGCTCGTACAGTATAGAACACTTGGGAGCTCACCTTACATTGGTCTCACTGGGAAAGGGGTTCCCTGCAGTCCAAGAGTTCCCGAAATATCCAGTGATGGGGATAATCTGTGTAGAATTTGTTGAGGGAGCAGTAATGCCTTTGGCTGTGGAGAGATGCTAGATCCTACTAGCAAAAGGACTGGAATGGTCCTCTGCTGGGTACCATCTGCCTTTTACTACCAGTAGAGTGTATTCTACATCAGTTAACATGCATCAGCGTCCAGCACCAAAATATCACTTGGAGATGCTTGGGATTACCCTCTGTTCTGGAACAAGACAACAAGGATAGAATTCGGGGTTGAGTTGGACTTTAGTTCCTTTGACCACTGAAGCAGTTCTCACCTACATGCCCAACTGATCAGAAAGAAGCAGCAGAGTGTTATTCAGAGCTCAGAAATCCCCCTCAGGGGTTGATCTACATCTCCTAGAATCCCTCATCAACATAGCTAGTGGTCCTGCTGACTAGGAGATTTGAGGAGCTGTAGTTCAGCAGGATGTAGTGATCTGAGTGTTAGACTACACCCATGGAGGCCAGGGTTCGACTCCCCACTCATTTGCTTACTTTGGGTGCATCACACAGCCCCAGAAAACCCCATGATAGATCTGCCTTAGGATCACCATAAATCAGAAACAACCTGAAGGTACACAACAACAACAACAAACAATAAAGTTCAAAAATTAACTTTCTTCATCTCTGATATTATTTATTTAGCTGGCATGACAGAATCAGAGCATCAGAACTGGAAGGGACTTTGGAGATAATTTGGTCCAATTGCCTACTCAGTGTAGAATCTACAGCACAGGATGTCCCCGCTCGCTACAGCATCTCCAGTAACTGGATGTTCCAGCTTCTGCTTAAATACCTCCAGTGAAGGGAGGCCTGCTGTTTGGTGAGGCAGTCTGTTCCATTCTTGGACAATGGATACCATTAGGAGGTTCCTCTGAATGTTCCGCTGAAATCTGCTTCCTTGCTGTTTCCAGTGATTGGTTCTAGCCCTGCCCTGTAGAGCAAGAGAAACCGCGGTGGCTTCATCTTCTGCATGAGAGCCTCTCAGATATTTGAAGACAGCTTATTCTCCATCCCCCATTCCTCTCGACCCCTAAATCCTAGAGATTGACAACACACGATGATGTGCCGTCTCTCTGATGCAGGTTTCTAGGTTTTTAAAACAGGGAGGTGGGAGGAATCTTATTTCTCTTTGTCTCCCTGTCTCTCTCTGTTTCTGTCTCTCTCTCTCGCATTCTCTCTTTCTCTCTCAATTTACCCAGAGGTTCTTGTGTCTATCAGTCAATCAATCAATTGTATTTATCTGCAGTCAATAGACTGTGAAATCCTCAGATTAAAAAATCACATTTGATACAAAAGCATACAGTACCCAGTAAGACGTCTAAATATTAAGCCAGCTAAATAATAATATAGATAACATTATTCTGTTCTAGATGATCTAGTAAGAATCACCCTCTCTTGATTTATCCAGAAGCTCTTTTGAAAGGGACACCATTGGCCTTTCTGCACTACACTGTTATAGTGCTATTATTCCACTTTCAACACCCTGTGGAATCCTAGGGTTTGTAGTTTAGCAAGGGGCATTTAGAATTCACAGTCAGAGAGCTCTTTGGCTTCAGTAGATTACAAACTCCAAAATTCTACAGGATGTTGGAAGTGGAATAATAGCACTACAACAGTGTGGTGTGGGAATGGTCAGGTACTTGTGATTTCAGAGAGTGTGGGTACTGATGACATTTCAAGACTGATGTTACAAGGAGTGATACCTGGTTATGTCATTAAGCATGGTACATTAAGCATCAACCACATTAGCCTAAAGTATGCCATTCATATCAAAAATACCATCAAAAGCAAATGAGGGACACACACCCTCCAAGTGTCCTGGATTGGCGGGGATGGTACCGATTAATCCTCTGCTGTCCCACTTTCTCAGCAGCTTTCAAAATGGCCCGGTCTCTCTTTCTTCGTCCCACTGTTCACATTTGTCCTCAGCTTCTTTCAGTGGCTTCAAACTGCCATTTGCAGCAAACTATTGCAAAGTGAGTTTGAAGGACAAAAGAAGTTTGCACTAAACTCAGAAGGGGAGGGGACAGGAGATGAGGGGGAAGAATCTTACTCTTTCCAGTAGGCTAAGGCAAAAGCAGACTGTTGCAGCCTCTTCTAGCTTGTGTGTTCTTTTGCCATCTTCATCACACTCTGCTGTTACTTGGCCATGTATATCCTGATTTCCGTCTGTGAAATGTTGAAAGGTCTGGGAAATATATAAAGACACATTTTTCAAGGCAATCCTCTCACTCTGAGATTCCCTCCCCTACCGTGTGGACTGAAAGGGGGGACCAGGCCCAGAGATCTGGCAGTCCTACCCACCTCCTCACTCAAGTTTAGACAAAATATTTCCTTAGAGATTCTTTTTTTGCCCTGTATTTCCTGCATTTGGGTATAATTCCTATTCCCATTTTAGAAACTAAATTAAAAATGGATCCCCTCCCCAGCTCCACTTGTCCACATCCCCAAACCGTGTCAGAGTCAAAAAGATGAGATTTGAACACTAGAGTCAGGGCTAATGGGATAAGCCAGTTCAACCATTTGGGCCCTATGAAAGGAGCTGGGTCTTACTTCTTAATTTTTATTTTATTTTTTAAAAACGGGCCAACAATGTAAGACTGTTAAACAGGATATTAAACTCTGGCAAATATTACCAGAGTCAGCAACGGTTTATTACTGCAATAGAGGATGAAATATTTAGCAAGTTAAAGTTTAATAAAGCTTAATTGGAAGGGAATTAAAAAATAATGGATATAGGTTCTTAAGAAATAGACACGCTCACATTCCCCTTCCTGCTGCCCTATTTCACAGGATGCCTTCGGAGAGCAAAGATCACCCTGCCTGTTCATTCTCTTACTGCATGTATGCATCTATCCAGGCTTCCATCCATTCATCCACACAGAGGTAGGGATGTTTCCAGCTCTCACAGTCATTTACTATCAGTTATGCTGGGTGGAAATGAAGGGAACTGTAGACATAAAGCTCTGGAAGGTCCATGGCCATTTCTGCACTCTACTGTTATAGTGCTATTATTCCACTTTCAACATCCTGTGGAATCCTGGGATTTGCAGTTTAGAGAGGGGCAGGTAGAATTCTCAACCAGAGAGCTCTTTGACCTCAGGAAACTACAAACCCCAGAATTCCACAGGGTGTGGAAAGTGGAATAATAGTACTATAACAGTGTAGGGCAAAAATGGCCCATGTTTCCCCAACCCCGTCTCATATATGCTTGTCACCCTCTGCTTTGGTTGCTGTTATTTGCCTCCAAGTTGATTTTGACTTTTGGCAATTCTATGAAGGCATCTGAAGAAGCAGGTTTATATCCCCAAAAGCTCATGCCAAAACAAGAAACAGTTGGTCTTAAAGGTGCTGCCACATTCCCTTTTTTCCCTCCCCTTCCCTTCCTCCTTCCTGTGAATGGGAGACTTCCAAGATCCCTGGTCATCCACTACCCTGCTCAGGTCTTGCAGATTCAGGGCACCTGTGGCTTCCTTGGATGGATCACGTTCGCAGGCTTTGGATCACCCTCACAGGCTTGTCCACCTAATGTGCTGTGGCCTCCCTCTTTTCCTACTGCCTTCCACTTTACCAAGCATTATTGTCTTTTCCAGTAAATCACAGCATCTCATGGTATATCCAAAGTATGTCCTTCTAGTCGTCTTGGCTTCTAGGGAGATTTCAGGCTTGATTTGCTCTAAGATCCATTTCTTTGTCTTTTTAGCAGCCCAGGGTATCTGTAGAACTCTTCTCCAGCACTGCATTTCAAATGAGTAGATTTTTTTCCTTTTCAGCTTTCTTCACTGTCTGTCTTTCACAACCACACATAGAAATCGAATATACGCTGGCCTGGATGATTCTGACTTTGGTAATACCAGCTTGGTACATGCTCCTATCTGTCCATGAGTGCTAGTCAATTCATTTTCCCACATAGGCGCATAGTTAACTACTATACTGGCACAGGCTTGGAGCCAAAGAGTGCTGTCTGCTGAGATCTGCCCCACCTAAATGGACAAGATGGCAGTGGAAGCTGCACTCAAGGGAAAGAGATCTGAGATCTCAGAGCCTGGACCACCTTCTCTGGTCCTTGGGTGGGTAGGAAGAATCTCAGACCAAAAGCATGGCCTCGAAAACTGTATATGTGTCTATGCATGCCTGAATCTTATGTTCTTCAGGGAAGGTCTTTCTCTTTGGACCTTTCTGCATTACACTGTTATAGTGCTGTTATTCTACTTTCAACACCCAATGGAATCCTGTGATCTGAAGTTTATGGAGGGGCATTCAGAATTCTCATCCAGCAACCTCTTTGGCCTCAGAAAACTACAAACCCCAGAGGATGTTGGAAGGGGAATAATAGCACTAGAACAGCATAGGGTGGAAATGCCCTTTGTCACCCTCACAGGCTTGTCTGATAAAAATATGGGAGCAGGCTAACCAGACAGAAAACTAGAGAGGGCTCCTGTACCTTTAATGGTTATGTAGAATAAGGAATTTCCTCTTGGTCAAATGGCTGTCCTGTAACAGAGGTCATGCTGGCTTACTTTGGCAGTGTGTTCCACCAAGATCCCAATTATCTCCAGCTTCTTCTGCAAAGGAGAGATTTTGTGAGAGCCATGAGCAGCCATATCCCTTCCTCCTAGACATTCTGATCGGAGCTTGGAAAAAAAATCACTTCTTTTGGAATGACCTGCCGGAGGAAATTTGTCATCTGGATGCACTTTCTGAAGTTCAAACAGCAATAAAGATCAGCCTCTTCCAGGAGATCTACTCAGATTGTTTTTAAATCAATGATTCTGGCAAACCCACATCTATCCCACCTTACAGCATAAGTGAAACTATAGGATCTAGAACATATAAGGCAATCTAAACATTTAAAATAGTGTTATATGACAGGTTTATTTAATGAAAACAGCAATTTAAAAACCAGAGAAGAATTGACAATGAAGCCAAGGTTCTGGAGACGCCCATTATGACAAAATAACCTTCACTGTTCGCTTTAAAGCAGGGAGTGATCGGAGAGAGCTCGTTGAAAATGCTCCTAGTTTGGGACAGTTGTGTATTTTTCACCAAGGCTCCGTCAGTGTCTTGACAAAGCATCTCTGACGGGAGATGCAAAGCAGTTCATCACCAGCGTAGGGTTAACTGAATGCTGATTCTATTGGTTGGCAATGAACAAACAGTAGGCTACATTTCAGTCTCTCTCTTACAACACAGTCCTCTAGAATGCTGTTTACTCCATAGTTTGCTCCACTGACTTTATGAGGACCATGCTGAGACAAGTGAGCATAGGGCTGTAGCCTTTGATCTTTTACATCAAATGTGGGCTGCGTGTGGCCCTCCATGTGCTCTCATGTGGCCCTGGACCTAATTCTAAAAACCCTTGGAAGTGATTGATTCAAGTTTCTGAAAGCATGATCTATTCTCCTCCAGCAGCCAGTTTTAGCTGTGGTTAGAGAGAGCCAGTGATGTAATTAAGTCTTTTACTCCAAGTCTCAAGTCAAGTCTTAGGAGGAATGAGAGTGCTGGGTATGGTTAGCCTGGAGAAAAGAAAACTGAGAGGTGACATGATAGCTACCTTTAAATATCTGAAGGGATGTCATGTTGGAGATGGAGCCAGCTTGTTCTCTGCTGCTACAGAGACTAGGGCCATTTCTGCACCACTCTGTTATAGTACGATTATTCCGCTGTGGAATTCTGGCACCAGTTGCATAGAGAACAGGGCATGATGGGCATGGATCACCTCGAGTGGCAATGTTTTGGGGGCATCTTGGCCTGTAGCCATGCCCCCATGAGACCTGGCCACGCCTCACACACAGTGGCCCTGCCTCCCTGTGCTGTGCCCCCCCCCAAATCCAAGCTCCGCCACTGTCTGGAGTTTGTAGTTTACTGAGGCTCAATTCTAAATGTCTCTCCCTAAATTGCAAACCCTAGAATTCCATAGGATGTTGAAAGTGGAATAATAGCACTATAACAGTGTAGTAGGGAAACGGCCTTAAATGCAAACCAATGACTCAAATTACAAGAAAAGAGATGCCATCGAAACATTAAAAACAACTTGGTTACTGAAAGAGCTGTTTGTCAGTGGAAAAGACTGCCTTTCAGGAGATAGAGTCTCCATCTTTGGAGGTCTTTAAACACAGGTTGGATGGGTGTCTTTCAGAGGTCCTTCACTTATGAATTCCTACTTAACAGGGGGTTGGATTAGATGGCCCTTCTGGTCCCTTCCATCTCTAAGATTCTATGATTCTGTGAAAACTTTCTATCCCACCCTTCTAGTTTTTACATGCCACACAGGACAGCAAACAGCAGTAAAAAGTAACACAACACAACACAATTACAAAATGAAATATAAAACGAGCTTGGTGATATAAATCTATAGATCATTATCCATAGAGATAATATCTGTCTGTCTGTCTGTCTTTATCCTAGACTTCCTCACAAAGAGCCTAGGGTGGTGAATTCATAGAATCATAGAATCATAGATTTGGAAGAGAACCCAGGAGCCATCCAGTCCAACCCCCTGCTATGCAAGAACACACATCAAAGCATTCCCAACAAATGGTCATCCAGCCTCTGCTTAAAAACCTCCAAAGAAGGAGACTCCACCACATTCCCAGGTAGCTTATTCCACTGCCCAACAGCTCTGACCATCAGGAAGTTCTTCCTGAGGTTCAAGTGGAATCTCCTTTCCTGCAACTTGAATTCATTGCTCCTTACCCTAGTCTCTGGAGCAGCAGAAAACAAGCCCGCTCCCTCCTTGACCTGACATCCCTTCAAATATTTAAACATGGCTACTGTGTCCCCTCTTAACTTTCTCTTCTGTAGACTAAACATTCCCAGTTCCCTAAGCCGTTCCTCACAGGACATGGCTTCCAGACTCTTCAACATTTTGGTTCCCTCCTCTGGACACGCTCCAGTTTGTCAATATCCTTCTTGAATTGAGGTGCCCAGAACTGGACACAGGATTCCAGATGAGGTCTAGCCAATGCAGAATAGGAAGGTACCATTACCTCTGTCAAACTAGACACCATACTCCTATTGATGCAACCAAATAGAATTGTGAGAACAGAAATTTTAAAAATAAGATTAAATGTAACAAACCTGGCACTCGTGTACATGAAGGGCTTGGCCAGGTGGGGAGCAGGGGAATGGATCTTGTTGGTCTTTTACCCCATTGGAGAGTGTTTCTTTAGACAAAGGGAAGACATGATGCTGGTGGCAATACAGTCATTGCCAGAAAGGTAAAAGCATCTCCTACTCATAAACCTTTCTATAGGTGCATCGCTTGGATATCGATTGTGGAACCAGAAGAGGGGAGCTACCAAGTGCTATCTATTGTTGCTCAGCAACTATATAATCAGGAAGCAGCCATCCCAGCAGAGTGATCAGAGATGCTTTCTCATTTTGGGAGAGACAATGGGAGAAAAATCTAGCTCTCCCTAAAATCTTGGGGGATAAATGATGATGATGAGGATCATGATGACTGTGATGACAGTGGTGATGTTACTGATTTTCAGAACAAAGCCTGTTTACGAACAGAAACAGAACAGCACGGTGATAATAATCACACTTGATGCCATTGTTAAAACTTAGCCAAATTAACAGCTCTGGCGTAGCTGAGAGAGTGAAATGCAAATCAATAGATCCCTGGTTTGAATCCTGTGAATTCCTTAGGCAGTCTTTGGCAAGCTGTTCTCATTCAGCTTTCCATCTTCCCATCTGCAACATGGGTGGGAATAATTCTAACTGTGCTTACAGGATTGTGGCAAAGTTCCAAACAGATCATACATGAGAAGCATCCGAGGGCACTAGGAAGCACTGTGCAAATATTGTTGCTGCCCATGAAGATGATGCAGATGATGCTGATGACAGCAATAATACTTAAGTTTCCAACGCTTACTTTGTTCACAGCTTTCTGTCTCAGGTTCACCTACTTATCAGAAAGATCCTTTTCTAAACTTTGAGACTCCTTTCCAAGTAATGTTTGCTGGATCCCTTCACTGATTTTTCCTGGGCACCTGGCAAATTTGTGCTTTTCTTCCAAGCTCTTTGGTCATTTTGATGCCCACATCTTTTACTACTACACTGGTATTTCAATAGCATTCACTTAGAATTTTAAGGGGGTTTTGTTATGTCTTTTTATACCATCATTTTTATACCACAGTTATCTTTCTACAGTGTTGCTAGGCTGTCCAGGGTACTGAACCAATTTGGGAGAATGAGGTTTTGCACCCTAGATAGGTTCTGTTAAGTTGACACTAAAACCTAGAGTGAATTCACCATCCCTTTTACATGCAATTCTTGCTAGTTACCATTCTGGCTGGGTGATTCTGGGTGCTGTGATCCAAAAAGTAATTTTCTCATGGTCGGGAACATCTGGTAGGATTATACTGCCTGCCTGCAATTTTATGTGCACCTATTTAGCTCTATTGTCCATTGCACTTTCTCAGGAATACTTTGTTCTGAGTAAACATGCATTTGCCAGTGCTGCACATGTAAGAAAGTTCCCCCAGTGTGATAGATCTGAAGCTGTTTCCCATTTTCTGCTTTCTTAACAGATCTTTATTTTCCTGAACATTAGAGAAAATTGTTTTTAAATGGCTATAACACCTGGCACCATGGAAACTACAGAAAGCTTCAGTCCTATCGTACTTAAGTGGGAGTAGGTGCCGCTGAACTCAATGTCAGAACTTAACGTCTGCTCTGAGCATATCGCATTTAGCATTGCACTGCACCATACATAAAATGGAATTGCAACTTGTGTTGGTTATGCACAGTCAAGAAAGATGAATCTAACCACATGTGGTGGAATTGTATTGGGGAAACATGGCTTTAGGGAAATAATGTTAGATGTTATTAGGTGGAAACATCATCTGCCTCTTTATTATTTTGCAACAGGGGTAGGTAGACTTTTTTCTCTGAAAATAATAATGCTACTCTTGTCACTGTAGCAACCCTCTGTGAGCACCAATTGAATGCTTAAAAAGTTGAGTTTATTTTTGCTAAATAATAAATTCCAGTGAAAAATGTTGAAATGGCTTGCAAAACTATGGGATGTTTACTCTGCTAAAAATTCTAATAGCAAATTCAGTTATCTGCATGCCACTACTTATGTAGCCAAAATGACACTAGTTACGCACAAGAAGGAGAAATAATGAGGCTTGGGGGAACCTGATTTCAGAAATATATTTTAAAAATGGAGTGGAGGGGGGGAACCTTAAGGTTATATTGGGGCCTAAAACATTGCTTACCTAGGAAAACCCTATGATATTCATAGGGTCACCATAAGTTGAAAGATGACTTGAAGGTATGTGTTTGTGAGTGCACGCATGCACACACACACACAATAGCCCAAAGAGGACTGAGATTTGCAGGGGGTACCAGCTACTTTCCCATTGTTGGAAGGGAGAGCAGGAAACTGCAGAGAGGGAGAAATGAAATGAAATCAGTGTCATCTGGTGACTTCCCTGCTAGTGAAGCAATAACACTACTCTGGATTTTAGCCTGAACTGTAAGGAGCTATCCAAGGTAGTAAGCTCTATGATCAAAGTAGATTCAGCATTTTGGACAGCTCTGGTCAAAGTTCAGACTAAAACATGGAGCAGATTCACCACTCCAGTGATATGGAAGCTGCCAGCTGCTACTGAATACGACGAAAAAGGGCATTGCTAGTGACTGGAATCCTGGATAAGTCTCGTTTGGGGCCCATTTGAAATCATTTAATTAATTAGTCATTTAATTAAGAGAGCCAGCCTGATGACCTTGGGGATCAGAGTTCGATTCCCCACTCAGGCATGAGAACCGACTGGATGACCTTGGGCGTGTCACATACTCTCAGCCCTGCGATAGGTTTACCTTGAGGTCTCCATAAGTAAAAATGACTTGAAGACACACAACAACAAATGACAACAAAGATCATTTCAGTTATCAAAGCTGTCAGGGACCAAACCGAGTATGAATCGCACACTACAAGATCTGGGCTGCACATTTGGTATCAGCAGAACTACCTGTGGCTCATGTACACTTTATATGAGTGAGGATTGATGGCTTTTCTTCATCTCCCTTTGTGATCTCAGTTTAACAAAGCTGCTGAAAAAGAAACTCCTTTTGACAAAGGCTTTATATGCCTACCCAGCCCCTGACCTCCTCGTCCTTTGTCTAACTGGAAGTCTTTCAGCAGTATCAGCATTGGGGGGAATGGTGAAGGAAGTCCAGAAAAAGACTTTCGCTGTTGGGCCTGCAGCAGCATCTATAGTAAACAGTACAACAAACCCAGCTGGGACTGGGAAGGAGTGAGATTCCCTTGCCAGTCCTACTGTAGCTGTGAGTACCTGCTTACAACAGGCAAGGGGAACAGCAGATTTCACCAGAATCACTTACTGAGCATGCACGGAGTGGCAAAACTGATAGGAATGAGGACAGCAAATGTGCCTGCCACATCATCCCAGTAAAGCATGGATCTGTAAATTTGAACGAAAATGGAAGTTGTAAGAAAAGTGGAGGTTGGTGAAAGAAAAGAGAAAAAAAACAATCCATGGAAGCTACATGTTCATTTACACAAGGCTTACTTGACCTATAAATTAATCTAATACATGAAAGTCAAAGTTTGTCTGTTTGTCTGTGTCAGGTGAAAACATCATACAATTGGTTGCCTAAGAAGATTCTATGGAATCCTGGGGTTTGCAGGTTAGGGAGGGGTCTTTAGAATTCTCAGCCAGAGAGCGCTGTATAGGCTGGTTGCTATGGAGGCAAGGCCTTGCAGCAAGGAGGAGGACAGTGTTTTTCCCTTAGGAACCCAACCTCTGTATGTTAATAACTCTGAATACAGATTGGATTGGGGAACATGGGGAAAAGTTACAGATACTGGACAAGATAGCTTGGGGAATTAAAGATACAAGATCTCAAATCTTTCCAGCATGTATTACCTATGAGAAAATAAAATTCTGGGCAATGCTGGGTATATACACTAGTAAATTAGTAAATTGCAAACTAGTTATAAGGTGACGGCAAATAAATGTCAGTATTTAATTTTGGTTTTTTTTTAAAGCGAGACTGAGCATCACAAGACGGCTAGGTTTTTTCCTCCTTTCTTCTGTACTGTTAACAGTAGTCTGACATTTAGAAATGTAGTGGGTTAAGCTTTCCTCTGGCATTATCTCCATGTCAAGCTAGGATGAGCTCTACCCGCTATATACCTGTGTGGCAACTCCAACTGATCTTAAATAGACAGCCTCTACTGTCATCATGCTACAGGTAAGATAACTCTGGATCACTCAGCTCCATAAACACAGGTGAGAGGCCACAGATTATTTTGGGGTAGCTCATTCCACATGGATACTCCAGAAGATTTAAGCTCTGAGACCTTCACCCTCTGCTTCTGACAGGCAGAATAAGCATGTGAAAGTCAGTGTGGTTCAACGGTTAGGGCTTGAAAGCAAAGAAGGCAGTGCTGCCAAATGAGAGGAAGGAGAACGCTTCACTAAAATGTTGTTTGGAACATAATAGAGCTTGGAAACATTATTTTCTTGTACTGTAAACCCGTTCCCCATCCTTTCAGTCAGCTTGGTTTCTGGCTGGGAGGTTCTGGCAAATGAAATCCTGAAATATGACATTTCAGAGCCCTTCCTCGAAACATGGGAAGCTGCCTTATAATGAGTTAGACCAGGGAGTTTTTCACCTTTCCTTTACTGAGGATCCCCTGTAAATATGATTTGTTGCTGGGGACCCCCAAGACTTAACTCTAGATTTAAATGTTTAAATTAAGATATCAATATTCAAGTATGTATGTATGTATGTATGTATGTATGTATTTATTGCTTCCTTGCTTGCTTCTGGAGACTGAGGGCCTTTCCGCACGACACTGTTATAGTGCTATTATTCCACCTTCAAGATTGTGTGGGATCTGGGGTTTCTAGTTTTCTGATGCCAAAGAGCTTCCTGGCTGAGAATTTTAAATGCCCCTCCCTAAACTGCAAACCCTAGGATTCCATAGGATGTTGGAAGTGGAATAATAACACTATAAACAGTATGGTGGGGAAATGGCCTGCAATGACAGAGGAGCTTGCAATTTAGGGAACAACAGCACACACACACACACACACACACACAATCACTCATCCCTAAGTTTGCCAACTCTGTTACAGGACTACAGCCAACAACAGCCTTGGTGCAGAAATGACTGTCAAGAGCAGAGGCTCAAAGGAGGATGGAAAGAGAATGGCAGCATTTAAAAGGCCCAGCTGCGAAGCTTCCATGTCTAAAGCCAAGAAGGAACCAGGGAAGTGAGACAAAGTTGCCCAATTGCTGGAGATGCTTTGCAAAACTGGCTCTAGCGAGCAAACCACCATGGTGAGATGGTTTCTTCGTGGGTAATTGCCTCTTTAGCAGCCCCTTGTTGCCAGTTATCCGTACAATCCTAATTAACAAGCAAACAGATAATTAGGAATTTAATTATGAAAAACCAGGCTCTCTCCAGAAATAGCTGGCATCTTTGGAAAGAGACGGCTTGGATGGGAGGTTGGGCAACTGATGCACTGGTGCATCATGACAATTTCCTTGGGAAGAAATCTATTTCTGCCCTGAGGATGCTAGACTGATTTCTTTAAGTCAGAGCTTGGAAAAGTTATTCCTCCCCTCCCCCCCCCAGATTTCCCAGAATAGCAGCATTGCCACTGGCTATGCCGGCTGAGAGACTTTGGGCATTGCAGTCCAAAAAAAGTAACTTTTCCAAGCAGTGACAGTCTCTGTAGATGGTAGTTTCCTTTGTAGATGGTAGTTTTAGGCTTCTTCCTGAACTGCAAGCCCCAGGATTCCATAGCATGTTGAAAGTGGAATAATAGCGCTATAACAGTCTAGGGCAGAAATGGTCAGACCCTCTTATTAAGAGAACAACGAGAAGCCCAAAAATCAAGAGCTGAAATTTCATCAGTAGAATTTTTACCGGTTGGTATAACTTCTGCTGTTGAAAGTGGAATCATCGCACTATAACAGGCTAGTGCGGAAATGGCCTGCGTCTTAAAGCAATGGTGGATTGGGAGCAGAGGCAATGGTAGGCAAGCCACTCTTTTTCTGTTTCTGCCATTTATTTCCTTCCCCTCTCATCTGTTTCTCCTTTTCTAGCTCCATCCACACCTAAAACAGGCTGAAACAGATGACTTTTTCAGAGTCCATCGCTACACTGTCATAGTGTTATTATTCTACTTTCAACCTCCAGTGGAATTTTGGGGTTTGTAAATTCCTGAGGCCAAAGAGCATTCTGGCTGAGATTTCTAAAGGCCCTTCCCTAAACTGCAAACCCCAGGATTCCATAAGATGTTGAAAGTGGAATAATACCACTCTAACACTGTAGTGCGGAAAGGCCCTTGGCGTCCTGGGCTTGTTATACCCAAATCAGCTCAGCCCAGCCTGAAAGGGTACATTCGCCAGGGAGCTCTAAACTATGCCATTCAGTCTTCCTTCCAGCCCCCATCTTCTAGGTGGGGGTAGCTTTAGAGGCCATGTCCCCAACAGGTTTCTAGATATAGTGGCCTAAGCCATTAGCAGCCATTAAGGATGCTTTCGTTTGTCCATCCCCGTTCGCCGGCAGGTTCTCAAAGAAGCTAGAAAAAGAGGGCCATCTCTTCAATCGGCAACAGAGAATAGCGCAGGTATAGGCCATTACGGCAGTATTGTTTCCTGCCGGCTCCAGCTGACTCATCCACTGCTCTTCCGGCAGTGGGATAGTGCCTGTTGGTTTGTGAGAAATTAGCCTGTTAGAAGTCCCGCTGTGCTCTAGGGAATTCAGAGAGGACAAGCTCCAGGGAGTCCAATTAGTCTAGCAAAAGGCCTGTGCTCAGCGTACAATAGTTTGAAAAAGGGTCTATTTGGAAGCTGGAAGTTGGGTTTGTCGTTGGTGCATTTAGCCCGGTGGGTGGAACTCAGTGGCTTGATTAGGAATTTTCCATTCCAGCGATGGGAGGGGGTAATCCTAAGCTGCTTTAAAAAGCCACCAAGAACTTTAAGACCCCATGAAGAAAGGAGAACAATGTTATTGTGACCTGAGCTTCGATGGATGCTCAGGTGCTCTTGTTCAGAGACGTGAAACTGCAGCCTTAAAAATGCACCCATTTGCAGTTACAAATGCAGGAGCATGGCCAGTTTTTTTTTTTTTTAAAAGCTGGCAACCTTAGTATAAAATGTCTGTATTGTACCCTCCAACATTTCAGAGCCATTAGAAAACCAGGACACATGTGGCCATGCAACATCAAAGTGTGATCAAGAGGTCAAAATTTATTAATGAGGAAGAACCTCCAAGTTAGGAGAGGCTGCCACAGTTTGCTTTTGCCTGGGTCTGCTGGGAAGGGCAAGATTTTGCCTTTTCATCACCCCCCCCCATCCACTGAGTTAATGGAGTGCAACCATTTTTGGCCTTTGAATTCAATTTGCAGCAACTGAAATAAGCTGAGGAGAAAGGGGCAAAGTGGGAGGCAACGAGAGAAACTGGAACATTTTAAAGGCAGCTGAAAAAGTGGGAGGACAGAGAATTAATTAAGACTGTCCGTGGCAAATTGGGAGATGTGGCTGGCAACAATGCAAACTTCCAAAATGGAGTTTGGTGTATTTTAAAATGGCTGTCACCTTCTTATGTATGCTAGGAGCATCACTGAAGTTCAGAGAAATTGGATAGAACTTTTGGATTAGTGAGAGAGAGAAGCTTATTTATTTATTTATTTAAAGTAGCAAAGGCTCAAAGGTCTGCCCACTGACGTCTAATTCAAGATCGCAATTGTGGGGCGGGAGCCTTGCAAGGACGCCAAGGTCATCCTGCACTACACTGTTATAGTGCTATTATTCAACTTTCAGCATCCTGTGGAATTCAGGGGTTTGTAGTTCACTGAGGCCAAAGAGCTCTCTGGCTGAGAATTCTAAATGCTCCTCCCTAAACTGCAAATCCCAGGATTCCATTGGATGTTGAAAGTAGAATAATAGCATTATAACAGTGTAGTACAGAAATGGCCCAAAGTACCATTTGTTTTTTGTTTGCTTGTTTCCCCATTTGGGGAAAAGTGGAAGCCATGGCTGCTGGATACCATTGTGAGCATGCACACCTTCAGCAAGTAGTGGGCCTGCATTGCCGGAAAATGTTGTCCAAGAGAACATATTTATCCCACTTAATTACAGTCCATGGGACTTCTTTGGACAGCTGTGCCAAGCATGGTCGGTGCCAAGTGCCGAAGTCAAGGGACGGCTTGTTTTACTGAATCTTCAGAACCAACAGGCCAATGGAGCAGATGGAGGCCTCATTTCCTCTCCCTGGCTGAGTCATAACACCTCCTGAGAAACTGGCTCGACTTCCTTCTCAAATGGCCAGACGCCTGCCTCCTTGCTTGCTTGAGACAACGGCCCAGTTTAGCTCCCTTCCTCACAAGAGAGTGTTTTGCAAAACTGGGCAGGGCTCTCAAGCTGAGTGGGCAGAAGCCAGTCTGTCTGCCGTGGTCTTTGCCCTGCAGGGTCCAGCTCGGTCTCTCTGGTCCGTAGTGCGTATGCCCAGAACTTCCTTCCAGGGTTATAAGAGTGACATGGCCATCTGCCTGGCAATGGAAGTAGAAATTCTCAGTACGCTGAGGCTTTAAGAAGAGCCAAAACTCAGCCAGGAAGCCCTAGAATTTAGAACTAATGAAAGAATAACATAGATGAGAGTGCCTCAGAGTACCTATAGAGTACAATCCCCATTTCATACCCTACTGAGTAACTGTGGCAGATTTGGAACTATGGGGTGAAGATGGGAGTTCAATCAGATTTGAGCCAGACATGTTTTTTTCTTCTTCTTTTAAAGAAGTCATCAGAAGAGGACATCTGTAGTGTCTTATTGCATCTGATGCTCTAGAGGAGCTTTTCTTCCAAAACTCAAGGCCATTTCCGCACTTCACTCTTATAGCACGGTTATTCCACTTTCAACATCCTATGGAATCCTGGGAATCCCGGGCCCTCCCTAAACTGCAAACCCCAGGATTTCATAGGATGTTGAAAGTGGAATAATCGCGCTATAAGACTGTAGTACGGAAATGGCCTGAGTGTCCAGTTGAAGTCACAAAGTTACCAGAGTCTACACAATTTGTGATCACAAAGTTACACTGCAGTTGTACAGCGCCACCTTTTCACTGAATAGCCATGTGCAACTAAAGTTGCATCTGCATGTACAATGCACATCTGCAAGTGTAATACCCATATGCAATGGCAACACATGTGCAACTCTACCTCTGCAACCTTGAACTGAATGCAGATGTTCTGCTTGGGACAAAAATGTCCATCCACTTCCTTAGGGGAACTGATACTCGCATAAGAAACCAGCAGGATCCCAACCACTGAACTTTCTCCTGCTTTAGGTTTCTTGTGCGTGTTTTATAGATGCTGTGAGTTTCCATCGAATAAGGATCTAGGCAGTTTGGGTCACCCACTGGGAAGACTGTCTACTACACTTTGTGCATTGTGGTACCCATTTGTTTCATATGCAAGCAGAAGCCCAGATGAGTTTCAGACCGTGTTCTCTCATGTCAGTCTTGGAAAAAATAGGCTACATTAAACTACAGAGAAGTGGGATTTTACCTTACATTTTCCTATTAGGAAGGACCTGAGCATGCTTTGTTACACATCATCTGATGCGATTGCATCGGTTTATGTTTCTTAAATTAATAATGGAAAAAATGCATTGTAGAAAAAGGATGAGGTGGGTTTCTATTCATGGATACCATCCTGCATGTGAATTCTGAGAAAAGGGATCCTGCAGAGAGATAGTTGTCCTCTCAAAATATCATCATCTTCTTCTTCTTCTTTTTCATCATTGCTTATATCCACCCTTTCCCCCAAAGCAGGGATTCAAAGCAGCTTACATTAAAAAAAAATACAACACAGCTAAAAATACAAAAGATCAACACTGAAGCAGAATTAAACTCTTAACAACACTCAAAACAATTTAAAGCGTACAATTAAAATGTTAAGAAGCAGTCAAAGACATTACAGTTAAAACAATGCGGCATACTCTTAAAAGCTTTCCTTTAAAAAAAGAAATAGTTTTCCAAAGCCTTTGTTGTTGTGGTGTGCCTTCAAGTTGTTATTCAACTTATGGTCAACCTAAGTGGAGTTTTCTGGGGCTGAGAGTGTGTAATATGCCCAAGGGCACCCAGTGGGTTTCCATGCCTGGGCCGGGAATCCAACCTTGGTCATCAGGGTTGTAGTCCAGCTCTCAAACCCCCAACCATTCTGGCAGTCTTCCAAAGCCTATGGGCATTTTTGAAAAGGCCTTTACCTAGAACATTTCCGCATGACACTCTTATAGCGCGATGATTCCACTTTCAACCTCCTACGGAATCCTGGGGTTTGCAGTTCCGGGAGGGACCAGCCGGCCCCTCCCGGAACTGCAAACCCCAGGATTCCATAGGAGGTTGAAAGTGGAATCATCGCTCTATAAGAGTGTTGTGCGGAAATGGCCCTAGTGATAAAGGACTGCAAGGAGGGGACCTTTCCAGCCTCTCGCTGAGGGAGTTCCAGATCCCAGGAGCAGCTACTGAGAAGGCCCTATTATGCTCCTTTACTAATCTAGACAGCAAAGGTGGAGGCATTGAAAGAAGGAACCAGTGGTGGAGCTTTGAGTGTGGGGCGGGAGGCGGGGCTACGGTGTGGGGTGTGTGGCCACTGTGTGCGGGAGCGTGGCTGCAGGGCGTGGGGGCGTGGCCAGGGTGTGGGGGCGTGGCTATGACCTGGGAAGTCCCAAAACGATGGCCGCCCAGGGCGAATCGCTGCCCCGTCCCCATGTCCCTACACAACTAGAAGGAACTCTCCTAAGGATCTCAGGGCCCAGGCAAGCTCATGTTGAGGAGATATGGTCTGTCAGATAGCCTGGACCTAAGCTTCCTACCCTCCAACTGTCCTGATTTGGCAGGGACTGCCCCATTCAGTTTTCAGCCATCCTATTTTTCAGCTTCTTTTAAAATTTCCCAGGCCAATTATACCACTTTCAACCTCTTGTGGAATTCTGGGGTTTGGAATTTACTGAGGCCAAAGAGCTCCCTGGCTGAGAATTCTAAAGACCCCTCCCTAAACTGCAAACCCCAGCATTCCATAGAATGTTAGAAGTGGAATGCAATCATCCCTCCATATTTGCGGGTTTCACTTTTGCGGGTTTGGTTATTCACAGATTATTTGCTGTCACCTCTGCTGCCTCCCTAGGTCATTTTTAATAGAAGCTGCAAACCTCATGAGACTGAGAAACTGAGACTAAGGCTTGTAAGTCCCTATTAAAAATGATGGGGGGCAGCAGTGGAGGTGGCCGTAAGCCCCACCAGCCACCCAATTCTGCCTTGTGAAGGATCCCTGGTGCCGCAAAGGAATCCATGGTGGGCTGAGTATGGTGATCATACACTGGGTAGTAAGGCACTGACAGAAGGGTCTACCCTTGAAGATCTGAAAATCCTGGCAGGCTCATATAATGGGTAAACAGTCTTTCATACAACCTGGACACAATCTACATTGGACTTTGTAGGTCCATACAAGCACTTTGATTTGTGCCCAGAAACAAACTAATAAACCAGTGAAGGTTTCATGACAGCAAGGATACTGGGTGCTCCCTGTTACCTTGCCAGCAGTCTAGCTGCAGCATTTTGTGTGTTAAATGTGGTTTGAGAAGGCCAAGAGTTATTCACAGTTTTTTCACATTTACAGGGGGTCCTGTGCCCCTAACCCTGGCGAATGTGGCGGGATGACTGTAATAGTATTATAACAGTGTAGTGTGGAAATGGTCCCAGTTTCTCTTTCTACCTTCCATTATTCCCCTTTCTCACTGGCTTACATCCATTGCTGCAAACTGAGCTCAAAACACAGAAGTAGTTTGCACTCAGTTAACTCAGCAGAAGGGAGAGGAGAAAAGGGGGTGAAATCTTGCACTCTCCTGTAGACTTAGGCAAAAGCAAACTGCTGCAGCTCCTCATAACTTCTCTGTTCTCTCTCATTAATAGCTTCTGCCATCTTGACCACACCCTGATGTTAATTTGGCCATACATGTCTGGCTTTTCATCTGGGGAATGTGGTAGATAAGAAGCAGCATAGAGCTTTAGAGGTCATAATCAACATAGAATCATAGAATCATAGAAATGTAGAGTTGGAAGACACCCCAGGGGCCATCCAGTCCAATCCGCTGCCATGCAGGAACACCCTCAAAGCACTCCCAACAGATAGTCACGTTGACTTATGCCCAGAAAAAGACTGACAGCCTATGGAGGTATTGTAGTAAGGAAGCTGTAGGTAGGAAAAGGAATGAACATATTTCCCCTACTGAATCAGGGGGCAAATTAAGGAGCTTTGTAAGTACCTATATGCATCTATGCATTGCAAAACACTGCAGTTTCCTCAGAAGAAGAAGAAAAAAGAGCCAGGCAGGAGGGAAGTGAGAGATTCTGCTACTTTAAAGCTCAATCACCTTTCTCTGAGTTTGTGTACGTGCATCCACGTACAAAGAAAAAGCAGGAAACATAAATGTAAATAAGGAAGGGCAACCGATTGCCATGTTTGTACAGAATCTCAAAAATGAGATTAAAAATGTAATGACTAAAATGTGGAATGAAGGACAAATGTATTTTGTAAGCAGCAGGAATCAATAATCCCCTGCTCAGGTTAAGATGATGAAAGATACACTTGGCCTTTTTAAGTTTCGCTGTGAATGAAATGCAGCTTCAGGCTGCGTCGTCTCATTTCTGTTCCTCCATATTGAGTCATTGTTCCTGCTCTGGAAATACTGGAGGGTGGGATAGACCTGGACAAATAGTTTGGGAGACGGAAAGAGTGGGTAATGGAAGCAAGCCTCTTTTTGGAAGCGTTAGAGAAGACATGTGCATTCTGGAAAAGCTGCTTTTTGGGCTCTCGCAGAATTTCCCAGTGACCATGTTGGTTCAGGGATGGTGGGAACTGTAGTCCCAAAGAGTAACTTTCCCTGTTTTGATGCATTCTTGCACGTTTGCAATGGACCCATTCTTATAAATATACTGAATGGCTTGAAGTACTGGTACTTCTCCTGCGTGGGAGAGCACATCCTTTGTATTCAAGTTAAATCTCTGAGCTCTCAGGATAAATCTAGGGTGCATATGGGTCCTTCTTTGCAAGGCATTCCTCTCTGTAAGAATGGGCAACTGGTAGGTCGCCAAATTGTGTTGGAAAGAAACTCACATGAGCCTAAGCTAGCATAGCTGATGGTGAGTGAGGAAGATACTGTAGCCGAAGCTTGGAAAAGTTACTTTTGGGGTCCACAATTCCCAGAGTTGTCCATCATGGCTGGGGGATTCTGAAAATTATGGTCCAGAAAAGTAACATTGATGTATTCTGGCTGTAGCTGATCTGTTCTGAGCTCTTGCAAGGAAAAGCAGGACATCACCATCACAACAGAGTACATGTTTTGCGTGCAGAATGTCACAGCTTCAGTCCTTGGCTTTTCCAAATTCAGTTGGAAACACCCTGGAGAATGGGTACCTCTCAGCCCATGGCAGCTGGTGACTTTAATGCCATTGGGACAGTGAATCCACTCAAGGTTTTAGTCTGAACATTAAAGGAGCAGTTCAAAGTACTGAAATCCTAATCCTAAAGCAGCTTCAGCTCCTTACAAATTTGATGAACTTAGCTCAAACTTTAAAGGCACTATCCAAGCTTCTGAATCTGTTGTTGGGGGGACAGTCTGAGCGTTAAGGGGCCCTATGTTATTTAATGTAGCTTTAAATTTCAGACTAAAACCGAGAGTGGATTCACCACCCCAAGGACATGGAAGCCACCTGGAACTGGGACAGGAGGGTTTTGTTTGTCTTCCCCTGGAGTCTGTCAAAGCTGGCCTGTCCTTTGCTGCAGAAGACTCACTGTTGTCCTCACATGCACCCAGAAAGCTTTCCCGACCAGCTGACAAACAGGAAATGGCTGCTTCCTCAGCCAGTACACTTGCTGCCACATCCCAAAGGAGACATACAAGGGTGAGGCGATGGTTGCAGTCGGAGCGGCATGTGTAATCCCTACTTCGCTACATCTGTCACTCACCCAGATAGCTGCCCACCACCAAGCAAAGTCAGATCACATCAGCCAGTCTTGTATCAAGCCTGTGCCATGCGGGAAAGCAACAAAATCAATAGTGGCTTCTGAACAAAACCTGAGATAAAACTCTGCTGGTGTGATCTTCTTTGCAACTTAAAACCTGAGCGGTCAAGGCAAGGTCACTGTTCAGGTGGGTAGATAAAGACATAGAGCTTGGAAACTTTACTTATTTGCTTAGAGTTCCCAGAATCCCCCACTGAATATGTGGGTTTGGAAATTTTTTTGGGGGGCAGAGGTAGCCCCCCAAGAAAAGAACTTTCCCAAGCTCTGAAATGGACAAAATGGACAATCTTCATCTGATGTACACGGGCAATTTCCCCCACTAAAAATTTGGCTGCAGCATACGATTGATAGCCCAAATTTAACCCACTGACCTCACCTTTCCAGCAAGCACCAGAGATGGATAGGAGGATACAGATGCTGACCTGAGACTCCATCCTTCATCCTGCCTACACACACACCCCTGAGGGGAATAACAGCTAAATATATGGATTGTGGTTGGAAACTGCTCAGAAACAGCAGTGGGTCCAAAACACAGGGGTCAAACTTATGACCAGGGCTGGTTATAAAGAACATATAATTCCACTGTTGAAACAGCTTCATTGGCTACTCTTTTCTTTCCAAGGACAATTGGAAGTGCTAGTTATGACCAATAAAATCCTATACAGCTTAGGTCCAGACTGTCTGAAAGACTGTGGTCATTTCTGGAGTACACTATTATAGTGCTATTATTCCACTTTCAACATCCTGTGGAATCCTGGGGTTTGCAGTTTAGGGAGGGGTTTTTAGCATTCTCAGCCAGAGAGTTCTTTGGCCTCAGTAAACTACAAACCCCAGAATTCCACAAGAAGTTGAAGCTGAATAATAGCACTGTAACAGTGTAGTGTGGAAATGGCCGTTGTCTCCTCATCCCAAGATTCTCAGGAATAGATCTTGTCTCAGACTCACCACCATCACAGATACAATTTGTGAGGACAAGGAAGAACACCTTCTAAATGGTGGCCTCCAGGATATAGAATTCCCTCCCATGGGAGGCTAGGTTGGCTCCCTGTTTGCTCTCTATTCAGCAGCAGGCAAAAATGTTCTTTTATCCAACCATGGACTGTTAACTAGCCACTGTAGAAGGTCTTTTAACTAGCATATGCTGCATATTTATAATTTGATTGTATTTTAACTGCCTTTTGAACTACTTTAAGTGAGCATTTTTGATACAGCTGTTTATTTAATTGCTTTTTAACTTTTGTGTTATTCATTGTTTTAACTGTATTTGGTTTTTATTTATATTGTAAGCCACCTTGCATCCCATATTGGGATGTGATAGATAGACAGAGATGGAGAGATGGATGGAGAGACAGATGGAGTAGAAAATGTAGATAGATAGATAGATAGATAGATAGATAGATAGATAGATAGATGGATGATAGACAGACAACTCTCTTGTCAAACACTGAGGCCATTTCCGCACTACACTCTTATAGTGCGATTATTCCACTTTCAACATCCTATGGAACCCTGGAGTTTGCAGTTTTGGGAGGGGCCAGCTGGCCCCTCCCTAAACTGCAAACCCCAGGATTCCATAGGATGTTAAAAGTGGAATAATCGCACTATAAGAGTGTAGTGCGGAAATGGCATGAGATCTGCTGTTGACACCCACTTCTATGTCTGACCAGTGAAGCAAGACATTATGTGGAAATGTGGAGGAGGGCCTTCTTTGCTGTGGGACCCCATCTTCAGACTTCCTTCCCCTTGAAGTCCTATTTGGTGCCCCTGCTGGCCTTATTTTAGCACCAGATTAAAAAGCTGTCCCTTCACCAAACCTTTTGCACCCTAGAGATCATAGTCTGTTGAGGTTGTAAAGTTCTGCTATAGTGTACACAGCATAGACAGCTTCAGATTCTCTCCATTTTATCTCCAGCCTGCAAGTTTTTAATATAGGGTGATAATATAATAGTGATGTCTTCACTCATTTTATGTTGTAACTTTTTCAGTTACCTCTGTAGTCATCGAGTAGGGGGTGTCCTCCATACTTCCCAAAATTTGGGAAAGTTGTGTTTCAGTCTGTAACTCATAGAACTTCCCCCTCCACCAGCGTGGCCATGGGGATTTTCAGAGTTTTATCCCCCCACCCATTTACTCTCCTAAACTCTGTTTTACCACAGGCCTGCTGCTTATAGCCTTCTGATTTTTAATAGTAATAACTTTAGTTACCTTTAAATGACAAGACAGGGAATTTTTTTTAAAAAATCCTATGGTGTGTGGGGAGGGGGTAGAACCGGAATGAGTTACTTTTTTAAAAAATAGTTGCCTTTTAAAAATAACTTTCCAAGCCCTGCTCCTTTGCAATCTCAACATTCAAACATCACACGCAATGGAAAGAAGAGGAAATTTACACCGAAAAGCAAGCAAAAGAGCTCTGCATCATGGTTCCTTTCATGCAGGTGTCCCAGGCCAGCCTCCTTGTCTTTTATGCCTTGGTAGTCAGCATTGGTGGAAGGAACCGGAGTCATGGTTATTGGGCAGGAACGGTGTGCACGTTTCTGGGTACGATCCGTTGCATGGGAGTCATTGCATATCGCACTCCATAACACTGCCTGGCTGTGATTTTATCTCTTACCCAAATGTCTTTGCACATGCCTCATTGGACAGCCAACCACAGCCAAATTTGCTGCCTTTAAAAAGCCATTTTTAAGTTATTTGAGTGCAAAAGGAAGACATTTGAAATGAATGGTTTCTCTGGCGGCTGACCTTTCTCCATGGCTGGGAAGCTTCAAAATGGACGAACCGTGGTCTCTGAGCAAACTTTTTGGAAACAATCAGTAATCTCGTCAGAAGGGCACAAGAAACCCTCGCTAGAACTGAATGGTCCATAGGCACAGGTGTTGGGATGGTGCTGCTGCCAAGCTGGCCTCAAGGACTGGCGTTTTTGGCATTTATGTACTAAGACTCCTGTCCCACTGAAGACTCACTGTGCATTCCTGAAGCTTGCTGCTATTACCTGTTTATTTGTGCCCTAACAATGAGAGAAGAAAGCAATATGATTAGGAACAGTCACAATGCAGTGATGGCCCAAGATGTATTGCTGCACCAAGAAGAAGATAAAAACCTTTCATATTTCACATATGGCCACCAATTGAACTAGCAGATGAAACTTTCTTCAGCACTGGTGATGGAACAGAATCCTCTATTGCACCTCAAGGTAGCCCTCCTCTTGAAAGACTAGCAGGCAGCAGTTGCTTCATGGCTTTTAAACTGGTAGGTGGGTGAGTGTGGCCATTTCCACACTACACTGTTATAGGATTATTATTACTCTTTCAACATCCTATGGAATCCTAGGGTTTGCAGTTTATGGAGGGCCATTTAGAATTCTCAGCCAGGAAACTCTGTGACTCAGTAAACTGCAACGCTCAGAATTCCACAGCATGTTGAAAGTGGAATAATAGCACTATTACCGTGTAGTGTGGAAATGGCCTACGAATACATTCCAGGTTTTGGATAGCTTGAAAAGAGCTTTCCAAGGTGCTGAACATATTTGAGGCGGTTGGGTTCAGAATCTTGGAGAGTTCCTTTAAACTGCAGACTGTAACCTTTGGAGACCCAGTTCGGTAGTGGTTTGAACAGGGTTTTATTCCCTGCTCAGCCATGGAGACCTTGGGCATGTCACACACTCTCAGCCCCCAGAAAACTCCATGATAGGTTCACCGTAGGGTTGTCCTATCAGGGGTTCTTCCAGGTTTGAAAGCGTGTGACATGCCCAAGGCACACAACAACAACAACAAAGTGGGAGCAAATACCCTTTACCACCCTAGTATTTTCTAGAGATATTGGGATACAAGCGGTTAACTTCTTTGTTAGGGGAAAATATCTGAAATAAGTTCTTGTAAGATTTGACCCCGTTGCTTCTTATGCTTTTAATTTATTTTACATATTGTTAATTTGAACTTGTTGGGTATATGGACCATAATAAAGGATTGTTGCTGTTTGTTTGTTTGTTGTTGTTGTTGGGTATTGGGATGATGGGGGAGAAGTATAAGAGCACAGCCTAAGCTCCAGCAATTGATACATGGCCAACGCTTTATTTCTGCTGGTTAGTACTGAGGATTCCTCCATCACCATCTATATTCAGCAGACGGCTTTTTGTAGCAGCACTGGGGAAAACTGCATTTCTCATACTGCATTTCCAAAAGTTCCCAAATAGGATGACCAGTAGTCAGTGCAGGATTCTGAGGGCTGGGGTATCAAAAGCAAATTTTTCTGAGCTCTGTGTTGTGGAACTCAGCCTCTGAAATACTTCATCTTAGGAACAGGCTGGCCATTTCTCAGATCATTTTCAGATGGGAGGTAAAGTCTATCTTATTCTCATGAGCCTTTGGAATCTCTATCTCCTGAACACTGGGTTTTTCTGCAAGCTGTTCTTTATACTTGCAAACTGCTTTTTCCTTCCTTTCTGTTCCCACCCAGACATCCACCTCTTCTAGATCTGCTGTTGTTTTAAACTGTGTTGATTCTAAGCAGGAGATTCTTGGCCATTCCTTGGGCGTGGAAAGATAGAATGGGGGTACTTTTTAAGCCTATAAACTCACAAAGAGCCAAATCAGCATTTCAAAAACAAGGAGACTTGGGTCATAATAAGAAGCCCCATCATAGAAGATGAAAGCAAAAAGGTGGGGGGACAGAAAAGAAGAGATGTTGTGGTTTTGTGGGTAGTACATGACAAATACTTTGCTTCTGGGTGTGCAACTGTGTAAGTTCATATGTTTGTGCCTGTGTATATATAAGCAGCTATCTTTTGGCAGGATGCTGCAAAGGCGATGCTGTAAAGCCTCCAACAGCTCCACCTTACTGCATGGCAACTAGGATTCTAGCATCCATAGGGCAGCAACGGACATCTTCCCTTGGTCTCAAACTACCCTGGAAACAGCAGACACAAACCTGAGATTCCATTCACAGCAACAGGAGCAGAGCACCAGTTGCATGTCTCTATAGCAACATCCAATGAGAGTCCTTCTCGCGGCGGCATCGGAGATTGGTAGCAGGCCACCACCTGTAGCTGGGCTAGTCGAGTTCCTGAGTTTTTCCCCCTCCTCCCTTAGAATCTGAACCTATCCTGCTTTGCTTGTTTGTTTCACTGAGTTTTGCTTGCAAAGATTCGTGCTGCAGATTGCGACCTTAAAGGAAAAACTGCTTCCTACCACAATCTCCCTGTGTGTATATATGTGACTTCAAGTTGCATGACTTGCGGTAACCCCATGAATATCATAGGGTTTTCTTAGGCAAGAAATACTCAGAGGTGGCTTTGCCAATTCCTTCTTCTGGAATACAGCCTGCAACACTTGCTATGCATTGCCAGTCTCCCATCCAAGTCCTAAGCAGGGCTGACCCTGCTTAGCTTCCAAGATAACATGGGATCTAGTGCGTTTAGGGTACTGTATTTGCTGGCATGTAGATGCACCCATGTATAAGATGCACCCCATCTATACTCTGGCAAATACTATTTGCTGGTGTATAAGACACACCAACATAATAAGACGCACCCCATTTTCAAACTGTATTTTTCAGGGGGAAAAGTGAGTCTTCTACACCAGCAAATACAGTATTTAGCTCTTTGCAGTCTATGTATCTACATAACCATAGAGCAGAGGATAAATTCATTGAAATAGTTCAAGATTTTCCATACCTTGGCTCAGTTTTTAATCCAAATGGAGATTGCAATCACAAAATCAATCATAGGGTCATTTCCACACTACACTGTTATAGTGCTATTATGCCACTTTCAACATTCTGTGGAATTCTTGGTTTTGTAGGTTACTGAGGGCAAAGAGCTCTCTGGCTGAGAATTCTAAATGCTCCTCCCTAAACTGCAAACCCCAGGATTCCATAGGATGTTGAAAGTGGAATAATAGCACTATAACAGTGTGGTGCGGAAATGGCCTAGGACTTGGAAGGGCAGCTGTAAAGGAACTAGACAAGGTCCTGAAGTGTAAAGATACATCTTTGAATACTAAAGTTTGGATTGTCCGTGCCATCATATTTCCAATTTCCACGAATGGTTATGAAAACTAGATAGTGAAGAAAGCTGATAGGAAGAAAATCAGTGCCTTTGAAATGTGGTGCTGGAGAAAAGTTCTAGGGACAGTCTGGACTGCTAAAATGGGTCCTAGAGCACATCAAGCCTGAACTCTTCCTAGAAGCCAAGATGATTAAACTAAGGCTGTAGTACTTTGGCCATATCATGAGAAGACCTGACTCACTAGAAAAGACATGGGCCCTTTCTGCATGAGGCTGATGAATCAGTTCATGCCATTTCTTACCGGATTTTCTGGGCTCGAAACAAGGCGGACTTTCCCTCATTTCCTTCCGCACAGCTACTGCGTATGTTCCATTTTGGTTCAGAGGAGTGCAAGTTCATGAATCCACATTTCCTCCACTGTGGCCACTCCTGCTACTCCTCTCACCCTGCCCCGTCGGCTGTGATTGGCCCCTTTTTTTTTGCATGGTTTAGTCATTGTGTACGTGCATACATGCGTAAGTCCATACTACCCCCTGGCCCCTGCCATGAGCCCTCCCCTGACCACCAATTCGCATTGGCGCGAATGTACGTGTCTGCACCACTGTGAAAGTATGAATTGGATTGATCTGGAAAATTGGAAAACCGATTTCTTCCGGTTTTCAAATATTGCGCTTTACCACCATGTGGGGGCGCATTTAGCTGGAATTACGTGTGGAACGAAGGTAAATAAACCGAACCTACTCCGCTCCAAGGTACAGAAGACCTCCGTGGCAAGACGCATTGGCCCACCGTAATAACCGCATGTGGAAAGAGTCAAGAATGCTTGGGAAGGTAGACTCAATCAAGGATGACACATCCCTGAATTTGCAAGACTTGAGCAGAGTTGTTGATGGTAGGCTGACATCCATAAGGTCGAAGTCAACTTGACAAGTGTTAACAACAACAACAATCTATGTGCTATACCACACAAATTCCTCCCTCAGCTGTTTGCCTAATTAATGTATCTTCCCTATATAAATGCTTTGAGTCTCATGGGCTCTCCCTTTTTCATCTGTGCTGGCTGCAGTAAGTATTGTCCTGTTCATGTCTCTGTGTTGTGGCTGTTGGAGAGGGTCCTGTCTGTTTTTGCACCTGAGTCCTGGGACTGGGGCATGACACCAAGCAGGAGACATTAAGCATCAACTAGAGTTGCCAGATGCTATGTCAGACTCTGAGATTTCAGGGCCAAAACCTGATACCTACACATGTCCTCTTGTGATGTCACAGGAGGCATTGAGTATGAGTCATTAAGCATCAACCATAGCTGCACCATATCTATCAATTTTTTTAAAAAGTCTAACAAATGAGGAAGATTCATATGTGCACATCTTCTTTGTCCAATGTGCTCTTTGCCTGAGAGTCTTCCACCCAAACCTGAGAACTGGAGAAAAGAACCCTGAGATCTTTTGATTGTGTCAACCACAGTTGCTCAGGGTATTCCATTCACATCAAAAACAACATGTATAACCAATGAGGAAGGTGTACATATGCACACTTTTCAAGGGAGTTCCTGTATCCTGAGATCCCTTCCCCTTGGCTGCAGATTGGAGAAACGCAGCCAGACCCTGAGACTTGCCAATCCTAAGGCCCTCCAAATGCTTTGGGCTGCAATTCCCACAAATCCCACAACATTGGCTATGTTGGCTGGGACTTCTGGGAGTTGAAGTCCAAAACATTTGGAAGGCCAACCCTGGTATTCCAGCTGACTTCGAAATGTTTGGGATGCTGAGCCCTCAAACTGCTTCTACAACTATACTAACCATGTATACTGAATACCAGTCAGTGGGAGAAGTTGGAGCAAGCCAACTGGTTCTTCCAATTGTCCCAATACACATCCAGCTTAAATATGAAAATATGCACATGTCTATGATGTGTACCTGTAAGGACCTTGGCCAAGATCCTATCTTGGGGCTGAGTAGTATAAATCTCAGCATGCAGAATTATGCACTGATTGTGCTGAGGAACCCTTATGTTGAATGGCGACATGGTGCAACTGAATGTGTGCCTGTATGTGCTACCAAACATACAGCTGAATTCACAACTGAACATACAATGAAACATATACAGATGTACAAACAAATACACACCTGCAGGTTCATCACCCTGCACAAAGGTGCCCCATAGCTAATGCTACTTCTTCAGCTTTCGATGGTATGCTGACATTCCACATCAGACAAAATGCTCAACTGCTTCTGTTGGAGAACTGACACATGTGTAAGACACTAACAGGATTTCAGACCTTGCAAAATTGAAGGTCCTTGGCCATTTCTGCACTAGAATGTTATAGCGCTATGATTCCACTTTCTACATTCTATGGAATCCTGGGGTTTTCAGTTTCAGGAGGGGCCGGCTGCAAACCCCAGGATTCCATAGGATGTTGAAAGTGGAATCATAGCGCTATAACACTCTAGTGCAGAAATGGCCCTAGTTGTGCACGCAGGACCTTTATATTCATCCTCTTTGTGCACGTAGATTCTTTCCCTGAAGGGCTTTAATAAAAAGCCAAGTTTTAGCTTGATGACAGAAAGGAATCAATACCAGTGCCAACATTCCCAGGCGAGAGCCTTCTACAACTAGGTGACACAGCTAAAAAGGCCCTCTTCTATGTCCTCCCACTTCATATTGCCCCACTGGTGGGACATGGAGCAGACCTCAATTCTCGGAGATGTGCCCCCCATCAAATATCCTAATGTATTGAGTCCTCCACCCTGCTTTGTCATATAAAGAAATATGCCATAATATTATGTGTTTCTGTTCAGGGTTCCATCCCGCCGTGTCCTTTTATAAGATACTCCATTCCACCCCCAGTGAGCACACTCAGTCCTTGCTGGTCCCAGTTTTCAAAACTCCCCCATGTAGGTCTTCCAAACAACTTGGGGAGCTATGTGCAGGTGAGCAAACTCTTGGACTCCACAGGCTTCCCCATCAGCACCTGAATTAATAAATAAATGAGGGATCATTGCCTTTCTCCTAAGATGTGAGGTTTGTTTCTACGGCAGGAGGGGAGACAAACAGCGTAACAGTGCCATCTGGTGCTTCAGGCTATAAAGCAGCCCCTCGGACGGCTCTTGTAACAATCCTGTTTGGCAGCTCAGCCTCGCAGAGTGAAAAGCAAGGCCCTTTGTCAGTTTGAAAGCCCACTTGTGGTCTGTTCTATGGAGGTGGAAGCCGGCCCAAGTGGAAGGCCAAGGAGGCCAAGGAT
The DNA here is from genome assembly GCA_948474755.1 of Ctenosaura bakeri. Classification (NCBI taxonomy): domain Eukaryota; kingdom Metazoa; phylum Chordata; class Lepidosauria; order Squamata; family Iguanidae; genus Ctenosaura; species Ctenosaura bakeri. Next base: position 220,361 of record CAOLHI010000566.1, on the reverse strand, counting down.
TGGATTCCGTCTCTGACGGTGCAGCAGGACTGACTCACAGACTGCCCGAGAACGGAGCACCCCGGCTGATAATTAATAAATGCATTAGTGAAACAGAAAGGGGCACTTTAAAACTGATGTATGGTTATGGATTTTATGCCATGGTTACAAAGATATGGATTCACCCTCCCAGGGGCCTGTTAAGAGCTATGAACAGGCAGCTCGGCAAAGTCTTATGAAGCGTCATTTCAGTTCACTTCTAATACAGCCCCCGGCGGGGCAATCGGACAACTTGGCTGTTTGCATTCTTTTATACCCGTTGAACAAACCACAGGGCATGGTGCCATTGGCAGCAAATCACTAGCACAGTCACGGGCAGGGTAGGGGAGCCATGTTGCTACACAACAGCTGAAAGCAAGCTTCCAAAACAAGAGGGGGAGGAGAGCAATGTTTTTATGTGCGGAACTGGAGGTGGGGAGAAGCTGCTTTGGAAATCTGTGCTCCTCCTTGCCCCGTACTCTCCTTCTCTCTCTCTCCCCATATTTTTTAACATTGATTTTGTAACTTGTCAAAAAGGAGATTAAGATTAACATTTTCTTTAATCCAATCACCTTTTCCAGATTTTTTTTTTTTAAATCCTGCTATTTGAAAATGTAAAGGTTTTGCCCTTTGGGGGGGAAAATGTCATCTCTCCTTGAATCTCCAGATGGAAAAATAAAACTACAGAGATCTTGTCGGAAGAAAAGAGAAAAGGAAGTCTTCCTTCACCTTCCTCCTGCATAATGGAGTAAAAAGAGAGGGAGAGATCCTAGCCAGAATTAAGAGGTGCTACAACTGAGCCACATTCTCAGAGGCACAGCATTGTGTCTGAAGATATTCTCTTCGGTGTTTTCTATGCCCCACTCCCTGTAAAAAAATGTGATTTTTTAATTCAGTGGGGAAGGCCAGTAAAAGTTAGAGGTGATAGGGTGGAGGTATATAAAATTATATATGGGGTAAAGAAAGTGGACAGATAAAATTATTTTCTGTCACCATCATTAGACTCAACCTTGGGGCCATCCAGTGAAACCCAGTGATGAGAAAGCCGGGAAGTAGTTGGCATTCTGTGCCACAAGAAGGGGTGTTAGACATGGATTTGTGCTCAAATGTAAGGGGAACGTATGGCCAAATGGTTAAGGGCAATGCATATTCCTTACCCTTAACTCACTTTCTTTCCTATATGGGATTTCTTCAGAGATATATGCTTCAACAATCAGACTTATAAGTTAAGCCCTTGTTTCCCTTTCTAAGGACCAATCACAAAAAAGGCCATGCTAAATGTAAAGAACCTGTGTGAGGGAAATCATGTATTATGACAATCAGATGTCCTTCACCACTTGGTGGAGCACTGTTTCAATAAAACACAAATAACACTTCACTTAGGCCATTTCCACACTACGCTTGCTGTAATAGTGCTATTATTCCACTTTGAACAGCCTATGGAATCCTACAGTTTGCAGTTTAGGGAGGGGCATTTAGAATTCTCAACCAGAGAGCTCTTTGGCCTCAGGAAACTACAAACTCCAGCATTCCACAGGAGGTTGAAAGTGGAATGACAGCACTATAGCAGTGTAGTGCCAAAATGGCCTAAATTAAATGTTTTTGTTCCATTTCTCTAAGTAGGCGAGAAGGAATAATCCCCTCCTTTCACCGCCACTTTAGCTGAGATCTTTGTCTTAATTTCTAAATGAAAAAATATGGTCTCTGTGTATTTGGCCATGTGAATGCTTGAATGAAAAGTGGTGTGCAGCTGTGGTTAGTACTTAATATTGTTGTTGTTGTTCGCCTTCTGACTTATGGGGACCCTAAGAGAACCCTATTTTGGGGGCTGAGATTATGTGATGTGCCCAAGATGGGTTTATACAGCAGAGCGGGGAATCAAACTCTGATCTCCAGGGTCATAGTTCAGTGCTCAAACCATTGCAGCACACTGGCTCTGTTAATGCATAACCCTAAATGTCATCACCAGATGCTGTTCCTCAGTCTGAGGTTTTCTCTTGGAAAATTCAAGGCCTGGGACAATCTCTAGCTGGCAACCCCCCTTTCAGCCACTGTCTGTATCCAGATCCCTTTTCTCAACATGAAAAGACCCTGTCGCAGCAGCAGGAGCAACAGCAGAGATGAGAGAGGAAGGGTGTAATTACTCTTAAATAGACTGCCTTTGCCATGTTGCACATTAAGCATCAGATGTTCCTTAATGAAGCCTCGTCTATTTTTAAGCACCTGGGCCCTGGGTGATTCACACAGAGTGTGTTCGCACATTATCTAGACAAGCCCGACACAAGCAAGACAAATTAAAAATAGGCCTCCTCAAAGGAAGCCATCGGGCAGCTAAGACAGAGGGGATGGGCGAATGAGGAGGGACTCTGTTCTCATGCAAGATTGCTGAGCCAAACAGCAAGGCAATTTGGTCGGGGGCTAACTGCCACACAGAGCTGTGTGGAGGTATGTACCGAGCCAGCAGCATCTGGAACGGGATGGCTCCTTCTCAAACTTTGGCAGCCAATGCAGCGCGGAACTGAGTAATGCTTGCCTGCCAGACAGACTTGGCTCGCTAGGGAATTTCACATGTCGGGCAGGCCTGCCATGGGGCAAACACGGGGAGGGGTGTCTCGGAGGGAAGATTTGGTCTTGCCAGCCAGGTCAAGGAAGAACTGCAAAAGAAAGCATTCTGTCTTCTCATCCTCAAGTAATGGAAATTTCAGGATGAGGATTTCAAGATCTTAGGGCCTGACTCATCTTTTTGAGTCCTGAGGGCAAGGGAGAAGAATTTCAGGGCAAGAGTGTTGCCCTGAGATTTTCAAGACAATGCTCTTGCCCTGGGATTCCTCCCCCTCATCCTCACGACCAAAAAAGGATGGTCAAGGTGATAATTTGCTTTGAAAATACACAGAGACAGACAGAATCTTTCAAGGCAATGCTCTTGCTCAGAGAGAAAAGAGAGAGAGAATCAAGTGTTTTCCATTCAAAACAGAGCTTGGAAGTCTTCCTTTTGGTTTTACTACAGCTGCCATCTGTTCTTAAAATCTGGGTTTGCAAAGGTGTTAAAAGTAGAGCTTGGACAAGTGTGTGTAAGTGTCTGTGTGTGTTTCATCTCAATGCAGAACTTGGAAAAGAGAAGTTCCAACCCAGGAAATACTTCTCCTTTGTGTTAGTCCTGGCCTTCATTATCTGAATGATATGCTTTGACCAACTGTGGTTGCTATTCCATGTGTCATGCTCAGTGACATCATCAGGGCCTGTCCCTTGTGATCTCTGATCTGGGCCCTGAAATCCCAAGGCCTGAATGATCCTGATAACAACCGTGTTCAGGTCACATTTGTTTGAGTTCATTTCCTTTAGAGAACATAATAGAGCGAGCTGTAGTTCAGTAGAGAGGGCACTCAGCATTTCAGAGCACTGGGACTTTTCAATTAACATGGAATATGATGCCATCTGATTGCTGCCACTATCCTTTGGACTCTTCTGTCACCTCTGAGCTTAGTAGAAATCCTCAGGGTAGTTAGTGGTAAAAAAAATCAGATATTCCCTGCAAGATTTATTGCTGTAAAGTAACTCTTTCTATAATACAAAGTATTTTGAGTGGCAGGATATAGCTACCTAAATTTGCATTGAGTGTTCATGGCTCTAGGGGCTGTTGTTCTGAGTACTTGTACTTCCAAGTTGGCCACATCACCACGATTACAAAGTAGAGATTTTCTTTACAACTGTTATTTTCAAAGATTCCTATAGAAAGCTCACCATTATGGAGCTAATGCAGAATCGAGTGGATGGGAGTTTTGCCCATTGCTAGTTGCAGAACTTGAAAACCTCACTTTATCTCAGCTACAGAATTTCCTAGCTAATATGGCCAACCACGGGACTCTGAGAGTGGTAATGTTACCCTAAGAGGTGGGGGATACTGGGGTCCACCCGCAGTGCCAGCATCTCCTTAGAATTTAGGGGAATTATAGCTCAAAGGAGTCTTGTGAGAGGAGGGTAACGGCAGGCACTTATGTATACCAGTACTAACTATAGAGTGGATTCCAGTTAAAGTTAAACAAAGTATTTTATTTGAATTGACAAATATACAAGAAATCAGATATTCTTAAGAACTATCCACAGCTATCAGAAGGTAAGGCAGGAAAGGTTGGATAGAGAGAGGTTGGAGTGGAAAGGGTGATAGATACCAGTCTTGAAGAAGGAGGTAGCAGCAGAGGGACTTAGACAGTGTTTGAGCGTAACACAGAGGAATGGCAGTCTGGAGCACTACATACCACATACTACCTACTACATACTGCAATTGGCTGGGGTCAAAGCTAAGGACTTTTATACCCTATTTCATACCCTGAAGAGGTGTGTTGACAAAGCCATAATGGCTTTCCCAAGGGACTGACAAAGGGGTCCGGAATGGGTCGATTGTTTAACTCCGGAATGACAAAACATTGATGAGACTCATGCCGATCTCTTAATGTTTGGTCAGGTAGGGTGTATAAGGAAGATTTCCTTAGGGTAAAATCGAGGGATGGTCTTTGATTGCTTCATCTGGGCAGTTTGTCTTCTGTTGTGTTCAAAAATGCAAAGACGCTGGAGAGGGATTAGCACAAAACCATCAGTATCAGGGTTTTCTGCATAATCATGACAGGGTTTTCCCACCATCATGACTTCAAACAAGTCTCTGGTCAGTGCAACCCTGATCATGTTCTTTGGTTATTAATAAGTCCAATGTATGAAAATCACACATCTCGTAGGAGGGGTGGTAGGGTATATTAACAGTAGTCCAAGAAGTTACTTTCCTCAGGCTCTTGACTAGTTATGAGCAGAATCTTCTGTAACCCATGTAACTGTGGTTGCAGCCATTTCCAGGACTGAAGAACTGGCAACTTGAGATGTGCCTGTTAACCAGCAGTTCCTGACGCTAAGTAAGCAGAGCTCAAATGGGGAAGGCATTTCCCTGTTACGATTCATGACTGACCTAACAATGCTCTGGGAGAGAAAGAGCAGGAGACAGAAGACTGGATTGTTTGAAATGGCTCAGGAACAAAAGGTCTGAAGATTCTAAACATGCCAGGCATATTTGGGGGGCAGAATACATTAAGCAAAGGAAAGACTTGCCCTTCTCTTTCTCCGTTGTTCTTCACACAGCGGCTGTTTTTCTCTTGGATACAATATTGCATTGTTGTGAAGCTTTATTTCTCATCTCCTCTTACTTCTTTTCTGCAGGGATGGGAAGGGAAACTGTGCCCATTGGGAGGACTACCTCCCAAAGGTTTGATATGGAAAGCTATAGATGATAGGGCAGAGCTGCCAATTTCTAGGTAAGTGGGACGTGTAGTTGAACAACTTTGGTCAAAATCAACGTACTTTGGCACCCAACATGAATGGAAATGGGACTTTGCCCCCTTCTTCTTCCTGCTGGGGCTCTCCAGGGCACCCAAATCCAAATACAGATTTCTGCCAAGCTATCCAACTGTAGCATCTGGCGGCTTGTAGGCCAGTAGGGTAGCAAATCTGCTCTGTGTTTTAGTCTGAATTTTCAAGGTACTTTTCCAAGATGCTGAACTCTATCCTCCAAAATATTGTTTGGCACTTTGAAGAAATCCTAAAATTTGGACTGAACTCCAGAATGGATTCACAGACATGGAAGTCCCTTGTTGCCACTGTTTCCCTCATGGCAGGTTTTTAGAGTGTGGGAATGATGGGAAGGTTAACCCTTTCTAATGGGAGCAGAAGGATCCAGCATAAGTATGCCATCTGAGACTGGTGCTTATGCTTAGGTCTTAGCAAAAAGCTCAACAGATGAAATTTCCAGAGCTTGGAACAGTTAGCTTCGAAGAACATAAAATCATTTTAGAGCATTAACTTCTGTTGGCTGTTAAAAAGCAAAGAGAAAATTTATGAAACCTATTTGCTATGTACATCACTACTTACATGCTGGGTCCATTTTTTTTAACAGACTCAATTAAATTTATGAAAAATAGTTAAAAATGTCCCCCAAACCTCCCAAATTATCTTCTCATGTAACCAATTAGTGCAAAATGTTGATTGTGGCTCAAACATTTAATGTCATTGGCATTTATTAATTAAGATAATATCTTTTTAAGTCGTCGCTGAAATTGTTAGCAAATGGAGAAGATTATTTTCCAGCTTGGAGCATTTCTGCCCATCACACAGTTGCTAAAAGGAAAGGAGCCCTAAACAGAAAAATGCTGGCAAACCTGAGTCAAAAGTCACCAAATGAAACATTAAAATCAGAGTAAAACTGCCTTCCCCTAAGCTGGCATCCTCCAGCTCCCTTGTACTTGGGACATTCAGCCATTCAAAGTGAAGATGCTTTCAAGGAGAGGACTGTCCACTGAAACTTTGAAACAGACCAAGGTGTCAGCCAAAGCCACTTCAGAAAGATCATCAGGAGCCAAATTCCAGGGGCAGATAGAGCCAAACGCACAAGGATGAGACTCAAAATGTTGTTGTTAATTGACATCAGTTTGACTTCAACTTATTGCAAGCCTAGGGATGAGAGATCTCCAAGCAGTGATATATTTCAGTCTTTTACTCCAAGTCTCAAGTCTTTACCTTCAAGTCTCAAGTCAAGTCTCAAGTCCTTGAAGATACTTTCAAGTCAAGTCTCAAGTCAAGTCTTAAGTCTGGGACCCAACTTTATACCCCAACCTGTATTCCAGAATTTCCAGACAGAGTCAAATAAAGTCAGTTTTAATAATTTAAGCAGAATTGCCCCCCTATACACATTTGCAGTTTTGCCATCTGCAGCTTCAGAAGTAGGAAACAAGATCATTCTTATTTCCCCTTCCTGAAGCTAGAGGCTTTTGTGCCAATGGGCATAAAAGTGTCTGCAGCTTTGGAAGTGGGGAATGGGATCCTTCTTACTTCCCATTTCCAAAGCTGGAGGATTTTTCAGAGGTGGGCAATACCATCCTTCTTACTCCTCATTACTGAAGCTTCAAAAACTTTAGAAGGAAGGTTCCTCCCTCCTCAAGCCTGTCCCCCTCTGAGAAGTGCACCCTGCAATCTGGGGTGAGTATTGTTTTCTGCTCTTAGGAAAAGTTTTAGAAGGCTCCTCCAATATGCAGCGGGGACAGGCTGCTGAGCAGACTCAAGCCCACCTCAAGCTCATTGCCTGATCTGTTTGCTGTTCCCCTCTGAGAAATGCACCCATACTTTGGGCTTGAGACAGACCATCATGTGACCAGTAGGCAAAAAGAGATGGAGCTGTTGTTCAAAGTCGTAAGGTTTCTGGATGAAAGTGTTATGTTACTGAACCAAGAGCAGTAAGTCAGCCACTAAAAACATACAAGTCTCAAGTCAAGTCGAGTCAGTGCATCATTTATTGCCAAGTCAAGCCCGAGTTGAGTCAATGAAGCTACTTAAGTCTGAGTTGAGTCCGAGTCTATAGACTAGAGTCTACATCACTGCCTCCAAGTCGCCCTGTTATTAAATGCCCCTGCTAAGGTCTTGCAAACCCAGAGCTTGTAGCTTCCTTGACTGATTCTATCCATCTGTAATGCTGTCAAGAACCCAAAATGACAATACAATTTAGCCTGAAGCTCTTATTGTCAGTAGTGAATCCTTAGAAGAAGAAGTTGGTGGCTCCAATATCAATGGGCTAGTTAATCTACTTTGCTTCTAGCCTAAGTCTCTGGGAGTTGTAGTCCAAAAACCTTTTTCTAAATTTGTCCATCCACAGTCCTTAAGGTTTGCAGAAGCAGAGACCTTTCCCTAAACTGCAAACCCCAGGATTCCATAAGATGTTAAAAATGAATGGTAGTGCTATAACAGTCTAGTGCAGAAATCACCAGAGTCTCTTTCATAGGGTTTTCTAAGGCAAGGAATCCTCAGAGGTGGTTTCACTAGCTGCTTCCTCTGAAACAGAGCCTACAGCACATGGTGCTTGTTGGTGGTCTCCCAATCAAGTACTAACTGGGCCTGACCCTGCTTAGCTTCCAAGATCATATGGGATCTGGTGCTTTTAGGGTATTTAGGCAGGTGTTATGGGGGAAAAAAAAGACTTTCTGCTGCTATTTTACAGGTGGAAGTGCTGTGAAGGGCACAACAACAGACAAGGCTGGTCTTTTTCATGGTCAGTTGGCAACCCCTACCAGCCTGTAATACTCAGAGCTGTTTTCCTCCCTCCAGTAGACTTCTTTCTCTACCCAGAAACTGGCTCTGTGTTCCCCGCAAATCCATCTGGCCTTGAAGAAGCTGGAGAGAAGTCTAGGATGAAGCAGGAAGAATAAAATAAGGCAAACAAATGGGGCGAAGGAGAGAGATGCGTATACCTGATCATAAATACCACCTAGTAATTGCCACCCTGCAGCTTTATTGGAGCAATCTGGGTTAATAATTAAATCCCCAGCAGGGATCGCATGTCACTATGGGTAAACATCAGATAAATTACTGCAGTCTTAAAGGTCAACAGCGGGAGAATTTGCCCTTGTTAGCTTAATGGCAATGCAGAGCTTTCAAGAGGCCATCTTAAGGCCCTGGCCAAGAGGAAGAAAGAGGGGAGCAATTACTCACATTTCTACCTTCCACTCGTCCCATTGTTATTTCGTGCAGCCTTCTGATTTTAAAGGGATTTAACTGGGGATCCAATCAATCACATGGGGATTCTGGGAAGTGCTAAGTATTACCAGGTCCTTCAAACAAGAATCAGAGAGTTGGAAGGGATCTCAAGGGCCATCTAGTCCAACCCCCTGCCAGAGATGAACCCACTGCTGAAGTACCCCAAAGAGATGGACATCCAACCTCTTTTTAAAAGATAGGAGAACCCATTGCCTGCTGGGCAAGTCTAACACATATATTACTGCCAATTTGAACCCATTTGTCCAAGTCCTACTCTGTGGAGCAGCAGTAAACAAGCTCGTTCCATCTTCTACATGACAACCCTTGTGATATTGGACTACCGCATCACTGTTCAGTCTTGTCTTCTCCAGACTGACATAACCAACTCCCTCAAATATTCCTCTGATGAAGTTGCTTTGGGGTTAGCTATTCGGAATGCAAGTGCAACCTGATGGTGGGTTGCGAGGCAACAGGACTAGGACCTTAAGAGTGAAACCCATCACGGTGGTATGTGTAGGAGGGGTTTATGGTTGATAGGATTTATATAGCAGAGAGGCCATTTGTAAAGAGAGCCTTCAGTGAGATCTTGGCCAGAGAGGGTGGTTGTGTTGTGTTTAAGTAACTGAGGAAAAGACAGAAAGAATGGGTTTCTAAGGCTGGGAATTATTGGCATAGACTGTCAGAAGACTGAACTGTTTAATGTAACAACACTGTACTTTACATCAGCCTTGACAAGATATAATTCTAACATTACTACAATAAAGGATATAGTTTTATAAACTACCAAGTTGGCCTGAGTTGTCTAAAGTCACTGATAATGAAGAAGGATACACTATGAAAAATAAATGAAGTGGTTCTGAGGAAACACTTAAAACAATAGCTTTTTGACATGAAGGCGGCATTTAAAGGGTAGGGTTAATAGTTAATGTCAAGGTGCCTTATTAGGTTGGAACTGCAAAACCACTGAGAAATAACAGCATCATTAAACTACAAACCCCAGAATCCCACAGGAAGTTGAAAGTGGAATAATAGCACTATAGCAATGTAGTACGGAAAGGTCCGTAGTGCTACAGTTGTGCACGTGAAAAGATCTTTAGCCTCACTGGGTCTGGGTCAAATTCGCTTCCTTCCCTGGGGATGCACATTCAAGGAAGTGGAAGGTTGTCTGTATTGTTCTTTTACCTTCAATAAAGTTATGTCTTTAATATGTCTTGTCCTTCTTTAAAAAGCACAAGCTGCTTTGTTTCCAGTCCGGTTGGTGAGTTCTCATCTGACAGCAGAACATGTTTTACTGTGAAAGCTTGAGTAAGTCTTCTTCTAGAAGTTGTAGACAAACAGGATATATCATACAAGGAATATATCACTGATCACTTCCATCCTGGTAGTCAAAAAGATATTAAAATGAAGTAGCTTGGAAATGACAGTATTTTGCTGGACATACTGCTGTTTTCTTGAAATAGCTTTGGAAATTGTTTTGCCCTGGCTGAATTATGTTTTCACGTCTTGTTACTTTTCTGTAATTTTTTGCATTTTCAAGATTTGAATACAATGTTATTTAAGGACAATTTTGTGTTTATATCATTGCACACTGGTTTGGATAGACTTTGTCTGAGAGTGGGCTATATATTCCCTTAAATTACCCCTTATCCTGTTTAAACATCCTGCTGAGCTCACAATTGTAGGGATTCGGGAGGAATGGTTTTCTTAGTGTCACTTTTACATGTCAAGATTGCCAGTAAGTTTGCCGGTGTTTTCTGTAACAATGTTGATTCTGTTTTTCTTTTTCATTTTGGCTTGCCTTGTATAAATTGGGAAAGTTTTTTTTTTTTAAAAAAAAATAGATTTTTCCCCCCTGTTCTAAATTAAAATTCTCAGGCTGGAATACAATTGATAGTCCCAACCAAAGCAGACCCATTGTATCAATGGTATTCGTATAAACGATGCCTTTGTTGTTTTTAATAGCCATCAAATTGACTTCCATTGATGCTGATCCTTGACCATGTACCTTACCAAGCATTATGATCTTTTCTAGTGAGTCATGTCTTCTCATGATATATTCAAAGTATGACAGTGTCATTTAAGTTGGCTTCTAGGCAGAGTTTAAGCTTGATTTGCTCTAAGACCCATTTATTTGTCTTTTTATCAGTCCATGGTATCCAAAGAACCCTTCTCCAGCACCACATTTCAAATGAGTTTTTCCCCCCTGTCAGCTTTCTTCACTGTTCAGCTTTCACAACCATACATAGAAACTGGAAATGCTATGGCATGGGCTGTCCTAACTTTAATATTCAGTGATATATCTTGACACTTCTTGATCTTGTCTAGTTCCTTCATAGATGCCCTTCCAAGTCTTAGGGCCTTTCCACACTACACTGTTATAGTGCTATTATTCCACTTTCAATATCCTATGGAATCCTGGGGTTTGCAGTTCAGGGAACAGCATTTAGAACTCTCAGCCAGAGAGCTCTTTGGCCTCAGTAAACTACAAACCCCAGAATTCCACAGGATGTTGAAAGTGAAATAATTGCACTATAACAGTGTAGTGCGGAAAGGCTCCTAGTCTCCTTCTGATTGCTTTACTGCAGTTTCCATTCTGATTAATGACTGAGCCGAGCTATGGAAAATCTTGAAATATTCCAATGTCTTCATCGTCTGCTTTAAAACTACGTAAATGATCTGTGGTCACTATTTTTGTTTTCTTAATTTTCAGCTGTAAACCTTTCTTTCCACTTTCTTCCTTGACTTTCTCCAGTAACTGTGGCAAGTTTTTGCGATTGTCTGCTAGCAGCATGCAGTATGGTGTCATCTGCATGTCTTACTATTGTTAATGTTCCTTCTTTCAATTCTCACGCTTCCTTCCTCCTACAATTCAGCAATTGATTGAACAGGGCCACTTTAATTTGGACTATCCCGGTGGTTCTCAAGCTGTGATGCAGGATCTTGGCGGGGTGTGTGTGTGCATTAGTTGCTCAAGAGGGGGAGGCACAAGAAAAGTTAGCCTGCAAGCACAGCAAATATGAAGAAGAACAGGCCTGTGTGTCCTTCTTTACACCTTGAATTCAGCTTGCAGCAACTAGAGGAAGCTGAAGACACAGGGAGAAAGTGGGTGGAGGAAAGAGAAACTGGGGACCTGTCCGCCCTACACTGTTATAGTGCTATTATTCCACTTTCAACATCCTTTGAGGTCCCTCCCTAAACCGCAAATCCCAGAATTCCATAGGATGTTGAGAGTGGAATAATAGCACTATAACAGTCTAGTGCGGAAGTGGCCTAAGTGTGACTTAGGCCACTTAGTAAAAGATCCAGGGTGGGAGTTAAAAGGTATGTGAGCGAGGCCTGGCACTCCAAACTGGTGGTTCAGTTGTGGGCAGTGTGCACTCAGCATGCTCGGCCATTGACCCTGGTTAGCAAGTAGGAGCTGAAAGCATGATAAAAATGACCGGTTCTCAGCTCTTTTACCTATATCCTTTAATCTTATGCTGATTGACACCAGACTGGCAGGCAACCAGCTCCCTTCTCTACACTTTGCAGCAATTCCCAGCTCAGAAGCACATGCTTTTAATGATGCCATTGATTTGGCTTTGGCAGCTGCTCAGCTGCCCCTTGAAAACACCTCTAGGCCCCAAGGAAGCAGGCCAAACGGTGCTTTGAAAGCAGCCCTTGCCCTTTTGACCACGTCAGAGGTAGGCTGGGAAGAAGGCAGTGCTGGCGCTTTGCTCTGGGCAATGATGACACACCAGCCAGAGGAAGGCCTTATGGGTTTTGTCTCTTCCTGGACAATCCTTTCCATTATCTCCTGAATGCTGAGTAACACAACAGTTGTAAAAATTTCCAGGTAGCACTATTTGGAAATGCTAGTTGGGTTGAGCCTGAGGAAACCGGATGACTTACCGTTACTTGGTTAAAGTAAACTTAACGTCCAGCTTTGTTTGCTGTACTGTGGCTGAAATAATCAATCAATCAATCATTCAGTCTCTGGATCAGCTGATCTGGGGATTGCCAGGTAACTTGGTGCTTCTGCTCCAAACTGACACAGGAGCCAGCGTGCTTTCTCTCAAAGCAGAATTGTGTAGTCATCCAGCTGTTGTTGAACTGCAGTTCCCAGCAGCCCTAGCCAGCATAATGGATGGTGAGAGCTTTTGGGAGCTACAGTCCAACATCAATATCTGGAGGGCCACTTGACACCCCACTTTGGGCGTAGGGCAACAGACAGATCATTGAATCCTGGCTAGTCTTTTGTCCAGAACAGCCATTGATTCCACATCCCTCCAGATGTAATCAGATATAATTACACAGAATGCAGATTCTTCTAACTGACAATCTGCATCGTGGGACTTCGGCTTAGCTGTAGATCCCTCTGGCCACAACCTCATTTGCCACTTTACTTGACATTTTAGTGAATTCTAATAAGCATACTATGCAATTGCTCAGTTTGGGTTAATTAAAAAAAACCCTTCACTGGTTTCCAGGTTATTTTTAGTTTTATTTCAAAGTACTGATGTTAACTAGAGATGGAGCAGATATTTGAAATGTATGTGGATCCTTGATATATGAAAACCTTTGCTTGTGTTAGAGCAGGGTTGGAAATCATGTGGACCTTCCAGATGTTGCTAGTGCAGTGGTTCTTACTCTTTTTGACTTTGGGCCTTTCCGCACTACCTTGTTATAGTGCTATTACTCCACATTCAACATCCTGTGGAATTCTGGGGTTTGTAGTTTCCTAAGGCCCAAGAGCTTTGTGACTGAGAATTCTAAAGGCCCCTCCCTAAACTGCAAACCCCAGGATTCCACAGGATGTTGAAAGTGGAATAACAGCACTATAATAATGTAGTGTGGAAAGGCCCTATAACTCATAAAAGTTTTAGCCAATATGGCCAATGGGCAAGGGATTCTAAGAGTTATAGTCCATACCATCTGGAATGCCAAAGCTTGAGAACCACAGGTCAAGTCCAACTGCATCCCTAATAGAAGAACAAGAAGCAGGAACTGACATGATCATCTGTCAGGGCAACATCCTATGGAAACTTGAGATTTGCAGATTAAGGTATTCAGATATCTCAGCCACAGAGCTCTAATGCCTCCCCAAACTGCAAATCCCAGGAGTCCATAAGATGTAGCCAAGGCAGTTAAAATGGAATCACAGTGTTATAACTGTATAGCGTGAAAGAGTCTCTGGTCTGAATTGTTCTCACTGTGATGAGAGATGTGGTTTACTCCTGCTTAAAAGATGGTCATCATTTCTAAACTACCGGTAGCTTCTACAGATTAATATCAGGACTTGCAAAGCTTACGGATATGTTATGTAAATCAGTGTCCTCTTTTGTCCTCACCCCCTCTCTAGACTTGGGGATACATTTCTTCTTTTTTGGTCATGCCAAAATGACCAGCCTAGTTGCCATCCTACACCCCTTGATTCCTTGCTGAGGCCTGCCTACAGCAACTCTCTGCTCATGGCATCTGATCTAGCCCATTGGAGTTGCAAACATGTCTTGGCTCCTTTCCTTTCCCCTGCAGTGCTCGACTTGGCTTGGGAGTTGCAGGAATGAGTCATTTTGGGTCTTGCAAATACCTTTCTGCATTGCACCTGCTCTTTGAGGCAGACGGATGTCTGGACTGCACAGGCTGATTTTGCAGGACAGCAGAAGGGGTAGGGGACCCTGACAGATGGAATGTCAAGACAAGAGGGGAGGAATGGGGGCCCTTTTCAACCTCTTCACCGCCTGAACTGGGGAGAGTTGGCAGCTCTTCCTTGATTTCCCTGCCAGGTTACAACCTGGAGACAAAGCTGTAGTCAGAGCAGGGCTGGAGAATGCACACCCCACCTGGAATATTGACTTTCTTTTTCCAATGAAAAAAACCTTTGAAAATGGTGAGACTGACAGGTTCTGTTTAGAGCAGGAAGTGGGAATAGTGTCATGGTCCAGACAATGATGGACTTTACCCCCCAGCATTCCTAGCTCGAATAACCAATGATGAAAGGGATGCTGGCAGCTGCAGTTCAACAACCTCTGGAGGCCACATCACTCCCACCTGTAGCTTAAACAATGAGGCCTATATCCTACAACAGGGGCAGAAATCATGTGGTTGATGAGTCGCAGGTGGCATTTGGGGAGCAAATTCCCCCCCAAGGCCCTGGTACCTCCTTCTAAGGTTGTGGGTTGTTGTTTTTTTTTGAGGGGAACCAAAATATCTTGGTTTTTGGCACACACACAAAAAATCCACTTCATACTGAAAGGCTACAAATCTACTTTGCAGGGCTATTAGACACTATTTCAGACTACTCCATCCTGAAATAGCCAACCCAGCTCCAATGGCCTGAGATGGGGTTGGAAGTGATATGCCACCTCTTTTGGTCATCCAGATTTATGGTCTCGATGATGCCCTCTGGCCCTCTAGAGCTCAGGAGGAGCTGAAAGTTAGACAGTGCAGCCCTCCTCACTCTGGAGCATGCCCACCACTATACTGTGGCTAGCAATGTTGTTGTTGTGTGCCTTCAAGCCATTTCCAACTTCTGGCGACTCTAAGCAGAACTTATCATGGGGTTTTTTTTTGGGGGGGTGACAGTCTGCTATATGTCCAAGATCACCCAGTGAGTTTCCATGCCTGAGCATGGAACCTGGGAGCCTGGTCTCCAGTGTTGCAATCCAACACTCAAATCCCTACATCACACTGGCTCTCTGTGGCTAGCGTACATCCCAACATTTCACAGATGAAAACTGTGACAGGGCAAACCAGAAACAAGAGACAGACTCCAGTTGCTCAGAACTATGTATCGCTGCTTGAATACCTGTAGCTGTTGTAATCCATCAGTGGATGGATACCCGTGAAAGTTGATGCTGAAATAAATCAGTTAAAGTTGTTATGAGATTCTTACTCCTTTCCCCTCAATTTCCCTTTTTGTAACGACAGGGTTGCTATAAATCAGAAACAACTTGAAGGCACACAACAACAAGAATAGGGGGCCTGAGGGGTTTTGTGTCCTATTTGGAGGACTGGATGTTCTTGTTCCTCTGCATCAGACATCTACCTCTGTTTCCAGCAGCTTTCTCCTAGTTACAGCCCTCCTCTGTGCCAAGTATTTTCCACTTTTAGAAGAGACATTTAAGCAAGGCCCTTGGAAATCCAATTTCTGCCTGTCAAAATCAGCCAAATGACCATCAGTTAAGAGTTAATGGGCTTCGGATGAGTACAGAGGTATTGACAGGTTGCTTGTGTCTCTTTAAAAGCCAGCTAATGAATTGGATTGTGGGTATCGATCCTGCATTTCCTCTTTGCACCTGTTATCCCTCCATTCTTCATTATAGGCCTGTCCAGCTTCATTAAAACCTACTGCTCGTTTAATCTTTGCAGAAGGTGGGCAGGGATGGGAACTATATTTGTTTGGAGACAGTGGCTTCATTTGGGCAGGTTGTGGGGGCAAAGCACCTCTATGTCCTCCACAAAATGAGAGGCAGGATCCATTAATATCATGGAGTTAGGTTACTGCATTTTGGAGTACGTGAAATAACACGTATCACCATCTTGCTTAGCTTCCAAAATCAGATGCAGTCAGGAGTGCTCACAAGAGTAGCATGGGGCTCAACATTTTAGAGAAAGCATTTGATAAAAAAAAGGAAGGAGGTTAGGTATTTGTGTTTTTTTCCAAAGACAGAAAATAATTGGGATAGCGCTCCTGGAAGAAAGAATTTGTCTGCCAAGGACAGATAAAAATAGAAAAAACAGGGGTTAGGGGGGAGGAACTTTTCTGTTTTTGACAGACTTTGAACCTGTATAACTTGGAAGCAGTCAGAGAGAGACCTATTGATTTGTTCATCAATACATTTGACGTTTTGCATTGACGGTTAACACCAAGCTGCTTGCCAGATCCAGTTCCTTGAAATGGTCAAAGCAGAAAAGGTTCAGTAAGGGAAGGAAGGGGAGAGAGAGAATGTGAGTTTGAACTGAAAGGCATCAGAACTGCTCCCCGAATAAATCAATTTGCAGCATGCGCTGAGACTGAGACTGTCCTTAAAACTCCCAGGCGATAGCTTAAGGTATCTTTTGGATATCTTCAAAACAAAAAACAAAAAAAAAAGTATTTCTGAGCTGAACAGAAAATTGCAAATGACAAAACCAAAGCTGGAAGTAAAGTTTAACTCAATAGTCAAGTCCCCTTTGCAGCTGCGATAGTCATTAGCCGGCAAAATGTTAGCTGGCAATATGATCTATTTTTTTGTCCCTTGGAAGAGCTGCTCTGAAAGTGACAATGGGAATGCAGAATTTGCTTTGCCACTGTGTGTCTGTGTGCACACATTTTGTTCAAAGCAAGAGCAGCATGCAGAAGGAGTAATGGCAACCCTCTTACTCTCTGCTTCTAAGTCTTCAGTCTGAGTTGCTGTCTTTCAGTGCCTCAATTCTGCTGAAAGAATCCCATGAATGTGCTAATAATAGCAAACAACCACTTATTCCATACAGCTAGCTGTAACATACATACAGCTAGCTGGGACATTGTGAGACTTATTTCTGAGTAAGGGACACACAAGAGCCAGTGTGGTGGTTTGAGAGTTGGACTGTGACCTAGGAGACCAGCCATGGAAACACACTGGGTGACCCTGGGCAAGTCACACACTCTCAGCACCAGAAAGCCCTGTGACAGGTTCCCATTAAGTTTACTGTAAGTCAAAAATGACTTGAAGGCACCCAACAACAAGGGACACCCGCACACAGAGAACTGGATTGCTTCTGTGGTTCTTCAGTTCTTAAGGGCAGAGCTGTCTTAACATGTTACAGCATGTGTGAACAAGTGCTGGAGTCTGGATAGGGGAGATTCTGGGCCCTAGGATCCATGGGGGCCAACATCAGCCCCCCAAAAGCACTGCAAGTACCTTGAAGTATAATTTTTATTCTACAAAATCCCCTCTTGGGGGGGTGGGGAGGGGTAGCATCTGGGTTTAATGCAGAATTGATGTTGCTGGAAGTTTCCAGGAGCAGACATTTCCATTTAGCTCAATTTGGGGGGGGGGCTAGAAGGGGCCACAAAAATAGGTGCATGCAGTTTATGAGTTTTGGGATTCCCATACCTCCGTAAAAGCAACTCTCCCAAGCTGTGCTCCTTCAGATGTGTTGGACTACAATTCCAGTGAATGTCTAATGTAGTACATGGCCCATGGCCAAGCTGAATGAGGATAAGGGAGTTGCAGCCCCAACACATCTTGAAGGTCCTAGGTTGTGTTAGAGGTCCTATTTTGTATTCCAGTATCCTCAGTACCTGCTAAGGAGGAATCATAGAATCATAGAGTTGGAAGAGACCCCAGGGGCCATCGAGTCCAACCCCCTGCTATGCAGGAACACCCATCAAAGCATTCCCAACAGAATGCAACAGAGATGACACAGCAGTAGGACAAAAGCCAGCATGATCCAGGGCTCCAAGGGAGTGAGCAGAAGAGAACCAGACTCAAATTCCAATTGAATAATGGAGCCAATTGGACCATTTTACATAGGTTTGTCAGGTGAAATATGGGACAGGTTCCTACACTTTTAAGGGCTGGGTAAAAGAGGCGATTTCAGCAATTGTTGATTGTTGACAAGCAAACTTTTCTCAGGCCAGATCACATCAGTAATTAAGTGTGTATAATCTACAATGAAGCACATGGGAACCAGTCGTAAGTGATAAACATGCATAGTTGAACCAAACTCCCGGGCTCCTGATTCACACTCTTGCAAACTCTTCCAGCACTTAAAGATGTAGTGCTGTGGTCAGAAGACAGTTACAGTTAGTGATAACAAAGCCTGTATTTGGGGAGCAAGAGGGTGCATACATCATCACTATCCACCCGTCAGATAGCGATTTTCCCTACAGCTCCAGTCGAGCCCAGCTGCCTTTCTTGGAAAACTTCCTTCCAAGGTGAAGGCTTCCAATAGGAAGACTTCCTTGTCCGGTAAGAACTATGGCCGGGGCTATTGTGTCCAGAGAATGGTCAGAGGAAGAGCTGGGCTTGCACATTATCAGTCTTTCTAAATATAAACCATGTCCCCAGAAGCTGTTTAGCATCACGGGGGAAGCAAACCTGCAGTGTGGGCATAGCAACCAGTGGCTGGCAGGCAAGGCCAGACAGACGCACCACCTGTAGCAGCCTAACCTGTCCTTTCCTCTCTACCTGCCCTGCTTCCCGTCCTCTCCTCTCCTGGCTGCTGGCATCCCCCCCCCATCTCAGCAAGAGCTGTATCACGGCAACGGTCCTTAGCAACCAGGAGAGTCCCTGCTAGTCCAATTGGCAAACAGTTGCTAAGAGACCAACTTGACCTTTCCCTCTTCCAGCTCTTGGTACCTGGCTCCAAATAGCCTGCATGGATGAGATAATGCTGAGCCAGAGATTTGACACTTTATGGGGTGGAGGCTGAAGAGTAACTCCATGTTTAGACCAAGAGATACATCCACCCAAAAAGCAGGGGGTGGGGGGAGCTTTTCTATTTTTTCTATTTTTTATCCCTGCCTTTTTATCTCTATTTCTCCTGCCAGATAAAGATCAGTGTTAGGTATATAGTATACCAGTGTATTTACCTGGCACTGCCCAGGATTTTCTTTTCTTCTTACCTTAGGAATTAAATGAGGTCGAAATACACAGATTTGAGATCCTGTGTCTCTAATTCCCCAACCTGTCTTGTCCAGTACGTGTAACTTTTCCCCATATTTCCCAGTCCAATCTGTATTCAGAGTTATTAACATACAGAGGCTGGCTTCCTCCTTGCTGCTCGGCCTCGTCTCCATAGCAACTGGTCTGAGCTCTCTGGCTGAGCATTCTAAAGGCCCCTCCCTGGACTGCCAATCCCAGGATTCCACAGAATCTTCACAGTCAGCCAACCATACGAGGTCTTCACCTCACACAGCCAATCATATGAAGTCTGTGCCTGTCTGACACAAACAAACAGACAAGATCACTTACAAACTTTGGCTTTTATATAGTAGTTAGAACACGAACCAGTGGATGCAAATTACAAGGAGGGAGTTTCCACCTGAAGAAAAACCCTATAATTATAATATACCTTTTGTTATTTTTTTCTTGACCTATGCAGTGGAACAATCTAGTTGTCTCTACTAAGAACCGATGGCTCTGTCAATTCCATCATCCCCCACATTCACATTTCCAAAAACCCCAGCTTCTTTCTATCAAAGGTATGGGGAAATGCTTGTTTGTATTGCCCCCTCTGTCTCTAAAACTTCTCGGTATCACAAATAGCTGTAGTCCTTGAATTTGGTCAACGCAAATGGCCGTGAATTTCCACTTGTTTCTCTGAAGACTTTTTATTCAAAACCTTCAGTCTGAACAAAGTTCATTTGCTTTGGACAAATTCAACAGGTAACAGCAATTTCTTGTATGCAGAGCATTACCTACCATGTTCCTGCCATGTAGCTATTGTAACTGAAGAGCCTGTCAGGGCTGAAAAATAGAGGCGGCAAGAGAATTCAGCACAAAAAAGCAATGTAGGATACACAAACAATTGAAAAAAGACTTTTATAGCTAAGCACTCAAAGCCACTCCACCTGGATGGACAAATCTATTCTGCCTTTCTCTTGCATGCATTTTTTTTTTAATATCATTTCTGCTTCTTTCCTTTGAATTTATAAAGAAATCTTTTGGAATATTCTCATCAACAAATAACCAATCCCGGTGAAATTTACTGAAATCCAGGTTTGAACGGAAACTGTTAGCAGCAATAGTATGTGCCTTCCAGTCGCCTGTTGACTTATGGCAATCTGATGCATTTTACAGTGTTTCCTCAGGCAAGGAGACTTAGCAATGGCTTGCCGTTGCCTTCCTCTGAAAGGTAGACCATTTCCGCACAAGCCTGTTATAGTGCTATTATTCCACTTTCAGTATCCTATGGAATCCTGGGGTTTACAGTTTAGGGAGAGGCCTTTGAGGAAACACCGCAAAATGCAGGATTCCATAGGATGTGGAAAGTGGAATAATAGCACTGTAACAGGCTAGTGCAGAAATGGCCATAGTGTACATCACTTGGTATTCATGGTTGTCTCCATTCCAAGCACTAACCAGGCCTGACTCTGCTTAACTTCCAAGATCAAATGGGATCTGGTATCTTTAGGATATTTGGGCTATCTCACCAAGGAAATAACCAAAGTTACGGTTTTCCAGACAACTGAATGCAGCTACCTTGTTCTAAAATAACATTTGGGTTGTTCATTTCACACTTTGGTTAGTTCTGCTCTGGTCCAGACATTCAATATTTTCTAATTCACCTTTTTCCTTCCTCTGATTGTACGTATGCTTAATCGTTCAAACTAAGGTAACTCAAATGCTTCAATTCTTTTGGAGAACCCTGGCATACATAAAAGTTGTTTTAAATAAAATCAATGCTGTTTTACTTCCTTTTCCCCAAATAGTGGTTGAATGGGTGGGTTAATTAAACTCACAAGCCACACTTGCCAGTCCTCCTCCTCCTGCTAAGGTGTAAGCCAGCCTCCCCCCGCAGCCCGACACCCTTTAAAAGTCTTAAGACTACAGTTCCAATCATTCCTGGTCACTTCCATACTGGCTGGGGCAGATGGATGCTACAGTCTGAAGAGAAAGGAGACAAGAAGATAGCTTTGCTTGGGCTAAGGTAGAAAAATGTTTGCATTTCTTTAGACTTGTGTGCTTTGGTTTCAGGTATTTTTCCCTCCAGAAAAACAGGCTGACACAGGTAAAGTTACACCTGGCATGCCTCTTCCTTCCTGACAGGTAAGGGTTAAAGGCCTTCCCAAAAACTCTGTCCTCAGAAGATAATCTAAACATTTGGTCAGGAAGATCAGTTGGATGAAAATTCAACCCAGCACATCCGCAATGTCAAGTGATCTGGCATTTTCAGTATTAGAATTATGCAGGTACTGAGTGCAGGAATTCCATTTTGTTGATTCAGGTGAGGGAATGGGACAAAAATGTGTTCTTTTCAATAAAGTTGGATCCTTGATTTACCAGCATGGCCTTCTAATTTCTCCTGGAAACAAGTCCAAAACATCTGGAGGGCTCTAGGTTGAGGAAGGTTGGCGTAACTACTAATGAGACTCTAAAACAGGGGTGCCAAACTCAGTTTCATCTTGGGCTGCATCAACACTATGGTTGCCCTCAAAAGGCTGGCTGTATCTGTAAGACTATATAAACGTATCTACTCTTTTATCATATTAATTGTCTCTGCATTTATTACTTGTTTTAGTAATAACTAGCTTTGAAACGAGAAGTCAAGCAGATATTCAAGTGTACAACTATTGTACAATTTATTGATAAAAGAGTTTTAAAAAGAGTTTTTTTTTAATCATCAGACAAATATTCTCTGTAGCCCTTTCTGCCGCCCTGCCCCTCTCTGTAGCTGGTGAGCCCAATTTCCACATTGCAGGCCCCCAGCTGCCAGGATTCTGAAGAGGGGCCCAGCAGCCAGCACTTGTGATCTACTTCTACTTCTGACTGCTCCTCTGACCAACTCTCATACGCCACGCAGAATACTGGCAGAATATCAGCAGCCAGGGACCTGCAATGTGGGGATCGGGCTCTCCAGGCACGGGGAGTGCTGCAGCTGCAAGAGAGGTGCAAGGGCCACATGAAATGGCCCCATGGGCCGGATCTGGCCCATGGGCCTTGTGTTTGACACATGTGCTCTAAAACAAAACCACAGTTAACTGAATGCCCCTTGCATGAGAGAAAGTGACAATAATGTTGTTTTAAAATAAGGAAAGCATAATCATTATTCTACCTAAGAAAGCCAACCTTCATTCATTTCAGTGGCTAAAGTTGTGCGGCCTGTTGTAGCTTGTGTATATGCATGTGCGCATCCCATTAGAAAAACAGAGAACTGCTCTTCAGGAAGCCTTCAGAGGTGAGATATTAGCTAAAACAAGCCTCACCGATACCCGCAAAAAAACCCATTCACTAACCCAGAAATGCAGGCCATACAGATGGGAAATGGGGTGGCTGTGTAACCCAGATTTTCAGTGGTTGTCAACCCCAATTTATTAGTTATATTCCACATTTTTCCAGCACTCAAAAAAATGGTACACAGATAGGCTAACAATAAAATTAAAATAAAATGAAAACATGCACAGTAACACACACACACATACACACAATTCCAGAACAGAAGGAAAGAGGAGCCAATGCCAGAACAGTTCTGCCATCTGCTGGCATTATAGCCAACATACATGCCACTGGCAGCAAGCGGGGCTAAATTAACTAAGGCTACCGTATTTCCATACTACACTGTCACCATGCTATTATTCCACCTTCAACATCCTATGGAATCCTGGAGTTTGCAGTTTAGGGGGGGCTTTAGAATTCTCAGCCAAAGAGCTCTTTGGCCGCAGGAAACTACAAACCCCAGAATTCCACAGGATGTTGAAAGTGGAATCATAGCACTATAACTGTAGTGTGGAAATGGCCTAAGAGGTGGAGAGATGCAGGTTTTCTGAAACACAAAACAAACAGTGGTTGGAAGAGATGGGAGAACAAAGCAAGTAGAAGAATGGGAAGGTGTACAACATGCCCCAATGGGCTAAAATTTCAACTCTGCTGAGGACAATCGAACAAAACAATCTTCTGGGGCTGTTGTTAGGGTGAAGGAGATAAAGTGGACCCAACTGAACATTTTAAAAATGTGTCCAGTTTAAAAGTCTGAACATTTGAAAAAGTGTGTCCAACCCATCCGCAGTGCCTCCAACTCCTTCAGTGAGCTTTTGCTAACGTATTCTATCACTCATGGTGCTGGAAGCTGCTGGGAGTTTCAGAAAAACCAAGAGGGATGTACTCTTATCCTTTCTTTCCTCTAGCAGAGCTCACTGGGGCAGTTTCCATGCACAAAAATCCTCTGGTCTAACCCCTGATTAAAATGGGCCTCGATAATCAGTGTCTTCCAGAGTTTGGTCACAAACACCTCTCCTCTATCGTCTTGCACAAAAACAGGCGAGTGACTACTGGTCTCAATTTATCAAATTCTAACAGATCCAGTCTTGGTCTCATACAGGAAGCCCTAAGCTTTTTGTGAATTCAAGTCCTTAGGCTAGATCTACCGACTGTAATCAGCCAAGATGAGGAAAAGGTAAGAAGATAACTAGGTTCAAATAAACAAAAAGCAAGTACTGAGAACTGAATGCAATGGAAGCATAAGTAGGTAGGAGAATAATAAGCAATGGTTACATATATTTTGGCTTTGATTTTGCTAAATTAAGGCTGGACAGGGGAACCTGTGAACCTCCAGTGTTGCTGATGTCCAGTTTTAACCCAAGTTAGTAGAAAACACCAGGTATCACACTCTCAGCCTCGGAAAACCCTGTGATAGGGTCGCCTTAGGGTTTCTATAAGTCAGAAATGACTTGAAGGCACACAGCAACAACAACAACAAGTAGATAACATAAACATTCCCAGAAATGTTGAAGCCAAGGAAAAATAAAACAAGTTTATTTACAATCTTATTCCATGCTGATACCCCTGGGAAGTGGGGATAATATCTTTGCGATTTTTTGTCTGTTATCTCAGTTGAAGATGATAATATAAATGAGGATGGAATAAGATGTTTAATAAATTAGCATTTTTTCCCTTTAATTCCTTTCTATTTTCCGGAAAGTTAATATTGATGTTTGTCAGTCCTATACTATAACCTCACCATGATGGAAACCTTGTTTTAGACATTGTTAAATGTTAGATGTTAATGGTTTAGACATTTTGTACGTGTTTTTGTTTTGTTGTATGTACTCAGCTTTGATAAAAAATATTTTTTTTAAAACAACATGTTTTCTCAAGTTCTCCTTGAGGACAGCAGACATTTTTGGAAAAAAATTAAAAACGCAGTATTAAGCCCCTCCTCTTACAGATGGAAAGGTCTTTTGTTAGTTTACTAACACAAAATGCATTATGTATAACTTGGCTTGGCATGAAATTATAATGTTGGATACATTAAAAGTAAACTTTCTTCAGGAGATAATTACAAATTGAATTTTTATTTATTTAATTATTTTGCTACAAATGGAGAGTGACACAGGTCCCGAAATGTAAGAGTCACCTGAACTATAAGGAACATCTTTGGTTTCGCCAGTTTGAGGAGTAACAGCCCCTCCACAATTAAAAAAAGAAAATTCAACCTCAGAAAAACAGAGAAAATTATTTGTCTCCAATAATCCTCCACAGCATCAGGCAGACATAAAGCACTCATTCCCATGAAAAGAACTGGAAAAGGAAACCAAGAAAAAGAATTGCAATGATCTGATGCCGCATGCAGTTTTACCTAAAAGTCGTCCTTTTACTCAGATTTTTAGAAATGTGAACACCTTGTCTTAAATGTTTCATTCATCATTCTTACTGAAAAATTCCATAACCATTTAAAAAAAAATCCAGAAAAAAAGGCTTTGAAAAAAATGGGGAGTGTTGAGACCCCCTTTTCTTCCCTTAATTTTTCCATTTTTCCCAGGCCTTCACATCTCTATGGCCTAACCAACAAAGTTGTGAGGGTAGTTCATCAGTATTTAGGGGGCTGATTCCTCTCAGCCTTGCATTATAAAGTATAGGGCAGGAGTAAGCAGAAGGAGTGGCAGTTCACCCACATCTGAAGGGCCACATATCCCCCACTGATGGTGTAATGGATAATCTGGAATAATTGTTAAACCAAAGCAATTGCAGGATTACCCATGTCTATTCATCCCTTAATGTAGTACCTCTAGCAGTTGGTAGGAAAGCCCCCAAACTCAGAACATTTCCTCACGACACTCTTATAGCACAATGATTCCACTTTCAACCTCCTATGGAATCCTGGGGTTTGCAATTCCGGGAGGGGCTGGCTGGCCCCTCCCAAAACTGTAAACCCCAGGATTCCATAAGAGGTTGAAAGTGAGTGTCGTGCAGAAATGGCCTCAGAAAAGAAAAGCGTATTTTCTTTCTGGGTCTATCAAACTAATCATTCTTATTTTTAAAAAGTGCTTCTTTAAAAGAAAACAATACATACTGCAATGACTGCATTGAAACTTTCGATAAAAAACAAGAAAAAAATCACACTTGGTCCCACTCTTCCCAATACACAAGAGAATCAGAACAGAGCCCACAAATCAAAACGCCTTGTATTCTTGGTCACAGTATCCCGTGAAAAGTGGTTCTGCCCGGATTCCGCGCCTGCAACAGAAGAAATAAACAAAATGAGTCAGTGGAAGGCTATACTTGAAGGAACTTTTAAAAAAGCTTTTAAAAAAAGGAGTTTTGCAAAACTTCTTGATGCTCAACCCTGGAATAAAGAGACGGGAAATATGAAATTGAGATAACTAAGGGCCACTTTATTTGTCCGAAACTATTTACAGTGTGTTGGCCTGGAAGGTAGCAAGACCAACCTGATGTAAGTCCAGCTGCGGCCAGGTTTTGCTCCTTTGGCTACCTCCGCAGCCCACCCCTGGGTGACACACCTGGACCCTACGGATAATCCAAACTTCTAGGTTGCTCTGCAGCTCCCCTTAGTTGGAAGGCAAACCCAGCAGATTCCCAATAAAGACCCAGGACTCTTCAGGTGAGAATCCAAAACCCAGGTTTTCCTCAAGGGCAGTCTCCTTCCCCCCACCCCCTGGGTCTCAGGACCTTGAAAAGCAGGTTCTGGAGCTATACCATACACCCAATTTGGTGCCGACAGTATACACCAAAACCTTCTAACCTCCCCGCTACCACCCAGATGACTGCCTACTTATCGACACCACTTGAAGCAAATTGTCCTTCTCCTCTTGGATACAGGATGGGTTAGGTAAAAAAAAAAAAAAGCCCTGGTAACAAGGGGAAAAAAATCCTACCCAGCCTGGGTACCTGGAACCACACACTGCACACAGGGTGGGCGTGTGGGTTGCAAATGCCGCTACACGTAGGGCAAGCCGGGCTTATATAGCCCTGCTCCCCACTTCCATTACATGACGCATTCCAGTGCTCATGCGCTGGCCACTAAGAATGCTGGTCTCTTCTCATCAAATCCCACCGTCTCTCACAGCACTGGGACACACAGGTCCAGGTAAGCCTAAGATGGGGCTTTAAAATGTGTGTCTAATGCCCTTTAATACCACCTATGATTGCACGAGTATGCAGGAAACCAGAGAAATTATAAAACCCAATATATACAAGGCCAATTGTCTCAGCTGGTCAGAGATGATAGGTGTTGCAGACCAATACATTTGGCCCTGAGGGTACCAGAATTGTAAAGGATGCTGTAAAGCAAGGCAAACAGAACACTTGTCTTCTGTTTTTTCAATAAAAAACGGGTGTCATTGAAGGGAACATTACCTTAGCAGCACACACCGGAAGTCTGCCAGCCTCACGTACGCATCTTGCAAGTTCCTAACAGTCCGATTGCTCCACAGTCTCTCAGCTACAGCCCCGGCTCTGGGCCTTAAAAGAAATTTTTAGAAAGGACTTATTTATTTATTTAAACGAGCCTGCCTTTTGGGATCCAAAGCCCTTTCAAGGTGGTTCACAGGAAATTAAAAATACAATCTCCAAGCAAATAGTAATGATAATCAGAGCTTGGAAACAGTAGCATTAACCCTGCGGTTTTTAATGTTAAGTTGTTACAGACATTAAGTCATTAACCGATTTCTTAAATCGCCAAATTAATTTTTTTTTAAATGGCCAGAAATGACCAGTAATCAATTAAATTAACGAGAAATGGTAACCTTTACGGCAAAATAACACCACTGGTGTTTAAATATTAAAATAATGAATTTTTTAATTGTTGAAAGTTTAATGAATTAGGGGGAAGTGAATTAATTTTTAATGAATTATTTCCAAGCTCTGTTCGTGATTATGATTATTAATATTAAAATTTAATAGTGGGACCACATATTAGTTCCTAAAAAAAGAACTACTGAATATTCTCGTTCTTCTCCAGCTGGGACAGAAGACATGAAATAGAGGAATATGCGGTTTGATTCAACAGGAAATGACATCTCTCTTGAAGAAGCTATCATGCAAACCAGACAGTATCTGGTTATATAGATCCGCACACTTATTTACTACATTTATATTCCATCTTTCTGTGAGGGAACCTGGGACAGCATATATGGCGGTCCACTCCATTTTTATCCTCACAATAGCCCAACCCAATCTTTCTTCAACACACTAACTCAGGGGTGAGCACCTACTGAGGTCTACAGCCACACATGACATTCACAAAATCTCAGAGGCTCACACTTCCCTACCACTCATTAATTTTTATATTTTACTAGCGTATGTACCTGGCATTGCCTGGGATTTTATTTTCTCATAGGTAATACCCAAATCTTTCTTTGTCTCTAATTCCCCTAACCGTTTTGTCCAGTAACTGTAACTTTTCTTTGTATTCCCCAATCCAATCTGTATTCAGAGTTATTAACATACAGAGGTTGGGTTCCTGAGGGAATACACTGCCCTCCTTCTTGCTGCTAGGCCTTGTCTGCATAGCAATCAGCCTATTCAAGACAGACACAGTTGACTGAGGCCCAAGAGGTCTCTGACTGAGAATTCTAAAGGCCTCTCCCTAAACTGCAAACCCCAGGATTCCACAGAGTCTTTTTCGGCAGCCAATCATATGAGGTCTTCACTTGATACAAATAAACTTTGACTTTTTTATATTAAGATTTACTCAAAATTTCTCCACAACTTCTAGGGAGCATGGGGGGGGGTTGCTTTCATTGTGATTCTGGCCCCACTTGTGGGCTGTTGTAGGCCCAGGAGGGGTCTGTTTTAAACCAGGGAGTAAACCAGAAGTTAACATTTGGTTTGTCTCCTCGTTTACAGAAGATCTTCCCTGAGCTTTAAAACAACCCAGGGTGGAGCAGAAAAAACACACTGAAATTGCTCCCCCCATCCCCTGTAGTGGGTATGGGTATTTTTGAACAAATAATAAGCATTCTTGGTGGGGGTCACAGCAGGCCACATGCTTCTCACTCCTTGGCCCTTTTCGCACGCAGTTTCTTTTGCGAGAGGGCCCCTTGAGCGTTGCGTAAATGGGAGCGGCAGTCCGTACGACGCACTCCCATTTACGCGACGCTCAAGAGCCAGATGCAGAGCGGACGCGCACCTTTTTATTTTCAGCTTCAAGCCAAAAATGGTAAGCAGTTGCGCAATGCTCCCGGGGCCCGCGTGCACTCACCTGCTGTGCAGTGTGTTGGGAGTTGGGCCAGTCGCGCTTCCTGCCACAGCGCTAGCCTACAATTCCCAGGTTGTGCTGCGGTAGGAAGGGGCAGGGTGCTCGCGCAACACTCGCGCAACCAGGAAGTGCTGCGGAACTCAAGCAGCAGGGAAGCGGCAGCGTTCCTGCTGAGGCTTTTGGCGCGAGATGCCCCCCCAGCCGCGCAAACGGGTAACGTGCGAAAAGGGCCCTTGTTCTAACCAATTCAGCATGATGAACATGGATGTGTGTGGAAACTACCATGATATCTGGGATGATCTGTAATCCAACAGATCTGCACCAGATTAGTCTGCTTTGACTGGCAGAGATCTCAGACAGAGGTTTTCTTCCATGCCTGCCACCTGATCCTACTCTAACTGGTCATGCCGGGGACTGAACTGGGACCTTCCACATGCAAAGCAGTTACGGAGCTATGCTCTCTCCTCCTTTCGGGGTCTGGCCCATCTCTTTTGACTATTACTGCTCCATATTCACATGGGACAGACCTTGAATAATACCTGGCTCAAAGCTCCTTCTACAAAACACACTGTAAGTGGCTTAGCATAACATCCAGTGATCTTACCAGAGTCTTGGGGTCAAGTTTGTCACATCTACATATTCACCCCACATACAGGCTTCCCCACCAATCACCAGTTCTTTCTGCTCTGGGCTTCCTGTCAGGAAAAGTCAAAGGTCTGTTGTTTAATCAATGAGTTTCTTACAACGTATCACTTATTTTTTTGCAGGCGCAAAAAAAATTAAGGGTAAACCATACTACACTCAAAATACACAAACTATTTATTATTTCCTTCATTTATTGGACGGATGCCCTGCCCTTCTCCTGGGAGGGGCTCCAAGGCAGCTTCCAGAAGTTTAAAACAAGATTAAGTTAAAATCTCATTTTAAAAAACTTAAACAAGAATGGAATAATGATATATCAAAACCATGATTAGAACAGTTAACAAAGAAGTTAAAACAGTTTTAAAAAAACAGGATTAGAACAGTTAAAAGCATAGTTAAGTAGTGAAAAACATTACAATTAATAGGTGATAACTAAACTAAAAAATATACTTTGTGTTTTCACCCATACTTTTTTCCATTAGAAATTTTTAAAAGTTTACAAAGACACATAAAACAACAAGACCAAATCACACCAATACAAACATATAACATAAAATACCCTAACATAAATTAATATCAAAGTTAACCATACCTACACACACACACACACACACACCCTATTCAAACTGAGCTAATATTTATACTATACTAAACCAACCTAAATTTAGGGAAAAAAAGACTACATCTAATTAAAAGTGACTTCTATCCTAGTTGCAAACAGCTCCAAGTTATACAAATGTACTTAACTTAAATTCATCTCTTTCTCTTGTTTTAAATTGTTGCTTATATTTATATTCCTAAATTTAGTTCTAAATTTCTTGACAGTCTTATATTTCATAAACGTCTATTTCCAAAAATCGATATTATTAACCATGTTAAAATACTATTATTTAATTCCACTATATTGTTCCATGATTTAGTTCCATTCATCAAATCAAATCTATCTTAAATATATTACAGCAACAACTTATAATCATATTAAGTTCTCTAAACATCTTTCTCAGGATAATAACGTACAAACATACAGTATTAAGCATCAAAGGCTTAATGTTAAGCAAGTTCAAAAGCCTAGGATCATCAAACACCCTCATTTACCCTAAAAAATTCTATTAGTCGTCTCCAATCTGAAATAAATTCTTCTTCAGAAATTCCCTTCAGTTTAGCGGATAACTTCACCTATACTTCGTTGTTGTGTGCCTTCGTGTCATTTCTGACTTATCATGATCCTAAGGCAAACCTATCATAGGGTTTTCTGGGGCTGAGAGTGTGTGATGCACCTAAGGTCACCCCAACTGAGTGGGGAATCAAACCCTGGAGTCTCCAGTGCCATAGTCCAATGCTCAAACCACACTGGTTGTCATACTACTGCTATACAATTTACAACGCAAACCCTGCCCAAATAAAAAGGTCTTCACTTGCTGACACAAAGAGAGCAGGGAAGGGGCCAATCAGACTTCCTGTGGAAGGGTATTCAACAGCCTGGGATCAGCCATGGAGAAGGTTCTCTCCCATGTCCTCATCAAACATAACCTGTGAAGGTGGTGGGACCACAAGGAAGCCATTCCTGTGGATCTTAAAGCTTGTGCTGGCTTCTAGAGGGAGACACGTCTCTCAGATAGTCTGGACTGAAGCCCTATAGCGCTTCAGGGGTCAAAGAAACAAAACACAAAAAAGGCTTGGAGGGATGGAAGTTTCCTTAAAATAGGCATTTAATTTATAGTTTACTGTATTCATTGCCATAAACCAGAGCTTGGAAAAGATATTTTTGTGGATGACAACTCTCAGTCTCCCACCAGTAAGGTCAATTGGGAGTTATGGGCATTGCAATTCCAATATGTAATTTCTCCAACATTTGCAGTAAGCTGGTTCTCAGTTCCACTGTGACTACAGCAAATTTTACGGCCATGAATCCAATATATTTCCCTTGATGGGACAGACAGAAAGTAAATTAAAATGTTCAAGTTAAGCTGCCAGAATTAGGCAAACTATTCAGCAGTGGCCCTATGAATTTCCTCCTGGGTTTAGATCACACAGCAGACCAAACCCCAGGAAAAACACTCATTAAGAAAGCAAAGGTACATGTCAAAACAGATGAACTTTGATTTCTTAAAGAGTCCAGCCTAAATCTGATTGCTAAACGTAGGACATATTTCTTCTTTTCCCGTTTCGACTGGTGCCTACTGGCCAAGCGAGTCAGCCATAAGATTCTTCAACCCATTCCCTGCTTCAGCCTTCCCCAACCTGTTTTGAACTTCCAAGATCCATCAGCCCCATTTAGCATGGTTGATGATTAAGAATTCTGGGTCTTGTATTCCAAAACATCCACAGGGCACTGGGGGCATGGGGTGTGTGCGTGCTGTCCTACTCTAGCTACTTCTGAGTACATAAAACTGAAACAATTGTACATTCTTTTTGTTTATCCCTGATCCCCCCTTCCACAAATACTTTGGCTTACAAAAGTCATGATCCTAAGGCAAACCTATCATAGGGTTTTCTGGGGCTGAGAGTGTGTGATGCACCTAAGGTCACCCCAACTGAGTGGGGAATCAAAACTGCTAGAAATCATTTCAGAACAACCTGTACTTTTGAACTTTCAGGGTGCGTGTTTCTGATGCTATAAAGACTGTCCTAAAGTCCTTTCACATTGGACAAACATAGTATTATAATATTATGATTCCACTTTAATTGCCATGGCAACATCCAGTGGGATCCTGGGATGTGCCAGTTAAGAAGGAGTATTTGAAGTTCTCAGCCAGAGATCTGTAGTGCTTCCCCAAACTACAAATCTCAGGCTTCCACAGGGTAAGCCATGACAATTAAAGTGGAATCATAGCACTATAATTGTGGAGTATGAAAGGAGAACCTTGGTGAGGATCTGACACTTCAAAATTTACTACCAAACCTCTGTCTGTAACAATGTTAATAACTGATTCCAATGCTAATAGTAGAAAAGATATGGCGCCTGGAGTGGCCATGCTGGCTGAGCAATTCTGACAGTTGGAAAGCCAGTTTTTTTTTTTTTTTTAACAGTTTATTTGGAAAGCCAGTTCTGATGTCTGCAGTAACACGAACAACAACAGTTCTAACATCACAACCTCTTGGCCACCAAGGTTCTGGACGGTAAGCCAACAAAGAGAACCCACCTTCAAAGGCTAGAGGCTCTACTTGATAAATGGCCAGCCAATCTTGGCCATAAGAGATGTGGTTAAGATACCAAGGAGCAGAGAGTAAGGCCCGATAGCCAGCTTTGGTGACACGGGCTGTCTCCTCTTGGTAAGGCCCAGCATTCTCCTTCCACACATGTATAATGGTTTCCGGCTTCACCTAGCCAAAAGAGAAAATGTATGAGAGAGTGGGCCCTCCTGGCCTGTTTTAGGTCCTGAACAGCCTAGTTTTCTCCAAACCAGGAAGTCACTGCAGTTGGCCCTCCACTTTCATGAGGGCTGGGGCACTGGACCCCTGCAAAAGTGGAAAACCTATGCATATCTTTTCCACTCCCACCCAAGTGGGTGAGAGAGGGAACACACACACATGCATCCTCCCTTTTCCCACTCCCTTGTCCCATCCCCTGGTTCTCTGCCCACCCACATGAGGGAACACAAGCATGCGCATACCTTCCCTCCTCACACTCCTCTACCCACCCATGCATTCCATAGGATGTTGAAAGTGGAATAATCGCGCTATAAGAGTGTCGTGCAGAAATGGCCAATGAGTGGGACCTAGACTTGAACCTAAAGTGGAGCAGCCCCTTTACTTTATTGCAGTGGAACTCTTAGCTAATATTTTTAATATGTAACAGGGCAGGACATAATTTGGAACAAATGAGTTCCTCTTGTGTGCATTAGGACTCTTTATTTACCAGTCCCTGGATGCTATTGATGGGAAGCAAGCCAGAAGAACTAACAGCAGCTCTCCTTTGGGAGAACTCTTTGACCATGGCCGTGACTCTATTTCCACAGTTTTCGTCGGTATCGGAGCCTGCCTAGCAGTTCGGCTTGGAACAAATCCAGACTGGCTGTTTTTCTGTTCTTTTGTTGGGATGTTCCTGTTTTATTGTGCTCATTGGTAAACCTATGTATCAGGCATGCTAAAGTTTGGCAAAGTCGATGTCACTGAATTACAGATAGCCATAATGATGCTCTATTTATTATCTGCATTTGGCGGAACAACAGTGTGGGATGCAAAGATTCCTGTGTTAGATCTAAGGCTGAAGATGAGACCTGTGGCTGGCATAGTGTTTGGCGCAATATTTTCCAGTTACAATCATTTCAGAGTTATCTTTGCAGGGAAGAGAAACTAGGGCCGTTTCCTCACTAGACTGTTATAGAGCTATTATTCTGTTTTCAACATCCTATGGAATCTTGGGCCTTGGGCTCCTCCCTCAACTGCAAACCCTAGGATTCCACAGGATGTTGGAAGTGGAATAATAGCACTATAACAGTCTACTGTAGAAATGGCCTAGGATGAGACTTGTGGAATTTTACCTTAGCTTTTCCTCCACCCCAAATCTGAGCAGCAGGTGAGATAACATGAAAAGCAATGCAGATTTGAGGCAGCAGGTAAAATAATAAAAACAAGACTTCTTTAGGGAGTTTTTAAAGGGCATTTTAATGTGTTTGAAAAATGTTTTTATCTTTGCATTACTTTAATTAGTTTTTACTTGTTCATCACCTCAGGAGCCCTTTTTGGCTTGCGGGGTGATATAGAAATACTTTAACTAAATAAAATAAATACATGATGCCAGTTTAGTAAACATTTTACCAAGAAGAAGGAAAAGCATAAAGAAACATTTCATTAAGTAATCAGAAATCTTCTCGTACCTTTATGTCTATGGAAACTTAGCATCTCAGGTGAATGGTTCCAGCCTAGCACACTTTATGTACTAGTTTTCTACATGCTGGTCTTCTTTAATATATAGTCATTATAAAAATATGAATCACTCCTTGACTACAAGCAACTGTGTCCAGAATCATGCCTCTGATTTCTGATCCTTTACTAGACATGGCTTACATGGTGCCCTTGAGAATCAGAAACTTGTTTTCCTTTTGATTTGAAATGTTTTAAGATATATTCATCTGTCCAGCTAGAAACCTCAAACCATGGTTACATAATTAATAAAAAAATAGGAAAAACAGTAAAAACTAGTGAAAAAAAATGTCTGATGTACAGCAAGGGTGGAGAACCTTTGGCTTGTCAGATATTTTAGACATATAAAACCCTACCACTGGCCATGCTTGCTACTGTTTCTGAGGCCCTTTCCACAACTCACCTTTTCTCGGCGCTCAGGTGCAGGGATCGTGTGAGTAGCCTCCAGTGAGAGGCTCTCGCGTCCTTGTTGCTTCAGTTCCGCAGCTGCCAGCTGCTCCGGCGAGAGCCCCGCCTTTTCCTTCCACAGTGCAGCCTGGGAGTTTCCCAGGCTGCACTGGGGCAGGAAGCGCAAGCGCCGCAGCTCTGGAGCTCCGCACACATGGCAAGTTTGCACACAGGGCCCCAGAGCAATGCGCGACTGCACACCATTTTTGGCTTAAAGCCGAAAATGAAAAAGTGTGTGAGCAGTGCCTGCCAGACCCTGGAGCGTCGCACAACTGCAAGATCTCAATGGGGCTTTTTACAACAGGGTCTCTCAAAAATCTCTCATTTAGAAGGTCACCATAAGTTGAGGCCAACTTGAAGGCAAATTGCAAGTCAAACAGAAGACCTGAGATTCTTAGGACACAGGCTTCAATATGGCTAATGACTATGATGACTGGGGAATTCTGAAAGCTGTAATCCCCCCCCCAAAAAAAAATGAGGATACACATGGTCTTTCTACGCTACAGCATCCTATAGCCAGGACTTTGTACTGCAACCTCTGCCAAGATGCCCTCACAAATAAAGATAGTAGAGGGAGAATAGTTAAGAGGAATTTGCATCTTCACATGCATTACACATAGGATCCCAGAGCTGGAAGGGATCACAAAGGCCATCCTGCCCAAGCCCTCCCATGCAGGAATTGTTGTTGTTGTGTGCCTTCAAGTCATTTCTGACTTACGGCAACCCCAAGGCAAACCTATCACAGGGTTTTTCTGGGGCTGATAGTATGGGATGCACCCAAAATGTGCCCAAGGTCACCCAGTGGGTTTCCATGGCAGAGCAGGGAATCAAACCCTGGTCTCCAGGATCATCATGCAGGAATAACAGGTCCAAATATCTGGGATGGGAGAGCAAGGAAAAGAGAAAATGTGTGAAAAGCTTAAGAACCAATGCAGTTTTAGCAGCTAGAATGTTGGACAGGCATTTGGGCGATAAAGGTTCTAGTCCCGATGGAGCCATGATTCTCACTAATTGGCCTGGGCCCAGTCTGATCTACCACATAGGGCTGTTACCAGAATAAAGAGTGGAGGAGGAGGAAAGCCATTGGTGTATTGACATAACTGGAGCAATGGACAAATAGGAATGTAATATACATACATACATACATACATACATACATACCCCTAGTGGTTTCCTTACCTTCACTCCATTATCAAAGACCTCCTGCCACACCACGTAGCCCTTGCTGTAGAAAGAGACAATATCCAGCAGCCTACAGCAAAGAGAAGGACTGCTAAAGGCAAGGCACTGTTTGCCATCCATCCCAATTCCTACTCCTGGAAAATGGGTCCCCCCCCAATTGGTTCCCCCACTTCAAAAGCTTTTAAGAAATTCAGGAGCATTTCCTCACATGGAAACCAGGAAGTGAGTGGAGGACAAAAAAAGAGAAATGTAGAATGAGTAGCTTAACAGTGCAATCTGACAAAAGGCTACCCAGAAGTAAGCCCCAGTAAGTTCAATGGGACTTCACAAAGAAGCTGGTGTAGAAGGGATAGGTAATCCTGGGACCTCCCGGTGTTGGATTACAATCCCCATACTCCTTTGCCGTGCCTATAATGCTGAGGGCTTCTGGGAGCTGAAATGTAAAACCTCTGGAAAACAAGATTTCCCCATTCCTAGCATATAGAATTGGAAGCCCAAGTGCCATCTTGGATCAGTTTGCCAGGCAGGAAAGGAGAAACCACCACCACAGACAAGAAGAGCATTCCTCCTAGATCAGTGGTTCTCAACCTTTGGTTATCCAGATGTTTAAAATTAAACTCCCACAATTCCTGACTATTGGCCATGCTGGCTGGGACTTCTAGGAGGTGAAGTCCAAAACATCTGGGGGATCAAGTACAATATATTAGTTTAGAGCAAGAGAAGGGAACCACTGACCCATAAAATATTTTGGACTTCATTTCCCAGAAATTCCAGCCTCTGAGGGTTTATGGGAATTGTAGCTCAAAACATCTGGTGGTCCAAAGGTCATCTAGCCCTTCCTGTCTGTACATGCATGTCTTGTGATTTGGAGAAGTGATGGGAGAACTGAAAGTTCTGGAACCTCTGCAAGGTATTTTTTAAAAACACACACAGACATTTCCATGGACAGGTCTAAACGAGGGGAAATTACACCGGTGTCTAGACACAAGTCACACACTGGTAGTGAACTCCCTATCTTTTAGCGGACAAGGAGAGAAACAATGGTTGGAAGATTGGAGTAGTCTTTACTGTTTAAAGGCAACTTCTACATTGTCTGGGGAAGATAGGCACTATAATCTAGCACATATAGTGGTAGCCTGGCTTGGGAATGAAGGCTGGGCTAGGATTTTGTTCCAGGTAATCTCCTGGTAATTGAAGGAAGAAGGGTCATTACCTTTGGATGTAGAAGGATTCTAACTTGGTGTAGTCTTCGCCAAACCCCATTTTCTGCATGAATTTCTGGATGTCTGGATTAGACTTCCTGCATGGGAAGGAGAAGATCAAGACAGAAATGGACAACAGCTCACACCTAGGACCTTGAGCAACAAATGCCTCCTTCTAAGGCCAAAACCTCCTCTCTTATACATGAATGGCACACATGTAGACATGACGAATTACATGCAGAACTGTTCATGTTAGCTTTTTACAAAAGAGCATGATTCTGGCCCTCAAGATCACAAGGAGAATACTGAAAGACATTAAGTAAAGCATGCCTAGTAGCCATTAAGTAACAGAAATACAGATATGCCTCAGTTAATGAAACCCATGTGCTCATGGGCATGGCTTAACAGAAACTTAGGCACCAGAGGCAGGAATAACATGGAGCGAATAGGGATAGGTTCCTCCATCATAAAAAAGAAGAACAGTTCAATATGTTTCAGTAAACTTGTTATCCAAAACTAACAAATATCCACATATGAAATGAAACAACCAGGTCAAGTCAGCTTTGCATAGGTAAACAAAAGTGTTTTCAACCTTCTACAGACCACTTGAAAGCTTTTTCCAAAATGCATCCAGGGACGATTTTTTCCCCACCAGCCTTCACTTTTCCTACGACTTCCATTTTGGTAGTCAAACTTACAAATCCATTTTTTTTTCTTTTAACACGTTGAATGGAGCTGGTAAGACAGGCTTATCTGTTCTCCACCTTTTGCATTTCATGTATGCTCAGTAAGGGAGCTTCAAATGAGCTGCTGTTTATCTTCCCTGGTGTACGTCGGCACATATAGATACAGCAGGACTCACTAGAGTAAAATCCCACTTTTTCCCACCTTAAGCTTCATTGCATTGTATATTGATGACATGCTACTGCAACCCAGCACTTAATTTCTGTGTTTCTCCAAGCCTCTTTCACCATTCTCCCAGTGCTGATGCTGCTAAAAACCATCCAGATAGACAGAGGATGAGGGGAAGAGGGGGCTGAGCAGGCATATAAAGACTTTGTAAAAAGCAGCTTCTCGGTCAGAGGCTTTGTTAACTGAGGAATGCCTGTACTGAACTGGGTTTTCATCAATTCTAATGATGGAGGGGGATTTTTGGAAAAAAGATTTCCTACATTTCATTTCCCAGAAGAGCATGGAAAAGTTACTTTTGGAATATTCTGGAAAATGCATCCAAAAAATGAACTTTCCCCACTTCCTTCTCCAATGCACTATTAACAAAGCTGCTATCTCATCTTGGCATGTGAGAAGCTGTCAGCTACTGAAGCCCAACCAGTTCCTGCTATCCCATTCCCTTCCAGCCTCATACATCCCCCATATTTCCATCCTTCTCCCTAGCCTTCCAGAAGCGGTAAAACCAACCAGCATGTGAAGTCGACCTCATCTCCTCCCAGGTGTATGTAGAAGTCTGGGAACACTGTGCTAACTTCGGCAAAAAACTTGGCCATGAACTCATATGTTGTATTGAGGATTGGGTTGACGGGCCCGTAGGATCCAGAAGGCTTCTGCCCTGCATAGCAGGGAGTCAACAAGCCAGGAACACCTGAGAATGAAACAACAACGCAGGCGCCCAAAGGCAGCACTGAGGTTAGGGCTGCAGATTTTGCAAAAATGCATGAAACAAAAAGAAAAAGAAAAAGGTGGGGAAAGAGAGATTATTGCAAAGCTGAGAATTCATCTGTTCACCACAAGCCAGTTCTTACCTGGACCCCAAGACCGGGTGTGGCCAGGAGTGTCAAATTCTGAGATCACCCTGATCCCACGTAGCCGGGCATGCTCAATCACGGTCTTGATATCGCTAGGTGTGTACACATGAGTGGCAGGGTTGTAGGCGCCCTGAAAAAGCACAGTGTCACTGGTACCTACTAAAAGGCTAACCATGTGTCTGGACTGCAGCACTTGAGAGAGAGACACACAGGTCACAAGCTTAAACCCAACTGCTGGATCCTACTAGAGCAGATTCACTGAATCAGCCACTGAAAGGTAGGTAAACCCTTATGGAAACTGCACTGATTGCACGGACCTGCTTTGTACGCGACTAGCCAAGAAAATAAGAACTGGGAGCACCCAATACAATTAGCAGAAAACAGGAGGCAGGTCTCAAGGTTCTCAACAGGTGAATGATTTCTTAATAAAAAGCCCGATGCATTTTTTTTAAAAAAATATGGGACTAGTAATTGGATTTAGCTTTAAATTTCTACCTAGATCAGGAAAGGAAAAAGTGTGGCCCATGGGTGGCATGTGGCCCCCAAGTCTCCTCTTGACACCCTGGAAATTCTCCGACTGCCAATTTTTTGGGGGAAAAAATCAAATAATTGGCCAAAATCCAACATGAAAACAACGGTTTGGATAGGTTCAACCCCTGCTTCTCCATTACACCCCCCAATGCTTTTATCCCCCCCTCAAAAGTCTAACTTTGAGCCAAAACCAGAAGGAACATCATTCTGGTCTGGCCAAGACTCATTCCTGTGATTCACTGGAAGGACAAAGAAGCAAAAATCATTCCCACCTGGGACCTATATAGCAAATGCTCACATTTGTCAGAGATCTTGTTCACTTGCAGAGATTTGGATAAAAAGAGGCAATACCTTGACTTGTGGAGTATATGGATGGCCTTTAAATTACACCAGAAATACAAGACTAGGTAGGAGAAGCCCATGCTGTTATACCATTCAGTAACCTTTCTAGAGACCGGCAGAGAACATCAGACTTGCTTTGCTTCTGCTCTTCCCATACAATGTGTCTAACACACTTCAGGAATCTTCATCATGGAAACTGTTTTCCCAAGAGTTTACTAGCCAAAGAAAGGGAGCAACCTTGCCAACTCCTCATGTTAGAGTTCTTTGGACAACATTCACTGCTAACAACAAGACAGATGTTTTGGATAGGACAGGAAGAGACATGTACAATTTACCTTCCAGCTGAGACTTGGGAACACCACGCTCTCATAGGGAAAAGATGGATCGTCCACTATGTGCCAGTGAAACACATTGAATTTGTTGTAGGCCATGGCATCCTGGGGATTCGGAGAACAGCTGAAAGTCACTCTTGCCATACTCAGGCGAAATTCATTTAGGCATTTATTTATTGATTAGCAATAACTGCTGAGAGGTGTCATCAAGGGGAAGTCCTGCAGAGTTCACCTAGGGGTTCAAAACAAATGGCTGCATTCAACCTGCCCCGTGTGTACTGATGCTTTCCCTATGGTTTTCTCAAAACCATGCTCTAAACCAGTGGTTCTCAACCTGGGGGTCAGGACCCCTTTGGGGGTTGCACGACCCTTTCACAGGGGTCGCCTAAGACCTCGCTTCAAGCCCTTCTCAGGTT
Source organism: Ctenosaura bakeri (assembly GCA_948474755.1). Classification (NCBI taxonomy): domain Eukaryota; kingdom Metazoa; phylum Chordata; class Lepidosauria; order Squamata; family Iguanidae; genus Ctenosaura; species Ctenosaura bakeri. The sequence continues at coordinate 179,952 of CAOLHI010000566.1, read as the reverse complement.
GAGCTTCTGACACTATGATAATGGTTGGGGGTCACCACAACATGAGAAACTGTATTAAAGGGTCACGGCATTAGGAAGGTTGAGAACCACTGCTCTAAACTATGCTAATATACTGCAACTTTCTGTTACAGATTCCATGGGTGAGATTTGAGTGAGAGAGGAAACACATGCATGAAATAAAGAGGAGAGGGGATGGATGTTTTTAACAAAGGGAGAACAAAATGGTTCAGCAGAGATTGGCTTCAGGTGTACTGATGTCCCTGTTAGAATTGGAAATTTAGTGGAGAATCATAATTGTTAAAATGATATTTCGGACATTTGTAGCTCATCAAACCACCTTGCTTTACAATTGTTTGCTCTGTTTCGCTCCTGTTTATAATCAGTATGTACAAGTGAAAGAGTCTTGAGAATGACCCAAAATGTTGGCTGGAACACAGAGACTGAGGGAAGTTTAGAGTCAGATAAACTATTACACACGTACAAGCTGTGACTCTCCTAAATGCTGATGCATGAATCTTTTCTTTCCTGTAAGCATTCTTTAATATAAACATAAAAATGGTATAAGGAGGGAAGCCTGAAAGAATAAATCATCCTTTCTAGGATCCTTCGGCCAAAGTACATGTGTGTGTGTGTGTGTCTATCTTTTTTTCTCTTTTCTACCTTCCTGCCTTGTGTTTGGGGGCTCATATCAGCTCTGCATGGTAAAGTGTGGTCTGTTTATCCACCCTAACTTCCCAAGCAGCATGTAAGTACATGAAGAGCTCAATCAATATAATTCTTGATGCTTCAGTGCATGGTTCTAAATAAACCATGAAACGTCTGAAGGTATCGAGACCTGACAACTGACACGGAGGCACATCCTCCTTCCTTTTCGTTCTGGCTTTGAATGTTATGTCATCAGCAACAATATGTCATGGCAACAACACGACATGCTGTCTAGAGAGGGGCCACCAGGCACAAGGATCAGAAAAGGTATTTCTTTGGAACGGTGATAATGCCTCATTTCCAAACAGATTCATTTTCTCGCTACCCTAATGCCATTCCAACTAGCACACACACAGTTCCTTCCCATTTTAATCTCCTACTCCCTTCCCTTTATTTAGGTTAAATTGGGATTAATTTGAAGAGATTGTGGTACACAACAGGGGTGCATCGCACTCATTCTAAGAGCAAGGTTTTCGTAAAAATGCATGCTAGCCAGCTATAGCAGGGTAGTATTTAAAAAAAACTGTTGAGGAAAGAGCTTGGAAATGTTACTTTATTGGGTAACTACTCCATGAAACCTCCACCCAATGCGGGTATCTTAATCAGGTGCTATCTTAACTGGAGAGCTACACCAAAGGTCTTAAGAAGGGGACATAATTTCCACCCTTGATGAGGAATGAGCCAGAGAAGGGCTTGGCTTCACACACATCCACCTCCTAACCTGCTTCTTCTTCATGCAAGGAAGAGACAAAAAGGTTTCTGCTTCTGCATTTTGAAGCAATGAACGTACCCATGGCTCTATGTGGTATATATTAACTTTGGGGATTGTGGCTTGTTCTATCCAGAACTAGGTAAAATAACCCAGGATCTGAAACCATGATTTCTCAAGCAGCACGGAAGCTTTCATCCTCCTTTTTCTGTTGGGTAAAAGGAGCATAGGAGCCCTAGGCATCTTGTGGTTTATTCCCAATCACCTGAAGTGCAACCTGAGGGCCACTTGTGGTCCAAAGAGCCATTTTTTTAAATTTGTAGCTCATAACCCCCTCAGAGCCCCTACAAGATTATGATTACCATTATTTCATTTTTATCCTGCCTTTCCCCACCAATAATAGAGTCTAAAGGGACATATACAGCCAGTATAAAAATATCAGTAAATATCAACACCATCCAAAAATATATTTGAAACCATTCATCTATAGAGTAAAACCATCTACAATTCATGAAAGAATCAACATAAACATCATAAATCATAAAAATTCATAAAAAATCAACAAAATAGCACATCATCATAGCACATCATTCCCACTCCATGGATTTTCTTTTCACTTGTGAATACGCAGAGGAATGATATTCTATATAAAAAGAGACTGAGTGCCGTCCCTTAGCCCCAAATGGTTTTTTTTTTCCTTTTGGGGGGATATTTCTGGGCCTGGTGAGACCTAAGAAAGACCCTGGAGTGAAAAAAGTGTCTCCTTGACTACTGGAGGTTGGCCATTGTTGTCGTGTGCCTTTAAGTTGTTTCCAACTTATGGTGACTCTAAGGCGAATCTATCATGGGTTTTCTTGGAAAGATTTGTCCGGGGAGGGTTTGCCTCTGCCTTCCTCTGAGGCTGAGAGAATGTGACTTGTACAGGATCACCTGGTGGGTTTCCACGACTGAGCGGGGATTCAGACCTTGGTCTCCAGAGTCATAGTCCAACATTCAAACCAGGCTAGCCCTCTTGTTGGCCGTACCTGACATAAATCATGCTTAACATGCCAGGGACCTTCTTATCTCTAGATATTCTGGACTAGATATGGAAAGAATTTGAAAAACTACTTGAAAAAAGAACACACACATTTAAGTGTTGAGAAACTGTGATTAAAAAGGTCCTGGATTAACAAGAATCTTTGCATTTCAGGACTTATTCTTGTGCAAAATTCACTCACAGCTGATCTGCACAGAAAACATGGCTGATTCGCACAAAAAAACCCAGCATTTTCTGTGTAGGAAACAGGTTTTATGTAGAAATATTATTTTCTGCACAGACAATGCTGATCCCTTTGCACAAAATGTTGTTTCCCAAGCAAAAACTCCAAAGTGTTCAAAGACATTCTTGCAGTGGGAAGAAAATCGCTAAAAATCATATGTTGCTTCCTTCAAGAAGAAACTTAGTGAAAAATTACACCCCTTTTCTAAACTTCAGCTCCTAGAATCGTCAGCTAGCATAGCCAATGGTAACAAATTCTGGGAGTAATTGTCTAAAACATTTGAATAGACACCCCGGGTTTAAGTGATTTTCTACAGCAAGGCTGAGGTTTCTGTAGAACAGCTACCAAATCAAGGACACTAAAAAGTCTGAGGTGGGACTGATCTTGCTGTTACTGTGAGCCTTCAAGTCATTTCCGACTTAGGGCAACCCTAACATGAACTGATCATGGGGTTTTCTGGGGCTGAGAGTGTGTGGCACACCCAAAGTCACCCAGTGGGTTTCCACGGCTGGGTGGGGAATCGAACCCTGATCTTGCTGGTCATAGTCCAATGCTCAAACTGTAATACCATGCTGGTGTAGGAACTACCACCCTAAAAATGACTGACATACCAGTGTCTCCAAAATGGCTTTCAAAGGCAAGTAATGGCGAGACGTGTCAAGCAGAAGACCTCGGTGAGGAAAGCGGGGAAAGTCCACAACATCTGTCTTGTTTACATAGAACTATGTGGGGAAGAAGTAAGGAGTACAATCAGAAAGATGGTTCAGTGGGAGATTAAACCAGATTTATAGCTGAAGATTACATGAGCCTGTAATCATTGAACCTTAGCTCGCTTCCTGATTTCAAAAAAGGTATTGTGGCCAAGCGCAAGCATTCCTTTTCCAAAATCTGCAGTTCTCAGAATGTGTCTGTCCAGACAGTTTAGCCTTTAGCTTCCACAGTGCTTTACCATAGGCCACACTCAATCTAACTCCTGGGAGTTGAAATCCAAAACAAAGGCTGAGAACCATTGTCCAAGACTGGGGTGGCAATGGCACTATGTCCAGGGAGGTCCACATTTCTGTCCAGGAAAGGGCTGGTCTGGGGATTCTGGAGGTGCTGAGGGGACACAAAAAGTCCTTAGGGGCGGCACATGGCTCCAGGGCTGCATTTTGGCCATGCCTGCCCTAGACAGCATAATAATAACACTGGTAAAGCCATGTCTTCCTGGGAATTCCAACCTCCCTGGAATTTCATAAGATACTCTACTGGTCAAGTAGCCTTAGATCTGAACAGACGCCTTGAAGAGCTGTTGAAAAGTAGGGTCACTGGCAGGCCACCTGAACTCAGAATGTATTTCTGTTGCACGAACATACCCATGCACTCATCAACACTAGTGCAGTGGAACTACTCACAAGATTAATGCACCAGGACTATTAAATTGGCAGGAATGATGGAGTTATCTACCCTCACACTGAGACTTCCCTGTTGCATCTGAGCTTAGTTGCAATCCTTTTCCCCAGAAACCACATATTGCTGTGAATCACCCTTCCTAATGTGGCTTTTCTAGAAAAAAATTCCAGTGCTCCAAATAATGTTATCTGGTTTAGCATACTTGGTTTGAATATTATATTCAAACACATGCCAAGCTTTATGTGGAAATGATATTCTTCAAATGTTTGTAATACTGGAAAGAGAACAGCCTTCTCTTATATTTAATAAAAAATTACTGTACCTGAAAGAACACTATTAGTTTAAGGTCAACGGTCAAATACCTAAGAGAGCTGTAGCTGATATACCAACAATTTAACTTTCTTCTGCCGAAGCAATATCTTCAGTTTCACTTACTCACTGCCTGCCAATACTTATCAGTGCCGCTTCAAGTTGAGAAAAACCTGACTCAGTCCAATAACTGAATGTTCTGTTTCACTAAAGGATGGATGTGCGCCTGGGCACAGCCAACTTATCTCATTTTGCCTTGATTACTTGCACTTGCAACTGACTGAGAAGCAAGAATGTCTGTAGAATAGAAACAAGCTTAGCAGTGTGTTCATTTGTCAGTCTGTTCATCTGACCACTAGGATTTCTCAAAGCTTGTCGCCTTAGAAAAATAATTAGAAGCTCATATATTGTATTTAGCCCATCTAACATGATTGATTGCAGTACAACAGCCCAGACAACTATGGATACACATACATAGACAGTGTGGGAAATTTCCCACAGAAAAATACAGCATCCCATATCTCTGACTGTAATGCACAGTACAATTGTCCCTCTACTTTCACAAGGATTTGGGGTGCAGAAGCCTTGTGAAAGTGGAAAAACCATGACTAACTGCCCCTTGCACCCCCTCATATTCCCTTCTGGGGTTCTCCCTTTCCTTTCCCAAGCAAAAGGGAAAGAAATGTAGAGTGAGGGAAGGCTCACATGAGCCTTCATTTCCCCCTCCAGAGCTCCCTCTGCCATTCCTATGCATTTTGTCCTAGTGCAGAGAACTTGAATGATCCTCCCCCACCACCATTTCTTTGCATTCTGCCTTGGCACGAGTTCTCCATGATGGGCAGAATGCATAGGAATGGTAAGGGGAGCTCTGGAGTGGGGACAGAAAGGATTGCGTGAGCTTTCCACCACCCCTTTTCCTTTCCATTTTGCATGGAAAGCGGAAGGAGGAGCTCCGGAGGGGGAAAGGAAGGTTCATGAAGATTTTCCCCACCCCATCCCTTTCCCTTCTGTTTTGCCTCAGTGTGAGTTCTTTGTGCTGGGGCAAAATGCACAGGTATAGGAGGAGGAGAATGGGGGAGAGGCATGTGGGCCTGCAAATAATCAAATCTGCAAATGTCAAACCTGCGAATGTAGAGGGAGAACTGTAATTTGTGGTGGTTTAGTCTGGAATGAGCAATTAGGAACCATTAGCTTTACAGAAGACCTGCTCTCAATGGAGATGTATACTACTAGAACTGGTTTGTTGATATGGCTCAATGTTGCTAGATTTTTGAACTCTCCTTGGGAGTGGATAGGCATGGCTATGAGGATTGCCACGATACATGCCTACATCTTGGACTTTATCAATATACCAACAATATATAACACAGGTACTCACTGTCCCATAGTCATCTCTCCACGGAAGCTGGCTGAAGGTCTCTAAGCCTGCGGAAGAAGAGAGAATCCAATGTCATGTAGCAGAAGAGTGGGCAAAGTGAGCCTGACAGACTATAAAATAGGGCAGTCCTTGGGTTTCCTTTAAACCCAGAATTTTTTCTTTTAGACATGACACACATGTTCGTAAAACCGTCACTAAAGAAATACTGGCAAATTTTATTTCACGTGGTCTCAGTTGAAGGATTAAGTTTGCAAAACTGTGGAAGAGTAAAGATACTCCTGAGACAGAGCCATGGCTGATAAGCTTAATGGAGATGAAGGAATATGACTTGTTTATGTATGCTTTTTGAATAAACGTATATAAAATTTTAGATAAATCTTAGATAATTGTATATAAATGTATAAACATTGCGATGTTAATTATAAGAAGAGGTAGGCATAGATAGACAAACTGCGTATTGAATTAAGCAAATTGAAGGACAAAAGGCAAATAACGGAGTTTCAATAAGCTTGTATAAATAATGTCCAAGGGAATAGGTAAGAGGAAGTTTTTACTAAAGGGACAGAGATAGACAAAGATTGTAAACAATAACTTTGCAAATAATTGTAAAAACTTGTCTCTGCTTTCCTTTAATATTTGTTAAAATAATAAATAAATAAAAAGAGCAGTCCTGGAAGCCCGCCCCCCAATGCAATGGCTTTGCCCCACAACTCCTCTAGCCCCCCACCTATCCCCCAAAGCTCCTCTCTCTCTTTCCCCCCAAAAAAACAAAACAAAAAAACTCTAGCAAACTGAAACCAGAAGTTACATGTCATCACTTCCAGTTATGCTAGTGTGGCCCTGCCAGGAGACTGGGAACAGAAACTATCCCCTATCCCCTTGGATGTAGCAAGTCAGACGTATGTACGTGCACAAGTATTCAGAAGGAGAGACAGTGAGAAAATCCATCCATCTTACCTCGGAGAGCTCCCCAGACGGTATCCGCTGTCAGTAGCATCTGTTCAGCTGAAACTGTCAGCTTATCTGTAAAAGCATCATATGACTGGCATCAGGCCAGGAAGAGTTTTGGATTCCCAGATGGTTTAAGAACAGCAATAGTACAAAATATCCCCACTGCATACACCCTAGAATTACAATCTCCATCAGAGATGATATTGTATTATATGAAAGAGGACCTACTGCATGCAGCTTATCCAGTCCAGTAAGCCTTCATTTTGTACCTTGCTCTGCTTCCCAATCACTACTTTTTACCTAGGCCAGGTTGGTAGACCTTGTTCTAGCATCCCTCCACCCCAAAATCCCTTGGAGTCAGCTCACATTTCACCTTTAGCAGTGGTTCTCTGCTTCTGAAACTCCAGGCATTTTGGATTTCAACTCCCAGAAGTCCTAGCCAACATGGCCAGGGACACTGGGAACTGACATGCAGAACACTGGCAGAGAGGAACAGTTGAGAATTACTGTATAATATTGTAAAAGATGGCTATGCCTGCTGATTAGCCTTCTTCCCCTCTAGGTCAGAATAAGCAACACACAGTGCTAAAGATGTTGTTGGACTCACCATGTCTTCTTGTTAACTATGCTGGCTAGAGCTACTGGGAGTTGCAGTCCTGCTATGTCTAAGAGACAGCAGTTTGTTCACTCATCCCCACTGTAGATCAGCCTTCCCTAACCCAGTTGTCTCTAGAAATGTCAGACTACATCTCCCATCATCCTTATGCAGCATGACTGGGGCTGTCAATGATGATAGGATGTGGAATCCACATGTATAGTGGATCTTTTGAAAGAATCATTCTACTCTCTGCTCTGAAGAATTTAAGATCCAGTACACTGTCACCATCTCTCAGTCCCAGCTGTATATATTTGTACGAACCACCACAACCACCACCACTTATTATTTTTCCTTTTACTCTCTTGCCTTGTATGTACGTGCCTTCAAGCAGCCTGCTGACTTATGGCAACCCCATTCATTCACAAATTCACCTCCAGCAGTATGAGTGCACCCAGCTTGGCTCAAAAGCGATGTCTGCTGGTTTTCTTGCACAGAAGCAACTCTTGAGCACCACTGCTCCAAATGAACATAGCTATCCCAACACAGCATTGGTAAGGGAGAATGTTCCTTACAAGTCTCTTTGGAGTCCAGTGAAGGATAGCCATCACATCCTGGCTCGGTGACAGAGACGAGAAGATTGGCACACACGGGGACTTCAGACTCACCCTTGTCTGCAAGACAAAACTGGGAGTTAAGAAAGAAACAAGCACAGATAAGACCTAGCCTCCTTGCAAGTACTTGGCTTCCCATCAGTTCAGGTTTTAAATCTCTGTTTCGCCCTTTCAAATGCCTCCATTCAAAAGGACTGTATCTGACTTTTAAAAGCCTGAACAATTGGGGACATGAAGCACTGCCTTCTGCTGCATGTTTGCTCCTGTGAGCTCCATTCCAGTCATTTGCAACCTTTCATCGTCCTTCCCCTCCCTAAAGTCCAAGTCAGCCCCAGTCAATGATCAGGTGATTCCGGGAGCTGGAAATCCCAAACATCAGGAGGGACAAAAGGTGAGTACCATTGCTCCATTCATCATCTTAAGTCTTTTTCTAGGCACTGCTGCTGAATGGCAGGATGGACACCAAGGGAGGAGCAATACAATGACTGCACATTCAGCTCAGCATCCCATTGTTTCCATCCCTCTCACATCCTCTTTTGCCTTCCCTGTGCCAAATTTTAGCTTATAACAGATAGAGGGGAGCTGTGGCTTTCCAGATGGTTCTGACTTCCAGCTCCCTCCCCACTGGCCAAGCAGGCTAGGTCTGATGGGAACTGGTGTCTAAAAAGAATCAAAGAGCCATATCATTTCCAGTTCTCAATTATAAACTTTCCTAGTAGGGGTCTTTCTTCTTGTGTTCTGTAGCACCAACTAGATGCCCTCAAAATGTTTTGGACTACAGATTCCATCAGCTCCAACTGCTGGATACGCTTGATGTGGCTAATGGGAGTTGCAATCCAAAACATTTGGATGGAGGGTGCTAAGAGAAGACCGGTGCTAAGAGAAGGAGGGTGCTATGAGCCAGCATGGTGCAGTGGTCTAAGTATTGTACTCTAGAGACCAGGGTTCAAATTTCTGCTCAGCCGTGGAAACCGAGGGGATAATACTGGGGAAGACCAAGACACACTCTCTCATTCTCAGAGAAGTGCAATGGCAAATCTCCTCTGAATAAACCTCGCCAAGAAAATCCAGTGATAAGATCACCTTAGGGTTGCCATAAGTGGAAAATGATTTGGAGACACACATCAACAAAGAGGACAGGCTAGAACAGGGAAGGGAACCATCCAGCCCTCCAAAAGTTAAACTGTAACCACCAGTATTCCTCACAGGGTTGTTGTGAAACTTTGTTGGACAGGGCTGTTGGGAGTTGCAGAGCACCAACATCTGGAGGGCTGCATAATTCCCATTTCTGCTCTCAAGCTGCATCAGTGTAAACTGCAACTTACACAGCTCATGTCCTGTTAGACTCCATGGTTTGTAGTGACCCTGAGCTAGATTTACACTTGCATACGCAGCTCTTTCCAGATTCAACCACAGGTAGCTAATGGGCTGAGAGCAAAGGCACTTTTCTGTTCTCCCTGATGTTTTTTCATAACTAAACTTGGGGTAGGGCAAGTCAGGCAACTTACAGTAATGAGGAATGGGATTTTACATAGGAAAAATGCACAGTTCTTCATTCCACTACTCAAAACCAATCCAAAATAGATTCTATTAACTCTTAAGTGTCTTAATTTTTAAATATCTTCAATTAATTCAAAGCTCTTATAGAGTGTGGGAAAGTGACTTTTAAAAACTACACCTTTCAGAATTCCCCAGCTAGAACAGCCATTCCATGCTTTTCTGGTTTTGGAAAAGTTTCTGAGTGGATTCTATTGAAAAACAAAGTACTTCACACTTAGCCTGAACTCTTTCCACCCCCGCGTGGGGATCGTGCAAGAGCATTTGTCCCAGGACCAAGAGCAGCTGCAATGGAGAATGCTGCACAGATAGAGGGACAGCAGTTGCTCCTGAGCAACCATCTCAGAGGGCTGTTATGAGAGCAATATGGGAAGGAGTCATTTATGCTGCCCTGAGCTCAATATAGGAAAAGTAGGAAACTCGGTAACTAATTAACAAATATATAAAAAATATACAATCCCAGAGCATGCCTCCTCTGAATGTATGGATATAAACAGCTCTCTTCAAGAACAGAACAACAGCTATTTATCTCTTTAAAAGGCAAAGCTGAGACATGGTGTTCCTTCCCACTTACCACTCCCAGAAGCTGTTTTTTAGAAGTTTTCTAGCAGAAAACAGGCATGTGTGCCCTATAACAGATGAGGAGCTGGCACAATGCACGTCAGACAACCAGAGGTACTTACACAAAAGGGACGGCCAGAATCACAAATTACAAAACAGAAGACAAACAACAGAACGTGGAATGCAGACTTGCAAGGAGATGGACCTGGTTCCTAATATTCACAATATTAATTGTGAGATGGTTCCTGCCGGGCTCCAAGGTTGACTCAGCCTTCCATCCTTCCGCAGGTCAGTAAAATGAGTACCCAGCTTGTGGGGGGAATTAGCTAAAACACATTGTAAACCGCTTAGATAACACTCAGTTGATAAGCGGTATAGAAATAAATGCTATTGCTATATTGCTATTGGTTACAAACAGCCCTCTCCATGTGCACGCTAATATAGTTTAACTAGGAAACAAAGCCCATCCACTGCTCATTTCTTTGTGTCTCAGCCAGGCCTTCCTCAGATTAGTGCCCTCTGGATGTATGGACTACAATTCCCACCACCTTTAGCTAGAAGGATGGGAGTTGTAGTCCCATGTATTTGGAAGACTTGTGATGTGGGAGAAAGGGGGAATTAACATATGTCTGCTGGAACTAGTGAAATAGAGAGAATGAGACTTGAGAGTGGCATTGATCTGAAACAGAAATGTGCATGCCTGCCCATTTTTGTGCCAAATGAAAGCTGTCACTGTCACATGTGGGACAAAAGAGTCGTGGATCTGCACAGTGGCCCTATACTTCTCTCTTGCCCATCTCCTTCCTTGGGTGTTGGGAAGCATTGGGAGAGGGTTTGGGGTACTGAGAAATTAGGCAGTGAACCATCTTTAACTGGCCAGGCAGTTGCTGGTGGGAGAGGACCAAAAGCACATTTTTAAAGGGCTGTGTGGCCTGATTAGAGTCACAGAGAAGAAAAGTTTCCCCCAGAAAGTGCCAGAGGTAGCGGGTGGGGATTGGAAGAACTCAGAAATAATCAAATCAATGAAAAGTCGAACTCACAAATGTGGAGGTCCAACTGGATTCCAACAAAACCATGTCCAAACAAACCTTTGAATGCATTTAACACTTCACCAAACATTACATGAGTTCTACTTTTTTTGGAGAATGCACATCACGGGAAACCACTAAATACTGGGGAAGGGGTACGTCCAGCTGGAGAACCCCAGAGGGCTGGACTAGCACTGAGCCATATTCATTCCCAGAGCCTGAGATTCCTCATCCTCATTCTAAAGCTTTCTTAAGGGGCTATTTTTACAGCATGAGACAATGCCAGGGACTCTCTGAAGTAAAACAGGAAGGAGTACAAAAAATCATCTGACAATGAATAAGTGTTTTTTTTCCTGTCATTGTATAATTCCCTAATGGTAAGGAAAACTCCAATCACTTGCTGTCCCTGCAACCCATATAAACTCATTAGTCATTACTGGACTTCAGTTAAAACAGAAACTCTCCACAGCTGTTATATGCAACTACAGCAAAGTAATCCAAAACCATGCTGGCCAAGGTTATAATTTTGCAATTAACAGGAAGCCATTTACAATGACACTCCATAGGCAATCATGGGCTGCTTTCAAAACAGACATCTTTGTTTATCTGTTATTTGGTGTCACTGAATTCAGCCTCCAACTATATGCATTCTTTAGCCATTATTGAGGCTTCTTTCCGTTTCTCTCAGTCTCATTCTTCTAATTTGGATAGAACATCCTCTTCTACACCATGAACAATTCATGTGGATTTGGATGCCTAACAGCTCCTTCTCTCCCCCTCCCTTCATGTCATGTTGCACAATAACTCAAAATTGCTCAATTTATTTTGGGTGATGCCTTTGGGTGATTTATTTTGGGTGATGCCTTTGGGTGATTTATTTTGGGTGATGCCTTTACTTTGCCATCTGAGGTAGAAAACCCCATGTGTGCCTCTCACCCTTCCTGGCTGTAAAAAATAGAAGAGTGATATATTTAGCTATTTACTTTCCCCTTCCTGACCGCCCCCATATCATCTGCTGAAGTTGGCTTTGTTGTTGTTGTTGTGTGCTTTCAACTTGTTTTCGACTTACGGCAATCCTAAAGCGATCCTATCATGGGATCTTCTGGGGCTGAGAGTATGTGACGTCCCAAGGTTACCCACTGGGTTTCCATGGCTGAGCAGGGAGGAATCAAACCCTCATCTCCAGGGTTGTAGTCTAATGGGGTTGATTTGAATCTGAAAAACTTAGATACAACAGGACAAGCCTAAAGGAGCAAGATTAAATGAACTAGGTGGGACTTAGGCCATTTCCGCACGACACTCTTATAGCGCAATGATTCTGGCTGACCCCTCCTGGAACTGCAAATCCCAAGATTCCATAGGAGGTTGAAAGTGGAATCATCGCACTATAAGAGTGTTGTGCGGAAATGTTCAATGTTCTTGGGTGGTTGTTGTTGTTACCTCCAACAAAGGTTAAATGATCCAAACTTGGCTTTCACTGGCAAGTTTTACTGGTAATAAAACTTGACTTCACCTCCAGATGTGACAGTGGAGAGGCCTCTTGAGAGACTCTTACTACTCTGGCTACAAAATGGCTTGTTGCCTCACCTAGGCCATTTCCGCACTACCTGTTATGGTGCTATCATTCCACTTTCAACATCTTGTTGAAACATCTGGGGTTTGCAGTTTACTGAGACCAAAGAGCTCTCTGGCTGAGAATTCTAAATGCCCCCCTGCAAACTGCAAACCCCATGATTCCATAGGATGTGGGAAGTGGAATAATAGCACTATAACAGTGTAAGTGTGGAAACAGCCCTAGACACAGATGGCCTTGATCTCAAAGGAAGTGACTTTATTACTGCTAAGGGAGGTGGAAATTTTACTGCTTGGCCTTCAAAAGAAGTCCCAAGGAAGAGACTAGAGATGAGTTTTCTACCTCCACCAATCCTCCCTTGTGACTACCTTAAACATCAACTTGAGCAAACATCTCAGCAAGATGCTGGCCTGTAACTCCAACAAGATTCCTTCTCCTCTATGATTTTTAACAACTTTGCCTGGTGAAGAAACTGGTGAGTTTTGAAAAGCAGCACACCGTATTTTATGTCTTTTGATTAGCCTAACAAAAGCATCACCCATATGGTTATTCTGGATTGTGTTACATCTTACTCCTAACAAGAAGCTTTCTAGCTTAACATTTGTAGAAATATTTGCAGACTGTAACATTAGACATCTACGTCATGAGGAACTACTTATTATAACATTTGCCAATAAAACATTAAAGCTCTAGAATTTATTTTAAACAAGATGTCAGTGCCTCATATTTTCCCCCAAGTTAGCTTCTTTAATCATAAAATCTGTGCAAAGATATGGGAGGGGCATTAAATACAGAAGTAGAAGCACTTGTCTATTGTATTGTCTATACTTCAATGTTTTGTTTTTATCCTTTTCCCTGATCTTTGTGGCAACAAGCTCTTCTTCATAATGTTTCATTAATCTGTGACTCAGAAGTGGGAATCATGTGCTCCTCCCAGCTCTTTTAGGACTGCAACACCCAAACCCCATGCTGGAAGTCTAATGCATGCTGGAAGTCTAATGCAACATCTGGAGAGCTACGTGATCGGAAATGCTGTTGCAACTGAATTGACAAAGTGAGCTCTGAGTGGGAGCAGATTTAGTAAGACAACAATGAGGTCCTCCGGATGTTGGTGGACTATAACTCCCATCAGCCCTCACCAGTGGCAATGCTGAGGAGTACCAACTGGAGGGCCATGTGTTTGCCAACCCTGTAGAAAGCTCAAGGTGGCACCCAGAATTTTCAGCAGCTTGCACAAGCAAAGCAAGTTAAAGAAAAAGGCACCAAACATTAATAATGGTTGCTTATTCTATCAAAGATTAAGTCTGTCACACAGCCAGAACTGGGCCATTATATTTTGCTGCAAAATATTCCCCACCAGAGCCAATACAACTTCACAGCTTAGATCGATCTTTGGTGATAGAAGCCAAAGTCACTTCAGCAGTTCAGCCGTTATTAGGCTCGTATGTACCGATGTGGTGATTTCTGGACAGGCACAGCTTCAATTCTTCCAGAACCACAACCCACTCTTTAAACAGGCTGCAGGGTTCCCCTGAAATGTTGTTTTTAAAAGAACTGGCTATTTATCCAAATCAAGACTGGAAATCTGGCCCTTCTTCTTTTTCTGGCAGTCTACGTGGCCCCGTAGGGTCACAGGGCAGAAAACTGCTTTCTGAACCTACTGTGATTCTCCACTTCGTTTTATACACATGTGCAAACACCGCTGTTTTTGGTAAACTTCCACATACCATCAAATTTAACTTCTGTTTCATGAACCAAATAAACATTATTAATATGCCGAATTGTGGGCATTTTAGGTTTTAGCACTGGTTGTATATTGCTTTGAAATTTTAGGATGTAAGCCAGGGATGGAAATCATGCTGCTCCCCGATGATGTGGGACTGCAACTCCAAGCAGCCCTAGCCAGCCCAGCCAATGTTGGGGCATGCTGGGAGCTGCAGTCAAATGATATCTAAAAGGCCACACGCTGCACTCTAAAGTGGGTTATAAACAAAAGTATTGCTGCACCTTTCAGGCACTAAACATACTTTTATCTATTCTCAGCTCAGGGCACAGGTCAAACCACCCCGCTGACTAGCATGGCTGGAGCTAGCAATTATAAAACTGTTCCACCATACAGGTCTTTAACACACCATAAAACTATCCTCTGTCCTTATATCCAAGCAGTGCAAACATTCTTCTCTCTACTGCATGAGTATACAGCTTGTGTGCCTCAAGTATAGCTGAAGGAAACACAAGTATTACACACCCTGTTACACAAGAAAAGGACAAGTTAGTCACCAATAATATCCCTAATATAAATGGGAAGCAAATGTTTTAAGGGCAAATTCATGTGTTGACATTAAGCAATATTTTTTTCCATGTCCAGAGTCTCCCATTTTGTATGAGTTTATTTATTTAATTCATTACGCTTATAATCTGCTTTTCCTGCCATGAGTTCAAAGCAGCATGTGTGGCTCTCTTCCTTCCTACTTTATCCTTACAATAACCCTGTGAGGTAGGACAAGAGGGAGACACAGGGGGAAACAGAACAATGGCCCACGGGCACCAACCGAATTTCGTGGCTCAGTAGGGACTAGAACCTAGATTTGCACATTTCAGTTCAAATTCTAACCACTATGCAACCCGGTTTATTGTCACATACATGTGGAGGGCAGGGAGAGAAGCCAGCAACTTACATGGGCCTGGAGGCCAAAACGTTTGTGCAACCTACTCTAAGAAAGTCATGTGTGGAAATAGCATCGAACACACAGATAGCACCCAATGCTCTCTGCTGAACAGCTAATCCAGCTGCTCCCAAAGCTTTCCAGGCAAGGAGGGGTGTCAGGCAGGTGGAGGGAGAGCAGAATATCTACATATTTTCATCAGTGCAAGCAGGAGTAAATGGGCAGCCATCTCAAGAGACTGAAATTTTTTTGTATGCATTGACACCCCGACCAAGATGTTATTTTGTCATCTGATAAAGGTGGAATGAGGAACTGCAACTAAACTTATGTGAAACAACTGCACATTTTCCAGCCCAGCCCTTGCCACATCTACCCTCCGTTGTTTCTTCCCTGGTGTCCTCCGCTGCCTGTAAACCACAGCTTGAGGGGGTGGACATTTTACTTTTGGACTACAGTGCCTGGAATCCTCCAGTGAGCATGGCCACTGAGCTGCAGTCCATAAAAGTAATTTTTCCAAGCTCTGCTTGGGGGCAATAACTTATCTACTTTGGTCTACGTAACTGTGCAAGGCATCAAGTACACAGAGGGCACTGCAAAAAGTTATAATCAGTGGATGTGCTTTCCTCTGGAGCTGAGTAATAGTGTGTTTGGAAGGACATGGATGGCTGGATGCTAATCAAAACACCTTGTTCCTTCAGAAGTAACAAGGACATTGTGAAACTTGCTCCTTTGCTGCAGGAGGCAAACAAGCAGATGGCTCTCATGTTTTAACCTGTTTGCATTTCCTCAGACGTAAACCCCACTGAACTGAATGGGCTCGCTCCCAAAGAACTATGCACAGAATTAGAGCTATGGCACACTAACTTAATTGCATATACTCAAAAATCACTCCCATAGTCATCTTGACTGAGCCACTGAAAACTGCAATCCTATATTTATTCCTTTTATATCCAGCCTTTCCACTCGGGATCCCCAAGCAGTGTATGGAGCTCTCCAATTCTCTACTTCATCCTCAGGACACTTCTGTAAGGTAGGACACGTGTCGATAGTGACTAGCACCAGGTCACTCACTAGCCATTTCCGCACTACAGTGTTAAAGTGCTGCTATTCCACTTTCAATGCCCTGTGGAATTCTGGGGTTTGTAGTTTCCTGAGGCCAAAGAGCTCTCTGGCTGAGAATTCTAAAGGCCCTTCCCTGCACTGCAAATCCCAGGGATTCATAGGATGGTGGAAGTGGAATAATGGCACTATAACGGTGTAGTGTGGAAACTGCCCAAATCAGCCACTGTCTATCAGAAGGGACTATGCACCTAGGAGCATTGCTCTGGGAGCTTTGGGGAGAAGGACTCGTAACGCAAGAAAAGGCATGCCTCTGGGCATGTGCTGAGTATACTTTGCTTACCACATCCAATGACTTAGGCCGTTTCTGCACGACACTGTTGTAGTGTGATAATTCCATTTTCAATATCCTGTGGAATTCTGGGTTTGTAGTTTACTGAGGCCAAAGAGCTCTCTGGCTGAGAATTCTAAAGGCCCCCCTCTAAACTTTATCACTCTATTCTGCTTTGGATAGACCTCATCTGGAAACCGGTGTCCAGTTCTGGGCACCTCAATTCAAGGAGGATATCAACAAGCTGGAGCGTGTCTGGAGGAGGGCAACCAAAATGGTGAGAGGCCTGGAAGCCATGAAGCCCTATGAGGAGCGGCTTAGGGAGCTGGGGGTGTTTAGTCTGCAGAAGAGAAGGTTCAGAGGGGACAGGATAGCCATGTTTAAGTATTTGAAGGGATGTCAGGTCGAGGAGGGAGAGGGCTTGTTTTCTGCTGCTCCAGAGACCAGGACAAGGAGCAATGGATTCAAGCTGCAGGAGAGGAGATTAGACTTGAACCTCAGGAAGAACTTCCTGACAGTCAGGGCTGTCTGGCAGTGGAATCTGCTGCCTTGGAGTGTGGTGGAGTCTCCTTCCTTGGAGGTTTTTAAGCAGAGGCTTGATGGCCATCTGTTGGGATTGCTTTGAGGGTGTTCCTGCATGGCAGGGGGTTGGACTGGATGGCCCCTGGGGTCTCTTCCAACTCTGAATTTCTATGATTCTATGAAAGGAGATTCCAGCTGGACCTCAGGAAGAACTTCCTGATGGATCAGAGCTGTCCGGCAGTGGACTCTGCTGCTGCCTCAGTGGAGCGTGGTGGAATCTCCTTCTTTGGAGGTTTTTAAGCAGAGGCTGGATGGCCATCGGTTGGGGGTGCTTTGATGGGTGCTCCCGAACGGCCGGGGGTTGGACTGGATGGCCTCTGGGGTCCCTCCCAACTCTAGGATTCTATGAAACTGCAAACCGGGATTCCAGAGGGTGTTGAAGGAAGAGGACTAGCGCGATAAGAGTCTCGAAAAGGCTCCGGACCCAGGCCGCCCCCCCAGCCCACGCCCGACGAACAGGCTTCCCGGACGCACCTGGCTCCCCGCGCCGGAAAGGGAACAGCAGCGCCCGGTAGCGCTGGAACGCCTGGTCCAGCACCGCGCAGCCCGGACCCACCGCCGAGGAGTTCGCGTGGCCGAACCGGAACCGCCCGGCGCTGAGCAGGCAGCCGCCCTCGGGCGCCACGCTCAGGAACTGCGGCCGAGGCCACACGGCCGCCCCGGAGCCCACCGAGAGCAGGAGGAGCAGCGCGCCCGCCCGCAGCCCCGCCATCGCCCGCTCGCTCGGACCGGGCAGGAGCCGCGCCGCCAGGGACCACGAGCGGAGGCGCCGCCGCGGGTCACGTGACGCGCGGGCGGGGAGTCATGTGACAATGGCCGCCTGGCAATGCGGAGCCCGGGGCTCTCACGTGGGCGCGGGAGAGAGCGCGTTTCCGCACTAGCCTGTTATACCGCTATTGTTCCGCTTTCAACATCCTAGGGAGTCCTGGGGTTCGCGGTTTAAGGAGGGGCCTTTAGGATTCTCAGCCAGAGAGACGAGGGACCTCCCTGAACTGCAAACCCCAGGACTCCCTAGGATGTTGAAAGCGGAACAATAGCGCTATAGCAGGGTAGTGCAGAAATGGCCTTATTTGGGACTTTTGTTAACTGCCCTCAGGTCGACCACGGGCGACAGTATGGATGTGAGACCTCGACCATTTCCGCACCACAGTGTTAAAGCGCTGCTCTTCCGCTATCCACCTCCTATGGAATTCTGGGGCTTGTAGTTTAGGGAGGGCACTTCGAATTCTCAGCCAAAGAGCTCTTTGGTCTCAGTAAACTACAAACCCCAGAATTCCACAGGGCGTTGAAAGTGGAATAGCAGCAGTTTAACACTGTAGTGCGGAAATGGCCCTCATCAACCGCCCTGCTCAGGTTTTGCAGATTCAGCGACTTTCTCCTTGATTGAGACCATGACCGCAGTTCACGGTTCTAGTGCTATGATCCCACTTTCAACACCCTGTGGAATTCTGGGGTTTGTAGTTTACTGAGGCCAAAGAGCTCCCTGGCTGAGAATTCTAAAGGCCCTTCCCTGCAAACCCCAGGATTCCATAGGATGTGGAAAGTGGGATCATAGCGCTGTCACGGGCTCGTGCGGAAATGGCCGAAGGCAAAGACAAACTTCCTCTCAACAAATCTTGCTGAGAAAGCATGACAGCTTCGTCTTGTGGGTTGCTGTAAGTTGCAAACAACTTGAAGGCACGCGACAGCAAATAGATATATATGGCTTAAATTGTGATTTGTGTTTGCAAAAATGTTAATTGCGATTGGCCCCACAGAACCCAGAAGAGGGACACTCATATGTTATATGTTAGTCCATCATTAAGGCCAGGGGGTTGTTTAGTAATTTTTAATAGAAGAGAGGCTTCCAAGGCAGTCATCAGCAGTCCCACATCTCATTCTGCTGCAGAAGTACACTGCCACCTGGTCTGACTGGCAAACCCTCTTGCCTTCACATGTCTCCTGGTTGTAACATAGTCCGTTTCCACACTACACTCTTATAGCACGATTATTCCACTTTCAACATCCTATGGAATCCTGGGGCTTGGAGTTTGGCTCGGCCCCTCCCGAAACTGCAAACCCCAGGATTCCATAGGATGTTGAAAGTGGAATCATAGCGCTATAATAGGCTAGTGCGGAAATGGCCTGAATCTTCCCCCTCTGCAGATGCATAGCCATGCATAGTTGTGGCTGGGCCCTTTCAAATTGTTTTCTTGAGGCAACTTAGGACAAATCTATCCTGTTTATTTTTCTTGGCAAGATTTATTCACAGGAGGTTTGCCACCGCAGTCCTCTTAGGCTGAGACTTGTCCATCAGGTTTCCATGACTGATTAGAGATTTGAACCCTAGTCTCTGGATGTCCTGGTTCAACACCTCCAACTATTACACTGTGTTGACTCTGCAGTTAGCCAGGGTATATATAGGTCAGATAAGGAAAACTACTACTTCACACAATATGTAATTAACTTAGGAATTTGCTGCCTCGTGATGTGTTGTTGAGGTTTGGCCTCTTTTCGTAGGGAAATTAGGCTTCAGAATGAGGACCTTTCCGCACTACACAGTTATAGTGCTATTATTCCACTTTCAATATCCTTTGGAATCCTGGGGTTTGCAGTGTAGGGAAGGGCATTTAGAATTCTCAGCCAGAGAGCTCTTTGGCCTCAGGAAACTATAACCTCCAGAACACCACAAGATATTGAAAGTGGAATAATAGTGCTATAACAGTGTAGTGCAGAAAGGCTCTGAGTGACAGAATGGAACATACCCCTAGAGACAACAGGTCTCTAGTCTGAATTTTTCAACCCTCCTCCCCCACCTCCGCAAAGGATCTCATATATGCAGAAAGCTAACTCAGCAGGAAAAGCTGTGGCCTAGAACCTTTCATCCTCTTGAGTTTGCAGGGAGTTTGTTGGGAACATTCAAACTTGTATCTTCTGCCTCCAGTGCAAGTTGATGCCATTGATTCTACCACCTGCAGGAAGCTCTAGAAGACTTTATAAAGGATTTGATGAATTAATGGGGAATAGGAGAGGGCTTGTTTTCTGCTGCTCCAGAGACCAGGACAAGGAGCAATGGATTCAAGCTGCAGGAAAGGAGATTCCACTGAACCTCAGGAAGAACTTCCTGACGGTCAGGGCTGTCTGGCAGTAGAATCTGCTGCCTCGGAGTGTAGTGGAGTCTCCTTCCTTGGAGGTTTTTAAGCAGAGGCTGGATGGCCATCTGTCGGCAGTGCTTTGAGGGTGTTCCTGCATGGCAGGGAGTTGGACTGGATGGCCCTTGTGGTCTCTTCCAACTCTACATTTCTATGATTCTATGATTCTATTAATAGTTATTAGGGATGGTAACTAATAATTAGTTCATTTGAAGCAATTTTGAGTCTGTGCTTTATGGTGCTGTTTTCCATATCGACCATGCTTCTTCAGTTGAAGAATTTTTTATTGATTTAAAAAAATTATAATTACTAGGAAGAAAGCAACAACACAGTAAACAGGCAAGTCATGGGAGCATTTCCTCCTTCTACCAACAACAATGATCATCCTTCATTTTAATTTGTTTAAAGCCATTTCCATTGTTGCTCAAACCTAGCACACATTTTCTCTTCTTGGCTAGCTCTCGTAATTTGCCTTAATTTAATTAGAGCTGTGAAACCCTGTGGTATAATATGTCACTCTCCAATTCTTGGAATTTATCAGACTTCTAGTACTTGATATATACTATTCTAGCAGCCACAGACAAATTAAAAAGGAATCCTGGGGTCCAGTCTCACCTAAACTTTGAATTCCCATCGTGATTCATAGCACTTGCACCCATTTCCAGCTCTAGTTGTGGAAAGGTTTGTAGAGAAAGTGGCCATTTCTGCACTATACTGTTATAGTGCTGTTATTCCACTTTCAACCTCCTATGGAATCCTGGGGTTTGCAGTTTAAGGAGGGGCATTTAGAATTCTCAGCCAGAGAGGTCTTGGACCTCAGTAAACTACAAACCCCAGAATTCCACAGGAGGTTGAACACGGAACAATAGGACTTTAACCGTGTAGTGTGGAAATGGCCAGTGTATCCAAAACTACCACTAGTTTTCTTAAGGACAAGCCATGAGGTGCTATACAGATACTGCTTGTTCTTCTTAGGATTGAAACTCATAAACTTTCTAATATATCACAGAAAGATATCACTGACAAGTAGAAATGGGAACACAGTGTAATAGTATTAATTCTTCAATATAATTTAGTGTACCCAGCACATGGATGTTAGCATTTCGTCATAAGACCTCATGTCAGGTACAGGATTGGCCATTGCTTTCAGAACACAGCGGCCTGCCTTACTCAAGTCTTTTTAACACAGGAATGGCGAGTAAGTAGATTTGAATCTACTGCAGATTTTGGGATGATTGGCAGGTAGTTCACCAAGAATTGCAGAGTGCACATTATTTAACAACAGCAGCAACAAAATAACACATGAACACACTCTTAAACTGTATTGCCAAGCTGAAGAAAAAGCTTGCAGTAACTACTTGTGGGGTTTCATTTCGAATGACTGCAGGGTCTGCTTTCCTTTGGTATTTCAGATCTTGTGGATGGCCCTCTATTTTTTTTTTTTTTAATAAAAGAAAAATGTACCCTGCGAGCCTGAACGCTTCCCACTTTGCTTTAACAGAGATTAGAGCTGCCAAAATCAGAAAGTTTAATTTTGGTGGGAGAGGGAGTCACACATGCTGCTGGAATCTGTAGTTGTTTTAGAGGCAGATAAATGTTTTATGAAGGGCTAATGAAGTCTGCATTCCTAAAGGCACTTAATACAGAGTGGACATAGTAATATCTCCTTCCAAGTAAATGTGCATCTCATTGCACTAGAAATGACTCAGCTTCCCCTTGCTCTTAAGATACAGTATAGTTACTGCCAGTCATGAAATGGCTGAGAACCATAAAGTGATTGTAAAGCCTGCAGTGTATTGAGAGCACAAGAAGAATGCAGCCACATGACAGGAACAACAAGAGCATTATGGACGCAAAGAATAACTGGTAGGACCCTTCAGAGAATATTTTGGACTCTGTCTGGTTCTAATAACTCAGATTAAATTCTGTTGCTTGTGTAATTAGTAACTACTGATTTACTTGCTGGCAATCAAGAAACACACAGATCTCAGAGGCCATTTCCACACTAGCCTATTATAGTGCTATGATTCCACTTTCAACCTTCTATGGAATCCTGGGGTTTGCAGTTTTGGGAGACCTGCAAACCCCAGGATTCCATAGGAGGTTGAAAGTGGAATCATAGCGCTATAATAGTCTGGTGCGGAAATGGCCAGATGCATTCTTTAAAACTACAGAAAGATCCCTGCTGGATTCAATTAAAGGTCTACTCCAGAGTTTTGCTTCCTGCACCATGACCAAGAAAACGTTTCTGCAAAGGCCATAAACTTCCTTTGTCGCTAGATAGCAGCGGGAAAGGGGTAATGGCTCCAAAAGTATTAACAATAGGGAATTATGTGATCCTATTTTGGAATCAGTCGCATTCCCTCCAATGTTTTACAGTCGAAAATTGGGATGTGTGGCCAAGCAGCATCAGAGTGTGGTCAAGACAGGAAAAGTCATTAATGAGGAATAATACATAAATTAAGAGAGGGTGCAGCTGTTTGCTTTGGCCTGAGCCTCTAGTGAAGGGCAAGATTCTGCCCCCTCTCCCCTGCTCTGCTGAGTTGAGTGCAAACTACTTTTGTACTTTGAACTCTTATTTCCAACAATCAAATAAGGCCATTTCCGCACTACACTGGATGGGATGGCAAAAAAGCTGGGGGAATAACAAGTCAGAAATGGTCTGGAATCCTCTTCTGGTTTTAACAAAAAGGGTAGCTTTTTACATTAAAAAATGACTTGCCCTTCCTAGAGCCTTCCAAGAGAGGCAATTTACCCTCTCATCCTTTTTAGGCAGGGAGTGGGCTAGAAAAAGGACCATCTATGAAGTCTGGAGGTTCGAAGGCTACAAAAATAGTCTCGAGGGTTAAATTCAGTCCCAGGGCCACATTTTGGCCAACACTGAAGTGAAGAGTCATTTGTTTTCCTGGGCAACTGTCCCTAATTATTTTTCTAACTGTCCTCAGTTACACCTGTTTTTTTTTAATGCACTATTTTATTGTTTCTATTGTTCTATCATTATTTTCATGTTTTTAGCAGGTTGGTTTTATTGTATCTTTTAAAGTTATACATATTATTTAATATCCTGTCTTTCTTCAACTATGGGATCCAGGGCAATTTACAATATAAATTACAACAAAATATTATAAAACAATATAAAGGACAAAGGTTTTTTAAAAAACATATTAAGCAAACATTCAAATTAAAACTTTAATTTCAAACAGTTAAAAACACATTTAAAGCACAGTTTCAAAAATATGGCACATCTCATTAAAAAAAAAAAAATCCTGCCCCAGCCGGTTAAAAAATGAAGAAAGGTTTAAATAGCATAGATGCTATATATTCTATAGAACATATATGCTATATATTGTATGTTCTATGTTGTAAACCACTGTGAGATTTCAGAAAATGAAATGTAGTATAGGCAAAAAATTAAGCAGAATACAGCAAGTAAATAAACAAATATTTATGATGAACATGATATAAGACAATCGCTTCTTAAAAATGACAGCAGTTTTTAGTTCAAACCTCTGCTGAGTTGAATGATTACTTTTATATCTTGTCAAAGGAGCTTTGTGGTTCTTCCTCTTGCATTTTATTTTCAAAGTAACCCTTTGAGGTAGGCTTAAGCCAAGAGAAAATAATGACACTGAATCATCCTGTTAATTGAAAATTTGAATCTAAACATTCCTGGTTGTATTCCAGCTACCATACCAGTGGGGCAGGCTAGCTATTGTAGAGCTGAAGAGGATGCAAAAAACAAGCAGCCCAAATAGTCAAGAGGCGGAAGCCACAACTCCAGGTCACCAGAGATTTCCAGGTCACCAGTTTCTTGGTGAACTTTTGCATTAGCATAGCTATTTTTAGAAATTAATTACTGTCAAGTCACATAGCTCTTCTCCACACATTCCACAAAACACATCCCTTTTCTTTGTTCTGTTTTCTTGATGTTTGCTTCCTTCTACTTCTCCACAGTGGATATAGTTGCTTTTTGTTTGTTCATTCAAAAGCAGCAGCCTTTAACAGCATTTTAGAGATCAGCCCTTAGGAAAATTAATCATATGAACTTAGGCCATTTCCGCACTAGACTGTTATAGCGCTGTTATTCCACTTTCAACATCCTATGGAATCCTGGGGTTTGCAGTTTAGGGAGGGGCTGGTCAGCAAACCCCAGGATTCCATAGGATGTTGAAAGTGGAATAATAGCGCTATAACAGTCTAGTGTGAAAATGGCCTTAGTCAGAAAACCCAGTGATTCTGAATGTTCCGCTTTATGAAGTCATGCAATTTTTAAAAATCAACTTAAAACATTTAAAGGCACTGCATGGAATGTTGTCCTTTCCCAATGTTGAAACACATTCAAATGCTAGTCCAGTCCAGTCAGCTTCTTTATATGGAGCAGGGGAACATGCCTCAAACAGCAAAATGCTAGCAGTCAACCCTACAGGTTTGTCTGGGGTAGGTATCCACTGCCAGGCCCCTTTTCTTGTCAGTGCATCTCCTCCAACATTTCACAGATGAAAACCAAGACCCACGTGGTTGAGATGACAACCATTATTAATAAGGAAGAACATACAAGCTAGGAGAGATTGCCGCAGTTTGTTTTTGCCTGAGCCTACTGGGAAGGACAAGGGTCTTTCCATTCCTCTTCCTTGCTAAGTTAGCTGGATGCAAACTACTTTTGCATTTTGAACTCAATTTGAAGCAATTGAAGGAAACTTGTGCAAAATGGGAGGAGTTAAAACTGAGATATTTTAAAGGCAGCTGAAAAAGTGGGATGACAGAGGATTACAGTAATTGGGATGTCCCTGGCAGACTGGGCCAGTAGGACTCGCAAGCTTCTTTGGTGTGGTGGTAGCAATGAAGACAGATAAGGTGGCTAAATCCGTTCGTTTGATTTCCTGCAGTCAGAATATCAGTAGATCAGGCACATCATAGCTGGGCTATGCACCTGGTGCAACTTGGGATGTCAGATATCCCCCAGGAAAAAAAAAATGGTGCAATGCAGACATCAAGACTTTGGCCTTGCCAAACATGGAGGAAACTGGCAGCTGCCCAACCATTCCAACCATTCCAAGCAATGAGTTGGCCATGAGGACTGTGCCATACTTTTAAAGTTTCGTTGTGTGAGAGGCAGCTGTGCTTAGTTGGTCACAGCAAACCACCGCAACACAACCCTCCACAATGAATTTAGCGGTACCTTAAATATTATAATGTTTTATCTGATACAAACTTTTGTAGGATTCAGCCTCTGCATGGTTGCTTTGGCAGATGTTTATACACCTGCTAGGGTGGAAAGGGGATGTGAGGAGATAGGAGGGCAAACGATCCTCTGGTTTACATTCAGTCAGAAAGCTGGTATCTGTTTGGATTCTTCATGAGGTTCGTAGAGATCCATTTTATACAGTACAGCATAAGTTGGTGCCTTCCACTGCAAAAATTTACAGAGGCTCGGCTAGCCATTTTAGCTTGCCATGGTAAAAAAATCAACATCAACAAAAAGTCTAGCCTTACGGTTAAAAACTAACCAATATTATTTGGTACAAACTTTCATGAACGGCTGTCCACTTCACCAGATACAGTCTAGTGTATTTGGAAATCCCCCGCTCCCACTCTTCTGCAGAAGACCTGCCAAAGAGTCTTGTGGCATCTCAAATGAGTAAAATAATTATAAAGACACAAGATTTTGTGGCCTAGGCCATTTCCGCACTAGCCTGTTATAGCGCGATGATTCCAATTTCAACCTCCTCTGGAATCCTGGGGTTTGCAGTTTCGGGAGGGGCCGTTTCCGCACTAGCCTGTTATAGCGCGATGATTCCACTTTCAACCTCCTCTGAAATCCTGGGGTTTGCAGTTTCGGGAGGGGCCATTCCCGCACTGGCCTGTTATAGCGCGATGATTCCACTTTCAACCTCCTCTGGAATCCTGGGGTTTGCAGTTTCGGGAGGGGCCATTCCCGCACTAGCCTGTTATAGCGCGATGGTTCCACTTTCAACCTCCTCTGGAATCCTGGGGTTTGCAGTTTCGGGAGGGGCCGGCCGGCTAGGCTAGTGCGGGAATGGCCCCTCCCGAAACTGCAAACCCCAGGATTCCAGAGGAGGTTGAAAGTGGAATCATCGCGCTATAACAGGCCAGTGCGGGAATGGCCCCTCCCGAAACTGCAAACCCCAGGATTCCAGAGGAGGTTGAAAGTGGAATCATCGCGCTATAAAGGCTAGTGCGGGAATGGCCCCTCCCGAAACTGCAAACCCCAGGATTCCAGAGGAGGTTGAAAGTGGAATCATCGCGCTATAACAGGCCAGTGCGGGAATGGCCCCTCCCGAAACTGCAAACCCCAGGATTCCAGAGGAGGTTGAAAGTGGAATCATCGCGCTATAAAGGCTAGTGCGGGAATGGCCCCTCCCGAAACTGCAAACCCCAGGATTCCAGAGGAGGTTGAAAGTGGAACCATCGCGCTATAACAGGCTAGTGCGGGAATGGCCCCTCCCGAAACTGCAAACCCCAGGATTCCAGAGGAGGTTGAAAGTGGAATCATCGCGCTATAACAGGCCAGTGCGGGAATGGCCCCTCCCGAAACTGCAAACCCCAGGATTCCAGAGGAGGTTGAAAGTGGAACCATCGCGCTATAACAGGCTAGTGCGGGAATGGCCCCTCCCGAAACTGCAAACCCCAGGATTCCAGAGGAGGTTGAAAGTGGAACCATCGCGCTATAACAGGCCAGTGCGGGAATGGCCCCTCCCGAAACTGCAAACCCCAGGATTCCAGAGGAGGTTGAAAGTGGAATCATCGCGCTATAAAGGCTAGTGCGGGAATGGCCCCTCCCGAAACTGCAAACCCCAGGATTCCAGAGGAGGTTGAAAGTGGAATCATCGCGCTATAACAGGCCAGTGCGGGAATGGCCCCTCCCGAAACTGCAAACCCCAGGATTCCAGAGGAGGTTGAAAGTGGAATCATCGCGCTATAAAGGCTAGTGCGGGAATGGCCCCTCCCGAAACTGCAAACCCCAGGATTCCAGAGGAGGTTGAAAGTGGAACCATCGCGCTATAACAGGCTAGTGCGGGAATGGCCCCTCCCGAAACTGCAAACCCCAGGATTCCAGAGGAGGTTGAAAGTGGAATCATCGCGCTATAACAGGCTAGTGCGGGAATGGCCCCTCCCGAAACTGCAAACCCCAGGATTCCAGAGGAGGTTGAAAGTGGAATCATCGCGCTATAACAGGCTAGTGCGGGAATGGCCCCTCCCGAAACTGCAAACCCCAGGATTCCAGAGGAGGTTGAAAGTGGAACCATCGCGCTATAACAGGCTAGTGCGGGAATGGCCCCTCCCGAAACTGCAAACCCCAGGATTCCAGAGGAGGTTGAAAGTGGAATCATCGCGCTATAACAGGCCAGTGCGGGAATGGCCCCTCCCGAAACTGCAAACCCCAGGATTCCAGAGGAGGTTGAAAGTGGAATCATCGCGCTATAAAGGCTAGTGCGGGAATGGCCCCTCCCGAAACTGCAAACCCCAGGATTCCAGAGGAGGTTGAAAGTGGAATCATCGCGCTATAACAGGCCAGTGCGGGAATGGCCCCTCCCGAAACTGCAAACCCCAGGATTCCAGAGGAGGTTGAAAGTGGAATCATCGCGCTATAAAGGCTAGTGCGGGAATGGCCCCTCCCGAAACTGCAAACCCCAGGATTCCAGAGGAGGTTGAAAGTGGAACCATCGCGCTATAACAGGCTAGTGCGGGAATGGCCCCTCCCGAAACTGCAAACCCCAGGATTCCAGAGGAGGTTGAAAGTGGAATCATCGCGCTATAACAGGCTAGTGCGGGAATGGCCCCTCCCGAAACTGCAAACCCCAGGATTCCAGAGGAGGTTGAAAGTGGAATCATCGCGCTATAACAGGCTAGTGCGGGAATGGCCCCTCCCGAAACTGCAAACCCCAGGATTCCAGAGGAGGTTGAAAGTGGAACCATCGCGCTATAACAGGCCAGTGCGGGAATGGCCCCTCCCGAAACTGCAAACCCCAGGATTCCAGAGGAGGTTGAAAGTGGAATCATCGCGCTATAACAGGCCAGTGCGGGAATGGCCCCTCCCGAAACTGCAAACCCCAGGATTCCAGAGGAGGTTGAAAGTGGAATCATCGCGCTATAAAGGCTAGTGCGGGAATGGCCCCTCCCGAAACTGCAAACCCCAGGATTCCAGAGGAGGTTGAAAGTGGAATCATCGCGCTATAACAGGCCAGTGCGGGAATGGCCCCTCCCGAAACTGCAAACCCCAGGATTCCAGAGGAGGTTGAAAGTGGAATCATCGCGCTATAAAGGCTAGTGCGGGAATGGCCCCTCCCGAAACTGCAAACCCCAGGATTCCAGAGGAGGTTGAAAGTGGAACCATCGCGCTATAACAGGCTAGTGCGGGAATGGCCCCTCCCGAAACTGCAAACCCCAGGATTCCAGAGGAGGTTGAAAGTGGAATCATCGCGCTATAACAGGCCAGTGCGGGAATGGCCCCTCCCGAAACTGCAAACCCCAGGATTCCAGAGGAGGTTGAAAGTGGAACCATCGCGCTATAACAGGCTAGTGCGGGAATGGCCCCTCCCGAAACTGCAAACCCCAGGATTCCAGAGGAGGTTGAAAGTGGAACCATCGCGCTATAACAGGCCAGTGCGGGAATGGCCCCTCCCGAAACTGCAAACCCCAGGATTCCAGAGGAGGTTGAAAGTGGAATCATCGCGCTATAAAGGCTAGTGCGGGAATGGCCCCTCCCGAAACTGCAAACCCCAGGATCCAGAGGAGGTTGAAAGTGGAATCATCGCGCTATAACAGGCTAGTGCGGGAATGGCCCCTCCCGAAACTGCAAACCCCAGGATTCCAGAGGAGGTTGAAAGTGGAACCATCGCGCTATAACAGGCTAGTGCGGGAATGGCCCCTCCCGAAACTGCAAACCCCAGGATTCCAGAGGAGGTTGAAAGTGGAATCATCGCGCTATAACAGGCCAGTGCGGGAATGGCCCCTCCCGAAACTGCAAACCCCAGGATTCCAGAGGAGGTTGAAAGTGGAATCATCGCGCTATAAAGGCTAGTGCGGGAATGGCCCCTCCCGAAACTGCAAACCCCAGGATTCCAGAGGAGGTTGAAAGTGGAATCATCGCGCTATAACAGGCCAGTGCGGGAATGGCCCCTCCCGAAACTGCAAACCCCAGGATTCCAGAGGAGGTTGAAAGTGGAATCATCGCGCTATAAAGGCTAGTGCGGGAATGGCCCCTCCCGAAACTGCAAACCCCAGGATTCCAGAGGAGGTTGAAAGTGGAACCATCGCGCTATAACAGGCCAGTGCGGGAATGGCCCCTCCCGAAACTGCAAACCCCAGGATTCCAGAGGAGGTTGAAAGTGGAATCATCGCGCTATAAAGGCTAGTGCGGGAATGGCCCCTCCCGAAACTGCAAACCCCAGGATTCCAGAGGAGGTTGAAAGTGGAATCATCGCGCTATAACAGGCCAGTGCGGGAATGGCCCCTCCCGAAACTGCAAACCCCAGGATTCCAGAGGAGGTTGAAAGTGGAATCATCGCGCTATAAAGGCTAGTGCGGGAATGGCCCCTCCCGAAACTGCAAACCCCAGGATTCCAGAGGAGGTTGAAAGTGGAACCATCGCGCTATAACAGGCTAGTGCGGGAATGGCCCCTCCCGAAACTGCAAACCCCAGGATTCCAGAGGAGGTTGAAAGTGGAATCATCGCGCTATAACAGGCTAGTGCGGGAATGGCCCCTCCCGAAACTGCAAACCCCAGGATTCCAGAGGAGGTTGAAAGTGGAATCATCGCGCTATAACAGGCTAGTGCGGGAATGGCCCCTCCCGAAACTGCAAACCCCAGGATTCCAGAGGAGGTTGAAAGTGGAACCATCGCGCTATAACAGGCTAGTGCGGGAATGGCCCCTCCCGAAACTGCAAACCCCAGGATTCCAGAGGAGGTTGAAAGTGGAATCATCGCGCTATAACAGGCCAGTGCGGGAATGGCCCCTCCCGAAACTGCAAACCCCAGGATTCCAGAGGAGGTTGAAAGTGGAATCATCGCGCTATAAAGGCTAGTGCGGGAATGGCCCCTCCCGAAACTGCAAACCCCAGGATTCCAGAGGAGGTTGAAAGTGGAATCATCGCGCTATAACAGGCCAGTGCGGGAATGGCCCCTCCCGAAACTGCAAACCCCAGGATTCCAGAGGAGGTTGAAAGTGGAATCATCGCGCTATAAAGGCTAGTGCGGGAATGGCCCCTCCCGAAACTGCAAACCCCAGGATTCCAGAGGAGGTTGAAAGTGGAATCATCGCGCTATAACAGGCTAGTGCGGAAACGGCCCCTCCCGAAACTGCAAACCCCAGGATTCCAGAGGAGGTTGAATGTGGAATCATCGCGCTATAACAGGCCAGTGCGGGAATGGCCCCTCCCGAAACTGCAAACCCCAGGATTCCAGAGGAGGTTGAAAGTGGAATCATCGCGCTATAAAGACTAGTGCGGGAATGGCCCCTCCCGAAACTGCAAACCCCAGGATTCCAGAGGAGGTTGAAAGTGGAATCATCGCGCTATAAAGGCTAGTGCGGGAATGGCCCCTCCTGAAACTGCAAACCCCAGGATTCCAGAGGAGGTTGAAAGTGGAATCATCGCGCTATAACAGGCTAGTGCGGAATGGCCCCTCCCGAAACTGCAAACCCCAGGATTCCAGAGGAGGTTGAAAGTGGAATCATCGCGCTATAACAGGCCAGTGCGGGAATGGCCCCTCCCGAAACTGCAAACCCCAGGATTCCAGAGGAGGTTGAAAGTGGAATCATCGCGCTATAAAGGCTAGTGCGGGAATGGCCCCTCCTGAAACTGCAAACCCCAGGATTCCAGAGGAGGTTGAAAGTGGAATCATCGCGCTATAACAGGCTAGTGCGGAAACGGCCCCTCCCGAAACTGCAAACCCCAGGATTCCAGAGGAGGTTGAAAGTGGAATCATCGCGCTATAACAGGCTAGTGCGGAAACGGCCCCTCCCGAAACTGCAAACCCCAGGATTCCAGAGGAGGTTGAAAGTGGAATCATCGCGCTATAACAGGCTAGTGCGGAAACGGCCCCTCCCGAAACTGCAAACCCCAGGATTCCAGAGGAGGATGAAAGTGGAATCATCGCGCTATAAAGGCTAGTGCGGGAATGGCCCCTCCCGAAACTGCAAACCCCAGGATTCCAGAGGAGGTTGAAAGTGGAATCATCGCGCTATAACAGGCTAGTGCGGAAACGGCCCCTCCCGAAACTGCAAACCCCAGGATTCCAGAGGAGGTTGAAAGTGGAATCATCGCGCTATAACAGGCCAGTGCGGGAATGGCCCCTCCCGAAACTGCAAACCCCAGGATTCCAGAGGAGGTTGAAAGTGGAATCATCGCGCTATAACAGGCCAGTGCGGGAATGGCCCCTCCCGAAACTGCAAACCCCAGGATTCCAGAGGAGGTTGAAAGTGGAATCATCGCGCTATAACAGGCCAGTGCGGGAATGGCCCCTCCCGAAACTGCAAACCCCAGGATTTCAGAGGAGGTCGAAAGTGGAATCATCGCGCTATAACAGGCCAGTGCGGGAATGGCCCCTCCCGAAACTGCAAACCCCAGGATTTCAGAGGAGGTCGAAAGTGGAATCATCGCGCTATAACAGGCTAGTGCGGAAACGGCCCCTCCCGAAACTGCAAACCCCAGGATTCCAGAGGAGGTCGAAAGTGGAATCATCGCGCAATAACAGGTTAGTGCGGAAATGGCCGTAGAGTCTACCAGATCAGATACATTCCTCAACCAAAAAAGAGTCCTTTCCACACTACACTGTTATAGTGCTATTACTCTACTTTCAACCTCCTGTGGAATTCTGGGATTTGTAGTTTACTGAGGCCCAAGAGCTCTCTGGCTGAGAATTCTAAAGGCCCCTCTCTAAACTGCAAACCCCAGGATTCCAAAGGATATTGAAAGCGGAATGATAGCACTATGACAGTTTAGTGCGGAAAGGCCTAAGTTATGGTTGTCTCTAGATAGTGTATAGATAGGTATACAGAGATTTTTACATAAACACGGGAGTAAAAAAATGCATAAATGGTCCCCGTTAAAATATATAGAGTCCGCGACAAATAAAAAAACAGAAAACAGCAACGACCCGTTTGTTTACATCTCCCAGTTCTTATCAGACCAAACAAGCCCTGCTGGCCTTTGGCACGCCAATAGCCGGCCAGAGGTTTTGCCACACCCAAGATGGAGGAAGCCAGCCACTCCCTTCTGAGGGGAAGGCGAAGCGGCCCCTAACAAGGCGCGCCTGCCCGCTCCAGAAGATGGCCGCCGCAAGGCAGCTATTGTTACCGTTATCCTTTTGGCCACACTCAAGATGGACGCCGACAGACACGCGCAATGTACTCACGGTCCGACTTAGGAGAGAGGGCGGAGCCTTCGTGTATCCCCCTCCTCTGTTTCCTTGTGGCCCGGCCCAGGGCGCCGCGGTGACGTCACGCGACGTGGGGTTGCGCTCTGCCGCCGCCGCCGGCTGCGTGCGTGCGTGCGTCGAGGTGACGGAGCGGGCCGGACGCGTCCCTTTGTTGGCTCAGCGGCGCCTGTGAGGAGCACCAGCGGCGGCAGCAGCGCCAGCGGCGGGGGTTTGTTGTCGGTCTGCCGAAGGGAGGCGGCCGGGCCGGAGTCCTCGAGTCCCTCCCCGGCCCCACCGGAGCCCCCCGGCGGCCCAGCGGGGCCGGCCCCGCTCCTCTCCTCACGCGACCGGCCTCACCGCCTCGCCTTCCCGCCGCCGCCGCCGCCGCCATGGACTCGGACGAGGGCTACAACTACGAGTTCGACGAGGACGAGGAGTGCAGCGAGGACAGCGGCGCCGAGGAGGACGAGGACGACGACGACCCCGACGACGACCCGGACGACGGCAACCTGGACCTGGGCGAGGTGGAGCTGGTGGAGCCCGGCCTGGGCGTGGGCGGCGAGCGCGACGGGCTGCTGTGCGGCGAGACGGGAGGCCTGGGGCCCGGCGGCGGCGGGGGCGGCGGCGGCGGCCTGGGCGGCAGCGGCCTGGGCGGGCCGGGCTCCGGCGGCGGCGGCGGCGGCCTGGGCCACGAGCAGGAGGAGGATTACCGCTACGAGGTCCTGACGGCCGAGCAGATCCTGCAGCACATGGTGGAGTGCATCCGAGAGGTCAACGAGGTCATCCAGGTGCGCGCGCGGGGCGGGCGGGCGGGCGGGCGGGAGCGCGCTTCCTTCGCCCCCCTCTCTCTCCGGGCTGGCCTTCCGCGCCCGGGCCGGGCTCGGCTCGAGGGCCGGCTAGGCGGAGGGCCTCGCGGTTGGAGCAACTCCCGGCGAGGGGAGGAGGGGAGGGAGAGCGAGAGCGTGGGCTCTGCCGTGCGGAGGAATGCGGGAGCTGGAGTCCCCGGAGGATCGGCCGCGGCCTCTCCCAGCCACGCCTTCCAGGCGCGCGGGTTTCCTTTCTGCCCGTCTCCCCCTCTCCCTCTCCCTCCCTCCTTCCCTGCCCCTCTTGCATCCCCCCGCTCTGCCCCCTTTCCCACCCCTTCCTTCTCTTCCTGGCCGCTCTTCTCTTTCATCCTCCCTTTCTAGCACTTATGCCTGTTGTTTGCTCAAAAGGTGGAGGAGGAGAAGCCGTTGAGAGCCTTTGGCGGGCGCGGGTCGCAGCGGCGGTTCATGCGGCCTCCGGGAGGGATGGGCGGAAGGCCGTTTCTGCACGACACTGTTACAGCGCTATTACTCCACTTTCAACGTCCTGTGGAATCCTGGGGTTTGCAGTTTAGGGAGGGGCCTTTAGAACTCTCGGCCGGAGAGCTCTTTGGCCTCAGGAAACTACAAACCCCAGAATCCCACAGGGTATGGAAAGTGGAATAATAGTACTGTAACAGTGTGGGGCACATAGGGTCTAAGAAAGGACGGTTAGGGTGAAAGGAATGTATGCGCTCCTGCGATGTCGCTTGATTGCAGTTTCCTTCAGCTCCAGCCAAATAATCACGGTGGTGGCGGTTGCAGTTCAAAAGCATCTGGAGGGTTCCATGATCTGTGCTCGTGATTTGGACGATTCCAATGGAGCAGCTTGCCATTGGAGTAGGACGGCCCTGCTAGTCTCTTTCGGTCGAGAATAGGCTAACAGGCATAATCATAAATGCCAGTGGTTTAGCAAACCAGTATCTGCTTCATCAGTTATAAGAAATACTTCATTTAGCTGACTAAGGGAGAGAAATGGGTACATAAAAACAAGTAGCAGGACTTAGTGGCTATGAAACTATTGGAAGTACAACTGAGGATAGTTCTGTTCAAAACATTCAAAATAGGTAACGGCCATTTCAGGGATAGTTCTTTTTTTTTTTTTTTTTGGTATTATAGCTGTTACAGATAGTGAAAGGGAATCTCAGTTCAGAGGAAGCGTCCCATGAGAGTTTGAAGTGCTTTGAGGTTGCCTGGGATGTGAATTTGTGGATTGTGTGTGATGCTGGTTTGAACCCCAGCAGTTCTTTGTGATCATGGAATGTACCTTCTGGATTGTGCTATGCATTTGATCAATATAGTGAAATGTGGTAACAGGTCAGGGTCTCTGTGTATGTGTGTGTGTGTTGTGTAGAGTGAGCTGAGGTTTCTATTCACCACTGCATGTTCGAAAGTGCTACAGTTTTAGAAAACTTTGTACACGTTCATTTAGGAAAGCTGGTTCATGTTGCACTGTAGGCAGATGTTAATAGATACTGGAAATTTGGTGGGGAGCTACAGCTTTTGCTTCTATTTGAAATGAGATAATTTGGTTGACACCAGGTCTCATCTCCCTTTTTATGGGGTGGGGGAATGTATGGTAGATGCCTTATGAAACTGTATGTTGCTGGTTGTTCAATTAACTGAAAATATTGTTCCTCATATCAGTGATAGTGTAAATACAAGTTAATTTTTATAGTTTTAAACTTTCCTTCATTTTGGCAGGTGAAGTATAATATGTTCACATGTTGTTCCGTTGAAGTTCTAAAAGCAGAGGGAAACCTAGAAACTTTTTTAAAATGTATACATTTCTAGCTTGCTTTACTCGCCCAGATAGACCTCCAAGCAACTTAGACAGGTGCTAGGAATTTGAAACCATTCTCAGCACAGCAAAACTCTTGGTTCAAGTACTGTTCCCTTTGTGAAGAAAGCATATAGCGTTCCCTACTTAGGACCTTTGCCATTGGGTTTTAGTGACCATATTTGGTAAGCTGCTTTTTATTAGTGTAGCGGGTTGATATGTTCCATGTACACACCAAGGCTTTGCTCAAGCTAATACTTGCAAGCGTAATAGCACTGCACAAATTAATTTGGCATGTAAGTTAAAGAGAGCTTCAGCATTCAGAAAAGTTCAAAGCAGGTGAACATCGCCTAGGAGTACACCATATGCGTCTTAATTAATAAGCGATGTAAGGCAGAAGTGGGCAACTACAGGGGAGGTATGGATCAATTCTCCCCCCCTCCGGCCCCCTGCAGGTTGCACTGTTGGATGCACTGGAAGTGATGTCATGTTAGTTCTGGTCACACTTTGAGCTGATTGCTGTGGGGAGACCTCTGAGATTTGTGGAACAAGCAAACAATTCATTTAGGTTGGGGGGTAATTTTTGAATTTTAAAAAATCCCCTCAAATTGGCAGGAAATTAAAAAAAAGTGCTTTCCCCACACCTGTTTTTTAAAGCTGGAGCATAGTTTTGCCTCTGATTTCTGCTTAGTCTAATGCATAGGGCATTTTTAGGTACTGTGCTAAGTTTGCTTCTCTAGTTTGAAAACCAACTTTCTACCAGTTTGACCAGGAATAAATGATCACTTATTGACACTTAAGTGAGTTGCCACAATGGGGGCAGACAGCTGCTGGCTTATAAATAAACCTTTGCAATTGCAATATCTTCTGGAATTTCCCCCCCTCTTGTTTTCAAGAAGTGGGAGAGACAAGCTGTAACTGTTTCTTCCACAACAAATTGATCATTCGAAAACTCATCCCTCTCCCCCGACTTCTGTTCCTTGATATGTGGAGAAATAAATGCAGATTTAGTATATTTGCCCTTATAGGGTAAGAGAGCAGCTAGGGAAGGGGACTCTTTCCTCATATCTTTCTTAGTTTTGAGAGTTGACCAGACCGTCAAGAATCTGGGAGGGGCTGTACTCTGACCTCCTGTTGAGAATGCATTCAGAGTCGAGGGTGTTGGCTGCTTTTGTGTGTTGTGAGCTGGCCCTGTATAGAGCTACAGAGAAAGGGACGTTGTGATCTTGTGGAGATCTTGCATTGCTTGTCTTGGAGATTGTGTCTGCTTCCCCCAAAGCCCTGAGTAGAATTGCCTGTTGGGTCCAGAATGTTCAGTTCACATCCCTCAAACCTGTAGGTGTGGTACTTTGGCTTTTAAGGAACCTCAGTACAGTGGTTAGAAGGAAGAATAAGAGAAGTAGTGAACTTTGGCCTGCAAATGAGACTCCTGTGGTATTACCTGGCAAACTTGCAGTCACAGAGAAGACAGGTCTTGTTTAGAAAATGTTTTCTTTGGAAGTGAGGGGGTATACAAAGAACTTAATCCTCTGAACTTTCTTTCAAACAGCTAGATTTTTATTTTCACATTGTGAGGTTTGAAGAATAGCTAACAAAGTGTGAGTAATAGTGGGTGTGAATAAACTGTGTTCTTTCTTCCTTACAAGCAGATCCACATCTCAAGTTTTATTTTTTTCCTGATCTGAATTTTGATGTCCTATAGTTCAAGGGTCAGCTCAGCTGGCTCCTGCCATAGGTTGAAGAAGGTAATTTTGTACTGCACCTCCCAGATTCCAAGGCAACAGGTCCAACAGTCTTGCTGCTTGGGGGGGGGGTTCTGGGAGTTGTAGTTTCAAAAGTAACCTTTGCTGGCACTGGCCATCTCTTGTTGGGTTGTCTGACCAGTCCTCCCAGCCTGACCT
The DNA here is from genome assembly GCA_948474755.1 of Ctenosaura bakeri. Lineage (NCBI taxonomy): Eukaryota > Metazoa > Chordata > Lepidosauria > Squamata > Iguanidae > Ctenosaura > Ctenosaura bakeri. The sequence continues at coordinate 142,647 of CAOLHI010000566.1, read as the reverse complement.
CCTTAACAGTCTGGATTTTTTGAGGGCTGAGCCAGCACGTTCTTTTTTTGTTCTGAACAGCTTCAACCCAGTTAAGATGGCTTTTATTTAGGAAAAGGAAATGACTTAAAATTAATGACGTTCTGCAGTTGTTTTGTGAGTGACACCATAGCAAATTGCTGCTCTGTATTGGCAGTAGTTACTGGACTTCCTTAATACCAGGAAATATATCACTGGTATATAATAGGCAAGAGAGGAGCCATTTAGCTAATTTACATAGAGGAGTGTGTTCATGTTTACACAGCACTTGAACAAACAAGTTGGAGATGGCCTTGCCACTGGTTGGTTAAATCTTGCAGATTTACTGAGGCACCATTGTCCTGAGATTTCAGGACTGAGTAATCCATTGAGAAATCTTGATATGTGAAAGCAATGAAAGCTGGGCCTTCTTAGTTTGCTGCTTATCCTGTTGAATGTCAACACTGAGGGACACTTCTCATAATATATTTTTTTGTCTCTGGGCATGTTATACTAGATGAGTGTTAATGGGTTGGTGTTTGTCTTCCTTTACCTACCAGAAGGGGAGGGGCTTTCTTAATTGCTGCTTACATGCATTTTAAAGGATGAAGCATTGTATGTAACTTGTCACTTCAAAAAATAGTATGCAGCATGTTTGCAAAACAATAGTGTGTTTTCTGAGTTTGATTCTAATAATAATGTATACACACACACATGTAGAGTTCTTTGTAGCTCAGAAAACAGCCTTCTTATTTATTGATATTCAACAGTGAAAGATGGCTATGCTTTCATCCTAGCTTTTTGTAAATCCTGTTATTTCAAAGTGCAAATCTGAACTGCAAACCATACTAATGAACACTTATAAATCAAACTAAATAAACTAAAATGAAAAGCATTTTCTTATTTTTCTATTCCATGAATTAATAAGACCCATCTTTTAGTGAAGTGATTGTTTAGCAAATAATTAATTTCTTGTTTCTAGTAAATTAAACATTAAAGCCACTTCTTCCATTTTCCTTAGCCAAGTTATTGCTGAAGTATTTTTTTGTGCCAAAACTGGGCAATACATATTCTAGCTGTTGACAGCTAAAATGCAGCAACAATGGTGAATGTTTTTGATGTAAGCAATGTAAGCTGTTATACTATTGATACTTAAGTATACTTTCTTTTATATGGCAGTAGGCAAAAACAAAAAAGATCACCTTGGTGCTAAATGAAAGGAAAGGCTGACAAAAAGCTTGTAAATGTTATGTAGGCCTCACTATGACCATAGAAATAAATGAAATGTGTCTCTGGAGGAAGAGGTCAAGTTAATACTTTTATAACAACTTATAAGTAACTCTTTGCTAGCAGTAAGAACTGCCCTCAGACGATTAGGGACAAAAGGTCATGTAAACTGGAAGATTTTACTACTTTTTACTTAAGACTGTTGATGTGAAAGAAATCAGTTATAAAACACAGTCAAGTGTTTTAACTTCTGTAGGCTAATTTGTAGTGCTGTTTGATAAAGTGGTTAAGGATTTCTCTGATCATTCTCATTGGACTTTTCCCCCAGTTTTTAAAATCTCAGACTATACAGAGGGTGTATAACCTTTTCAGTCCAGCATGTTTATATTTTTTATTCCTGCAAGTCTTCACATGGTCTGGGAAGTACAAACTTGCATACTATATCTGTTGCAATCTGGTGTATATTGAAGGCATTGTTGCAAAAGGACACGACTGCATTTACAGCGTTTGATTTGGTTCTGACTGCTGCCTCCTCCTCTGATTTTGGTTATGGAGGCATTGTACCATTATTCTGGGGGATGCTCTGTGCATGTACAAACCACAGCATCCTCTTTCTGGCCAACCCCAGCTGGTTGCCCCATGTCTTGGAAAGAGATAGACAGGCACTGGGATTTACTCTGGAGAATTTTCTTCTTCAGAATTTCTCTCTCAACAGTTAGGTGCCTTCAAGTCAGTTGCCACCTTATCATGGGGGTTTTCTTGGCAAGATTTGTTAAGAGGGAGTTTGTCTTTGTTTTCTTCTGAGGCTGAGAGAATGTGACTTGGCCAGGGTCACCCAGGGGGTTTCCATGGCTGATGCAGGATTCAAATCCTAGTCCCCAGTCATAGTCATCTCTTTAAACAGAGTCTGTTTCCTGCTCTTCTCCCTGCCTCTTTTGATGGCAGTCATGACTCTATAAGAGAGATCTTTGGGGTCTCTCCTATAGGGCTACGTGATGGAAAGTCACAGCCACATATCTTCTTTGGCTGTGCTGCTTGTTGTTCATATTAATTTCATTCCAAGTTTGTGACCCATACTTAGTGTGAGAGAATTACTGTAGAAAATTGCCCTCTCTGTGTTAGCAAGTGTAAAATAGCTTTATGTATTTTAGGCATTCTTGTTCAGCCTGGTGTTCTAGAAGTGGTGCACTATAGATGTGTGCTGAATTGCAACCTCTATCATCCCCAACCAGCATAGTGTTTGAGCGTAATAGAGGTTGTAATCCAACACATCCAGACGGTACCAGTTTGGGGAAGGCTGGTGTTGATTATCATATTTTTCCTTCCTATATGTGATCTGTCTGATCCTCATGGGCTGTGCACCTTGGGATGACGTACTACATCAGGTGAGAAATATGAAAATAGCAGTAAACTTGAAAGTAAAATCACAATTAGCTCTGAGGAGGAAAAAGTAGCATTAGCCTAATTCTAAACAGACTGTACTGTAGGTGGTAATAATGTGGATGCACCATTTTAGATTAGAAATGGGTTCGTGTGGTTCTGTGCGTAGAAACTTAGAATATTACAGAGAAATCTTGGCTAGAATTCCTTGCTTTGCATTGGAAGAGGAAAGTGCAAGGGGCAGATCAGCACCAATCAGAAAAGCAGAATTAATATCTTCATATCTGAGAGAATCTTACAGCATCTATATTGCCCTTTGATTTTCTTTAATTAAAAAAAGACACAAACATGAAAAGTCCTGGGGCTTTGTTATCACAGTTCCACCCTCAATATGACAGAAAGAAAGTTCTAATAACAAATGATCAGCATTAATACTTTGTTTTTATTCCAGAGCTATATTGTGCCAGTTTTCAGATTGCTTCACCTCTCTGCTTCTTCCCATCTCCCCATCCCAAAATGTCCACGGTGTACGGATAGTTGAGAAGTTGCTACAACAGACAGTGATTTCTTTGAGAGATTTTGTTATCCAAAAAAATAAACAAATAACCTTTTTTGAGCTGTAGGTATAATAACTTTTATGAAAAGTTTTCCTAAGGAAAAAAAAGTTTCAAGGGTTACTCCCAGGTAAAAAAAAGTTGAGAAGGTCTTGTATACAGTATTGATGCTCCAAATTCCAGTGGCAGAGTTACAGAAAAGTTGATGCCCTGCAACCTTTGTAGAACCTCTTCCATCTGAGGTCTTTGATTGTCCTGGTGTTCTGTGGAAGCCAAAGAACCTCTTTCTCTATAAATGTGCATGTTGGCATATGTATATATATGTTTGTTTAAATTATTATCTATTATCTAGCTTTGGGAAAGAAGTGGGGCACAAGTTGAGGTTAATAAATTAATCAAATTTTAGTAGGAGCTGGGGTTTCCCTTTAGCTTCTAGTAATGTTCTGAAAGTACTTGAGGAATACCATACTGGATTTTGAACCTTGGAATGGGTTAGTAGAGTGAAAATCAGTGCAAATGGAAAATGGAACGTCCTTAAAAGTTATGTGCCAGGTATTTGGTTTGGAAAAGTGGATTGATGAGAGCTCAGATACATAAAAGATACACTTAAGTAGGATTGCAGTCAAACACATTAGATTAGATGTTAGAGAGGGCTTCTTTTAATACTGAGTATGATGTAATATTACAGCAATTATGTTTATAAATATGCTTGAACCTCTTGCCATCTATGCATAAGCAAATGTCCACATCTGAATCCTGTGCTTTCATCCTTTTTGAGAGCAGATGAACTGTGTTAAGATTAGAAAAACCCTGGGTCAAATATCCACTACGTGGCTTTAGAGTCATGCTCTCTCAGGTCATTGGAACTGAAATGGGTAATCTTGATTTGAAATATATCAAATTAATCAAATCTTGGAGTATCATGAGATATTTCTGGCTGCTTGTGCTACTCAATATGTTAAAAAAATATTGTGGATATTTCAGCTATGTACAAATTGTGACAGCCATTCCAGAAACAGAGACTGTTAGCTGAAGTTGTTGCTTGCAGTGTTTAAGCGACTTGTAAATCCATGGTATATTTTTAACTTCAGGAGTGTAGCCTGCAGGAGTGGGACAGCTGTTTTTTTGGGCCACTAGCAGTCTTAGGGCAACAGACCACACATATTATCATACTGGCACAGACCTAAGTAGGAAGGTGTTATGTAACATGTTGCTCTCTCAGGGTTTAGAATAAGCTGGCTGGACTTACGTGGGTTTTGTTGTAGGCTGCACATATTTTCAAAACATGTGTAGATTTTTTCCATAGCTTGCAGACCCTTGCAGACCAACAGATTGCATTGCTGTATTTTCAGATTACCTGCAATACTTATTCTGAGTTCTCTCAAGACTTTATGCAGAGTAATTTAGCAGATTGATTGCAATGCAATTTGTATTAAAAAAAATCATTCATGGGCAATTTCTTTTAATATGCTGGTTTATGAATTACATAGTGAATTGCTGTGGATGACCCTTAGTTAAAATTTGGTCAACATATAGATTTATAATTAGCTCCCAGGGTTTTGCATGTAAAACCTAAAATGAACAAGTGATGATATGTATTTGACAAATAGAATATTTAATCTTGGAAACTTCCTTATTTCAAGCCAGACCTGTGGTCCATCTGCATTACCAACTGACAGAAGGTCTCCAGGGTTTCAGACAAGGGTCTGTCCCAGCCAGCCCTGTGTGGATGTACCAGGGAGAGAAACTGGCACTTTCTGCTGAACCACCAAGTTGTGGTCCTATACTAGTAGACATCAGTCAGTATACAACTGCAGTCTTTTAAAAGACAAAGTCAGAATTAAACGAAATTGTCAAGTAAGTAGTGCTGTGTTTTTGGCTGTTGATCTCATAAAGCTATTAACAGATACCTAACAGAAGTCAACAGTAGCTCTAATTGATCTCTTGTATTCGATGTAAAGTATTTGTTTCAAAAAGAACATACAGTACTTGAATTTATCTCCTCCTTTCCCTTTTAGGCTCAGAGAACAAGATATTTAATTAGTTCTGTGTTAATAGTGTTGTCTTCAGAAGTTGTTACTTTGGGCTTCAGACAACTGTTCAAAAATTTTAAGGTGAGGTAGCTGATGAATGCCATGTGTCTTCCTATTAAAACTTAAATTTTTGGCAGTCACTCTTATCCCAAATAAGACTGTGCTAAAAATTTGCACATGTGGCATTTGGTGTTTGGGTGTTCAAGTGCGTGTGAGAGACAAGACTCAGCTAGCCTTTGCTGAAGAATTTTTAAAAGATTGGTCATCATCCACACTCTTGTCGGTTGGACTTGTGATTGAATCTCTGCCCACAAATGCCAGTCTCTGATGTTGCCTAGGTTTGCAGTTTGTGTAGGGTGGGGTTTGGAAAAGCCCTTGTGAACTGAGCCAAAATACCTTTTGAATTTCATCTAGGCTCATAAATAAATTTGGGCTGTTACTAGCTGCCCTACCCCATTTCATTCTCTCTGAAATATACTTTCCAGTAGCAGTGTTGGAACCTGAGAATTGATGGCAAACTACAATTCCCCGAGAGGTTTGCATCAGGAATTTCCTGTTGATAAGTCTGCTGCCTTAATGAAGCGCTGTTGCTTGAAGGTACATTTTTAGGGGAGGTGATTGGGGGAACTGTTATATTAAGAATGGAGAAAACAGAAAGTCTGAGGGCAGGGAAATACCAGCAGGGTATGTCAGATTATGAGGTTTCAGATTTCTAGGGAAAAGCTAGGCTTTTTCCTGAGAGTACTTGGAAAGAATAAGCTTGTTCAGAAATGTGGGGTAGGTGATTTTGCCTTTTTCTTGTCATAAAATGTACTAGTGAGAATGGTGGTCCATATCTTTGTTCTGTTTACAGTACATTAAAGAAGAAAAATCCTGAACAGGATATTAACAATTAAAATACCAAGATACAAAACAAAATTTTAAGCAAAAATTTAAAAACATTTAAGACATTTAAACAGTTATGTTAGAAGTTTGTTTCGTAATTTTGTCATGGAAGACTTAGTTGAATAAAAAAACATCTTAGCGAATTCCAGAAGTGAAGCTCACAGAACAGGAGCTGACACTTGAAAGCTGTGTTCTGGATGGTCTCCAAATGGACCACAGGCTTATCCAGAATCAGAATGAATGCTTCTGGTCAGGTTGATGAGGGAGAAGGTATACTAAGATTTTTTTAGCTCCATATTGCCAAGGGCTTTAGACATTATTGCCAAACCTTAAACCTACGGAGCCAGAGTAGTTCCTTCAGCAAAGGTGTTACATGATGATGAAAAGCAGTTTTTGGTGAGCTGCTCCACTCTGCACTAGTTAACCTTCAGGCCAGTAAATTACACTTTATACCAATTTTTCCTGTAATGTTGAATAAGCAATACTGCTTGGTTGCTGTGAAACCCAATATGATGTAGTGGACTAGGACTTCTCCCAGACTAGGACTTCTGGGAGATCAGTGTTCAAATGTGTGCTCAGCTATGGAAAACCCAGTGGGTGATTTTTGCACAAGTCACATTTTCTTGGCGCTTAGAGAAAGGCAATGGCAAACCTCCTCTGAACAAATCTTGCCAAGAAATCCCCATGGTAGGTCTACCTTCAGGTTGCTATGAGTTGGAAATAACTCCAGTTTCTCCAATGAGTTGCCTTTTGATGCTAAATTTGAGACACATAGTCAATATCTCTTTGTTGGAAATATATAGAAAATAGGCTATACTCACCTAAAATGGGATGTCTTAGGGCAAAAGCTAGAAAATGATGTGTTTTAAATATAAGATTATTATAAAACTTCAAAGATCAGCTGAAAGCAGGAAAGCTTTCACTGTCTGGTTTTCTGTGTAGTTTTGTTTATCTTTGGCCTTTTTCTAATACGGAACACAAAGCAACTTACCATGACTTGCGCAAGAAGACCTTTAATTGGCAGAGTTTTACAAATATGTTTGTCATATTCACAGTGACCACTTTCAGTGCTCAGTGCAGTGTGGGAAAGAAGATCCCATCTCTCTTCCTTGGTGAGATGGTAGACCTTGCAGGCAAGCTGATACAGCCGCCCAAAGCCTAGCTGTTGCTCACCATGAACAATAGATACCCCCTTGGTAATCCTTGAGGTGTATTTTCTTCTTCTCAGGTTGTTATTGTGGAAATAGTGCAGGAACTGCATTTGGAAGATAAAGTCTCCTACAGGTGTTCCTTGACTATTCACATAGCTTATGCTCTGATAATAACCTTATTTTTATGTGAGTAGATCAAGGAAATGTCTTAGTTGCAGACATGACTGCACTGTGAATGAGCTGGGACACAACTTTCTGGAAATATCTCTTGGAAATGGGATACATTATGGTGAATAAAGTGTGTTTTTTCAGACAGCCAAAAAGGTTAATAGCCTGTTTTTAATATAGTTCTTTTCCTCTAGGGCATATGATTCTGGAGTCTTTGGACAGCTGGGGATATAAAGCGGGCATAGCTGGGGATATAAAGGGGGCATAGCACTCTTTACGTGTATGCAGAGTGGCAGGACACTCTGCATATGCTCAAGGGTGCTATACCTCAAGCCAGGTTTAGAAAGCCCCCCCCCCAAAGTATTGTTTTCACATATTCAGGAGTGCTTTGTAGCCTGTTAGTTACTTGTAACCTACATAGGATTAACTCATGTTGTAAACACCAGAGTCAATCCTGTCTGTGGATTGTGGATTATATGGGCCCAGTAATCAGGAATATGACCAAGTCCAGTGCTTTAGGGAAGAGGAGCCTTCATATCATTGGCATGTTGCTTTATAAACCTTCTGGGACGTACTGGACATGACATTTGTTTAAAAGGGAGTTGCCTTTTTAGATAGCATATTTAAAAATATAATTAACACATTAAATGCATGTTTGATAATATTTGACTTATATGTTGACAAACATACTTGTTTCATTTGTCAAATACTGTGATAGAATTTAAAGTGGAAGCTCTGTTTTATGGGTTCTACTTCTTTTGTATATTGGGGATGGGCCTTCAGTTTTTGATGGTCATTCTGTTTTAAAAATGCTTTCAAGTTGCCACTCAACTTACAAGACCCCATGAATTTCATAGGCAAGGGATACCACAGAGATTGTGTGCCATTAGCTTTATATGAAATACAGTCTACAGCAGCTGGTATTACTTGGCAGTTCTTCCACCCAAGTACTGAGCAAGCCTGTCTCTGTTTAGCTTCTGAGATCATCCAGGAACTGGTGCATTTAGGGTAGGGCATTCTTCGAAAAATGTGAAAGTTGAAATACCTCCAGACTTCAGATGCACTCAAATCCCATGAATACTATTCTGTATCCCAAGAAGACTGAAGCATTTTCACTAGGGAGTTGCTCATGTTAATTGATGTAAGAGCTTAATAAAGCAATAGTGTTTTCGTTCATGATTAACCTGCATGCAAAACTATAGTGATTTCATAGGATCATAGAGGTAGAAGGTATTCTTAGGAGTCATCAAACATTTCTTGCCAGTACTGGAATTCAGTTGGAGCATACTGGATGCTTTAAAGCTATCCAACCTTTGTTTAAAAACCTCCCAACAGTTTTTTACTGAAGAAAGTTCTTCATGGTGTTAATCAGAATTTCTGTTCTTGTAATTGAAATCCATAGGTTTGAGTCCTACCCTCTGGAGTAAGAGAAAGTAAGATTGTTCCATATTCCATGTGACAGCACTTCAGATATTTGAAAATGGTTGTTATGTTAGTTGTCTGTCCTCTTTTCTCCACACTAAACATGCCAGATTCATCCTAATTTTTCAGTCAGCCTGTACAAAAATTTTAAACCATAACATACCTAAATACAACATGATGGGTTCTGACACTGTTCTGTGGTCAGAGAGGTGAAACAATTAGAGCCGAGGGCTTATTTTCAAACTGTTTTAGGTTGACTTTTTTTTAAAAAGGTCTCATTTTAATTGCTTTTTCATTAAAATATCTATATTAATGCCATGATTTAAGTTTCGAGTAGATGAAAGTGCTTTAGTATCAACGATAAATGATCTCATGCCATAGGGAACATTGAAAGAAGTAGATTTGTAAGAGTTGCAGCATAGCTGTTCCCTCTAATGGCAGACTCAGGTGGTATGAGCTGAGAAGGCTGAAGCTAAAATGAGAACATTTTGGAACAAGTGGAAGCCACCAGGACAATTGGGGAAATCTCAAAGTTCATAGAAATGCAGCATTGCTTTGGGGGTGGAAAGGTAGATAATACAGTGACACCATATTAGGGATAGCGATGCTGGCTAGATTTGTTCTTCCAGGATTTGCAGGAAAAATGGAAAACAGTGCTTCTTGGTATGATGTGGTAAGATTTGCTAGTTTTTTCCCCTTTGGACAGAACTTACTTAGGGCTTCGTGTGTGCGTGTGCGCGCGCACATATGTGCATGTGTGTGTTCAGTAAAATTTGAATTATTATTATTATTTATTATTATTTATTTGTATCCCGCCTCTCCATATGGATCGAGGTGGCGAACAACTTACAAATAGCATGTATTTTGAAACATTTCTATACATGCCCCCAACAAACTGGGTACTCATTTTACTGACCTGCGAAAGGATGGAAGGCTGAGTCAACCTTGGAGCCCGGCAGGATCGAACTCACAACCTTGTGGCTTGCAGTACTGAGCATGATAGAATGTGTTTTGTATGATTATGGGGCTATCATATAGGAAATTTTTTATTAATTTCAAAGAAACCAGCCTGTTCTTTCATTTGGTGATGAGGAATTTGGTGTGAATTAGAATTGGCACGAAGTGAGAGCCTGTGTGGTATAGTGGTTTGAGCACTGGAGAATGACTCTGGAGACCAGGATTCAAATACCCTCTCAGCCTTGGAAACCCACTAGGTGACCTTGGACAAGTCACATTCTCTCAGCCTCAGAGGAGGCCAAAGGCAAACCTCCTCTGAACAAACCTTGTTGAGAAAACCCCGTGATAAGCTCACCTTAGCATCACCATAAGTCAGAAATGATTTGAAGGCACACAACAACGAAAAACACATTGTGGTTGGGGAGAAAATACTTCTGCATCTTAGTGTCATTCATGAATTCAAGCTGTTGATGAAAGCTCACATGTCATGCTTAGTCATGCTGAGGTAGCTAGATCTTGAAAAGAGTCTCTGGGTCAATTCTTTCTGACTCTGAATAGCCTGCTGTTGGAAGGAGGCTGAGGAAGAAGAACTGAGTCCTGTCCCAGACTGGTTTCATGTTGGGCTGGTTGAAGCTTGGTTAATTGGCTGGCAGAATATAGTCAAACTTTTGCTAAATAACAAGTAAATACTCTCAATATTCACTCACTAGAATTTCAAAAGAGTAGCTATTCTAGTCTTTTAAAGCAAACTCTGAAAAGAACTATGCTACCTTAGACTACTGAGTTTATCGTGCCAGAAGCCCACACCATTATCATACTCAAAAGTGTTACCAACATTTCACATGATGGGTATAGAAAGAAATTCTAAACGGTATGACCAGAAGCCATAAAATATAAAGAGATAGCACTGATACTTCATTGCTTTTTATCCCCGTTACCAGTCCTTCTGGATGTATTAATCTGCAGGCCATAGGACTCTTCCTACATCTGAAAAGCAATTTTGTCTGTAAAAATCTATGTCTAATCTCCTAGTTTTTAAAAATGCTGCAGTGCAGAAATGTAACAGAAGTTGTTATAGAGAAGTTTGTCAATGGAGAAATCCCAGGTTATTGTTACAGGACAATTATATGTCAAAACATTGTGAACAGTTATTTATACATTATAATTAACAGTGATATAAAGATGTGGCAAAAGGAAGAGAAATGATAGATTTTTGTGTGGAACTAATTCAGTCAGTTGTAAGTTTAAAAAACGAAATACACCCAATGATTATAAAAGCTGGAAGTTTCAAAGTACGGTGGGTGAACTTTTTAGGCTCCATATTTGAGTCTAGCGTTAATATCTTGTTTTCAGTCTCATCCTTTCTCTCTCCCTCTCCCTCTTTGTATCATCCAGCTATGATATGTGTGCAAATTAAATGCAAGCTAGCTAATTTTAGGCTGGAGGTTAGTTTTCTTTTAGTGGCTGCTGAACCTTGCAAGTGCTTTGCCCTTTCCTGTTAGTCCTTGTTAATTCTTTACCAAAATCTAGGGTTAGTTGAGTTGTGCCTAGTTAAAAGTGAGAGGTGCCTTATCCTTATCCAATTATACAGGATTGTTGAAGGGATATAACAGTGGTGGAACCCAGTAAAAATTATATAAACTACTCTGAACTGTTTAGCAGAAGGGAGAGATAATAAGATGAAGTATGTTTATACACATGCTTATATTTGTTGCTACTCATATCTCTTCTACAATGATGCTTTCCCCTTTTTTGTAGAATCCAGCAACTATCACCAGGATACTCCTTAGTCATTTCAACTGGGATAAAGAAAAGCTGATGGAGAGGTAAGCAGAATACACTGACTAGCAAGTGTTCTACAATATGTTGTATTCTAGTGGTATAAATACTCTTTTTTTGTCAAGCTGCTGTAAGTGAAAAAAGAAAAATGCTGCCCAGGGCATCTTAGGTGTATGTGTACTCCACTCCAGCTTCACAAGCTGTCCATGATAAGGGAAATCAGATGACTAGCTTGAAAACATACATTAAGATTGGGAGAATGTGTTGAAAGTGAAGGGGTGGGGTTATGGGAAGACTGCTGTTTCTAAAATATTATGTATGCAGGATACACATACTTCAGTTGTGTGTGTTTCTCCCAAGGATTTTACCCTGTATGCAGATGTGAATATGCATCTGGATATCTTTTACATTTTATGCCCTTAAGATTGTGTGTCTACTACATGTGGATATTGTTATCCTCATACTGGCTCTTTGTTGTACATAAAACTGCACTGCCTCACAGAAGATTCCTTGTTGCTTTAGATGCCCTGTGTCCTCACTGATTACAAAAGGTGCAGAATATGCAAAACCACCTTGCACTCGCATGCTGTAGCTGGATTTGAATTTGATAAGCTGTCTCCTTTATCACTGAAACAATTATTCAGATTTTTTAAAAAATCTGTTATATTACTAAATAAGTCATGTGGTGATAAAAAGGAAATGCTCCTGTATTAGAGCCACACATGGCAAGGGTGGGAGGGAAGGATGTGTTAGTGGAATTGTCCCTGTGATGCAGGGAGCTGCTGAGACTGGGTAACCTATATTAACCTGCACTGCCATCTTATACTCAGCAGGATAGGTTCGAATGTGACCTGAAAGCAAGAAATTGCAAAGAATTCTAGCTTATCCATTATAAGCATGGTGCTGCAGGAAGCCCAGTTACTTCTGGTTGGCGCTCCTACTAGTGGTCAGGAAGGAGAAGGCTTAGTCCCTACATCCAAACTGAGACTCTGGCTTCTCAATCACAAACAAGCCAGGAGTCGTACACTAAGAGCAAACAAGGCTAGTTGTTAGGATATCATACCAGGAATCCCCTTTCAGAAATAATCTTAACCTCTTTCTTGCTGGTGCTTTTCATTCTCACTTAAGAGGCGGATCTAGGGAGGAGCTGAATGGGCACTCTATGTTTGTTTGTTATCAAACCTGAATTCTTAAGGATTCTGGCTAATGTTATATGTGATATGAGCCAGGACTGCAGTTGTTTCCCTGCTTCCAAACCTCTTTTGTGCTGGGTTTTGTCCATTGTTTCAGCTTCAAGGCTTTGTGGGGGCCAGCCGAAATCACTGTTGATATTACGTGGTGGGAACAAGTGGAGGCCTTCCTTGTTTTTGTAGGGACTCCAAAGCTTTTCCATCCTTGGAAGTGTTTTTCCAGTCCCTGACTATTCCCAAATAAAAAGCAGGGCGATTTTCTTGCATTTAATATATTTGCTTCCATTTGGCCTTTTTAAAAAACAACAGGTATTTTGACGGCAACTTGGAGAAGCTCTTTGCAGAATGTCATGTAATTAATCCTAGTAAAAAGTCTCGAACACGTCAAATGAACACAAGGTCATCTGCACAGGACATGCCTTGCCAGATCTGCTATCTGAACTATCCTAACTCGGTGAGTGCCTTCTGAACTATTAATCAGGTGTTTATAATTTCAGTGAGATTTCTGGGCATCAAAAAAAAAAAATCACTGTGTGAGTTGGTATGGAGAATAATTGGTGATTACATGACTAGTGGTTTTTTATGTATCTGTTTGAATCAAAAGAATGTGCTTGGCTCTTCTTGCTCTGTCAAATCAAGAGTATTGATGTCTGCCTGCCTTTTCTCTGATATGTTATGTTTTCTGTGTACAAGTAGTTAAAATATAGAATGGGGTGGGAATCACGTCACCCATAGGCCTTATGTGACTTTCAGAGGGGTTCCATGACAAACTAAACAAGCTCTCATAACACCCTAGCTCTGTTTATGGAAAGCTGCTCAAAGTAGTAGTTTATTTTATTTTGTATTTGCAAACAACCTCTGAATATTTATTGCCTAAGAAAATCCTATGAGAAATTTATGAGGTCGCTGTAAGTCATTTGGTGGCTTGAAGGCACGTGCATACCTACATATTGCAGGCAAGGGAGGAAAATCAACAAGCCGTGTGGTAGCATGTAGTCTCCAGGGCCACTCAAGTGTATGGATTGCTGTTGGGGAAGGAGGTTCTGGTCCAGCAAAGCATATGATGAAAGTGTAGCCCATAGACAAAATTCTGCTCTTCTCTACCTGTAGATACTATGAATTGTGATTGAACAGCGATGATCTTTTAAGTCCTGTGAGTAGTAGGTATAGGACATCAGCAGAGGAGAAGCAAGGAAACTGCCCTAAGTTTCAATTCTTCAAATCTCAGTGATTGCCCTCATGCATTTATTTCTCTGGCCAGTATCATATTACTTCCTTTCACACCCTCTCTCATGATCATGGCATTCTGCCAACTTTGTCCCATTGACTCAGCTTTTACGTTTTGAAGTTCTGATACGTTACAGGTATTGTTCTGACATTTTGCATTACTGTAATTAGTGGTTTGGGAATCTGATGGTATATCCTAGTTCTCCTGCTCCTATTATTCTAAACTGTGATTTTTATGTCACGGAAGTGAAGTTGAGATCTACTTTCTGTGCTCTTTGAACTTAGAATCTTGGCAGATGCTAAATGCAAGAGAACGTAGGCTAGTGATTAAGGGCATAAATATGGCTAAATCCATGAATGCTTGAAAAACACAAGAAAAGTGCTGAATCATTGATGATATAAAGTGAAGAAGCTGGCATTTGGGAAGATTGCTCATGCAGTCATTGAAGATCAAAAAACTAAATTCCCCAGTAGTATAAGAAATGCAAATAACATTCCCTCTCTTTCCATTTCTTTGTAGTATTTCACTGGCTTGGAGTGTGGACATAAGTTTTGTATGCAGTGCTGGAGTGAATATTTAACTACCAAAATAATGGAGGAAGGCATGGGACAGGTAAAGCAGTTTTTTTTGTCATGGTGACTTGCATGTTTTCTGTTGGAGGAAGAATGGGTTAAGGTTGGATCAACACCTGCTGCTGCTGCAAACATTTCACCACTGCCTTTGAGCTCTCTCTGGCAAATGTTTTGAGCTTCAGGCTTCCTCCCAGTCTCACACCTAGGATTGGATCATTCCATCACCTGTGCTATATTAATGCTCGGCACAACTGCACGTATGATTCTGTTTCAACTACCCTCCCTCCACCCCTAATTTTGGGAGGAGACTTTGGATTTGTGGTGCACAGTACCAAAATCATCAGCATCAGGGCCCACCTCCACTTGCTGCCAGGGTAGAGGGAACATGTTGTCTCAGTTGTGCCCTGCTTTTTGAGGAACTTAGTAATACCTTGGATGAAAAAAGATAAAACTTTTCTTCAGTTTTGAGGCAGGGTAACACAGAGGAGCAATCTCACCAGGAATGGTTTAATCCCCACATGCCAGCCAACTAGGAAAGAGGCAGAATCCTGGCAACCACAAATTTTTGGTGTTTGTGGCTAACCAAAATCAATGAAGTTAAGTTTTATGTTGCAGTGGGTTTTGTAGTCATGATCTAGAAAGCTGTTTTTTCACCTTCAGCTAATGTGAAGAATATGTATTTTCTGAGGAATAGGCTGGAAGCTTTTTTCTTTTGAAGCTACCTTAGCTGGAGGATCTCTGTTTCTCTCTGTTTTTGTCCTGTCTGCATACTCTCTCTGCCCTTCCCCTCGCCCCCTAACAGGCTGCCAAAGGAGGAATAGATAACTCTTGCCAGAAGTCTTAACTTATCAGTTGTGGTGGGTTTTTGAGATAAAACTAAGGGTTGCAGATTGTCTGTCCCTGGGTTAAACTTTCAGCTTAAGCTCTTGGTTTGTCAAGGTGTTGCAGCTATCTTGAGTAGCAGAAGTGCTGTTGAATGTATATTGTTCTTAGAGGCTTTTCACCAATGACCAAGCTAATCAAATATCTTTAATGGCTTCTGTTTTTTTCTCTTATTTTCTACTCCACCCTCATCAGACAATTTCATGCCCTGCTCATGGCTGTGATATCTTGGTTGATGACAATACAGTTATGTAAGTATTACTGTTGATGTGTGTTTTCAGATCTACCTCCCTTCCCCTGTTAAACCCTAAAACAGGCTTACAAGCTTTGAGTGGTTCAAAGTTGTGTGCAGAGATGATGATTCAGCTCTAGTTTTGATCCAAGAGCATTTGTATCTGTGAATGCCTCATGAACAATGAGCTTCCCCCATAGTTTCTGTAGTAGCAACTAAACGGTAATTTTCATAGTTTCACCTCTGTGCTTGCAGTGTAATCTTTAAAAAAAGGTAATAGAAATGTAGGTTACAAGATTTCATAATCTAAGTCTTTTAAGACAGGATATTGATATTAACAATACCTGATAGCCTAGAGAAAGCACATTTGATTCCTCTGGCTGAAAGGAGTGGTGACATTTTTGAGCCACAGAAACATGAGCCACTGAGTCATGCTTTAAACAAACAAACAAAAAGTCTGCATTATTGTGTGGCTTGCATACTTATTTGTCTCACTTTTTGATCAGAAAGGACACAGTGCATCATGGTGTATCCCCTTCCATCTGTCCTTTAGTGATCTAATGGCCTTTAAAGTCTGAAAGGGGCAGCGCCCTAGAGCATGTGCACTGCTTCCGTAGCGCTGAAAGTGATGGTTGGGGAAGAGTAGTAGATGGAAAGGTGACAAGTGGTGACACAGTTTTGTAAGATACTTCAAAGATCAGAGGATTTTTTTAAAGTTATTGTTAATATATTGAAGTTTTTACAATGTGAACCGTTGAAGTTTCCAACAACTACTTTCACAGATTCTGAAAGTACAATTAGATCACCAAATGAAAGTTCGTGATCTCAACACCCTTGCATTACATGTATTAGTTAACTAAATTGTTTAATTTTGTTTTTCTAGGAATAAAATGTTGAATTCTTCATTTCTTGGTGTGAATATTGCTTACATAAGTGCTTTGAGCTGTTTTTTCTTTTTAAATATTTGTGAGAAGGGAAGTTGTATAAGTACTGAAAGTATGTGTAACTATGTAGCTTCCATATATTACCCCTTTGTAAAACGTTTTACAAGTCATAGATCTTCAGCTGATATTATAGAAACCTGAAATTATCTGATGAAAAATTCATCCTTGTGTTTAGTGCTTCTTAAACTAGCATCTCAGGCTATAATAATCACCTTAAATTTTACAGTGGTGAACATTGTTTAAAATGCTTTCACAAACTGAAAACAAAGAGCTGCATGTTTTTTGTCCACCATTTCTTCCAGCTGTTTAGATTATTTGCTCATTAGTGAGCAAACTGTTCAGAGAAAAACATACACTGTTCCATCAGTGGCTATAGATACATCCATTTTGTTGTTTTTTAGCTTTTTGGTTCTCGTTCAGCATTGATGAGGTCTTCATAGTTTGCTAATTTAAATCTTTCTCCTCCAGTGAGCTGAGAGGTACCTAGATGGCCTCTGTGCAGGTATTTGCCAGGTTGGAGTTGCTTACTTCACCAAAGAAATTATACCTTCAAAGCCATTCTGTGAACCATTCTGTTAATAGTAATAGGCAGGATGATACAGCTTGAAAACACCTTTTCTCAACTTTTTTGTCTTCCAAGTGTGTTAGATTGAAACTCCCAGTCTACTGGCTGGCCAGGGGATTCTGGGACTTGAAGTCCAACACAGCTGGGTGGCGGAGCCTGCTTTAGCTATCGATGGGGCTCTGATTGATAATGCTGTCAGTAACATATATGAATGCGTAGCATTGTCATTAGTCAGAAGTGCTTGCTGCTTAATTTTTGCAGAGCAGTACATGTTACATAATTTATATTTTGTCTATCAGATCAGACAACTTGTAGTTGTTCAGGTACTGGACTTTAACAGTTATCATCCCTCAGCTACATTGGCTGCAACAGATGGGGGCCAAAGTCCTCCAAAATCTAGAGCCACCAGTTGAAAGCCATATAGGTGTACAATTTTGATATTTGTTATTCTGCCCACCAGGTCAATAATTATTACTGCACAATTGGGTAAATGATCACAGTTCTCTTATGCGAGACTCCAGAATATTTTATGCACTTACCCATGGGTCAGCTTTTAAGGACTGGCAGGGGTTTTTTGGGTTTTTTTTTGGGGGGGGTCCTGCTGTGTTTCTTATTGATCTTTAAATGTATAGCTGAACAAGCTCTTGAAAGTGAGAACACTATGTAGTGTACAAAAGCTGGGATTTAATACTGTGGGTTTTACTCTGGACCACATACACCAGTATGTAACTTGTCAGTTTGCTTTGCAAATCAGAGATGCAAGAAGAGAGAAGCAAAAGGGAGTGGTTTAAAGTCAGCTTAATGCTGTGCTTTTAAACTGTGTGGTGAGGAATCTTTAGTTTCCTTCCAGCTTCTTAAGAACTCATTAAGGACAATGAGTAATAAACTTCCTGGGATGGCCACTTGCTCAGTATTATCAAAAAACCCCTGTAGTGTGACTGTGCAAAAAGAAATTGTATTTGCTTAATTGTTTTTCCTCAGAAATTATATACATTCAAAAATGCATCAGAATACGGTACAGTTGGTTTTTCCTAACACAGTGGTTTTCATCTGTTGGTCCTCAAGATGTTTGAAATGGTAGAAGCTGTATCTAGTATCTCAGTAGTCAGTTGAGATCCAAAATATCTGGAGAGCTAAAGACAGGGGTTCTAGCATATATTTTAAAAAGCAGGTTTAATTTGTATGCCATGAAAAAATATCCTGTATTATCTTTGACTCTTTGCTTTGGCTCTGGTGAGAAACCACCTCTATTTGACTTCCACTACAAAAACGGATGCTTGAGTTCACCTAAAATGGTTGTTTGAGTTTACCTCCTTCCCATCCCTTCTTTCTTTTGTGTCTTATCTTTTTAGACTGTAAATAAATCTGAGGGGCACACACTGTCTTGGTGTTAATCTTTTCCTTTGGTAACTTGTTAGGCTGAAGAGCATGGTAAAAAAATGCTTGAAGTTATTCTTGGTAGACAGACAGTCCTTGTGTGGGAACTAATAGGCTAGTGCTGACCTTAATTATTGCTGAGTGTATCCATAGTGTTCGACACCACTACAAACTTCTAGACTGTCTCCAGAATGTGAGAGTGCAGAATGCTGACTTGCAGGCACTCTATATTTCTCACTGGGTCACCTCACAAGATGATCTAGGGAGCACCGTAGTCTCCCTTTTTGGCTACTGAAGAGTCATCGTCTTTTCCCAAAGCACTGAAAAGGATGTAGTAATTACCAGTAACATTTTTACATTCTCTTGGGTTATTTCACCTTGGGCTATCTTTTGATACCACTTCAGAGGCATCTCTTTTTGTTCTGGAGGAAAGAGAGAATGCCAGCAGAACTGGAATGTGTGTATCCTGTAGTTAACCTTAAAATACGGAGCATATGTTTCAAAATTCCTGTCTCCAAGGTTGTCTGACTTGCTCTTTGCAGTTAAGACTTGGCTTCCTTAATGGGACAAGTTATTCTCATAATGTAAGAGCGGCCTTGGCAGATTTGACCAAAGTCCCCTGTAATCCAGCATTCTCTTTCCCACAGTGGTCATCTGGCTACTTTGAGAACCTACGGTAGTAATAAGAGCAGAAAGGCAACAGGTTCTTGCTGTTTATCCCAGCAGCTTTTATTTGTTAATATACGAGACAATTGCATACAGCATTAATCAGAAAATCAAATCAAAATCAAACAACATTTTTATGCAGGAAACATTAGTGTCACAGAACTCCACAACTGGGATGGATTTATTGCCTGTTGTATTCCTTTCAGAGTTGGATTTGCCTAAATTGTCACAGCTGCAGAGCATATATTAAATTTCTTAGGCTTAGGCTAGTTTTGTGTGTGCGTGTGTGTGTATGGGCCTTTGAGTTGCCCTGTCTTGCTGAATACTAATTCAGAGTCTGAGTTTTGTTATAACCTCATTTACTATGCTTATACCAGTGTCATCAGCAATAGATGAAATCTACTTAATATTGTTCTCATCCTGTTGCAAGTGGGAAAATTTTGTAAATATTCCAGAAAGCTGTAGGTTTCTGGAATGGCTTTCAGTGATAAACATTCTTGCTATGTTGTGTGTGTAGTACAAGTTTGCATGTTATTTAACTTCTACCATACTTAAAGTCACACCTTCATCCACAGTGAACCCCAGGGCAATTTGTGTAGGATTAAAATCAGATACATGATATAATGGCAGTAAAAAATAAAGCATCAGTACCATAAAACTGAATGATAATTGCACTTGTGTCCTGCTAGACCACTGATCTCAGTCAGTGAGAGTTCTTATCTTCTTAATTGGTGCAAAACAGTTAATTTTAAGTGACTGAGCAAGTAAAAATATCTTGACCAGGCACCAAAATTGACATAGTGATGTAATTATATTTTTAAAAAATTAAAATATACATTTAAAAATGATAAGAGTTTAATACAGTTTAAAACAATACAGCATGCTCTTACAAGCCCTTTACCAATACCTTCAGTTCTAAAAGCCTGACTGAGTAAAACATTCTTTGCCTTCTGACAGAAGGGTAGCATGGAGGGGACCATTATGTCCTCCGTAGGAAGGAGGGACTTCCAGAGCTTAGGGGCAGCCAGTGAGAATGCCCTGTCTCATTTTTGTACCACCCCACTTGTGAAGGACCCTGAGGATCTCAGAGTCAAGACAGGATTGTATGGGAAAATACTGTCTGGTCTAGCCTAGACCTGTGTCTTGGTGGGTCTTCCAGAGTTAAGGTGCCATTACACTGAAAGACCTGTATTTATAAAATGGATAAGCAACAGATGAATCTGTCTTATTTAGGTATATCTGGACCTGGGAGATCACTACACACTCCAGTATCTTGACCAGAAATGGAATATTGAAGATTGGCTGATAGTTATCCAGTATGGTGGGATCCAGGGAATGGCATTTTGTAGTGATCTTAATACCTTGTCTAGGTGGTATAGGGAAATATTGGTGATACAAGACCTTTAAATTCTGGACAACCTCTTCTAGCATTTTCATGAGCAAATTAAGTGTCATGGGGAAAACACAACCCCCACCCCCGATTCCCAAGCCAAGAGCCAAAGAGTTGAACAAGAATTTTTGAGTACCACCTTCTGGGCTGTCTTGTCCAGAAAAGAATGGAGCCTCTATAAAATGCTGCCTGTAAATCCCACCCAGTGAAGTATACCAGAAAGTCCAACATAACCAACCAGGACACAGTGCCCCTATCTAGTTCTTGACATAGGTCATCCAGCGAGCTGACCAAACCCATCTTCATTTCCTAACTAGACCAGAAGCCAAACTGAAATGGATCTAGATAAGTCTGATTCATCCAGGTGTCCCTGGACCTGAGAGGGTACCCCACAGTCCAGTATCTTGTCCAGAAATGGAATAGTGAAGACTGGCTGTTAGTTATCAAATATGGTGAGATCCAGGAAAGGTATTTTCAGTAGGGGTGTTGGCATAGGTTTATTTCCTCTACGAAACTTTGGACTCCTCAGGTAAAGGGAAATGAACTGAAAACAGTTGCATGTGCCTAATGTTTAAATAGATTTCTGAAATAGTTACCCAGGTTCATCAGGCAAAGGACCTAACTATGTAAATGTTTGTTGTAGAAATCTGGGGTTTTGTCAATAATAAGAAAATTGAAGTGGTTCAAAACTGCTTTGTTTGTTTGATATTGGGGAACTATCAGGAGTTTTCTAAGCTCTTATAATTAGATCTGCATATGGAATAAAGGCTCTTTCAAACCTGATTCATATCAGATTATTTAATTTGTGGTTTAAAACTGTCAAAATACATGAAGACACATTCCCTAAAAATGTTTAAATGGGCAGATAATTAAAACTACAGAAAAATTCTGGTTAACTTTCCAAACCAGTATTAAATTATGGTTTTAGAGTAGGAGGCCTTGGATGTCCAAATCTATTTTGAACAAAGAATGTTAGGTATCAGAGCACAGATGGACACATCATCCCTGTTGAATACAAGATCTATGAAGTAGACAGCAGAAGTGAAAAATAAATTTCAAGAAGAAAAATGTCTGTTCTTCTCAATGAAACACAGATAACATATGACATTCACTCATCTCTGGTTCAAGCAAGTGGACACAGTGAGGCAACAAGGAAGATTTCAAGGCATCCCAGTACTGCAATAGAAAGTGGCCAATTAAGGGGGGGGGAAGAAAAGGAAAAATATTTGATGAAAGAAGTAATATAATAAGTTTTTTCGTTCTTTTCTTTTCCCTTTTGAATTTGATACGGTTTGCATGGAGATGGTAAATCTTGCGTGGTTTCTTTGTACTTGATATGGTCTGTTGACCTGTTCAGTATATTTTGTTTACTTGCAGTAACGATCTTACAGCAGCCTCTTTCAGGTACATTGCAACCTATCTTGCTGTAAAGAGGCATGGACCACTCCCTTTTAATTAGCCAGTTTAATGATCCAGGAGAGGCAGTGTTTTAGAAAACATGTAATGGTTCTCGCTTCTCCAGGGATCCTGTCCGTATCCCTGGGTTGCACAAATTGAAAAGTAATCATTATCAGTGGATAAGTAGTGGTAAAGTTGTATCTGATGGACATATATCAGCTATAGCATACAGGCTTCATCTGCTTATCTGACAGGTTAGAGACCAGAATACTGTCAGAAAGTGGAAATGGTTGAAAAGTGACACCCATCTACTGTAGGGAACATGGAGGACTTACAGAGGCTTGCTTGGGACTAACCACACATGTGCCCTGCTTGTAAAATCTTTCAGCTGGCTTGGTACTTTTCTCCCTGTGTGAGCTCGCTTTGCAAGCAGTGCCTGCACTTGGTAGCCTTCATAGGCAAGAAGAACTGAGGGAAGCCTGCTGTTTTGATTCTTGCAGTACGGACAGGTTCCATTAATTCTACCAGAGGACCTGCTCTTTCCATAGGCAAGACTTTGGACTGTGTGCATATACAGGTGGTCCTAAGAAAACCTGTAGGCAGGAACTGACAGCAGACCCCAAGTCAAATTAATGGAGCTTATCCTTAATCTGGAAACGTTGAAAGAGCGAGTTGTTGCATAAGGGGATGTTGAAAAGCAGGGGCTTCCTTTATCATAATCGATCTGTGTGATACTAGCTGCAGATTTCCAGTTAGATTCCTCACAGTAGGCTGTTTGAGTGGGCCTGGTTGTAAAAGACCCCTGATCACTTGAAACAACTCTGCTATAAATGTAGTAATTTCTGATAGGAAGTGGAATGTCAGGGATACTCAGGGGAATGGGAGATTAATGGAAACATTAAGTGTTACTACTGGCATACCCAGAAGTCACAACTGGACAATCCATGGCAGGCACGCTTGGTAGGGGATGGCATCTCACTTGAAAGTAGAATGTGAGGGTTGAGGGAAGACAAAGTCTTAGTGATTGTTAAGGAAACCCTGTGTCCTATCAGGCTGCTTTTGCATTCTGTCTGTAGTATATATTTCACCAGTGGAGAAACACTATTTTCAAAAGAATTTTAAATTGAATTGGGGCTAGTGGCAGAAGAGAGAATCCATTATAATTTCATCAAAACTGCTATAGTTCTCCACCTAGATAAAATAGCCAGAGGTTTTAGCTGTTGGATTCTGTACCAGTTGAAAGCTTCTGCATTATTTTCCAAGAGTAGCCTCATGTATAACACAGCATAAAAATTAAACCTGGAAATTACTAGAGCCTGGTTCTGTGTAACTGGACTGTCCCTGTCTGGGTAAGGCTATGAGTACTGAATCTCCCAGAACTTTCAAATGCTGCCATCAGAACCACTTGAATCTTTACTCACACTGATTTTATGATCTGTAAATAAAGACTCTCCTAGCATATGGTTTTAAGCATTGACTTCTTGACTTGCCCAAAATGAGTGTTGTCAGTGAACATTTTTTTTCTCTTCATAGGCGCCTGATCACAGATTCAAAAGTTAAATTAAAGTACCAGCATTTAATAACTAATAGTTTTGTAGAGGTGAGTATTTAGTTTGAAACTGTATGCAGATAAGACTGTTGTTTGGGGGAATTGTCCCTGTTTTCCAGTCTTTTACAACAGGCATTTAAATGTGGTTAATTGAATCTGGGCAAATTTTGGGAAGGAAAGTATATATATATATTTGCAAAGGCTCAATTGAAGATTTGGGTCTAAATCCTATTGCTTAGTCCCAACTAGAGAACACTTATTGAATCACTCATAGCAGAGTGTTTCAAAGTGTAGGCAAACCCTGTTGAATCAATGGATCTGTTTGATTTAGGCCTGAAAATAAGGCCATTTCTGCATGGTGTTGCTGTCACCCAGTGGGGACATACTGGGAGTGGTCCACAAGTTGTGCTTTTTGCACAGCATCATTGCAGTCCTGCAGCCAGCGTGCCCCCACCTATTATGATCATGGGATAGTCACGTAATGGGGAAAAAAATCTGTTTAGCGCCCACAGTCACGCAACGCTCCTATTGCTGCTGGCCATGTGGAAGAGGTAGAAGCACACTCATGTGCTTCCTTCCTCAGTGCAGCATGGGAAAGCGGCCAGTTACACTGCAGAAGAAAGGGAAAGAGTGTGCCACTCACGCTCCCTTCTGCAGGGAGCCAGCCAGGTGTGGAGAGGAGTGTTTGTGTTGCACTTCCTTGCTGCTGGGACTGCGAGAAGAGTACAATGGAAGGAGGTATGGTGCAGAAATGGCCTAAGATTTAGGTCTCAGTATTCAGCTTTTGATGCTGAAAAGGCAGTGTAGGTGAAGTTAGGTAACTGCAGCTTCAAGTAAACCATTTAAAGCTGAAATATCTCTTACAGTTGCTTTTTGTAGCAGACCAGTATAAAAGTCTGGTCCCTAAATTAATGCTTGTAGACAAGTGTTCAGGTGATTAAAGAAAATAATTGTTTAGGAAGTATATTACTGATCTTATAACATATTTTAACCACTTGATCCATGGTCAGTCCCAGAATTAAAACTAGACACTAGCCTTTTTCATTTCTTCAGCAGAACAGTTGCTTGTGAGCTGGCGCCATTGTTACACACAGCTGGTACCTAATCACATCTGTTAAAACTTTACTGCTTCCATATCCCAGAAGTACACTGGCAGCCATGTTGACTGAGTTCTCAGTTGTCATGAACAATTTTGAGTTCTATTTGTGAAATACTAGTAGTGCTTAATCTGAAGATAGATCCTGAATCACAGCAGGCCATGTGTGGCCTTCTGTGCAGCAGTATACCTGGTCAAGTGCCAAAGGTTATGGTGCTGAGCTACAAAACCACCAGGGCTCACTGGCTGAATCCTGAGCAGAAGGCGAATGGACAATGCAGTTGTCCCTTCCTGCCCTCCCACCAACCAACCAGCTGAACAAAAAACCACTTAGCATGAAAGATGAGTGATTTCTAAAATGTCTTTGCTGTTCTGCCTACTTCTCTTTTCTTGATTAGAAGTACAGAATTAATCTGTGGCGGGGCAACTGTGGTTTTCTGGATGGGTTTTTCAGCCACAGCTGCAGTCAGCATTAGCCAGCATAATCAATGGTGAGGAATTATGGGGCTTGTTGCTCAAAAACATATAGAACTACAGCGAGCCCGTGGTATCCACTAGGGGTTGGATACCAAAATTCATGGATGCTCAAGTCCCATTATAGTGTAGTAAAATGGCATCCCTTATATAAAATGGCAAAATAAAAGTTTGTTTTTTGGATTTTTAAAATATATTTTCAAGCCATGGTTGGTTGAATCCTTTGATACAGAATCTGTGGGTATGGAGGGCTGACTGTATACAGTTGCCCAGCCCCATTTTGAAGCTTAGATAAGTACCAAAGGAAACCAACTCTTTAAGAAATGTGGTCTTATTTTTTATGTCATTGTAGGAAGAGATTATAGATTATATCATAGAAGTTAGGAGAATCACAATATATTAGTTATCTTGCATTATTTGTAGCCTGTGGTGGGAGACTCAGTGGAATTGAAGTAGCTTCTCTTTAGGCAGTTGCCTTAGATAGTCGTAGGGCTCTTTTTTGATTCCATAACTGATTCTGTGAAATGGTCTTTATACTTGCCAGAGCTTATCTAGTGGTGGGAGTGAGGGCAGTGACCTTCTCCTGTATCAAAATGGAAGTGGGAACCTTCATGAAATGGAGCTTTGGGTACCAGGAAGCTAGTGGGAAGATGCAAGGAAAGGGCTATCCTGTAATCCAGTATCCTTTTGGTATACTCCCATGCTTTTTGACTCAGAAGTGAGTCACATTGCATAGTGAGACTTAGACCCAAGTAAGTGTGCATGCAGCCCTTGTTCTGGCTGTCCTCCTTGTCAAGATCTACTCCCTTTTTATCTCTTCAGTGTAATCGACTGTTAAAATGGTGTCCTGCTCCAGATTGCCACCATGTTGTTAAAGTTCAGTATCCTGATGCTAAGCCTGTTCGCTGTAAATGTGGCCGTCAGTTTTGGTAAGTGATGTGTTTTGTCCCTTGGTAGTTCAGACTTCATAAGCTAAATTGCAGTAACTGCGTTCATAGGTCCTCTTGAAATGGCAGACAACCTTCATTAGTTTCAGTAGGTAGAGTCCACACAGTTATTCTCAGCAAGCTAACACGGCCTACTCAGGGAGCTAACAAACATTTTCTTTTCTTTTCTTTTCTGCTCCATACTTGAGATTACATACCTAGGGTTGCAAACATGGGGATTGTCAGACACAGTGCTTTGCTTGTAGGCTGTTTGATGGGTTTGGGGCATGCACTACAGTAATTTCTAGGTTCTAGTGCTGCTTAACTCTAAATTCTGATGTGTTATTCCTTTTTTTTTAAACAGCTTTAACTGTGGTGAAAACTGGCATGATCCTGTTAAGTGCAAGGTGAGTACCACAAGCTTTCTCACCCAATTGTGGGTATGTTGGGGAGTGGTCAAAACAGTATATACTATTTCAGCAGTAGTGCAGTAGATCATTGTCATTTAGAGAGTCTTAAAATAAGGACATCTTGTGTAACAAAATTATGTTACTTGGGTAGCATATTTTAAGTTAAATTTAAAGTGCTTCAGACCTTTTGGATATAAAGAACAGAAGTCTGAGGGAATCATTTAAAACCAGTTTCACTTTATAGTAAAACAATAAGCAACCCTTCGAACTGTGGGTGTTTGCTTCCAACTGGAAGTCATTTAGTGCAGTCAGAGAATAACATCAGTATTGGCTGCTCAGTAAAGCGTGATTAGAAATGACCTTTTCTGTTGTTTTTACCTAGGCTGATTACTCAGCTTGTACCTGGCTTATTAACAGTTGTATATGAACATCAGTATCCTGGTGTTGTCTTGGAATTGCTTTATTCAGAGTAGCCTCTGAGCTATGAAATGTGTATCCATGTTTGTAGGTAACCTTTTTTTATCTGATGTAATCTATAACAGTTTTGGAACAATTCTGCTCCCTCTTTTCCTGACAGTGGTTAAAGAAGTGGATTAAGAAGTGTGACGATGACAGTGAAACTTCCAATTGGATTGCAGCAAACACAAAGGTTTGATGTTTTCAGTTTCTCTCAAAAGCCATAGCAAAATTTCACACAGTGAGAGCTGCTTTTTTCCTGCAGAGGAGAAACTCTTAACAAATCTCACAACTACCTTTGTGACTTGGGACGCACAGTTCTTCCATGTAAATAATGAGGATGTAGTTTTCTCTCTTATTTTCAGTTTGAAGTAATATTATAGCAAAATGATACCTATACACCCTACTTCTATATAGTGCTAGTGTGAGGTTTTTAACTGAAACAGAAAAGAGCCATTGAACTGACAAACATGAAAGTACAGATTAGAAGTTGTACTTTGAGACATGGTACTTTCTTTAGTGTAGGAAATACAGGAAACTGCCTTTTACTGGTCTAGGGCAAGTAGCTTAGTATTGTCTGTGGGGAAGCTTTGGTTCTCTGGGTGTTTGGTGGGGAAGCTTTGGTTCTCTGGGTGTTTTGGATTACAACTCACATAGTCTCTTAATATTAACTATGCTGGCTAGGATTGCAGAAAGTTGAAATTCAAAACGTCTGGAGGGTCAAAGTTTCCTTATTCTTAGTTTACAGTGACTGGCGGTGCTTCTCCAGGATTTCAGACAAAAGTCTTTCCCTTCCCTATTTGTAGATTCCAGTCATGTTTTGTGTGCAGAACAATTGCCCTACAACTGAGCTATAAGACAACTTTTTCACTTGACTGTTCAAGCAATAATAGGAAGCCAGTTAACAGCCGAACATGTAATTCGAATAGCTACTACTTCAAAAGTATGAACTGCTGCTCTCCTGGCCTGAGAGATTTACCTGATACTTTTCCTCCTTATTACTCTTCATATCCTTTGCAGGAATGCCCCAAATGCCATGTGACCATAGAGAAGGATGGCGGTTGCAATCACATGGTCTGTCGGAATCAGAATTGCAAAGCAGAATTTTGCTGGGTGTGTCTCGGCCCTTGGGAGCCACATGGGTCTGCCTGGTATGTAAAAAGTATCCTTTTTGAGCTTTCTTTATGAGTCTTTCTGGTACTGCTATATTTTTTTCCTGTTATCTACCTAAAGATTTTCTGTAGAAGCAGAAAGACTCAAAGTAGTATTGTATATGCATGAAAGAGCTCCTCTACCTGACTTTTATTTTTTTAGAGGCGGAAGATTGGAACTGTTCCATAGTGATCCTCTGGTCAAATCTGTGCCCTGGAAGCTGCCAGATGTATTAGAGAGGATTATTTTTATATCCTGTTGAAAGAATAGTGTTTCAGAGGGATAAAAATAGGGCATGGTAACTCTAGAAATCTACATGTTGATAAAAATATATTTTCAGGTACAACTGTAACCGCTACAATGAGGATGATGCAAAGGCAGCAAGAGATGCCCAAGAGGTGAGTCCATAACTCTTGCTGACCAAGGCAATGTGCTTCCTTAATAGACTTCAAACTGTCTTGTCTTCATTTGTGTTTTTCTGTTGAGCTAGTGAACTTTGAGCGCTACTGTCTTCCAGGCCAAATTCCACAAAACTCTTAGGCTTAGAGACAGACAAAGCTTCTTTGCTTCCTCTTGGTGAAATTCTGAGCAGCTTGTAAAACTATGGAACTTGAGCGTAAGCATTAATCTCAGTTTTCCTTTAAGCAGTGTCAAATCATCCAAGGCTTTTTTTTTAAACCACTTACTATCTCAGAGAGGAGCTCCGTATGTGGATGGATATCATCTCCATGGGGCCAATTTCTTTTAATCGTGTTGTGTGACAGCTGTACATTATGTTCGGCCGCTGTTGCCATACAGACCTCTTTTGCTGTGTTTTATATTGAAAAGTAAGAGTGTTTGGATGGGCTTTACATGGTTTACTGCACAAAGGTGGCAGGTGTGGAATTGGAGCAAATTGTTGCAGTGTATCTTAAGGCAGTAACAGCAGCAATGAAATAGGAGACTCCCATAACTGTTTTGGAGGTGGCAGGGGTTGCCTACTTGCAATCCTTGGTTCTTTAAAGCATTTCCCTTTTAAAAAAAATAAAATATTCATTACATCTCTGTCCAGCATTTGAGCCAGCATAGTATAGTGGTTTGAGTGTTGGACTCTGACTCTGGGAGACCAAGGTTCGAATCCCCGTTTGGCCATGGTGACCCTAAGCAAATCATACTCTCTCAGCCTCAAAAGGACAGCAAAGGTAAACCCCCTCTGAATAAGTTCTGGCAAGAAAACCTGTGATTGGATCACCTTAAGGTTGCCACAACAACCGCAATTGGGTCTTTCTTCTGAGAAACTCAAAATAGATACATAATGGCTCTTGCTCCATACTTTATATCACAAAACCCTGTGAGGTAGGTTAGTTTGAGAGGCAGGCAGGTTCTGTCTGAGGTCACTCAGTGAGTTTCATGACCAGGTGGGGCTTGAACCTGGATTCTCCTTCCTTAAGTCCCAGTCCAGCACTTCTAGCCACACTTGGACTCTATATAGCTCTAAAGGGGTCAGGCTCAGCACAGACAGAATGAATTTCCATTCCTGTGTGCAGGAATATTGCAAGACCAGCACCTGCCTTTGACAGTGTGAGCCATCTATTATTACTCTGTTTTGACTATTGATTTTCTCTTTTCCCCTAATGGGAATTAACACAGCGATCCAGAGCAGCCCTGCAGAGGTACCTCTTCTACTGCAACCGTTACATGAATCATATGCAGAGCCTGCGCTTTGAGCACAAACTCTATGCCCAAGTCAAGCAGAAAATGGAGGAGATGCAGCAGCACAACATGTCATGGATTGAGGTCCAATTCCTGAAGAAAGCAGTCGATGTCCTCTGCCAGTGTCGTGCCACACTCATGTACACATATGTCTTTGCCTTCTACCTCAAAAAGAATAATCAGTCCATTATCTTTGAGGTAAGGAGAGGTTACCAGGTTTCTTGAAAAGCAGCACATGTACTTTTGTGTCACTTTGGCCATCTGTCCCTGGACTTCCTGTTGGATAAATCACAGTGGTTGAACTCCGTTGTGTGAAGGGCATAGGCACCTGTTTTAAACCAGAGGTGAACAACTCTTCCAGCTTGAGGAACAAATTTCACTTTCAGAGGAGTTCTTTGGGGTTGCTTTCCAGTGGTGGAGAGAGCCAAAATGAAGCCCAGAATACCAACATCATTCAGTTCAGGGGTGGGCATGTGCTGAGGGGGTGGGGGCCATTCCCCCTAACCTGTTCATGTTAGCATAACTTAAGATCAGCCAGTTTTTAGTGTTTTCCAGGGTTTTGGTAGTGGGGCAAAGTGCCACATTTCTGGTGGTTTGAAGACATTTATAATTTAAAAAAATTAACTCCCCCCTTTGGGAGGTTGCTTCATGGAGTGTAGGAGGGGATTTTAGGGTGACACATTTTCCCCATCCCTAGTTTAGCTTAAAACTTTAGTTCCAGTAAAGTAAGCCTTGGAGTTGTTTCATCCTTCTTTGAATGCAGGGAGGCATATAAAACTGGGGAACTACCAAACCCTGGTGTTACTGGAAAAGCGTTGTGATCATCTAGGGAAGATTGGAAGCGGCTCTCAGGTTCTGCAGTTCCTCCAAAACAAAAAGTGATTTGTGTGCACTCCATGGAGTTGTTGCTTTGTGCCTTCAAGTCATTTCCAATTTATGGTGACCCTGCAGTGAACTTATCATGGAGTTTTCTTGGTGAGATTTGTTCAGAGGTGATCTGTCTTTGCTTTCCTTGAGTCTGAGAGTGCGACTTGCTCAAGCTACCCAGTGGGTTTCCGTAGCTGAGCAGTGATTCAAACCCTGGTCTCCAGAACTGTTGTCCAGTGCTCAGACCACTGCACCACAGGTACCCAATTAATTTTTTCAGGACATTTGTTTTCAGGACTTCTTAAGAATTTGTACAGTGCTTTCTATCCCAGATTACCTGTATATCTTCCTTTGCAGTTGAGTAGAGACTTCTTGTATTTAATGTACTTCACTGCTTAAATGTTATTATTTCTTACATACAGCCTTGGTGTTGCTTGGCTTATGATTATTATATCCATGTGTCCTATACTCTGGTTTCTCTTAAGAATATATAAATCTTTTGCATTTTACTGAAAACTTCTGGCTGTCCCATTAATAAATTCCGAATGCTGTACTGTGCTTATTGCTTCTTTAACAAGCAGACATGTTGCTTCATTGCTTTCTTCTCAACAAATACGCACAGAGATAGCAGGAGCCTCCTAGAGGCTTGACATGAAACATACTCAGCACTTGAATTGCAATTTGAAGCATTGTAATGCCTTACAGTTGGAAATAGTGATGTCAGAACTTCAAGCTTTTCAGATCTATTTTTTCTTTCTTTTTTTTTTTTTTACTGAAACCTCATGGCCCACCAGATAGAGCCAGGTGCAAAATAATATCTCTAAAGGTTGACATGTGTTTAATATTAAGAATCTTTTAAGCACATATTCAGCTTGGGGCTTGTTTCCAGTGCCAGCAGCACATAACTCACATTGTCTTCCTCCCCCCGCACACTCAGAAATATCCTGATTTCTGATATGCTGTAAGCTTTCTATGCAGCGTGTTTCAGAAGGAAGACAATTATATTGCTTTTCTTGAACAACTTAAGGGTCACAAACGTTTGCAGATCTACCAGCAAACCATGAAAAGATCTGCTAACAGATCTCAGTTACCTTTCTGTTCACCCCTGTTCTAAGACACACTGTAGAAGAAATGGGGGTGAGAATAAGCATATTCAAACTGCTACATTACAAAGTTGTATAATGGCTAGGTGGAAGGGTCACTTCAGGAAGTAATTCTGGGAAGGGAAGACTCTAAAGAACAGCTGGTTCCAGTTTAATGTATGTTAATGTATGAGTTTAGTGCTGTTTTCCTGTCTTGCATTTCATATGGTTGAAAACTGCCTCTTGAAGAGTTGCATGTTCAGTGATGTGCGTTTTCCAGAAAAAAGTAGAACTGGAAGATTTTCCGGAAAATTTTCCATTGCTTTAAATAATGTTATCTGATTTTAGCCTGTTTGGTTTAAATGTTCTGTTCAAACACATCCATAGTTTTGTGGAAATTATTTTACTGGAATATTTGTAATGAAGTAAAAGTAATAGCGTATACTTCCCTTTTATTTAACAACCCCTCCCCCACAACTATAGCTGGAAGAACACTATATGTTTAGGGCACTTACTTAAAGAGAGCTTTACCTGATACATCAACAGCTTGGCTTCCTTCTTCTGAGGTATAACTGTCTTATCTTCAGCTTCACTCACTTATTCTCTGCTCTAGGGATCAGTTGCATTTCAAGTTGAGAAAAATCTGTTTCAGTACAACCAGGGTGGCACTATTTCACTAAAGGATTGATGTGATTCCATGGGCAGAGGCAGCTTACCATATTTGTCTTGGCTATTTGTGACTGATGAGAACCAAGCAATTTTTCAAAACAAAAAGAAGCTTAGCAGTGTGTTCATTTCTTAGTCTAATCTGCTGACCCCTAGGATTTGTCAGAAAAAAAAAAAATCTCAGAATAACTACAAGTTGACATTTAACCCATCTGTCATCATTGACTGCAGTTCAACAACCCAGACAACTAAGGATAAATATATATTGAGAATTTTTCCACAGAACAAGATAGCATTGGAAAACCTTCCATTCCACATCTCTGGTTCCATTGGGAAAGAGTTATGTTGAGATGGGTTGATAACTTTCATGTAGATTGTATTAGTTTATATAGTTATTTAAAAGCTAGAAGCTATTAAATTTCTAAGGAGTGTACAGTGCTGGAATTTGTATTGGAGATGGCTTGCTTTAGATCAGGGTTACCAGCCTGGTACATTCCAGATGTTTCTGGCCCCAGCCAGCATGATGAGAGTGGAAGTTGTGGTCCTTAGTAAGCCAGAGGACATTGTCACCTATCCCTGCTGGAGATGGAATATCTACTACTGGGAAGAAAAAGGTGCAATTGAGGCATGTCACGAAGTTCTTCATTTTGCTGCTCTGGCTTTCAGACACTTTGAAGGATCTGAGTGTTGCCTGAAAAGTCAGAGAGAACCTTTACCATGGGGGCTCACCCACTTTGAATTTCTCCTCTCCATAGAGGTCTGCTTTGGTGTGCTCATTGCTATCCTGTTTTCGGCAGCTGACAAAAGTTGGCCTTCAAAGGCTTTTTAGAGATTTCTCTGTAGCTGTGCCCGACTGTGGAACTCTCTCCCAAGGGAATTTAGGCTGCTTTTCTCCCTTTTGAGCTTCTGGTGGGCAACAGAGATGGTATTGATTCTCATAGCCTTCGGTCCTTGAAACCCAGGCGGTTGCCTTGACTGTTCTGTGTGAGATTTTTGAACTGTTTAAAGATGTTACTTTATGTTTAACAATGTTTTTCTCTGTTGTAAATTGCCATGGGGCTCTGACAGGCTGAAAGGTGATAAATAAATGCTGTAAATAGGAATGGCTAGTTATAGCATTTTAATTATTGAACAGTTGTGGATTTGACTGTCTTTCTGAAATGTACTCTGCTTCTTCTCATTTTAATTTGTATTCCTTCCATACTCCTGCTTTGATTATGGCTTTATAATGTTTAGAGAGCCAGCATGTTATAATAGTTTTGAGTGTTGGACCTAGGACACAGGGTTCAAATCCCCACTCGGCCATGGAAACCCATTGGGTGATCTTGGGCAAGTCATACTCTCTCAGCATCAGGGGAAAGCACAGGCAAACTGAATCCTGCAAAAAAGAAGAGAGGAAAAAAGAAAAAAAACAACCCCATGATAAGATCACCATAGGGTTGATTTAGGGTTGCCATTACTCAGAAATGACTTGAAGGCATGCAACAACAACATTTGTCATATGTATTTTTTGCATTGTACTGCTTTATAGTTATCCTAGAAAAATCAGCTTATTCATGTTGGGAGTTTGGGGCTATAAGTTATGCAAATAAATTTCCATTGAAACTTAACCATTTTACCAAATTTATGAATATCTTGAAGAAAGTGTAAATGTCATTTACAGTTTAATAAACAAAACTTGTCACTTGACCCCTGAGGCGTTTTCACAGAAGATTTGCTCTGGTTGCACCCCTAAATATTTACAAAATAAGTTGTTGGTAGTTATAGCAAAAGGTGTTAAGTGTTCTAAGAAATCAGGTTATGCAGGGAAAACTTAACTGAGTGCTGATCATAAAATGAGTTTAAGCAAACTTTTCCTAGACCAGAAAAAGTTGTATCCCCAAAGACGACAGATCTGTTGGGGATGCAGGAGAGCCTGCTCCCAGGCTTTAGAACTGTTTTCCTGGACAGGTTAGCCTGGCACCCTCCTTGCTGTCCTCTCACAGGCAGGGGAAGAACTTTTTGTTTCAGCAGGACTTTGATGGATGATGATTAGGTATTGTTAGTTTAATTATTTTCAGTTTTTACACAACTCAAATTTTAAAGCTGTTATCTCTTTTAACCCCTGTAAGCCACTGGTGTAGGGGTTTGAGCACTGGAGTAAGACCTTGGAGACCAGAGTTCAGTTCCTCACTTTGGAAACCCACCGAGTGACCTTGGGCACATCACACACTCTCAGCTCCAGAAGACCCTATGATATCCTTATGGTCACTAAAGTTGGAAACAACTTGAATGCACACCACAACAAGCCACCTTGAGTCCTAGACTGGGGCAGGATAACAGCAGCAGCAACAGTAACAACAATAATGATGATGTTCCAAAGAGGCTTCAGTGAAAACGATCTGGTGCTGATTTCTGTAGAGAGGCTATCATTAAATGTGTTTCAATTTTTTTTTCTTGCTCATGGCCTCAGTGCTATTTCCATACTGTTTCTCAATTCAAGGAGCTACCTAGTTTTTCAAATGGTGTTTCTGACTTACTCCTTTCTAGAATAATCAAGCAGATTTGGAAAACGCTACCGAGGTCCTTTCTGGGTATCTGGAACGAGATATATCCCAAGATTCACTGCAAGACATAAAGCAGAAAGTGCAAGATAAGTACAGGTACACTCTCTTTGCAGAACACATTGTCTGAAAGGAATTAAGCAATCTCGTGGGCTCGCTGATAGGAAATGGCTGCAAGTGAGATCAGGAGGCAGAGGCTGCTGTTACTGCTGCTCACTCTCAGCATAATCTGAGGGGAGGTGGTGGTTGTCTGACTAACTTGTGGTTGGCCTGCAGCCAGGTTTCCTGATCAGCTGCCTTTGTTGGATCAGGCAGCCAAGGTCAGCAACAAGTCCCCAGCACATGGGAATATCGAGTTGGCCTGGGCAGTTCAAGACAGACTGTATTCACAGAGGCTTCTTGAATTTGAACTATTTTACTCTTGTGTGTTCTTAAGTTTTAGCAGGGAGGAGACCTTGCCTATCGAAAAGTAACAATTGGTTTTTTGAGCAGAAGGAGGAAACTGAGCTCACGTTGCATGTAGGACTTTTTGTCACCGTTTTTCCTTTTCAGCTGTTGAAGTGCCGTTTCAGATCTTGCCTTACAGGTGGAAGAAGAAAGTGCCACATAAGACTGTGATGTGACATGTTCTTTTCTCAATATTGAGAAGTCCCAAAAGGTGGCGAGGCATGATTTGAGTGAATTTCCTTGGCATTTAATAGGCAGGCAGAGTTAATGGGTGAAATGCAGCATTTCCACAGATAGGGGCTTGGTTGGTTTGCATTGCTTGGGGGTGAGGACATTATTGAGCAGAGTTTGGGAAAGCTACTTTTTTTGGAGTACTGCTCCCACAGTTCCATCAGCCATTATTGCTGTGTTTGTTGTCCCAAAAAGTAACTTTTTAAGTTCTGTTCTTGCACTTTAGGTAGTAGGTTTCAATCATTTGATATTAGGCTATGAACTGCTACAAAAGCTAATATTGATCCAAGAAAGCTTGATTTCAGTGGCCTTAGTTTTAGAAAGCATTATGGTGATGTGGTAGGAGGTTGTGCCTGATCTATTACAGAGCACAGCCTCTGAAATCTGTGCTGAATATACCTCAGCTGTGAAATTGGCATGATGGGGAGCACTGTCTCTCCATTTGTTTCCATTTTGAACTTGGCAAAGGTAGACATCCTTAGTGAAGCATTGTTGACTCTTCTGTTGTCTCTGCCCAGTAGCTTTTCATATTGCCTTGGAATCTGTTGCTCATAACATGGCTTGTTCTTCAGATCTAATAGTTCTTATTTACTCTTCACCTTTTGCAGATACTGTGAGAGTCGACGGAGGGTTTTGTTGCAGCACGTGCATGAAGGCTATGAGAAGGACCTGTGGGAGTATATTGAGGACTGAAACTGGCCTGCATAAAACGAACTCTGAAAACCTTTTACCATCTAGAGTGCTCATGCAATTAAAGCAAACACACACAAAAAAAAGGGGCACTACGCCTATTACACCGCTGGTCTGTAGTACCGGAATTCTGTTTTTGTTAATGGAAAAAAATTTAAGTAAATTATATTGTAATAAAAAAGGTAGATAAACCATTGTACAACAGTATTCTAGGTGGCCAGTAAGTGTGACAGACGCACTAAGAAAAAAAAAACCAACCCTCCAACTTTAACTTGTAACGTAGCTTCATTCTCCAAGCTGACTTTTTCCCCCTCCTCCTTTCTCCTATGCGTATTACAAATGAAATTTAAAACAGTTTCTTGATACTGCTTTTCATGTCCAACCAGCCATTTTGATGTACTTTGGTATGAGATTTCCTCCCTCCCTTCCCCCTCTCCCCTCACACATGCACCAGTTCATGGGTGAATGTTGTTTGGCTAATTGTAAAGAGGATTTTGTGGGGAGGGGGGAGGAGGGGCACACAGCAAGGAAAAAAAAACTTTGTATATGACTTTTAAAAAAAAACAAAGAGGACAACACAGTATTTTTCAAAATTGTAAATAGCGCATATGCATGGACAAAGAGCAAGCGTGGCACGTGTTTGCATAATGTTTAATTACAAAAATATTTATTCTTTAAAAATCTTCAAGATGTCTATTTGCTGTGCATTTTTCTTTTAGTTTGCTTTTTACCTGGGATTTGGGGATGGGGAGGGCAGGGCAGTGTGTGCTGCTGTAACAACTCTTTCTCTCTTCGTTTTCCTTCTCTCGCTCAAGTTGCTGAGAGACATTATGGTTTCTTCCTCCTCTTGCTGCAGCTCCTTTGCAACTATTCCATGGTTTGGGTGTGTTCATTGCTGGCAACGGACACTGTCCCATTTGCACTTCCAGCTTTTCCTGATGCAAACTGATTTCCTTTGGTGTGTGTTTAACATTTGGAAATGAAAATGTAGTGATTCCAGTTGCTTTTGTTCTTTTTTTTCCTTTTTTGGCTCAGAATTGCCATCCTTTCTTGCTCATCTTTCTAACTGTTTCCATGCATGTCAGGTATCCATCCTGCTCTTCCTGCCTCATAGTCATTCTTAGGAAAGTGTTAGGAATTTTCTCTGTGGATTGAAGTGCTCAAATGGAACATTCCTTGTTGCTTTGTCTTGTTAGTTGTAACACCAAAAACAAAGATGGAGCTGTTTGTGGAGGCTTGGTAATTCAGAAAAGTGCCTGACATAGCAAACACTCCATCTAGTTGCAAGGGTCTGCAGCTTCTGAAGTCATTGGGTATTTTCCTCCCATGGGTGGGAAGAGTGAGTGAATTTCAATTACACATAGTCATTTATAGTCTCTCTTTTTAATAAATAAGTAAACAAACAAATGCTTTGTCAAAGCATCAGTTGGAAGCAGTTTATTAAATCTGCTTCCGCATGAGAACTCTTTGTGGTATTTTATTTTTCCACCATGGCAGTGTTTACTCTTTCAAGCTAAGAAGAAAAAAAAGATCTATTGAAGCAGTGAAAAGGGGAGTGGGTGCCACTTTTCCAAAGGCCTGCTTTCATTACTCTTTCAAGATGGGAGAGTGGCCAAGATCTCTTCAGCTAGTTCCATGTGCGCCCACAGTGTTGCTTTGGATTATGATTTTCGAACATCAGCCCCTCTGTGCAGCCTGGCAAAAAACTGAAGGGAATTGTTGAAAGTTTGTTAGGTGTTTGAAAAACTGAGATTTTGGTGGATGAGGACAGGCTCCTGAAATAATTGAATAAATCCTGGCTTGTATATTGGATGGCACAATCGGAGGTTAATCTTTTGCATCTGTTTTGATGCAACCTGTGTGTGTGGCAGGGCTTATTTTCTTGCTTGTAGCTCCCCTGTATAGCAGAGCCAAACATACATGTTATGAGGGGAAGGTGTTCCGGTGAAGTTACCCGTGAAGAAGAATCGTCCCCTTCAAAGGGGTGAGAATTCTGCTCCATTAAACTGTGCACTCAAATACCACTCCTCAGACTTTCTTCTGTGTCCTTCCTCTGCTGTACTTCTGCACACTGCTGCCCGAGATTGAGTGAAAACTTCTGGTCAAGTCCCCTGCCCCCGTTTTCATTTAGCACTCTTCTTTTTCTTTTTTTTTGGTCTGGAAGTGGGTTGATGGAACTGGTGGTCATGCTGTGTGGGTGTGTAACTTGGACGAATGTGTTCATGCTTTCAGCCCCCGCCTGGTGATTTTCCTTATTTCCAAAAACACCTTGCTCTTATCACCTCCCTCATTTTGTTTAGAAAACTGTATATAAACGTGCTGTATCTTCTACCACTGAAGATCATACGCATAATTTTTGTGTGTGTGGAGGGGAAAAAGGCTTTGTAAATCTTAGTGGGCTTTGGACTGAGATCACTGACGCAGAAGCTATTGTAAAGGCTTGCTCATGGATTCTGAACCCCCCCTCCTTTCAAGCAGTCCCTTCTTTTCCTTAAAAAAAAAAAAGCAGATACTTGGCAATGAAGATGCTACTCTCAAGCTTTGGTTGGTGCAATATGTGAAAATAATGATTTGTGTTGAGTTTATCATGGGCTAATTGAATGATTGGGCCACTTCCGCAAAGACGGGAGGGCACAGCACGGTCTGTATTCTGCACCCGCCTTCTTCTGTTCCACATAATTCACTGCAGCTTTTTGGATGTGTGTATGAGGGGTATTCTGTTATTGTATGTATCTGACAGTCTTAATTTCTCAAAACCATTTACCCCGAAATGTTTTTAGTACAACTGCTGTATTAGAAATCAGTTATTGTGTGAGACAAGAGCGGTGCTCTTTGGAGAACCTTTCCGTGTACAGGAGGATCCTGTTATCCAGCACTTGGGTGGGGGGGTTGGAAGACAATCGGACTAGGCTTTGACTGACTGAAGACTTGTAATCTTCTAATTTTTTTCCATCTAGAGAGCACCTCATGCTGTGGAAATAACTGTTCTTAGACTGCATTGTAACTGCTGGACTGTTCCGTGTTAAGGCTAAACAGAGGGAGAGAAAGCGTTCCTAATTCTAATAAACTTTTATTTTGTTATTTCATTAGTTTTTTGTGTTTGCTTGCAATAATTTTTTCTTGGTTTTGAAACTGGAGCAAGTATTTGCTCTAGGTCAGGGGTGGGAAATGGTGAGAGGTTATAGGGTTGTACTTCTCCCACCTTCCCAGAGACCTGAGTGCTGCACCCCCATGCTCTCTGCAAAGAAATTTTTTAAAAC
Source organism: Ctenosaura bakeri (assembly GCA_948474755.1). NCBI lineage: Eukaryota > Metazoa > Chordata > Lepidosauria > Squamata > Iguanidae > Ctenosaura > Ctenosaura bakeri. Next base: position 103,109 of record CAOLHI010000566.1, on the reverse strand, counting down.
AATGCCCCACAGTGCCCTCAAACATCCTGTAGTGGGTGTGGGGGCATTTTGCCATGTTTTCCTCCCCTACCATTTTAGATCCAGGAGAATCCTTTTGTAACAAAAGGAAGAGACTTCCAGTTTACTGCCTCTTCTTTAAAAGATGGATCCTTGGCCTAAAATGGTGTACGACAGGCAAAAATGCCTCCCATGAATTTTCAGCCCTCTGGAACTAGATTTTTTTTTGGGGGGGGTGTAATTTTTGCCTATTTGGTGGACACAAAAATGGCTTGCAGGCCACATATTACTAACCTCTACTCTTGGCCTTGACTGGTGCGAATAATGCGCACTGGAAACTGTATCATTAGAGCTAATGTTTTGGCTTACACTTCCCATCAGCCTCAACCAGGTATAGTTCCCCACTCTGTCTCTTCAGTTTGAGGGACTGAGGGTTCTTCACCTGTTTATGGTTGGAGATTCCTCCTGTCACCTTCTGGTTACCTAAGCTCCCAACTCACGATCAGTGCTATAGTCCAAACAGGTACCTCTAGTATCAGTGCTCCACCTATGCACTCTTAGTACTAGATACTCTTAACATGGGAGAACAAGCAGCTTTGTGATCTTTCAGGTCATTGTATTAATATGAACAAAATACACGTTTCTCATGGGGAAGAGCATAAACTTCTCATTGTTTAGGGACATAACATTTCGCATAAAGCATCAACATCTTACAGCATATTCATTTTAAGGAACATCACTAAGTGCCAGCTGCATAGATGTACATTTGTAAGGAATTGACATCTCACACAGCGTTACATGATAATCGAGTATTGATGAACACTCTATTGCCTTATACCTCAAATAGGTATGTGTGTGGGGAAAATAATTCCCACGCGCATTGCAAAAAATAATTCCCCCATGCATTGCCATATTGAATAGACCACACCACATTGAGGCAGGAAGTTCTGTCACTCTCTTAACAGCGTGTGAAGGGTATTTAGCAGATTGGAACAACATCAATGGCCTACCTTGATATCTAGGATTAGGTTTTACACTGATTCCAGCTCCCCTTCAGTCTTATCTCCACCTATCAGCATTGGACAGATACTGGACTTCTGTTATCAGCCACTGAGAAATTAATTTCACTGGCCCTGTATATACAACCGATAAGTATCCAACCGTATAAGAATGTGACTGGCCATCTGTATGAGGCCACTAAGTAACAAACCACCTGAGAGTGTAACTGGTCTCCTGTTATTCTGGCTACCTGCCACCACATAATTGCATCATGCAAAGGGATCTTGTAGCACCTCTGAAACTCCAAAAAGTTGGTAGCGTAAGCTCTGAGTGTGGTGTAGCAGTTTGATCATTGGATTACAATCCTGCAGACCAGGGTTGGATTCCTCACTTGGCCATGGAAATTACTGGACAACATTGAGTGTGTCACACACTCATTGTCAGAAAACCCCATGATAGGGTGACCTTAAGCCAAACCTAAGTCAGAAACTACTTGAATGCACACAACAGCAGCATAAGCTTTCATAGTTCTAAGTCTACTTAATGTTGAAAGCTTATATTGCCAGCTTCTTTAAGAGTAAAAGGTGATCCAAGTTTCCTTTGCATACTGTTCCAGACTAACACAGTCATGTCTTCGAGTAATTGCATCTTGTATGACTTAGCATGAGTAAGGACTGTCATACCAATGTAAGATGCCTCCCCACCCCCAAAACTCTGGAAATAATTCCATAGCTACTTCACCTGTTCACTACTTTCTCCATAAGATTTTTATACTATCATTTTAAAGCAATGCCCAGAACCACATAGTAAGCCTGTACTTCCTCACAGAGAAACATTGGGCTTTTTACTGTTCTGAGGATGCCAGTCATGCTTTCCTTTCCATCTTCCCATACACAGGCTTCAGAGACTTAAAATTATAAAGCAGTCTAAGCATCCAGCCTATACCACAGCATGGCCAACATTAAGGGATTATATAGGAGTTAAAGGACAAAAAAAGAGTCCAAAGGTGGTTCACCTCTGCTTTAGAACAAATTTGAGATCTGTTGTTCAAATTCATGAGACGAAGGCATAGTCTGTGAAGTCTCATTTTCCATTCACAAAAGGGATTTCCTATAAGTAAATCTCAACACACATCTCCCTTTCAACAAATCGCTGTATGAGTGGTCCACATAGCCACAGTTTGCTATGTCATTCCACAATTTGAATCAGTTTTTTTTAAATCCTGTACTTCCACCAGAGATTTATGAGTGTGGACATAGTCACTGTGGCAACAGAGGGAAGGAGCATTCTGAGTTGGATGGCTAAGAGGGAAAGTGAAACTGTATCTCCCTAATGTGATAGTGGCTCTCCCATGATCCATGTGATAGATCACTAGATCAGCATAGTGTAGCAGTTTGCGTGTTGGGATTACAACCCAGGAGACTAGGATTCAATTCCCTACTTGGCCATGGAAATCCACTGGGTGTCACACATTCTCAGCCCCCAGATAACTCTGTGATAGGTTTACCACAGAGTCATCACAAGTCAGAAATGACTCGAAGGCACACAACACAAGACCTTTTCTAGCCTCATGAATGATGCTGCAAGCAGCTACCCTAGAGTACCATAAGTTCTTTGAGTAACCATGGAAAAGAGGGTAGAATGCAACGTGTTTGCCATTCAGATTTTGTATTTGTTTGTATCATGCAAAAGCTGTTATTACTGCTAGCAATAAACCATGAGCCAACAATGCAGAAACCACATTTGATTCAAATTTACAGGGATTGTGAACTTTGGTCTTATCAGATGTTTCCGACTACAGCAGTCCTGTACCATTGACTGTGATGCACGGCACTGATGGGAGCTGAAGGCCAAAACATTTGGAGAGCCTTCATTTCTCCATCTTTTAAGCAGTCATATTAGTATGAGGATAATACTCCTTTTATGCAGGTTGGCTTGCAAGCCTATGTGACAAATGTACTGTATATAGAAATATGGGTATAGAATCTCTGTGAAGAGATTTCTCTAGAGTGCTATGCAGCCTTAGCAGTTTTCAAGAATGCATAAAGTCCTTTCCATGAGCCACTGAAAAGAACCCACATGAAAAGACAGATAATGTGATTACTTGTAATGCACTGAAAATCACTCTTGGCAATGGCTTTCTCTGTTGAGATGTTGAAATGGAGGCCTCATAGTGATCATTCCTGTGTCTTTTTTTATTGGGTAGCTAGCAACTTTGCCTCAACAATGCATTCAGCACAGCTGGGGACTATTTCCATAGAAACAGCACCTTTCTTTTGCACTCTATCTTGGCGATAGTAAAGGTGGCTGAACAACTGATTTTTAACATTTCCATCAATTTCCATACACCTAGACCCAAGAATCCTTGCTCAGTCACTTGTTGCTTTCACAGTTCTGACTTTTTTAAAGCTATATGTTATATCCATCCACTTACTAACTTGGATGAGGATGGACTTTGCTGCAGGGAAAAAAAACCAGGTTGCAACTGGTATAGTTCAAGGGAACCTTTTTAGCACAAGCATGGAAAAGTACTTCATTGAAGGCTGTTTTCACAATATATTGCAAGCTGAAGTAAAATTGCTGATCTAGAGTTTAGTATGTATCTGCAGCTTTAAAAATGTGCTATTTTACATGTACTTTCAAAAAATAACCTTTTGAGTATGACAAATATAAACCATTGGAATCTGCAGTCATTAACATTCCTAGCTCTTGTTCAAACTTTTTTCCCCCCAACAGCGTATTGCCTTAGTACAAATGGGTGACTGTTATACATTATGGGTATGATTGAACCCAGAGCATTGCTGTACCTTTAAATGAGCATAGCAGATGACCATTCTGCTGTTTCTCCTACCATTCGATTTGTTGGATAATGTGGTTAGACTGAAAATGCTGTTGAAATATAAAAGTTATGATCAGTTTTTTTCCCCTCCAGCAAAATCTGTACTCATCCAACTTTGAAAGTGGCTGGATGTAACATGAAATGCCAAAAATTTAAATCTCAGAACTGTAGGTGCAACACCCATTCTGTATTAGTTGTTTTTAAATGTTTTATTAATGTTCAAAAATACATACAAACAAAACAAAGAAAAAAAACAACAAATTACAAAACAAAATACAGAAGAAAAATAAAGAAAAGTGGTATTAAGAAAGAAAATACTAGATGCTTAATGCTAAAGATAACTGACAGTAAGAATACTGCTAAAGAAATGCACAGCGGTTGCCAGCTTTCCTAATGCAGATTATAGATAAGTTATAAAATAACTTATTTATTTATTTACAAATACATTCAAATGCTTCGACTGCTATCTTCCAAATACACTGTGGACAACTACAGTCAATACATCGCACAGCTGGTCTTCCACATTTGCAGGTTTGGCTTTCACAGATTTGATAATTTGCAAATTTCTTTAACCCCTTCGCCCCCACACCTCAAATGCTTCTTTTCCAGGGAAACCTTCCCTCTTGGTAGCTCCTCAGCTGCCTAAACTGCAAACCCAGGATTCCATAGGATGTTGAAAGTGGGATAATAGCGCTATAACAGGCTAGTGCAGAAATGGCCTGTGTGTGTTCATATTGCCTGCCCACTGATGGTGACCCCATGAATTTCACAGGGTTTTCTTAGGCCCCTTTCCTCACTACACTGTTATAGTGTTATTATCCCACTTTCAACAACCTGTGGAATTTTGGGGTTTGTAGTTTCCTGAGGCCCAAGACCTCTCTGGCTGAGAATTCCCCTCGCTAAGCCGCACACCCCAGGATTCCATCGGATGTTCAAAGTGGAATAATAGCCCTCTCATCAGTGTAGTGCGGAAATGGCCTTACTCAGGATATGAAGCGGAACAGCCTAACAAAATGACTTAGCATAAGATACACTGAGGGTGTGACATAATAATAATGACATAACGACATTATTAATATTTGCATAATAATCATGACAGGAATAGCAGCAAAGACGTTTTAACTAGCCCTCTGCCCACCCTATTAGTTTTCGAGTCGGAAAGAATTTCAAAAAAAAGAACATTCAAACATTTGGATTTTCCTCCCCCCATCTGAAGTGGCACGGCCCACTGAGTCGCCTCTGTCAAGCTAGGTTCGCTGGACGAGCTCAATTCTAGAGCCGATGGGGGGGTGTGTGGATGAGATAAGACTGACCGATGCCTCTCTAACGGCCCTCTGAAACCCTCCGGTATCCCGACAAACCTTGCGTCGCGCGACTGTGAGCTTGCATCCTGTCACGTCCTTCCCTCCTTCTCTATGGTGCGTTTTGTCGTACGCTTGAAGCCTATTGCCGCGGAGGGCGGCGGTTGCCACGGCAACGCGATAGGCGGCCGCTCGCTTCCCAGAGCGACGGCTTCCGTGTGGCTGGTCACCGTGGCAACGGACGACTCGGCGAGGCGAGCTGTTGAAGAGCCATGGCGGAGGTGGAGGCCCGAGCGGTGAGTGAGAGTCTCCGTTCTCGCCTCGCGTCGCCCTTGTTCTCCCCCTTGGCAGGCGAGCGGGGCTGGCGGTGGCCCTGTTGTTCTTCTTTCCCTCCCTCCTCAGGCGCTTATGTGGCCTACTTACTCCTTTCTCCCTGGGTTTGTGTACGTGGGTTCAAGTCTCTTGTCGACTGACGGCGTTCCCATGAATTTATTAGGGTTTTCTTAGGCAAAGGGTCCTCAGAAGGGCTTTTGCCATTCCTTCCTCTGAAATATAGCCTACAGCACCTGGCATTCTTTGCCCGTCTCCCAACCGAGTACAGTCACTTTTGAAGATTTACCTCTGCTGCCTCCCTGTGCCATTCTTAATAGGGACTGCCAGCCTCCTGAGACGGAGAAACTGCCCAGGGGGCTTGTAAGTCCCTCTTTAAAATGGTGGGGGGCAGCAGTAAGCCGGTGATGTATGATAGTCTTTTCCTCCAAGTCTTAAATCAAGTCCCAAGTCTTCAGATCTCAAGTCAAGTCTCAAGTCTGGGAGCCAACCTTATACCCCAACCAAATTTCCAGAATTATTCGATAGAGAGAAATAAATTCAGTTTTAACAATTTAAGCAGAGTTGACTCTCCACATTTGCAATTTTGCCACCTGCAGCTTCGGAAGTGGGGAAGAGGATCCTATCTTACTCCCCATTACTGAAGATTCAAAAGCTTTAGAAGGAAAGATCCTTCCTCCTCAAGTCCGTTGCCTGACACATTTGCTGTTCCTGTCTGAGAAATGCACCCGGCACTCTAGGAGTGAGTCTTGTCTTTTGGTCTTAGGGAAAGTCTTAGAAGGCTCCTCCAATATGCAGGGGGGACAGGCTGCTAAGCAGACCTCAAGCCTGCCTCAAGCCCGTTGACTAACCTGTTTGCAGCTCCCCTCTGAGAAATGCACCCAGACTTTGGGCTTAAGAGACATTGTCCTGTGACCAGTAGGCAAAAAGAGATGGAAGCTTTGTTCAAAGTCATAAGGCTTCTGGATAAATGTGTTATGTTACTGAACCAAGGGCATCAAGTCAATCATTAAAAATATACAAGTCTCAGGTCGAGTCAGTGCATCATTTATGGCTGAGTCAAGTCTGAGTTGAGTCACTGTAACGACTTAAGTCCGACTTGAGTTGGAGTCTATCAACTCGAGTCTACATCGCTACCGTAAGCCCCACCAGCCACCCACTTCTGCCTTGTGAAGGAACCCTGATGTCTCAAAGGAATCCATGGTGGGTTGAGTATGGTGATCGTACTTTTTGTGTGTGTTAGATTTGGCTTAGGAGGGCTTGGAGTGATTCATGGTTTTTCCACTTTCATGGGGGTCCTGTGCTCCTAACCCTAGTGAATGTGGAGGGATGACTGTACTAACCAGTGGCTGGATAATACTTGAAAACATACCTGGCATAGCCGTGTTGGCCTTACAGCAAAATGCAGCAACATCCAAAATCCACAGAACAATGATACTTTAATTGGGCCAACCAAAAATTCACAAAATGCATCATGCAAGCTTTCGAAGCGCCGTTGGCCACTTCCAGGCAAAGCTGTTAAAACCAGCAAAGACATCTTTGGTTGCCAGATGGAAAGCTAGGGAGGTCTCCTGTATGTTTAGTGTTTGGGTAGAAGAGGAGTATCAGCAGGTGTTGCTTATCACATAACCAAGTAGTAAGCGGCATCTGTTGAAATGCTATCTTCTATTGTTGTTGTGTGCCTTCAAGTTGTTTCCAATTTATTGGCAACTCTAAGGTGGGCCTATCACATGATTTTTTGGGGCTGAGAGTGTGTGATGCAGTGGTTTTCCGTGGTCTCCAAGGTCATAGTCTAACACTCAAACCATTACAGCGTGTTGGCTCCTCAGTGAGTTAAAATGTGGGAGGAGTATAATTTAAGGATGTGTGTATACATCTTCTTTAGAGTTGTTTGTTTAAAAAGTGTGCCATGGAAGGAGACAGTTCTTTGCTTTTTTTAAATTCATATTTGATCAGAACTGTATTTGAGGATATCAGGATGTTTGTTACTCTGGATATTCTCTATAATATAGTTCACATGCTTTTTTCTCTTGGACAGGTTCCTCTTTGGACTACAGCAGCAAGAATTCCTGAGTTAATGTGGCCACCATTCTAGTTGGGAGGATTGTAGTCCAAAAAAGGTTGTAGTTGTAGTCCAAAAAAGAAAATTTCCCAAGGTTACTCTTTGTGATGATTTAATGGCAATACATTCATTTTGATTTGTGGCTTCTCTGTGCAAGAAATATTGTGCTGCACAAGAAGTCCAACTTGGTTGCTCCGACACTTCCACACTGTTTTGCATTGAAATGATGATGCATATTGTCTGAATAGAACTTAACACTGTGTTTGTTTTTCTCAATCACTTTAACTTAGCCCTTGTGTTTTCTGCATGGGGAGGGGGGAGTGATAAACCTGGCAGTAAATTTCTACTGCTGGGGTGGGAATTATGTGGCCCTTCAGGTGTGTCAAACTGCCATATTCTAAGATAAACAACAAAGTCTCAGCTCTGTTTGTACTGATTGTCATTCTTTTATTTCTGTCTGAGCTATTGGCTCATTATCTAACAGGTGAAAGTTATCTTGTGGTTTGTGTATTTGCACAGCAGCAACAACATTCCTTTTAGTCGTTTCCTCTCCTAATTCACTGGACTTTAACTGTGTCATCTGCAACCAATCAGCAGTTGTTTGACAAGCATGTTTATATGCAACATTACTTTTGCAAGGAAAATCCTCCAAATAAATCAAGTTATCCTCAAGCATCGTTTTGAGGTTTCTATCTAATTTACATTGGGTAGTCAGTGGTACTGTAGCAGCTGTGTACAACTTTCACCCACTCTTATAATAATAATTTGTCTCTTGAAATATCCAGTATCTGTTCGTTGCAAAAATTAAAAACTGAAATCTCCAATAGATAACATCAACACAACATAAAACAGAGTAGGATGGTAGGAGCAGATGTAAAAGCAGAAGGACAGATTAATCTCTGAAAAAGCTTGGGCAAGAAGAACGATCTTCAGATGGTGCCAAAAAGACATTGGAGTCAGGGACCATTTGAATCTTCCTATGAAGAGCATTCCAGTGGTACAGTGTCACAACTGATAAGGCCCATTATAGCCCTATAGCAGAGTGACCCAGTGTGGGGTGTCCTGAAAATGATCTCAGTAAACAGGAAGATTTGTGGGAAAAATAACTCTTATTAATAATCTTAGTGTTAGTAGCTTGCAAAATATTGTGCTGGCTTTCTGGGCCTGACAGGGGAGGAACACAGAGCTCCCTTTTCAGTAGCCTGCTGCATTTCTATGCTAGCTGCAACATAGAAGGCAAATAATATTTTAGTTTGCATTAAGAGAACCGTAGTTTCTAAGTTAAGGGAGGTGATTCCTGCCATATTCTTTGCTGTTCAAGACTCATCTGGAATGCTGAGTTCAGTTGTGGGAACTTCCCTTTAAGAAAAATATAGACAATTTGGAGCAAGTTCAGAGGAGGGGGACAAAGATGATAAGAGGTGTGGAGAATTAAATGTATGAGGGAAGGCTGAAGGAGTTGGACTTGTTCAGCCCACTGAAGAGAAGACTGAGGGGGTGACATGATTGCATTCTTTAAATATCTAAAGGGCTGTCACGGAAAGGAGGGTGCAGTTTTGTACTCTGCTGCCCCAGAGGGTGCGACTAGGCCTAAGGGTTTTAATGTACAGGAAGGTAGATTGAAACTGGATCTTTGAAGGAAGCTTTGGATAGTAAGAGCCAATGAAACCAATTACCTAGAGAGTTGCTGGGATCTCCTCTGGATGTCTTCAAAGAGACTAGACAGATACCTGCTGGTGATGCCACAGATGAAGTTCCTGCATTGCGCAGGGGGTTGAACTTCCAACTCTATGGTTCTTTGATTTTTAGCAAGTGAGCAAGATTCCATTCCTGGGAATTTTTAATTTTCTTGGAAGCATGGCAATTTGAAATGCTTATTGACATGTAACTATGTATCAATTTCATGTCCTTCTACTGGACGATGCGTCTAATATTATGGATTACAATCAATACATACCGTTCTCTCCACACTCCAAAATTGCTATGTTTGAACAAAGTGGCTCATGCCTATGAAAAGACACTCATACAAGAGCGGAAATGGATTAGTTTCAAAACAATGTATAGCCTTTTTAAAAAATTGGGGATCTGGGGGCTTGGGAAGGCAAGCAGTGGCCCCATGGACCATGTGTGGCCCATTGGCTATAGTTCTCATACCCAGTCTAAAGAACACCCCCTCCTCCACACCCATCTTTTAAGTTCTGGTAGAAAACACAGCCAGTCCAGGCTGCGGTATTAGTTTACCAAATGGGAAGAAAAATTGTAGTCTGTCACAGTGCACCAACATATTCAAAGGCATGCATGTCTGCATGCATTCACATGAAAAATACTGAAAACCTATATAGCCTTTTCCTTGTATAAATTCACTGTGAGGCAGAAGTCACAACAACTCTGTTGCTCACTTAAAACCTCTGCACGCTGTCAAGATTATCAGTATCAGCAGGGAAGGGTGGCAGCTGTAAGTGATCAGAATTAATCTACTTCTCTTGCTAATAATAGATGTAGTGCTGTCAGCTGGTTGGCTTTTTTGACCCCTTGGTTGTCAATATAAGCTGTATCTTGTAGGTGTCCTCTGGGGTGGAGGATAGGTTTGGTTTGTAGATCTGGAAGAACTATGGGACAACCTCAGGGGTGTGGTGTGTCTTCCCTGAAAGAAAAGGCTTAAGTTTGAGGGGGTTCTGTTTATTTATCCTTAACACATAACTACATGGGTGATATGACAGAGACTGATAAAAGTGTTATTTCTTCCAGAACATTGATTTATGGAATATGCTATTGCAGGATGTTGTGATGGCCACTGGTTTAGATGAGCTTTAGAAGGGAACTAGTGAAATGCCACTGGTATTAACCATGGTACCTGAAATGGGTCTTCATGTTCTGAGTTATGAAAAATAGTGTGTTAATGTGTGGTTGTTGGTGTACTTTTTTTCCCATGGCTTCCTTTTATGGCAGCTTGCTAGCCACTTCAGGGAGCATGATCTTCAATTAGTTTGTTAGAAGAACAAGTTTACTGGGATAAGAAAATAGAGACAGCTGAAGAAACAGCATAGCTGGTAGTAAGCAATAAGGTATGTTCAATAAAATGCTTTTTTTAAAGCTGATAACAGAGCATTGAGTTTTCTGTTTTTAAGATCACAGCTATGAAAGTGTCTGTTAAAAGGTGAGTGCCAATCAGTTCTTTGGACCAAAGATAATCCTCTGTTTTGCTTGGGTTAACTTCTCTTTCTAAATAGTTACAAATATTGCAGTAGGTAATAATAGCTGCTCTCTTTGTGGTTTTATCAACTACATAGTTGAATGTATCAGTACGCCCGACCATCAGATGCTTGGAGACTAGGGTTCGATTCCCTACTCGGTCATGGGAACCCACTGTGTGACCTTGGACGCATTACACACTCTCAGCCCCAGGAAATCCAGTGATAGGTTCACCTTAGGGTTGCCATAAGTTGGAAACAACTTGAAGGCACACAACACCAACAAAAACAACAACAGCAACAACAAAAATTAGACTTTTATGAACCACTTTTCTCCTCTCAAGAGGAGACTGATTTAATCTATAGATTTGGGTCTTACCTTCACCATGGTAGTGCACTTTTATCTGGGTTGTGCTGCTTTAGAATTCAGTGGGAGGTCACATATTTGAATGATCGTTTATAACAATGACCAAATGTCCCTGCATTTAAAATTTTAGGGTGTTAGGAAGAAGAGGTCTGGCCTCGCTAACTTTCCATATGGATGTATTTTTGTTTTTAGTTTTATTTTTGAATGGGAGAGCACACTTCCTTTGTATGAAGTGACGCAACAGAGGTTTACTATCTCTTTGAGACTTTAGGTGACTTATTACTAAAGTTGGCCCATTTGATTATTTGCAAGTTTTTCCAACCCCTCCCTGTGCCTCAAGCACTCGTTTTTCGGGGGAACCTTCACTTTTGGTGGCTTTGATCAGGCCACACAGCCCTTTAAAAACCCATCCCTGGTCCTCCTCATCCTCTACCAGCCACTGCCCTGCCAGCTAAAGATGGTTTGCTCCCTGATTTCTCAGCACCACAAACCCTCTCCAATGCCCCCCACACCTAAGAGGAGGAGAGGAGCAAGAGAGAGGAAGTATAGGGCCAACTGTGGAGACCCACCCCCTTCCCTCTCCTTTCCTTCACCTGGTTTGGACGCTGGGTACCTGCTCTCCCCACCATGCCTCAGCCCTGTTCCCACAGACATGTGCATACATTTTGATGTTTGTGGTTTTTCTACTTTTACAGGGGAGCCAGCAAATGTTGAGGGCCAACTATAGCCTTTTTAATGTGTGTGTCTTTTCTGAACCAAACATCAAAGATTAAGACTATAAGTATCTGAACTCATCTAGCTTCTTCATGTGTCATTTCTGTCTAGTCACGGAGTGTAGCAATTGAAAGATAACCCCTTTAAGCTATTAATTCTAACATTCTTTTACTGCTTTTTTTTTTAATTTCAGACTGCATCTTTACCAGCGACCACAGGGCCTCCAAAAGCCCGCTCAGGAAAAGGTTCGTTTAATGTTTTCCCTTATGTTATTAGTAAATCAGTTTTCAAAATCACTAAATGAGTTTGCAAAATGGTAGATTTCCCTTTAACTCAACTACTAAACAACTTTGAAACAAACTTCAGCAGGTCTGATCTACACACACATCTGTGCCTACAGGCAGATATTCCTGTGGTTTAGGGAGATAAAAAGAGGCTACCATGTATCAGGGTAATCTTGGAAATAGTCTTTTACAAAGTATCTCAGAATCAGCCTGCTGTCAATGCCTTATAAATAAGTGGGAAGGGAAGCACAGCATAATCAGGTAGGAAGGAGGAGAACTAAGCCGTCCTAATAATTTGTCCCTAACTATTTATCTCCCATTGGGATTCACACTGAGAAAAGTGCCCTGGACCCATCCATCAGTCAAAGGAACAGGAACCATTAGATGCCATTCAAGCAAGACAAGCAGAACATCAGTAGGGCCTGATCTGTATTCTAATACCTGCTTGTAGCGCCTCATATTGTCCTAGCCTTGAAGAGCTGATGTTTCACCCTGTTTCTTTTGCTTCCACTCTCTTTCCTTTGCCTCTTTAGTTTTTTAGCATGATAGCAGGTTATCTACACCCTCTCCCCTCTATTTAAATTTATAGGAGCACTTTGGGAGTCATTAGTTGTCTGAAAAGCAGAATAAAAATACAGTAAATAAATAACCAGAAGTAATGCCTGACAGGCTAGGGGAAAAAAATAGCTAGAAAGAAGCAGCTTTGGCAATAGGGAAAGCACAACAAGAAGCTTAGAATGGTAAGCTTAAAGAGAGTTGGTGTAAAGTTGTGTTTAGTAACGGTGTAAGGTTATGGTTAGTGAAATGAAATGCACCATAGTTTCCCCATTTCAGACATAATGGCTGTTTTAATTAAACCAGGAATTTTGTGCCAAATAAGGAGAAGAGGAGAAAGAAAGGATGTGGAAATGTCCTGTTACTTACTCCCATCTCCTGGCCAAACATGATCCATAGTTCTGTGTCCATTTTTCCAGTAACACAAATGCAGTCCACTCATTTGTATATAGCCCCCCTGAAAATTGCTACTAAAGTGTGCCAATGGGGTTCTATATGTTATGCCACATATCTCTAGGATGAAGGACAGTTACTTTAGTTATTCCTTGTAATTTGGAATTTCTATGAATATTATGTAATTACCTAATCTCATTCTTGTATTTATGTTTTGGTGTGTCCTGCATGTGGTATTTGATGCCTGCCCTTGCTTTATTGTTATTAATCCAGTTTAAAGGGAATTTGGATTTTTTTTGTTACCTATTTGTCTGATTCATCTATGTGGACAGGCTTACTGATGTGTGCACTTTGATTCTGTGAGGGGTAGTTGTTTCATATCTCTGTAAATCAACAGAGGTGCATATTACTGGGTTCTTCCGTTCATTCAAGAAACAAATGTAGCCATAAGGGGGGGAAATCTGAATCCATATTGTGATAATTGCTTTATTAGGCCAACCAAAAAGGCATAAAAATCTGCTTTCAAATTCTTTAAATGCCAAATTCATTTGCGTAGGATAGAGAAAGTTTTGAGTCTTCTGAGGGCTTCGCATTTTCAAAATGGAGAATCAGTGTTTTTGCTTTCTTGCTCTTAGCAAACCTAGAGGCTGCTCTGGATGAAATCTAACACCATTACTTTATTGGTTGAACCCTATATGAGTGCCTGCAGATCCTTCCTCTCCATTACTTCCCTGAGACAACTTTCAGATGACACAGTTTTTAAAGTTAAGTCTCCTACTTATTCTTTCCTTCCGCTTCGCTTCTTGAAACATTTTGCCTAATGAAGAGATCTCGAAAGCTCATACGGATTTTTGTGCCTTTTAGGCTGGCCTAATGAAGGAATTATCATAATATGAATTTGAGTTCTTTCTAAAGTTTATTCCAAAGTGTGCCACCTCACTTGTGTACTGCTCACTCACATTTCTAAGCAGCCGGAGAGGAGAGAAGCTAAGCCCTCTTCCTGGAATTTCCTCTGTGAGTAATGCAAAGGCAATTCAGAGTTAAGAATAAACTTCCTCACTTCTAAATAATTTAAACCAGATGGAGGGGAAAGGCTGACTTTGCTCTTGCAGATGCTTGCAACTTAGCTGGGGAGCTGGAAACTGGTGTGTGGCCAAAGCAGTTAAGGAGTCTTGTGAGTTAGGCATTTGTGGCCTAAAATTTCAAAGAAGCCAACTTCTTTAAAGCTTTCATTACTTGCTGTAAGGAAGGAGTAGAGGAGCTCTAGCCCTTCAGATGTGTTGGGTTACAGCTCCCCAAATTTCTTACCATCAGCTTTGTTGATTGGTGGGATTTGTCAGCCCAGGGCTCTGCAGGGATGTAGCTGTGGGAAGGGGGTACTGCCTTCGCGGTATGAATTCTGCCCCCTCACATGAAGTTTTCATACCCTCAATTTCTGGCATTGCATTAACTTAAAACTTCATATGAATGTGCAGAAGTACAGTTTAGTCATCCAAAGGAAAGGGGCAATCCAAGTGACCTGGTTAATGCAAACAGAGGAAATAGAAGAGTTCTCAGTGTGAATAATTTTTATTGTCTCACTCTCTGCAGTGTTAGAAATGTGTGGATTAAAAGAAAATTTTATTGAGGTGTCCAAGTTCTTATTTGTGGAGGCAGTGCCCTCATTTTGCTCCCCCCCGGCTATAGTCTTGAACATCTGAAAAGCGAAGGTTCCCCATTACTGCTTTAAACCATACCATACTTCAACTGGCCACCCTGTAATTCAGTCAGCTACTGGCTATATCACACAAAGGATTTTCTCAGTCTTCAGGGTTGCTTCTCAGGGTATATTTTAAAATAATGCCAAGAACCAGCAATTAGTCCCCTATACCTCTATTTTTTTTTTTAAAAAAAGGGAACTGTGACTAACACTGGAATATTAAAAAGGCAATTCACTCTTAATGCCTGATTGAAAGGAAACCTATGATAGGGAGATCCCAATATGGGAAGCATTTAAATCATATTGGAAATTACCTTTGCTAAATGACACTGATGTATTATTGTACATTGTAAAAAAAATCTTGGCCAAGGGGCAGGGCAGTGCTGGATAATATATGTTATAATGAAATGCTGTGTGGCACCTCCGTTTAAATGAGGACAAAAGGAAAGGATGAGACCTAACTCACTGGAGTAATGAAGGGGAAACAGAAAGAGCTCAGAAATGAATATTATATATATATATATATATATGTGTGTGTGTGTATATGTATATATATGTGTGTGTGTGTTTGTATTATGTGTAAAGGCATATAACAAATATAGTTTGCGTATCCCTAATCTGGAAATCTAAAACCTACCAAAAACTGAAACTTTTTACCACTAATCTTCATGGCACTGGCTGCAGGATCCAAAAAGAAAAACATCTAAAATACAAATATTTAAATGTCTCATACATGAGGCTGGAGAGAGACATGAGGATCTGTGAAATGATGGGAATCCAAGTGTAGTGCTTGATGCGAATACATGCCTCCTATCATTTCACAGATCCTTATGTCTCTCCAGCCTCACATCTTGTTTGAGGCTGAAGAGAGACTGAAGAACTAAGAGACTGAGGCTATAAGGTACCTGATACCTGTATTTGGGGGAAAAAATTCAATACTCTACAGGAGATCTCTGGGGGTCCTGCCAGCCACCAGCTTCTGCCTTTGGGGCAGTGGCTGTGGCATTCCTGCTCTTTTGAAGGCATGCTGGAGATCTCCTGTACAGCACTGTATTTTATATATATGCAAATATAGGTATTCCAAAATCCAAAAAGAAAAAAATCTGAAATGCAAAACACTTCTGGTCCCAGACATTTCAGATAAGGGATGCTCAACCTGTAAAAAAATTACTAAAATAATCAATGATTCTAATTAACACTACACAATCCACACTAAAAATAGCAGTATCAGAGAAGTTTCAGAAGAGGCATTTTTATTTTGTATAAATCTATACTCAGTGTTGCCTTTTGTCTGGAGGAAATATTGGACAAAGTAATATTTATATTGGCCACTGATTAACACTGCTAGTCCAAAAGCATCTGGTTTCTGTTTAAGATGAAACTTTGGGCTATCATTTTTCCTTCAACAAATGATTTATATCCTAGGGATCTTCTCCCATACTGCTATTTATAGTGTGGACTGTGTAATATTTGAATAATTATTTTAGTGATTTATTACAGTAGTTCTTAACCTTTTCTTTCCTGGGACACCCATAAATATAGTTTGTTAATCTAGTTTATAAATATAGTTTATTTAAATATTCAAATATTTATTTAAGTAGTCAAATATTTATTTACTGGAGACTAGGGTTCAACTCTCTGCTCAGGCACTGGGTGACCTTGGGCAGGTCACATTCTCTCAGCCTCAGAGGAGGACAAAGGCAAACCCCCTCTGAACAAATCTTGCAAGATCTCGTAAGTTCACCCTAGGATTTCTGTAATTTGAAAGTGACTTGAAGGTGCACAACAGCACAGTGCTGCTGATAGGGGAGGTTCTTTCTAGCCATCATGTCTGTCTCCCTTGAAAAATAACTTATGTTGATCCTAAGACAAACCTATCATGGGTTGTTTTTTGGTTTTTTTTGCAAGATTTGTTGCTGAGAAAATGTGACTAGCCTGAGGTCATCTAGTGGGTTTCCGTGGCCAAGTAGGGATTCAAACCCTGGTCTCCAGAGTCATGCACACATGCCTGCTGCTGTGTCCCTTTCATCAGAGACATGTTGCGGGGGAGTGCAGGTGCTGAAACTGCTCCTTTGACATCCATGCAACCTCTACCTGTGCTGCATTCCTGTTGCTACCACTGCTGTTTGTATCCAGCAGCATGGCTTTGCAGACCCCCAGAACTCCTTGGACCCCAGGTTAAGAACCGCTGATTTATTATATTCATTACACACACACACACACACACACACGCACGCGCGCATGCACAAACACACATTTTACATTCATATCCTAAGGCTTTCTGTTTACCTTTTGAGTCTCCATAGAAATTCCATTTCCAACAGGTTCTGGAAACCTAACCATTCAACAGTGCTGTAGTGTACAATCAGCCCAGTTTCACTCACAGGGATCCCTCCAGGAACTGAACAAAATTTCTACAGTAAATAATCACATCAGTGCAACATTATATTACATTGGAAACAGTGAAAGGTGAACAATGGACAGGAAGAATAATGGATCAGATGCTATCAAGAACTGTCCCTCATGAGATATTGAAAAGGTGTTTCTAAAACCCATTTGATTCCAATGTGATAATTTTAGGCTGTACAAATGATGCTGAACCTTAGAATCCCTTCGGAATTACAGGCACCGCTGGGAAGTACACCCTCTAGAGCAATGCTCAATGCGAGCCATTATTCAGGGACTAATGCATTAGCACAAGAAACCTCCATTTTACCTCACGGGGAGAGCTTTATCTAAAAACTGGTATTATTGCCTCAAAATCTATAACACACCCCATGTAGTCTCCCTGCACCCCACAATCAAACACTGTTAGAATGAAAGGAGCCCTCTCTCTTGAAACAGCATGGGGTTAATATCTGTCTGCTATGACAAGATGTTAATCTTGTTGTTCCATGTTAAACGAAATGGGTATTTTCTAAAAGGCTTTTTTGGTTTCGAATTAAAAACAACTAGCACCAGTCTTTCCAATTTCCTCTCTCCACGCATTCCAATCAAATCAAATTATTTTATAGTAAATGATAGTACCATCTTGGGGGAAGGCATTTTTTTTTTTTAGAAGTCTCTCCCTGCATACTGCTGTTGGTATGGAACCGGATTCTAATTTATGTCCTTTTTCATAAGAAAATCTTACTTGCAATATGGCAAGTTCGTACCCTCTGATTGACGATGCCATGTTTAGCATGTTTGGTGGAGTGGGCAGTATCTCCTAGCTCATTTCTTCTGGCATTCGGCCTGGTCAGATTCTTCACCAGCTTTTTATTGGAGCGAAGCAGAATGCTAAATGAACTCATCATTCGCATTCCCCATTGGTGAAATGGATGCGGAAGAGTGGAATATGGTAAATTTTCACTGATGGACAAAAGCATTGAGGGTAGATTGAATTTCCTGCTGGATGAACACAAAATAGATGGCTATTATTCATGAGGAGTGCTTCTTTTGTCGTGAGCACGAATAAATTTCTAGTGTTTCATTAAGAGATGTTTTCCACAGCCATTTTATTCCATATGAGATTTATATACACCAGTTACACCACCAGAAGACCCAGCAGCGAAATATAGATTAATACACCTCTATTTTACCACCTACAGAATTCCTAGTTGTTCATGTCTGTGAAAGCATATGCCACAATCAGTGCACTAAGGCTCTTGAGGCATGAATTTGCAAAATCTATGCATTTTTACATCCTATTTATTTTAGTGGAGGGGAAAAAAAACTTCCCGATAAGAACAGACAGATGTGCTTACCGTAAGCTGGACTGATGCAAGCCTGGGGGAGTATGGCTCACAGGCTTCCTGTGGCTCCCTGAGGACTTTTTTTTTCCTTTCAGATCCTCAGGTTTTCCCTGACCACTCTACAAAGCCTCGCATCACCCCTCAAACAGGCCCAGACACAGAATCCCTGCTCCTGACGCTCTCCCTGGAAGCAGTACTTTGCCTGAAAACTCAGTAATAGAATCTGGACGTGCTGGTCCCTGCTGGGTAGAATTTTAATCCTTCTAGAGTTCTAAAACCGTGACTTAAAAGGCTCTGCAACAGGCATCTCACAGGGAGATCTACAGAAGCAATAGGTTTTCAGTTATCTTTGGCCCCATCTAGAAATCTCTAGAGATCTCTCCAACCACTGCTGGCAGACATCATATATACAGGTTGAGTACCACTTACCCAAAATGCTCAGGACCAGAAGTGTTTCATATTTTGGGTTTTTGAAAAAAAAATTTGGACTACCTGTATTTGCATATACATAAAATACAGTACAGGAGATCTCCAGGGTGCTGGCAAATGAACAAGCAGAAGTGCTGTAGCTACCTCATTGAAGGTGGAAGCTGGTGGCTGGGAGAGTCCCTGGAGATCTCCTGCAAAATACTGAATTTTGTTTTCAAGTACAAGTATCAGGTCCCTCACTCATATCCTCACTTTGTCAGATCCTCAGTCTTTCTTCAGCCTTGTGTCTCACACACAACACTAGTAGTGAACAAATGAGACATGTGGCTGGAGAAAGATGTGTGGATCTTTGAAATGGCAGGAAGCATGGATTCATGCCAAGCAGTACACTCGGATTCCTGCCATTTCACAGATATTCGCATCTCTCTCCAGCCTTGGCATCTCGTGTGTTTGCTGTGTGTGTGTGTTGTGTATGAGACATGCGGTTGGAGAAAGGTTGAGGGTCTTAGAAGCAAATGAGCAGGACTGCTACAGCCACCATCTGGAAGGCAGAAGTGGGCAGCTGATGGCAAAAAGTTTTGGGTTTTGGAGGATTTTGGATTTTGGATTTCCAGATAAGGGATGCCCAACTTGTACTACTAGTGAACTGCTACACTGATGGCAATGTAGTCCAAGTGGAGCTACCAAAAACTGAGAGAGAGGAGGTATTGGTATCTTTCAGGATACCCCTTGGTTTCCAAAAATAAGTGGAAAAAGTTTTCAGGAAAAATAAAAACACTCTCCTTAAAATAGTTTTTAAAAAATGAGTACTTGGCTCATTCAGTCATTATAGAATGCAGGATGTATGTATGTGTGGGAGGGGTGGATAGAGTGAAGTAGCCTTAAAGAAAGCCTGGTTGGCTGTTGAAATATTGAGCAGGAGTATCCTCTGCTGCAACATTTTATTGTAGATCCTGCTTTTTAGATCTTACAGTGTTCAGCATCACAGCTTTACACTCCATTTTCTCCACACATATGCAAGCACGTATATTGTATGTCCTTAGCTTGACTGTGAGCCTTTTGACATATTGATCTTGCCCGTTTCATTTTAGCCTCTTGTCTTACCCTGAGGATCATTGTTTGCAGCCTAGTGATCCTCTCGTGGTAAAAGATGTCTGCATTTCGTGATGGGTCTAAATCTTCCCTTGTTTTAGCGAAATGCTGTGAAACATAAGATTCAGGGTGCTCCCAAAATGTACTAAAATGAAATCAAATCTCTCATTCCTGTGTTACTGCTGCTAAAGGAAAAGCAATTGCCTATTTGATATGAGAAAGTCATTTCAGTAGGTTGAATTTTAATAGGGTGTGGTACATTTTAGCTGTGAGCACTACCTATTCTTCTGTAAGTGTAAGATGCTGTGCAACTCATACTGTTTGTGTTTTGTGTTACTGCTTATTTACAAGTGTCTGTGTGTGTACTTATGTGTTTGCACACACATCAACAGCAATATGTATGTACATACAACAGAAATGGGCAACTGTTGAAGATTAGGGAACTGCATTAAGCCTCCAAGAAAGTTGGGATACTGTACCTGTTCCTGCCAGGATGGATGGATGGATGGACAGACATTCATTCATTCATTCACTCACCCAGACACCTCATGTGGGACGTAGCTGAAGGTTTTGGGACCTTCCTCTGAAGGGAAGAAAGGGAAAAAAAGAAGAAGAAAAATGTGCAAAATTTTATTTTGACCCATGGTGGGTCCAAGGGAGCTCCAGACATATAGATAGAAATGCCTTCTACACCCGTTAGAGATCATTTTGGAGCATTTTGAAGATTTTTTTCTTTATTCTTGAAGGGCCACAAAAATGGCGCAGGGGGTGCTGGGTGCAGCCCGCAGGCTGCAGTTTGCCCACCCCTGGTATAAAATATAATAGTGGTTTTTAGTTTGCATGCCACAGGATGGGGTTATACTGGATACCTTTTGCCTCCAAAAGCAACTCTTGCAGCCATAAAGATGTGATGTCATCTGTGGATACACACTGGCAAACAGTAGTAAATGAAATTGAGTGGAAGTGCTCTTGACATGGTTCTTTCTTTCTTACTAGATATTATTAGGGAAATACGCGGCAGGGAGAAAAGAGGCAAAGAGTCACTTCTTAGAGCAACAGCCTGGCATTCTCTGCAGAATGTTATCCTGCTTGATGATGACTACTTGGCAATAATACTGTTTTTGGGTTGTGTAATTGGGAAGTGCTACTTAATACCTGAAAACCAGTGTGGTGTAGTGGTTTGAATGTTGGAGTATGACACTGGAAACCAGAATTTGATTCCCCACTCAGTCATGGAAACTCACTAGGTGACACACTCTCAACCTCAGAAAACTCCATGATAGATTCACCTTAGGGTCACCATACAAGTCGGAAATGACTTGAAGTCATACACCACCACACTCACCACCACCAAGAACTTTAATACTGGAAAACAGTCTTGGGGCAACTGAAAACATTTGCAGTGATATGAAAATCGGGGCAAAGAAGACACTGAGATAATACTAGAGTTGCTTAACTTACTGGAAATTATGGTGATGAATAAATTGTCAATTTTGCCCTGTATTGTCTGCTGCAACTTAGGAACCAACTTAGGACTGGAAAACAGTGAGGACTTCCATCTTGTTCAGTCTTGGTCACACATGCACTGTTGGCATCAACTACCAATCAGATGCATTGTTAGGTGAGAAATGTGTGATTGCAACAGGAATCTAATATTGCTACATATTTTTAAAGGAGGCTTGAAACAACAGGAGAAAACTATTGTCATACACCCCATTTTCCACTAAGGGGAGATGTAGAGTCAGAAATGATGCTTTTTGTTTTTATTTCTGCAGTTTCAGTCTAGGTTTTCTTTTTCCTTTCCTGTATGTAGGGACTATTAATACAGGATAGGGAGATGAATTATGGCTTTGTTGCGAGCATCAGAATTGTATATGATGGGTTTTATTAAACCGAGTTGACTGTAAATAACTGTGAGCCATACAGGTTTATTGTTTGATTTAAAGTCAGTTCCAGTGGCTGTTTGCAAACGTGAGCAAAGGGGAAAGAAGAAGCAATAAGCAATGAGACAATAGCTGTGGCTTGGGGAGCAGAGAGATTTCAAGGCTTTCTGTCATGCGTGTATACAAGATTAGGTACCTGTAGCCGGCACTGGTGTGCACGCTGCATGTGTAATCCTAGGTACCTTATATTTTTCTCAGTTTGCAATTGATTTTCCATTTTATTGACTGATCAGTTGATTTCATTATTACATTGACAATTTCCTTCCTTCCTTCTCTCCCTCCCCCCTCCTTCCTTCCTTCCTTCCTTCCTTCCTTCCTTCCTTCCTTCCTTCCTCTCTCTCTCTCTCTCTCTCATTTTCTTTCTCTCTTTCTTTTTTTGAGGGACTTCCCTCTCTTTTACTGAACTCTATGTCCAGTAAAAAATGAAGCTGAGCCAAGAGACATTGTCTATTTATGTTTGCAGAAAAACTGTCTTCTGCCTCATTTCCCTGCTCCCTTGATTTATGTCTAGTTAAAGTCAGAGCACCCACAGTTTTTCAGTAGGCAAGTGCAAGTGAAATGGGCCAAAAAAAATTTTTTTTTTTGAAATTAAAATATTGAATAGGTTGTTGAATCAGAAAGCCAAGACAGCCTCTGCTGCTGCAACATAGTACAACACCTCTGGTTGGTCTATCATTTATGGTCTATCTGTGATTATTTTTGACCTCTGATATTTGGGTAAAGTGGATAGTAGCTTATGGTCACTGTTCTGGAGGGTTGATTTTTAATATGGCAATTTGAACCTTCGGCCTACCAAGCTAGGACCATGCACCAGTGTCTGGTCCTAGCTAAAAACAGAATCTCCTGTAAAAGCCATTTTACCTTTTGTGGCTGGGGGGGAATTTAAATTGCTTGTCTGCAAAGAGAGCATAGCAGGTCTCCTAAGGCTTGTGCTTATGTTCTAATCCTCCTCTGCTCCATGCTAAGGGGAAATGATGGCAGTCAGCCTTGGATGTAAGACAAATTCACTTGGTGTTGCCTCTTTGATTCTGTGCCAAGTCCTTTCCTCCTTGCCGTTCTGCTGCTGTTGTTTCTTCAAGCCCTTGTTCCTACTCTTCCCCCCGTTTCTTCTTCTAAAGAGGAATAATAGATCCCAGTGGCCTGTATAATTCTAAAGCTGCAACAAAACGGAAACGTTCACAGATTTATTCCACCCCTCAGCTTTGCTGTAAACAGTTTTTAAAAAGCTACACTGAAGCCTACATTTGGAATTCCCTTCTTCAGCCGTGAAATAGGAAAGCAAAAGTTCCCTGCTCAGATCTGCCATGATTAAAGGTTGATGATGTCAGCATTTTGTGCTGAAAGCCATCCTTGGTGTGATCTATCCTTTCATTTGCTGGACTTCCCCCAGGGCCCAAGAATGGAAGGAAGGGGGGTGAGTGGGGACAAGAGCGAGAAACAAATTCCACTGAGATCCATAGTAGTGGGGAAGAGATTACCATAAGAAAAAGGAAAAGAGTTGAAATTGTTGCTCATGCCGATCATGCACACTATTTCCCTGTAGCTGTGTAGGGATGTCGAGATCATTTGAAATCTACTTGCGGCCACCCCAAAGCAGCATTAGCACAGAACAAGAGACCTCTTGAATGGTGCGCTTTTGGTGTCTCAGGCCCACAGAGAGACAGGGAGAGAGAGAGAGAAAGAACATGAATATGAATACTAAATGCACGTACAGAGAGCTCCAGGACTTGTAATTTGTAAGACAGCAGTGTTCCTCCCAGTATGACATATTCTCTCAAGAACTACAAGTCCCAGAGTAACTTAGCTCCTGCTGGCATTTCCCCTGCACAGGCAGGAGGAGCAAACAGGTTCTGGCAGCATTTGGGAAAGGACAAACACCACCCTGAGCAGGGATACTGAGATCTCAGGAGACAGCACTGCTGACATGATTTACAAGCCCCAAAACAGATGTAAGTGAGGCTGCAGTCCTGTGCATGTTTACCGTGGAATATGGGCCTCTGAATGCAGTGGATTTTACTTCTGAGAACTAATGCCTCTGTTTCAGACTTGGTCCTGAGTTCTTTTATAAGAACACTCCTGACTGTCCTTGAAATACAGCTGTGGTGCTCTTAAGAGCAGAAGTGGGATGATTTTCTAATTCTGAACAGATGGGAAGACGCAGATAGGATTGCCAGTATCAGCTATGCTTCTGGTCTCTGGAGTATATAGAAGAACTATAGAAGAAGTGTCAACTGGGGCCATTTCTGCACTAGACTGTTATAGCGCTATTATTCCACTTGCAACATTCTATGGAATCTTGGGGTTTGCAGTTTCGGGAGGGGTCGACCGGCACCTCCCGAAACTACAAACCCCAAGATTCCATAGGATGTTGAAAGTGGAATAATAGCGCTGTAACAGTCTGGTGTGGAAATGGCTTGGATCCTAGGGACAAGGAATGATTTCAAAAGGGCATAGACAATGCATTTATGTGTACTTCAGATGCATACATCTCCTGCTGCCATGTCTGGTTATCAACTTACGTTGCGTGCTCAAGGCACGGCATGGACCTAAACAGAGGAAGCTCAAAGATGGTAAAGGACACCAGTCTTTCTCCCTCAGGAATTAACAATCAGAAGTGAACTAAATGATCAAGCAATAAGAACTATTAACATTGTGATTGTCGTTGAGCCCTCCCAGGTATAATAAAGGCTGCCTACAATCTATCCTGTGCATACTTAAGCTACACTGAATACATGGAGGCCATTTCTAAATACATGTTGTGCTTGTAACGCTCTTCACATTTCAAGGTGTTTGAATTATAATGGGTAGGAAAAGTAATTTGCCCTCCTCCTATGTTGAGCTGCCCCAACTTAAAAATGTCCCCAGTGTCTCTGGTTACCTAGGATAGCTGCAATGTTTCAATGTAGACAAGGGGCTACCTTGAAAATAAATAGGGTTAGTGGAGTGTTTCGACCAAATATTTAAGAAATGGTTTGGATTTTTTTTAAAACAGGAAGCTGGAACATGCATGCAGCCTGATTCAGTGACTGTTCCCCTTTCTCCATGCCTTAAACCCTTTAGCTTGGAGGAAATAAAAAATCTTGGTTTGAATTGAGGAAGCTGGAAAGAGACTTTATCTCACTTTGAATTGGACTTACCTGCTTTAAGAGGGAGACGCTTCATATATGGAACTTTCCCCTCATTCTCTCCCCATCCTTGCTTCAGCATCACCTCGGCACTACCGCTTCAGCAGTCTTTTGCCTTTTGTTTCTTGCTAGACTTCTCTATCATAATATTGGCTTACAAACATTAGTTCTTGCTGTCAGTTGCTATGGTTACCTTTGGGCTACTGTCGTTTCAGCTGCAGAAATGAATTTGATGCACTACAAGTCATGTCTGTATGATACAAACAGTGGTGTGTTCTTAAAACTTTAAAATTCAGCGTGGAGATCATCAGGAAAGCGATAGTCTGCTAGGAGTTACTGCTAGAGGCTTCTTAGTATTGATTGCATTATAACTCACTGCTTCTTTGCAACTTAACATTGATTTAAGAGGTTAGGAATTGCAATGTTGGCAGCTCAAAAGTCCACTTAGCAATACCAGCTTGCTCTCCCTAGTAAGAAGAGCAAAATTGGACCATTTATGAGCCTAACTTGGAATTCTGTTATTACCTCTAAAAAACTGTGCAGCTTAGGGCCTGGACATTGAAAGAACCTTTCCCTCCCGTATCATCTTGTTCATTGATTTGGAGAGGTCTTACTCTCTCTGACCTGCTATTCACAGAAGTGTGAACTGGTAGGAACTCTACCACTTCTTTGTGGTAGCACCTAGGTTCTGGAACCTTTTGCCCTAAAAGATCCATCTGACTGTTGTCTTAACACAGTTCAAGTGCTGGATAGAAACATTCACTTTTCATTGGGCCTTTGCTCTTTCAGGTTATTGAACTGGTATATTTAAAAATAATTTTTCTACTCTTGCATTTATTTTTATTTTGAATACTGTGTAATTATTTTAAGCACTGATGTTAACTGCCTTGGCAGACTCAGAAATGAGACAAAAAGATAGAGTAAATGAAGGAATAACAGTGGTGGTAGTAATTCCTTCTTTTTGTCCACAGGATCCATGGGTCTACAACAGTAATAGAATCAGAGAGTTGGAAGAAACCACAGGGGCCATCCAGTCCAACCCTCTGCTATGCAGAAACATCTGTTCAGACTTTCCCAACAGATGGCCATCCAGCCTCTGCTTAAAAACCTCCAAAGAAGGAGACTCTACCACACTCCAAGGCAGCATATTCCACTGCCAAACAGCTCTGACCATCAGGAAGTTCTTCCTGAGGTTCAGGTGGAATCTCCTTCCCTGCAGGTTGAATCCATTGCTCCTTATCCTAGTCTCTGGAGGAGCAGAAAACAAATCCACTCTCTCCTCGACATGACATCCCTTCAGATATTTAAACATGGCCATCATGTTCCCTCTTAACCTTCTCTTCTGCAGACTAAACATTCCCAGCTCCCTAAACCGTTCCTCACAGGGCATGGCTTCCAGACCATATCTTTAAAACACATTCCAAGGGTTCAGCATAGTATATTTTCCTCTCCTGTTTTCTTCTTGCTGTTGCCTTCTACTAAATTATAAAAAGGAGAGCAGCACTGCCTGGTGCAATAGCTATGATCCTAGCTTCTCACTGGGGCTAGCTAGGGGCTAGCTCTGAGCTAGGGGCTAGCTCTGAGAAGGAATAATCTGCTTATGAATCTCAGTGTTTCTGTTCTGCCAACTTTTTGCACAGCGCCAGAACTGCCCATTCTGGAGAAAAGGAACTGGCTGATCCACCTGTACTACATCCGCAAAGACTATGATTCGTGTAAGGTAGGCGTGTGATACATCCCAACTGTGGTCTGTGAAATACCTTAAAAGGCAGTAGATAGCGAGGATAAAAGCCTTGCTTCGTAGGTGGAGTTCTGTTCTCCTTGAGTCACACTTCTCAATCTCCAAGCCAATGTTTAGGGATCAGAATCATGCCAACCCCCCTCCCTTTTCACATATGTGTCTCCTCCCTTCCACAGATTGCTATAAGCCGTAATTCAAGCCAGAGCTAATTGTGGTAACTACCAGTCAGGGTTTCCTCTGAAATCATGATTTGAAGTGGGAACCCAAACTGGAGTTTGCTGTGATCCTTTTAGTGCCGATACCAGCTTGAGAATACTGTTGAACATTGCAAAGGCACTCAGACCTCAGAGGAGAGGAGAAGATTGAATGTGAACCTGCAGTTTTGAGATGAGGAAATACAATGTCTGAATTCAATCCTAGTCCCCTCCTGCTCTCCTTCCTAGCAAGGTACTCTTTTTTTCTGGCCAAAATACAGCAACATGTTAACTTGCCAGTCTTATAAACATAGTACATCATTACTTTTCTTGTTCACTTGTCTACTTCTGACTGAATTGCTACTTCAGCTTAATTGAGAGAGACACTCCTTCACGTGTGTGTTTTGTGTTTCTCTAGGGCAAGGAGACAATTACTTTTTTTACAATATACAATTTTCTTCAGCATCAGGCACAAAAAGCAAAGCTTTTAACACCGATGGATTTCCTTTCTGGAATGTATTGGTCTGGCTTTGTAACATCTCTACTGAGAAATGACCTGTGTGCATGCATTGTGATTGTGTACATCTGTTTGTGAAGCAGACAGATGTACAATACTCTTCCTTTTCTGCTAGGCTGTGTATTCAGTTTTACATTTCATGAAGTGGCTCTTTTATTTGTCAGCCTGATGACAGATGTAATTAAAATATATTGATAAATGTACATTCCTTGGGCATTAGCTAATCAATGCAGATGCCTAACTTCAGATTCTTGATGAGCCATAAGCTTGTTGCTTAGGTTTGGATAGGCTATTCACAGCCTCCCTGCCTGGCTACCAAACTTCCAAACCAACTTCCAAACAGACAAACAAAAAACCCTGCTCTGGTTTGTGATGTCAAGTGGACATTCCTATGGCAGAAGATCCGTAACACTGCTTTAATGTTAACATTTGTAATGCAGAAGGCTTTTATAATGGCATTAAGTGAAAAGGATAATTTTGTCAGTGTGGGAGCCATAAAAAAATTTCCTTCTTTTGGACTGTTTTTTTAAAGACTCCCCCCAAGAAATAGACATATTTCTTTCGTTCCTTCTTTTATTTTCTTTAACAAATACTCATTCCTTCCTTAATGTTAAGGGCATCTTATTAGAGGACATAGTAGCTGAACTCTTAATAACTTTCTGCTTCTTGTCCAAACTATTGTATGCCATTATTAAAACCTTGCCTCTTTACTCTGTGGTTCAGATTGCTATAAAAGAGCAACTTCAGGAGACCCATGGGATGTGTGAATATGCAGTCTATGTTCAAGGTAAGCTGAAACCATGTGCTTGTACATACACATACACTTTCCATATGGTTTGCGTGCTTTCAGTTTTATTGGTATGTTTTTCAAAAACTGAAAGTCTCTGTTGGTTTTAATAACAAAATTCTTTCACTAGAGTACTTCCGTAATACAGCATGCCCCGATTACTAGAAGAATCTGAAAATGGGGCATTTTGTACATTCTCTTGCTCATAAGGAACACAGACATGAAATTTATGACTGTGTGACTTGTGTTATTCCACCCAACAAAGTGAAATGAGATGTGATGCACAAAACCCAGAACACATTGATTACTAGAAATCTGAAACAGAAAGCACTTTTATGTCTTTTATGTTATCCAAAGTAGTTCTGGTTCTGCTTGACTTCTGGATCACCCAGAAGTCTTATGTTTGGAACAAATGTAGCTCAAGAGAAGAATGATTTCTATGATGTTTTGGAAAGGGACTGTATTTATTTATTATTCATCCATTAGCAGAATTCTGTACCAAATGGCACGCAAAGTGGCATAGGATGAACAATCAAATAAGTCACCAGTGCAAACATTTAAAAATTAATGCACTGTGATTGTTACACAATTTAATATGCTTAGCCTGTTATTTTCCTCTGAGAAGCTTAAAGAAACTAACACAAGTTTCTATTGCCCATGCAATATACAAAGTCAAATGCACTAAATTTCAAAAGTAGAAATGCATTGTTTGCAGTTTTTACATTTTAGAAGCCAGAACCTAGGACACAGTTCTTGCCCTGTAACAAACACTTCAGAGCCAATGCACTTTGGCAACTAACTTTTTGGACTTTGGCACTGAGGCTGTTAGAGTTGGGCTTGGAGTAAGCTTTGTCAAGGTGATGTGTGCCTTGATTTCATTCCTTTTGAATTTGTGTGACCCCCTATCTGGGGCTGCCCTTGGAAACTGTTCAGAAGGTTCAGCTGTACAAAATGTTGCAGGCAGATTGCTGACCGGGGTTGGTTACAGGGAGAATACATCTCCCATGTTGCAACAGTTTCCTAGTCACTGGTCTGTTACTAAGCGGAATTTAAAGTGCTGATCATGACCTTTAAAGCCATAAATTGCCTGGGTGCAGACACACACTGTGGCCTCAATCTAACTTCCCCTCAGCATAGTGTAAATATCCCCGTGCAAATACCGAACCATAGGTCCCACCATGACCTGACTCCACCCTGTGCAGCCATTCCATGCTTCACAGTGAGCAGGCAGGCTTGGAGAAGCATCTGTCTGTGTCGTCTGCAGCCAGACACGACATGATTTACAGCATCACCAAGGAGCTAGTTGGATCTGTGTGCTGATGTCATCATTTCTGCTTCTCTGAGACTGCGTGCTTACCCAGAAACATGGAATGGCCATGCAGGCAGTGTCACAGGTTTATCAGTAGGTCAGGAGAGAGGGCTTTGGGTACTGTGCCAGGAGAATGGAAATACCAACCCCTGCAGTGCCCAGTAAAGGATATCCACATGTCTGAGGGAAACTTGTACATGCAAATAGCCCGACCAGAACTCTGGCCTATATCTCCCTATGTGTACCTACCGGAACTTTAAGATCTTGGAGAGGACTTTCTCTTGGTCCTACCATCATCAGAGGTATGTTTGGTGAGCACTTGAGCTTTCTCCATGGCTGCTCTGGGGCTGCTCCCAGGCATGGAACTCCCTGCTGCAGAAAGTTTGGTTAGGCATCTCTCTGCTTTCTGTCCACTAGCAGGCAAAGACCTTTTTATTTAGGCAGTTCTTTGGCCCTTTGGTCATGTGCCAGAAGGGTGTTTTTAATGGAGTGTGCTATGCTTTTTACCTTTTACTATGTTTCAAATGTGTTTTCCTGTTTTCACTTTGTGTTTTTAATAGAATTATTTATTTAGTTGTGTGTTTTTTTAAACTTTTGTATTAAGATATACTTTGTTTTAAATTTGTTGTAAGTCATTTTGAGTCCTATGCTGGGAAAAAGGGAGGAAAATAAATAAATAAGGTCAGAAGCCAGTACTATTAGTGGTAGTGGAAAGCAGATAAGCCTCCCTCTCCCCCTATAATAATCTTGAGTGTTTGTGTATGCATGCAGAATTTAGCTTAGACAGGGTTAACTAAAGCACAGTTGCCCTCCTCTGTAAATATGTTGTGGAGAGGAAGCTGGGTGAGAGATTCTGACACAGTCTGTACCAGCTTCTCCAAATTCCTTTCATTCTGCTGCAAGATAGGTGTTAAGGGTTTTCAAGACATGACTTTGACTTCCCCATGTTGAATTGCTAAGCAATAGGTCCCAGCACTGCAAACAAGCATTGACCCACTGCTATTACTCTATCACGCTTCGTGCTTTCCCTGACCCCACTGAGATACCTAATTTGTAAACAGCAAATATTCAACAAAAGGCAAGTAAAACCACATTTCAGGAGGAGTGTGGGGCTGTAGGATTTGGTTTCTCTGCTCACACACTTTAAACTGCTGAGGGTTAGTGGCTGCATTGCTCACCCCACCCAAGGGGCTTCAGAAGGCCACTCCCACTTTCTCAATTTTTAAAACTTATTTTTGAAAATAAAATAATAAACTCCAAATCAGAATGTTTGCAGACCTTCTAGAGTGATTTGTTGGAAAATTTGCCATTTACCTCCCCCAGTCTAATACCAGGTAGTAACCTGGAGGGTGTTGAGGTATTTTTTAGTAAAAAAAATATAAATTAAAAAATATACAAAAGAATGAAGAAATCTTTTTTAAAAACAGTGTTGTGGGGCTGCATGGAGAAGGAGTAGACACTTCCAGTAACAACCAGGGATGTGTAAGCTTAGGGTAAATTTCTGTTATTTTCCTATTTCCTGTACTTATTAAAATCTATGACAGATATGCAGGCGAAGCTTTGAGCACTTCATTGAAGGTGGTCATTGCCATCACTGCAGGAGTCAGAGGATCAGTGGTGGCACAGACTATGCCACTATACCTTACTTGCTACAGCCAAGGGATTAGCAGAACGGCTTGCAGCTGCTTTGGTCTGCTTCCCCAGAAGCCCTTTGGGGAGTTCCATGTACGGCGTTCCTGTTTTCTCTTCCTCTTGTATATTCAAGACTTGCCCAGAGTACCTCTGACTTCCACACCAGATTTCTGGATTAACATGCTGTGGCAATGTTGCTTTTCAGCTCTGATATTTCGCTTGGAAGGGAAGATTCATGAATCCCTTGAGCTGTTCCAGACTTGTGCTATCCTCAAGCCTCGAAGTGCAGACAACCTCAAGCAGGTGGCTCGATCATTGTAGGTGCCATTTAAGTCTTGGGAATTTGAGATATCATGTCAGGGGGGTGGGCTTCCTGGAAGGTGGCTCTGTTTCAGATCAGTTCTCTGTATTTGCATGGTTTAATTCCTTAAATATCCACACTTCCCTGTACAAATGCTTAAGAACACAAGGAGAGCTGAACTGGGCCAGAAGCCCACACTTCCATCTACTGTAGGATCCTCTTTCCCACAGTATCCAACAAGATGTTTCAAGGAGCCCCAGAAGCAGGTTTCAAGGCAACATTCCACCTCATTTGCCCTCCAACGACTTGTGTTCTGTTTCTTACGGCCTCTGAATGTTCAGGTCCTATATTCCTTCCACGTCTACTAGCTCCATAGGTTGGGCATCAAAGCCAAAACAGTTATCTCAGCAGTCTTGCTTAGGCCATCACCTGCCTCACCTCACCAGGGCAGGGAAGTTCTAAGAGTTCATAGATGACAACATTGCACAAGCAGGTTTGGTAAGGTTTGATATTTCTCTTTCTGTATGATATGTGGATCAGGAAAGCAAGGAGAGGGAATATCTAACCCCTTAATAAGGCCTTTTGATCTGCCAAGTGTAGGTCTTGAGACATGCTGTCAACAACACAGTAGGGATCCATAGAGCTCCCTTTGATTTCCCTGGCTGACAACCCATTGCCCAACTGGCTGTAAGATGTGATTTTTCTTGTTGCAGGTTTCTCCTGGGGAAGCACAAAGCAGCCATTGAAGTCTACAATGATGCAGCCCAGCACAACCAGAAGGACTGGGTATGAACCTTTCCTTCCTATTGGTCAATGGAATTGACTTTAACACATACAGATTGATGGGTGACTTAGAGCAGGTTTTACACAGTTGCTTACCTCTAAAAATGAGTAGCAGCCAGTCTTCAGAATGCAGCTCACATAAAGAAACTTGAATATGAATCCAGCTGTACACAGAAACAGCATTGTTTATTCCTGTAGTGGCAGTAATTGGGGAGAAAGTGCTAATGCAACTGCAGAGATTATTGCTGCCTGTGTTGGTGTACAGTTTGGTTTAAGATTAATATTCCCAGTGTGGTCGTGGGCCATGTAAGTGACCAAAGACAGGCTGCAGCTGCACATATGCAGGGAGAAACTCGCATAGGCCATCCCTTAGTCCCATCAGCAGCCTGGGCCCTTTCCAGACACAAGTCTATTGCGCAGCTCTGTGATGAAATGATATGGGATGGAATATGCAACCTTTTCCCAAGGTAAAGCAAAATGGAGGAAGCACTGGGTCGTATCTCCACCAGATGTGCACACAGATGGCTTCCCACTTTAATATGCAGCAAGAAAACAAAGTATGGCTAGGTATTCTGTCATGGACCAAATGACACAGGCTAGGTGATGGTCCCACATCAGTGCAGGCAAGAGATGAGCACCGCTTTGGAGGCCAAAAGGCATGCCTAATGAGTCAAAGTCATGTGTTTATTTGAGATATTTCCCATCCCATTTGTCAGCTCTCAGAGTGGTTACAAAAATTTAAAGACTACAAGCATACAGAATTATCTGGAATTTTGAATCATAACTTTTAACATCAAGTCTTCTCCTCCTTTCTCACCCTTCATGCTTTTGGAAGCCTCTTGCTTGATGAAGAAATCTTGAAAGCTTGCATATATTTGTTAACCTTTTTGGTTGGCCTAATAAAGGTATTACTACGATGTTGATTTTTGAAAGGTTAAAAACCAATATAATGACAATAGCATTTTGGGCGTTAGACTGTGACTCTGGAGACAGGTTTGATTCTCCGCTTGGCCACGGAAACCTACTGGGTCACACACTCTCAGCTCCAGAAAACTCTGTGATAGGTTTGCCTTAGGGTTGCCATAGCTCAGAAATGACTTTTCAAGGCACAAAGCAACAACAGTAAAAGTAAATATGGGCCAAGCAGCAAGAACATAATGATGTCAAAACATGGTAAATCGCATGTTGGTAAACCAGGCATTGGGAACTTTGACCCTCTGTCATTATGCATATTCTTTCTGAATTGATCTGTTGACCCAAATGTGGATGAGGCTTCCCCTTATCTCTTTCCCCACAGATCTCAGAACAGGGGGTAGGGTGGGGGACTCAAGTCTCCCTAAGATTAGGTGAGGGAGGCTGAACTCCCCCACAACAATCGGGCAGAATTGGAAAATACAGATTAAGCAATTGAGCCCTCTAATTATCAGTCAGAAGTTTATCATTATTTTGCTGTTGCTTTCATGGTTCTTGAATCGATACTACCTTCAGTTGGATGTTGATGACAGTGATAATGATCATTTAACACCATGTATAGTATTTGCATTTTTTTTAAAACAGACCTGCGAGCAGTCAAAGTTAATAACCACCTCCCCTCCTTAAAAATAGTACTGGGGTCTTTGCAGGTGCGTGCATGCATGTAAACCCTTGCACTCAAATGCTCCTGCACACTCCCTCTTTTGCTTGAAGCACTTGCTTGCAAAGTACTTTTCAAATAATGCCAAGGCAGCAGGTTGTCTACCCCTGATATAAACTTAAAGACAAAGAACCTTTAAATGCATAGAGAAATAAAATGAGTCCTTGCCTGTCAGTAAATAGATGTCAGACGTGGTACCAGGTGAGCCTTTTTGGAAAGAGCAATCCACATTTAAGACATTGCATCTCAAAAAGCCCCTTTACCCAACCCTGAAAATGCTGTGTGGGGGGGATGGTCTTCACTGCACATTCAGACAGTTCTTTCTGCTACTAAAGATCACAAAAATAATATTCTGCTTTGTAATAGGGCTCTGCTTATTTAAAAAATCTGTTTCTGGGTCATCATGGTTATCTTGCTTATAGGATAATAGTGGCAACTATTACCAATAGCAGAGAACACACCAAAACTATCAGATTCTTCTCATTCTTCAGTGTTAAATTTAATATTTATCTGAAAGGTGACCCTTGTAGGCTGAAAACTCACCAGTGCTATGGACATTAAAGGTTGAGTCAGACTGAGCCAGCCAAACTGCAAGCATCTAAATAGCTTAAATGACAAAGCAGGGAGATGGACCTGACCATCCTTTGTCAAGTTCAAAAGGGGTCACAGCATGTGCTGTTTGTTTCATGTTTTTGACCTAGTCGGTTAGACCATCGTTTTGTTGGCAGTGCTTGATCTTCTCCAGTCAATATTTTCAAGGCTTTCAATATTCCTTCTGTTGCAAAAGGAATGACTGTACTGCTCAATAAGGCAGGATGAACTCTTCACCCAAATTTTATTTGATCATGTTTTGTGTGCTTTCCCTTTTCTCAAGAAAGCTGATAAGCAGACTTATTAGCAAAGAGGTTAGAGAGCTCATTTGACCTTTGAGAGAGCCCAGAAATGTCAACTGTAGGTGAAGTATGGTTTAAATATTATAAATATATACTTGATTCTGTTGTTCAGCAAGGATTTCTGATGTATCGCCTCTTGTTCCTGGCCAACTATGCTCATCAGCTTGGAAACAGTTTATATTATATTTCATAAGATGTTAACACACACACACGATTTTCCAGTTTTTTTGGTGGATCTTTTCATTAACTGTGGTGAATAACACTGTAGTGTTTATTCTGTGCTTTGATTCCCCATTGGCAAACCATAGAGTCTGATTTCTTTAGAATTCTTATGGTAACCTTATCATATTAACTAGCATGCTGTTATGACCTATAGCTAAGTTTATATATATTATACAGCAGAAAGATTTGTCAATCTTAGTTCTAAGTTGTTTACATTGTCATTTCTTTTTTTACTGGATGGACCTAAGTTGTTATCAGTTTGGGAAAGAGTGACTGTTTAGTGGTATGGTTTTTTCAATAGGTTGTGTCATTCATGGATTTTTCAGTTTACTTGTGAGTGCTATCACTTGCAATTTGATTTTGTGGAAAACCGTTGGACCAATCCTTTGTTACATGGAATGGCAGGAGATTTCTTACCTCTTGTGTCATGTGTAATTTACAATTTTCCTCTTTTCATTTGCACCTAGGAGATCTGCCACAACTTGGGTGTCTGCTACATGCAGCTGAAGTATTTCAACAAGGTAATATGGTTAGTTCTCTGGCAAGCAGTCCAACTGGTTTTGTTGCCTACTGAAAAATCCTCAATGACTACCGTACGTAGGACTGGAACATAAGTCCACCAACCTTTTTGTGGGGGGGCTGTGGGCACATCTGGATTTTTTTAAAGGAAAAAGAAGAGAAAATGGAATGGGTAGGAAATAAGCCAAACTTGGAATAGTTATTGGTTTAGAGTATAGTTCCCAGAATCCCTCATGCTCACTAGGAGATTCTCTGCAGTCACAAACAGCACCTTTTCCAAGCTCTGAAAGTAAGGATTGAGAGATTGGAGTAATGGGCAGGAAATTATATAAGGCACAGTTATACCTCTCTAGCTACTAGAATCCCCAGTCCAGCTTCTTGTGATTGTAATGAGATGCCTTTTTAATTTCTCTAAACATAAGGCCTGTTAACTTCTGTTTGAAGGTAAATCCCAAGCATGTTAAAAGACATCCACTCCACATAGTGGATTTAATTAAGTGCTTTTCTTTATTAGAATGTAGGAAACAGAATACAAGAGGAGAAAAGATAGTCCACATAAGCCATGCCTTCTTCGCCAAGAGTATTAGAGTGGGTCGCTATGTTACTTTGCTGCAGCAAGAAAAGAACAAAGAATCATGTAGTACTTTTAAAAACTAATAGGTTTTATTTGGTATAAGCTTTTGTGGGCTTCAGCCCACTTCATCAAATGTATTTAATGTAGCAGGCCTGAATTCACAGAATTGTATGCCAATTAAAACTTAGTAGTTCCCAAGGTACCACAAGGCTCTCTTTTTTTCCTTAGAACAATACAGTAAAATTATCTTGTTATTTTAAACAGAAGTCTCCAAAAACCTAAGAAGGTATTTGATTGAGTCTAGAAGACAAATTTCACATTTTGCTACCATATACATATAAACTCCCCATGAAACAGCCTTAGACTCAGAAAACACACCATCTGCTGTCTGACTGTAGTCTGCAGAGCCTCTGAAAATCACATTAAACTGTGCAGTCTGAGTGATTTATGTGACTGACTCCTACATCTTTAGAATTTTAAGATGGTTATGGGTGATGGAATCCATTGTTGCATGAAGTGCCCACATTTAGTGATGCTGTCTCTTTTAGGAATATCATAGAACTTTCCCTAGCACAGGTGTGGGAATCATGTGCCCTTCCAGATGTTGTTGAACTGCAGCTCCCAGCATTCCTCACCCTTGGCTGTGCTAAGGATGATGGGAAATACGGACCAATAACAACTGGAGGGTTAAACAGTTTCCACTAACAGAAGCATCCTTAGAAAGGTGCTTCATTCTGAATCATGCCAGCCAGGGAAATGGCCCCCTCTTTGCTCCAGTTTGGCAAGCATATACATTTGCATGACGTAATCTTTGATTTTAAGCAGAAGGCTCTCCTGGTGTTTTAATATGCCATTAGTATAAGAAACCTCCCCGCTCCCTTACTGCTTCGCCACCTTTCCCAGCACCACACAGCCTGTGTGCTGTCTTAGCACTGAGTCATCTGGGCCTATAAAATATAATGAAGCCTATAGAGTATGTTGGCATTTTCACTTTTTAGTAATGAACATCCTATGCTGCATAATTCTTTTTTTACTTTGTCAGCATCTCTCTTCTTTAATGCGCCTGGGGAAAAAAAACCCTGCAACCTTTCATTCCTGTCCCACCGGCTGGGCCCTGGGGAGGAAAAGAGGCCATTGTAATCGATGCCTCTCATTGGAGGGGATTAACGATGGGCCCAGAAGGAGTAGTTCTGTTCCTTTGTGCCGTTCAGCAGCCCTCCAGGCTCAGTGCTGGGATAAGCATTTTCTGGAGTGATGAGCTGTAAAAGCCTTGCTTACCTCCAATCCTGCCAGTCTCTGCAAAGCTGCCAATTCTGACATCCTAGTGCTTCCAGGTTTCTTGACATCAAGATACAACCCAGAGTGGCAAAACAAAGACAGCTTTAGCTTCAAAGCAGAGCCCAAACCAGTTAGGGCATTCAGTACAGAAAAAGGAACTCTGCTAATAATACACGTTGTAGGGGGTTGGGGGTGGAAGGAAAGAGAGGGAGGACTAGGGTTTGTCTAAGAACTGTGTGCATTTTTTTTATATATATACTAGAGGAAGAAAGAAAGGAGAAAGAACCCACATCCCTCCCCTTGAGGCCACGGGTTTGGAAAGAGCCCCAGAGGGCTCACATTGGAACAGGAAAGGGGAATGAGGATTAAACAGGCAAGAGACGTTTGAAAACCCCAGGCAGATAGAATTATAGGAAGGAGGGGAAAGGCAAGGGAAGCAGTTGGGTGAAACACTGCTGGTGTGGTTGCCATTCTTAACTATTCATAGGACTAGATGCTTGCCATGTTGAACAAGGAGGGGAAAGCAAGGGAGATGTTAACCCTAGGAACTTTTGCGTGCCGACACTGCTAGGTTCTGTCCACTTAAAATAAGGACAGGTTGAGCCTACCTTATCTGAAATGCTTGGGGCCAGGAGTGTTCTGTATTTCAGATTTTTTTGGATTTTGGAATACAGGACCTTTTTGGATTAGCCTTGCATCTTATTTATTGGCTTCTTGTGTTGTGTATGAGACGCGAGGCTGGAGAGAGACTGCGGATCTGTGAAATGGCAAGAATCCAGGCTTGATGGAAATCTGCCTCTTCCGTTGTTTCACAGATCCTCAGTCTCTTTCTTTCTGCTGCCAGCAGCCCACTTCGGCCTTGGAGGCGATGCTGTGACACTTCTCAGATCTGAGAGACAAATGAGTAGCCGTGCTGCAAGCACAGCCTTGAAGCTGGCAGCTGGTGGCAGGCAGCAAAAAGAAGGAAACTGGGAATGTGAGAGATGAACGAGCTGGAGGACTGAACGAAAATTTCATGGGGAGGGTCCAGAATTCTTGGGGACAGTGCTGTCATTTTGCCACTCCCCATAGCTACACCCCTACTCTTTGTAAAATGGCTTTGCACATTCTAAATTGCTTGTTTATTATTATTCTGGTTGTTGGGGGTTACTGAGTTTTGTGCAGCTTCTGCAGTGGTGAAGATGACTGGTCTTTTATTTTTGTTCCTACAAGTAGCTTGCAGGCTTCAGAAACCTTCCTGTGGAGGATGGGTCCCTCTTCCCTCAGATTGTCACAGCATTATGAAAAAACATGCAAAGCTGCCCATTTTGTGAAATCTCTTCTCTCTGCCTCGTCCAGGCTAAAGATCAGCTTAACAATGCCCTGCAGCTCAACCGACATGACCTGACGTACATGATGCTGGGGAAAATCCACTTGTTGGAGGGGAACAAGGATGAAGCCATTGAAGTCTATAAGAAAGCAGTAGAGTAAGACCTTTTCTTCCCTTGCTGTATATTGTTGTGAGAGACAGGAAGGGGATCTTGTATGCAGCAACTGAGCCCATTGCATAGATCTGCAAACAATAAGAAAGCTTCTCTTTTGCCTCGCCTGCCATCTTAGGTGTTGTTTGTTGGTGTGTTTTATTCCATTTATACCTGCCTTTCTTCCACTAGTGGACCCACGGCAGCTTATAATAATGTAAGTGGCTTAAATTTTACATTATAAAAATTAAGAGCAGATAGTTGAAACAGCTTAAAATGCAGACCTCCCTCCACGTTTGCAGGTTTTGACCTTTGAAAACGTGGTTATTTGCAAAATGCCCTCTTGCCTCCCCACACATCCTCCCATTCCCCTACCTTTTGCCTGGGTGCATGTGTCTTCCTTCCATGGACCTGGGCAAAAGGCAAGCGAATGTCAGGGGGTCTTTTCTGGTCATGACGCTACCCCCTCCCTTTTGTGGTCCTGTGACAATAAGCTGAAACTACAGTGAATTACACTACTTTGATTTTTTTTTTCTGAAAGCTGAATGGCAGTGGTAGTGCTGGCATTCTCATTCTTCAGTTTTGATGAAGTTCAAGAATGATGAAAAAAGAACAAAGTGGGCCAATTGCTTATTTTGCACTGGTTCCATATATTTCCCCCACTCCTTTCAAACACCTTGACACAGCCAGAGAAGGCTCTCTGGGGTGCAGGGCTTGAGTGCTTGGCCATTATCCTTAGTATGAATGGCAGTTGGGCATTTTATCTCTACAGCAAGTAGAGTGTCAAGTCTCTTTCTCCCTTGTTCCATACTGAGAAGCCCTTTTGATCTATGTTATGCCTCATACATCTTGATTTTAACATCTTGATTTTCTTCTTGGAGTGAGGACTGTGGATCAGCCATGTATCATTTATACTTCCCTGAGTTGGAAAAGTTGTTTGACTCTAACCAGCATTGGAAAAGTTACCTTATGTGACCTAAATCCCTAGAATCCCTCAGTGAGCATCACTAATGGGCCATGTTAACTGTTGAATTCTCACAGTTGTAGTAGGAAAAGTGATGTTCCCAAGCTGTGCCTCTTATTCAGTGATTCTCAAACTCTATGCCTCCAGGTGTTTTGGACTTCAGCTCCCAGAAGTCCCAGCTGCCTCAGCCAATGATCAGTGATTCTGGGAGCAGAAGTTCAAAACATCTGGAAGACCATAGTTTGAGAGACAACTGCTCTAATTCAATAGAATCATCAGGAACTGCCCCCCACATTCCACGTATGCAATTAATGGGTTGTATGGTTACTGCTGATAGCAATGGGGTGTTTTGAAAATGAATGTGTTTCTGACTTTTAGATGACCACTTGCCTGGGGCAAGTGCTTTACATAATTTTCTGCTCAGGTCACACTTTGACACAAACAGACTGGCAAAACATGTGCTTAACCTGTGTGTCCAGGACCAATCCATTCACTAAATAGAATGTATGCTGTGTTGGGGGTATTAAGGGCAGCCAGTTGCACCCTTTTTCGTACAGTGCATTTTTAATCACCATTATGGAGAACACTTGTCTTCTCTTCCTTAGATACCAAAAGGTCTTGCATTGGGCCATTTCTGGCGAAACTAATGTATTGACTTATAAAAACAGTGGATGCTGCTTTGTATGGACCTTTGTACCAGATGTCTTACTATACTAGACTCTCTTTTTGTATGTATATATTTCAGGTTCTCTCCAGAAAACACAGAGCTCCTTACAACTCTGGGCTTGCTGTACCTGGAGGTACGGAAGTCAATTAATTGCTTCACTGTTTAATGCGGACCAGTAGTTGTGCATGACATTTCGACATCCTTGTGTCATTGGAGGCTTTTCTCAAGTTTCATCAGGCAAAATTGAGCTGACCCGTCTACGTAAACTGTTTAAGTCCTCCAGGGAAGAAACTTTACTCTGATCTCATGAGCCAGACCTGAAAAGTCAATAGGCCTTGCCCTTGTTACTTGCTCTTCCAAGTATAATAAAATACTTGGCTTTGTGAGTTTTCTTTATAGAAATGGATCACAGAGCTATTAAATAACAAGTCATCTTAGGGGGAAAAAAATCAGAAATAACTTGAAAGAAATCAAATCCTGACTCTGACCTTTTTTGGGGAGTTTGGTATTTCAAAGCCCCTATAGCACACTTTTCTCCCAAATTAGCACTCAGTGCTGCTTTGAGATAGACAGTGATCTTAGCACAGAGGAGATCTCAAGAACTTTGGAGGCACACTGGGGCTTACAGATCAAAACCAAGAGGGGCATCTTATAATACAGTCATTTTTCCCCTGGGCTTTCTGGAAGAATTTGGCCACAGGAAGGCTTTGGTTGTTCTCTACTTTTTCTGAGATGGCGCAGAAGGTGAGAGGACAATATAATGAAGTTTGCTCTTAGCCCTCCCACCAGAACTCTTGTCTGCTTGCAGTAGCTGTTTTGCTGAATAGAGAAGGGAACCATTATGGCTGAGCAGATCAGTTCTGCAGGGAGCCCAGCCCAAGTACTGTTGCTTGAGGTTGGTTTGCAGTGGACTGTAGATTTCTTAATTTGGGGAGTTAATATTCTTGGTTTCCTAGCTGCAAAGTCTGCAGCTATCAGCAGAGCTATATGTCGCAGGGGGTTTGTGTAGTGTGTCTGTAGTAGTAGTGGGATGGGGAGAGGCAGAAGGAGAAAATACAGAGAGATGCAGGAAATTATTTCTCCCTGCATCCCCAGATCTCTGCATTAGAATATTCTCTGTGCATTTTGAGAGGGCTGCCAAGGAATCCAAGTGGCCTGGTGATGTAGAGAGACTTCTTACCAGTTTGCTCCACCATCTTCTGGAGCCATTGCAAATCCGTGGAGTATAGTAAGAGGACTTGGAGCGGAAAGATTAAAAATTGACTTCTGTCACAATCTTCCCTCCAACCCACACTGCTCACCTGATCTGTGTACTGGGAAGTGTAGCAGATGGAGCTGTCTGGGTGAGTGTAAGAAGAATTAGGTGGGGTTTGGGAACTGCTGGGCAAATGGTATCTGGCCCAGGGGCTGGAGGTTCCTCACTTCTAGTCTAGAGCTAGGCATTCAGCAAGGCTGCTGGGCAAGCACTCTTGACACCCTCACAGCGCTGTTCCTTCCAGGGAGTTGCTTGGGAAGCAGGTGATGGGCAATTCTTGGTAGCCATTCTGTGCTCTGTGGGCTACAAAAATGTGTTTCAGGTTTCCTAAGGATCAGTAGAAGGCACTGTTGCATGAGCTGGCAATTTTATCACTTCCTTTACACTGGTGAATCCCTGCCTTTCTCTGAAATGGCTCTGGAGTTAATGGAATTTGGATTTGCAATTGAACATTCGTATCCTTTTGACTCTGCAGAGGATTCCTCATGGAACATTCCCTTTGTTTTCTAGTTACATTGAGACTAGCCCAGAAATATTTGGCTTATGAAATACCATTTCCAACAAGGAGTGGTGGATAGGGTTGGGGTGTGTGAGACATTTGGGGCTACTGGACTTTACACCCAGTCACCCAGAGAGACCTTGAAGTAAGTCTGCTGGCTGGGGTATGTAGCTGGCCTCCTGGTTCTGCTTTTATGAATATCAGGGGCACCAGAGTGTCATTGTTACTAGCTGGTTCTGATCTCTGGTGCTGCAGAGAGCTTGGAAGCATTAGCAGCCCTGTTAGCTGGGGGACTGTAGGAACTGTAGTCCACATACTTAAATTTTCCAAGCTCTGACACTGCACTAGGAGGATTATGTCAGGGGAAGCAGCTCTTTTTCTTTAATGTGATAAATTTGTTGTACATTATTTTTCTCTTGATCCCTTTTTTGGTCTTTTCTTAGCGTGAGGATTATCAGAAAGCCTTTGAGCATCTTGGGAATGCGCTCACATATGATCCCAGCAACTATAAGGTACTTTGAAGAATATTGCATTGTTAATGGAAAGAGGGGGAAAAAAAAAGTTAACCTGAGCTGTTTGAAAGTCATTACATCGATTCGGAAATGGCAACCCAAATAAACAAGTTGATAACCTGGTTAGAAAGTTGTTGTCGTCGTCATCATCATTATTTATTTATATAGCCCCAACCCTGTACATGGCGCCTTGTAAGTAAAAACGATAAAACAGTCCCCTGTCCTCAGGCTTAACAATCTAATTAAGACATGGAACAAAAGGGAAAGGGGCTGGTAGTGTGGCAGGGGATTAAATCTAGCAGACACTGCCTCTTCTTCTCTCCCTCTGAGGCCAGGGCAGTGGTAATTGGTATGGAGAGAGGGCCTTTTATCTGATCCTGGGCATAGGGATGATGGAACTGTGTCTGCCTCTTCTCTCTCTTTGAGGCCAGGGCAGTGGCAGTTGGAGATTGTTTCCCTGTGCTTCTTTGACATGTCTCCAACTTTAGCGAGGTTCTTCATCTTCAGCAAAATGTTTCTCCATTTGGTGTTTTTAAAATGCCCTTATGTTGTATTCAACTTATTCAAACGGTTGAAGAGCTCAGGTAATTATCCAGCTAAAACTGAGTTTTTGTTTGTTCTTAA
Organism: Ctenosaura bakeri; assembly: GCA_948474755.1. Taxonomy (NCBI): domain Eukaryota; kingdom Metazoa; phylum Chordata; class Lepidosauria; order Squamata; family Iguanidae; genus Ctenosaura; species Ctenosaura bakeri. Next base: position 59,691 of record CAOLHI010000566.1, on the reverse strand, counting down.
AGGCTATTTTGGCAGCTGGTAGTATGATGCAGACACATGGAGACTTTGATGTCGCTCTCATGAAGTACCGGGTGGTAGCTTGTGCTGTTCCCGAAAGCCCCCCACTCTGGAACAACATTGGAATGTGCTTCTTTGGCAAAAAGAAATATGTAGCGGTAGGTCTGTGCGCTTCATCTCCCCTCCACACCTTTCTGAATAGGATTGAGCATATTAGTCTTAACAGTTCTCCTTGTTCCCAACTCACTGCCTTTCCCTGACCCCTCTGGTATACATAGAGAGAATTCTGAAGTAAAGAGGCATGTATCTTTTATTTGTGCTGCTGTATGGAGACTATTTTTAAAAAATAAACAGCAGGATTCCCTTCTACTGCTTTTCTTTTTCCTAGTAGAAGTGCCTACCTCCTTCGCCCTGTGACAGACAGCTATATACACACACACAGTGGTCTTGTATTTTACTTTTCCTGAGATTTGGAGAAGATAGGAAGTTGTAAAAAGAAAAAAAAAACCCAACTGGCCTTCTTGGTGGCTGCTTCCACAACTATGGAAAAAGGCAGGACCCTCTCTCTGTTGTTCTTCCACCAGTGGGCAAATTCAGACAGGCTTTTGTCAAGTGACTGCCTACTAATGTTGGGGCTTTCCACAGATATGCTGCACTTGTAAATGTTTTTTTCTTATTATTGTAAAAGAGGCTATTTTGAGCTATTTCAACCCAGTTGTGCTTCAGTATTATAACTTAACTGTTGTCTTATTTATCCTTGTTTTTAAATGATGTTTTGAACCATCTGGGGTTCTAGTTTTGGACAAAAAGATAGGATCTTAAACAAATGCATAAATAAAGGAGCAGCACAAGAGAGGTCTCTGCTGTTTCTTCTAATCCCACTGCAAGTTGAGATCTCAAAGAAGGGGATTTGCACTGCTGGACATCCTCATCAGAGGAGTTGACTGGTAGAACATCTGGTACTCATCACTAACACCTCCTTTATCAGAACCTATAGATGGCACTGAGATTTTTTTAGCCACACAGCTAAGATGGTCCATGTATTTTCCTCTGCTTGATGTGGGACTCATAGTTGCCCACTGAGCCTGGCATTGTGCTCTTCCTAAGGATGGAAAAGAATTCTACTGGAGTTAATAGGGTTAACCAAAGGAGCCTTTCCACATATCATCCAGTTTTGAGAAAACATTTCTTTTCCGTCAAGAGTTCGCACATTTGTGTGGCTTAAAAGTGCACACACCCAGGAAAGTGCATGTGTTAAAATGCTGATGGCTAAAATGCACACAATTGAAAAAATAAGTGTGATAATATGGGGAAAAAGTGTACATTTCAATGTGGGAAGAAAAAAAATGCTGCTGGAAAACAATATGATACAAAAGTGATCCATGATCCACAACAAGGATGAGAAGCAAATGTAGGTAGGATTTGGAGGCATCCATCCAAAGCAAGGCTGTGACTTCCTTGTCCCTGGTTCTTCTCCTACACAAGTTTATTAATTGCTTTTTAGTACCCTCACATGTCTTCATCCCTCAAAAGTTACACAGCTGCATATGGATATGCTAGCTCTGCTGTATTCTTTATTATGTATTTATTCTAGTTCTAATAAATTCCTGTTTATATTCTTTAAAAAGTTTCTCTCTTCTTCTCCCTCTTTGAGCATCAAGACATACTTTGAGTGGGTTCTTATGTATTTGCCAGGTTGTCCTGTTTTCTGAGCGCAGGAAGATTTTATTTTGGCTTTGTTAAGTTCTCTTTCCCTGAAACTGGCAGAAAGCAATTTTTTTTAAGAGCTACTGTTATTCGGAAGGTGCAACACACCCTTCCTGAGGCACCAGTTGCAGACTGGCTTCTCTTTGACCAAGCAGAGCTCTGTTTCCTTGCAGGCTATCAGCTGCCTGAAACGAGCAAACTACCTCGCACCCTTTGACTGGAAGATCCTGTACAACCTTGGGCTGGTCCACCTGACGATGCAGCAATATGCCTCTGCTTTCCACTTCATCAGTGCAGCTGTCCACCTCCAGCCAAAGTTGGCAGAACTCTACATGTTGTTAGCAGGTAGCACCCGTGCCTGGTGACTGCAATGAGGGTAGTGCTTATAATTGGCAGCAAAGGTTGTCTCCCTTGTTGAGATAACTGGATTTGATTTTTGTAGTATTTTAAGCATGTAGAGTTCTTTATTTTAATGATATGGTCCCTCTCTTTAAGAATCCATACAAATTGTTGTTTCCATCTTATAGATGGGGTATTTGGGTCTGTGACCTGCCTGTGGCCACTGCTTCCAAGTTCATTTCCAGTATTCTTTATCAAAGAGGACTATGGCTTCATATAAAATCTGTGACCTGGATGTAGAGTCCCTTCTAACAAGATCTAGGCTTCCTATTGTAGTTAGCATGGGTACTTGAACATACAAATTGGCTTTATTCAAGTTAGGTCATCTGGCCCAATATCATCTCAGTGGCTCTCAACCTTTGCTCAACCAGAAGTTTTGGACCACAGAATCCCTGCCTCTGATATTTGGGGCTTCTAGGGGTTGGAATCCAAACCAGAGGTTGAGAACTACTTATCTGCTCTACCTGAAAGTAGTGGTCTGATATCTCAGATTATGTGCCTTTCTCATCATACATTGAACTCAATATAGTTCAATTGCAGATGGCAAGAATTGAATGAGGGACATTCCGCAGACAAGAGATGTGTTCTGCCAGAGCCTGGGCTATTTACTGCAGTCCAGCTTACTCCAGCTTATTATAGGCCTAAGAAGCGGAGCAGTTGGGGCTTTAACTGAAACTCCACTCAGCCTCTGCATGTAGCAGGATGCAGTCCCCAAGTCACCTGCTGATCAAGTGAGAATTTAATTCTGTGTTTTGTCATGTTGCCAAAAGAAGCCATTACCATTTTTCTTTTCCTAATGCAGTTGCATTGACAAATCTTGAAGATGCTGAGAATGCCAGGCTAGCCTATCAAAAAGCTTCGGCACTGGACACGTACGTTTTTGGGGGTTCGTTGGTTGCTTGAGTTGCTGCAAGGAACAGTTTTATCAAAAGTGCATTATTTGTACCAACCACAAAGTGGTGCCACAAAGCATACATCCTCCATAACCTTAGAATGATCTTTAAGGCTGGTATTATTGGTGAGTTCTCTTGTTTCTTAGCACCAAAGGGCTGAAAAGCCATGGCTCTTATCTTGACCATAAGCAAGAAGCAGAGAGGATTTGTGTGCACATGTGTGCTTGCTTAACTCTTTCAGTGATAGTAACTTTTCAGCTTTACTCTGATCCAGTCACTGCTCTGATCTGGCCACCCTTCAGAATTTTCCCTGGACTGGACAGTTCTGCACTGTTCTTGCAACCAGTTTGTTTGATTCATTCAAAGCAGACATATTTTGCTTGTTTAAAAAATAAGACTTGTGTAAGACTGACAGGTACCTCTGCTATTAGTTCTCAAATAAAGTATGCTTCAGTAAGGCATTTGTTGGAAACAGGTTTCTCCCAGTGCCCAAAAACTATTCAAACAGCACCAGCATTTGGTTCTGACCTATAACACAGTTGTGACCAGGTATCCTGTCCGAAAGCTCCATATGTTCACAGACCCTAGGCTTCCAAATAGGAGAACAAGTCCTATGAAGGCAAGCTGTTAGAAGACAATTAGCATTCTTTGCATTTTGCTCTGAACATGTCATGACCAAAAAGGAGTCTTGCTGCAGATTTTCTGAAGCTACACCCTGTTATAGTCTTTTTAGGTCCCCTGATTGCCTCCTTCTGTAAAGCTTGCCTATATTTCTCTCTGTTTCAAGAACTTCAGAAAATCTGCAGCAATTAGCAGTAAATCTTTTGAAGAACTTCCCAAGTCCCTAATTGAGGTTACTTCCACCACATTTGGTCACAATGTGCAAGAGTAGGCCTCTTTTAATCATCAAAGCCCCATGGGGAGGCATCCAGTCCTGAAAATTCTTTTGTGGCATCATAACATCGGTGTGTGTTTGACCAGGATTAAGCCAGTATGGACAATTTGAAGGACTGTATCTCCATTTATGAGCCTATTAGAGCTCTAAGATCATCTGGAATGGCCCTTCTCTTTGTCTCACCACCTTTTTAGGCTCACATGATGGGAATAAGGGAGAGGGCCTTCTTGGTGGCCCCTCCCAGACTTTGGAACTCCCTAAAGAGGGCAGGAAGGCCCTGTCCTTGCTCTCCTTTCATTGGGAGGTCAAAACAATTTTGTGCCATCAGACAAAGTGACTAGAATTGGGCTTTTTAGTGCTGTGCAGTGCTGTTTTTTTGTGTGTATATTTTTTAAATTAATTTTAGCATTTTTGATGTTTAATGTTATAACTTTATAAATTGTTGATTTTTAAAAATCTTATGTTCATACTTTTATTAACGCTTTTGTATTGTTTTTAATTTATATTGTTTTAAATATGTTGTTAGCTGCTTTGAGTCTCATTATTGGGAGAAAAGCAGGAAGTAAATAAATAATAAACTGAATGTTAGAGGAGTGCTTTTCCCATATATTTTACTGGAGTAACAGTGTATAAATTTCACCTGCTTGGAACAGAACATGCTAGAAACTCAGAGGCTGGCAGCTTGCAGTGCCCAGGATTTTGCCAAACTGAAGCTGCTTTGCCCTCTGTAGTAGACTATTTCCAGCATGCATTCCAGCAGTTCTTGTGCCTTTAACACAAGGAGTATAGTATAAGTTCCAAAATCAGCTGGAAACTTCTTGAGGTTGTACGAAGCATGTATTGCAAAATGGAGAGTGGCAAAGTGCATCACAGGAACCTAAAATTGTTTATGTGTCAGCCAAACTTTTGCCTCACAACCACGCGGCTAATTTTACTCAAGCTTTACTCTTCAGTCATAAACTGCTAAGCACTAAGAATGCTTCATGTTGTTGTTACTTCATAAACCTGAGGATGTGGCTTGTAGTACTATATACCCAGTGCATCTAACATGCTCCTTAAAAGCTATTTTCATTGAGGAAAGTACAGCAGTTTCTAGTCCTTGTAGCTTTGGAGATATATTTGGAATGGGAGAAGATATCATCTGCTAAAAACCTCTGATCTTAATGATTGTCTGGAAGAGACTTTGCAGAGTACACCTCGTGCAGCTGCTTTTCCAGCTTTCTACCTATGTATGATCTTTCAGGATCTCCTTTACTGTTTGTCCAGTTAATAAAATCTGATTTTTAAAAAAGAAAATAACGTTGAATGCTATTTAATTTGCATGCTCAGATACATTAATTCCTAAACAAGTCCAAATTACAGCAAGCCAAGGTCCAGGGTACCTCTGCAGTGTTATCTCACATGTGTTCCTGCCCACAGTATTTGGTGGCCATTGGAACTTGTGCATTCACCACTCTGACACCAGCACCAATTATACTGCCTCTGGCTGAACCTTATCCACTCATATTTTCTGTCTCTCTGGGACTGTAGGTGCAATCCTCTGATAAATCTCAACTATGCAATCCTTCTCCATAATCAAGGGGACAAGAAAGGGGCTGTTCTCCAGTACCATGAGATGAAGAAAAAGGTCCATGCAGCAAAGGAGAGCATACTGGAGTTTGACCCTGAGGTATGTTGGTTTAGCTGATCGCACAGCTAGGTAGCAATGTAGCAAAATCAGCTACATGCCTGAGAGCAAGTTACGTTTGATCAGGAGTGTTTTTCTATTAGCAGTAATAGAGCAGTGCTGATGTTTGGCTGTATTGCTGAAGCTGGCTTAAACTGATGGGAACACAAATGGGATTCTTCCCTTAGCCAAGTCAGTGGGCCCAGTCTGTGTTCCTCTGAAGTGTTAGAATGCCTGTTCAGGTACTCCTCTGCTTCCCATTCAGCAGGCACAGCTCTTGGGATGAATAGGATGATGGGCTTTGGGGAGCATTTTCCACTCCATATGCCAAGAGCAGGCATCCTCTCAGGCTCTGAATCTCTCCTTCACTTTTGGAACCAGAGAGACTTGGAGATGCTGTGGAGCTCCAAACATGCATCTTTCCTCTCCCTCCTTCCTTTTGTTGGGCAGATGGTGGATATAGCCCAGAGACTGGGGGCTGCCTTACAGCTTGGAGAGGTTGCAGTTTGGGCTAAACCTTCAAAGGACTCCAAATCAAAGCCACGAGGGACCGCATCCAGCAAATCTTCCAGTGCACAGCCTTTGGGTTCCAATCAAGCCCTGGGACAGGCTATGTCTTCAGCAGCTGGGTATGCAAAGAATATGATTCCAGGTAAGTGTGTCTATGCTACACCTATTTGTATGGCCAGATTCAAGCTCATTTCTTCACTGTCTGAATATTAGAGGTTCAAACAACAGGGAGCTACACAGTAGCATCTTAAGAGGCTGTCGCTGTTCACTTGTGTATTCTCATGGTTGGGGGGCTATCTGCAATCTGAACCAACTTGTTCTGGGTCACCGAAGGCCTCCTCTAGAAAGCCTCAAGTTATATTTAAAGAGCGGGTAGTGATCTGCTACTGCATAGTGGCTGGTGGGCAAGGTAATTGGAAGAAGAAGAAAAAATCAGATTTTCAAAATTTCCTCTGCTTTTTACTTAACATGTCCCAGTTATACAGAATTTACAGACACAGGCACAGTAAGCAGGGTGTTCCAGGGTAGAAATAAATATGTTGGATGCTGTGACAGCTGTCTTTTTAGTGAAAGTTATATATTGCATTCTAATAGCTTCAGTGTCATACAGGAATCAGTGTAAAAAATTCTCAAGTGCATAGATGCCATGTATCTCACCATTTGCATTCAGCCTCTAAGGCTGGAGCTCTCTGCTATGTTTGAAGAGCAGTGCAAGACCTTATTACAGGATTTGTGCTTACTCTCTTTCTCCAGGTTCCGGAAGTTCCTCTCAGACGGCGAAGGTTCCCTCTCTGCCACTAGAACCTAAGCCCAACTCAGAATCTGGTCCTGAGGAAACCATGGCTCCTGTACAGGAGCAAAGTGATCCAAGCCAGGAAACAGAGCAAGACAGGGACTCCTGAAGAGATGTCCAACCTCAAGAGCTTATAGATCTGCAGAACTCTCACCCAGCTTGGATTCTTAGGGGCCAAGTCAGATGTACATTTAGCGTCCCACAAATCTTGCTCCAGTGCATGGTGGGATGCTCCAGTCCTCCTGAGCTAACAGAATGCTTGGGAACTGTATGGTAAATTATACAATTACATCTGCTTTTTTCAGCATTCCAGGCGCACATTGAAGATGCCATCACAACTGAGATTTTGGAGTGGTCTTTCTTGGGGACAGCTAGCTTTTTTTCAGCAAAAGAAGAAGTGGGGTTATGATCAAGGTCCTGATGTGCTCTACAAATGAAAATTGCAACCTTCTTCTCGTGCTTCTCTTACTTTGTCTTACCTTTTCATAACTCATCTGAATTGCCAGACAGCTGTTAATGGCTGGAGGCCAATATGAGGCATCTGTTGTAACTCTCAAAGCAATAACTTGTTCAGCATTGTCCAGTTTGGATTTAATTCAGCTGCAAATGCTTTTGCACCAGTCCCACATTTTCTGCTGCTACTGTGGTTGCTAGGGGGATTAAGGTAGATGACTATCAGATAGCTTCCCAATAATTAGGATGCTGGACTTTAATAACATAGCAATTCAGCAGAAGAGAACTACTTTGTATATTGGGGGAGCTTTTCTACATGTAAAAATATTTAATAAATAGACTGAAAGCCCCTTTACATTTTACTTCTTTCATGTGGTACTGAATTCTTTTATACTGTGGATTTTTGAGCATATAAATTGTCTCTGAAAAATATAGGACTATGCATCTTAGTAGCAGAAGATATAAAACAGTACTGTTACCTCAGAGGTTAAAAAAATTTAGACCAAAATAGCAATGTAACCACTAAGGTGCTGTGTCGCTGGCTCTTGCCTCACGGAAGGAACATAGTGCAAGGCCTCCTTTGAAAATCTCAAGAGTTAGGGAGGTGTTTTTGTTTGTAACTCTTGTTTTAGATTTCAAAATACCGGATACCCTGAACTGGGCCTGGAAACATACCAACAGCCCCAAACAGAGCTTGTTACAGAAACTCAAGTGACCAGAACATAGGCACTTAAGTAACCCAGGAAAGCCACAGAACCAACTTAACCAGTTTCAGTGGGTGAGAAATAATCTGGGCCACAACTAGTAGTTGAGCATCCAAGGGTAAAATTCAGGTATGAACCTACTCTTGTAAGTGTGTATGTCAATTGAGAAGAAACACCAGCTCCTTCAGTCGGTCAGCTCTCCAACACTTCAGTCCTATTTTTCCTCCTATTCAGCCACATCAGGCCAAAGGACTTTTAAGTACTTAACAAATACGCTTGGATTTGATGGTATCTCCCATGTCATTTTGCTGACAATTAGCTTTTGTTCAAAAAATACATAACTGGAATTTGGTAACAGTGCCCACTGCCATTCTGGGTTCTTTTCTCCCTCCTTTCTGTGTGAACTGTTTGCTTTGGGGCTTTACATCCATCCAGAAAGCCACATTTGTATTAGTTCAGATAACCAATTCAACCATTATGGGCTGTTGTGTGCCACTAGCCTGTAGCCTAAACTCTTTAAGGCTAGGCAGCTTTCACAAGGCATCGCTCAGTAAGACCATGATTCTTAAAAAGATACTAAGTTCAATCTCTAACACTTCTCGCTGGGGATGGGAAAGTTATCTCTTTCAAAAAACCCTGGAGAAACAATAAAGGGCTTCTCTGCACTGCCCAATTGTTCTGGTAAATGTTCAGGCTTTTCTCGTGTGTGTGTGTGTGTGTGTAGCATACACACACACACCAGAGTTTTCTCTTTGTTCATTTCTGCTTGTCCCTGAGTTTAGCCAGCTCTTAAGGCTTTTGCTAAGTCTGGAGGAACCTGAAAGCAACATTGTGCTAAATGGAGCAACAGTCTAACTTAATTTAAGACATCTTCTCATGGTCCTAATGTTGGAGCTTTAAAAGTTACTCTTTTGACCAAAGTATACCGTATTTGCTAGTGTATAAGACGCACCAGCATATAAGACACATCCCACTTATATGCTGGTAAATACTATTTGCCAGCATATAAGGTGCACTGGTGTACAGGACCCTATTTTCAAACAATGTTTTTTAGGAAGAAAAGTGAGTCTTACCTGTCAGTAAATAGAGTATTTCCCAAGCTTTGTTTAACATACACATTCAAAACTGCAATGTATAAACACAAATAATTACAACCAAGGGACACCTTTGTAAATGCAAAAACAAAAATTTAGTGAAAATGCCATCCATGGTACAGAATATTAAAATCATATATACAGACATTATACATTATACACTGCCCAGAAGCAATTCTTATTTCACAGGAGTAATACAGGCAAAAATAATTTCTTGAAAATTTGCCTTAAATGATACTTTTTATCTCTTGCAAATGATGTCCACTTTATCCCTACTGTTAGATGTTTATGAAATCAGAAAATAAAATAGCTTTCACATCACAGGTGACTTTCACAACCATATGCTGTGGCAACTGTCTGGCAGTAAAATGGCAGATGCTGTGTATGCTGTGCCCAAGAAATATTTTTTAAAAACGACACATCCAAATCCCCTGAATCTCATGTTAGATTCTTGGGCAACTCCCTGAGAAACTGTGCTGGGCCAGAACGTTGTAGCAATTTAACCGTTAGGGAAGAAAACTGCACCATTTAAAAGAGCAAAAAGTTCATTTTGATGTCAACTTCAAACAAAAAGAACAAGGTACGGAGCAAGACTTCTAGTAAAAGCTTTATGTAACATCTGTAAGAGTTGCAGCTGTAATGAAAATGTACTCATCTCAGTGCTTTGCTTAACAAAATGGTTTCCTGGCACTAGGACACTCATAAGGAAGATTTATTTCACAGACAGTTGTTATGACAAGGCCCTGGCACTACGCAGTCACATTGCTATTGCTGTGGAAGCTGGGAATGGCTGGTAGCCAAGCGAATTGGCTGATTTAGCAGCTGCATTCTTGAAGTCTGATCAATTTTCTTGGTCCTGACTTTATCTGAGGTATAGCCTAGGTAATAAATACACCTAAAGTAAGAAGTTACCAAAATGCAGGGGCAAAAGGGAAAAAGTCTGCAAGTTATGAAATATATTACTGAGGTCTTATATTCTTTATATTTTTTTCAGAGGCAATTTTGTGCAAATCATTGCAAACTCTGTTGTATTCATGTGACCTTCCAGATGATGTTAGACTACAACTGCAATCAGCCTTAGCCAGCACAGGGCATAGTGAGGGATCCTGTAAGTTGTATTCCAACAATATCTAGAAGACCACATGTTCCTCATTCTAGACTGGTTGCTAAAACAAGTGTGCAAATCTTGGACTCATGACCCTTCTCTCTTCCTGAAAAGTGGGGTGGAAGAAAGTTAAAGACGTCACAAGAGCAGGCAAATTTCTACATCAGCCTGTGATCTGTGCCACCCTTCCACACTGGTCAGAGTACCAGATTTTGGGAGGTCTCAAAGGAATTTGGGATTCTCCAGAGGGGTCAGAAATGCTGCACATATCCAATAAATAAATTCTCATACAAACAGAGTCACTGTCATAATTCTAGCACATCCAATAACAAGGGGAAAGGGCTCTAAATAGGATACAGCTATTTTAAGAAACGAAGAAAATAAGACAGAAAATCTAGTAAGGACCACTGTCACATAACACTGCAATTAAAGAAGAGAAAACACGTTATATAACAACAGCGCTTTGGGCAGTGCATCTTCATACAGAAACAAAACTTTTGGGAACAATGCTCTCTGTCCACTTTAACTGATCTGATTTCTCCTAGGCAAAAATGAAAGAACATATTTAAGTCTTATAGCTCATGTATACTAGTATACTGATTCTGCTAACATTGTGTTTCTGCTTCCAAGATGTCTGATGCCAGAAGCTTTTCCAAAAATGTTGAAAACATGATTATTTACTACAACCAAACTTCCAATTGCTCTGTTCTTGAACATTCAGCCATAAGCTTGGCTTGGGAGTCTAATGAAACATAACTGCCTTTTGCCCTTCTGAGTCCATTTTTGGCAGCGGGGAATGCTGTTTATGTGAGCAAAAGCAAAACCACTCATACAAACTCATGTTGCTTTGCTAAGAAGAAATGTCACACACTGACACTCAGTGCTTTGGCTCAAGAAGCAAAGAGCACATGTGGCTCTAAACAGGCAAAGCTGGAATCTTAGTGGCTGCAGCTGGGTAATAAAATGGCACCAGCGGGTGGGGGCTCTTTCAAGTGAGGCACTTTCCGCTGCAAAGTGCCAAAAGCCAAGAGAAGCCAAATGATTGCATGCAGAAGTAACTTCAAATACAGTTCACTGAAGAACCAGTGCAAAGAAAGGGTACTTGTGAGTTTCCCATGGAGGAAAGAAAGGTGAGACATAGGACAGTATTTCTGTCAGGTACTTGTCCATCTAGCTCAGTATCTTCCGTTTGGGAAACAGCTCTTCAGGGTTCTCAGACGAGAAGCACCTGCTTCCTGCCTTCCCTTTTTACTGGAAAAATGCAGCTGATGAAGACCCTGGTAGTGCAAAGATTTCTTACAACTTGACTCAGACATTGATCAAAATGGTGACTAGAGCCAAGAAATTAGAAGAAAGCTAAGACTTGGAAAGACAGCCATGAAGAAACTACATAAAATCCTCAAGTGTAATGATATTAAATACCAAAGTCAGGATCACGCATGGCATAATATCTGCATGGTTATGAAAACCTGACCGTGAAGAAAGCTGACAAGCAGACCAAATCATTTGAAATGTGATACTCAAGGAGAGTTCTAGAGGTACCATGGACTACTAAAAGGACACGTGGATCCAAGAGCAAATCAAGCCTGAACTCTCTCTTGAAGCCAAAATGACTAAACTGGGGCTATCATAGTTTGGACATTTCATGAGACAACATGACTCACCAGAAAAGATAATGTATGCTCAATTGGAAGGCAATCAGGAAAGAGGAAGACCCCATTACAGGGGAATTGATTCAATCAAGAAATCCAGGTCTCTGAGTTTGCAGGACTATTGATGACTAGGACTCATGGAGGCACCTCATTCATAGGGCTGCATAAGTCAAAGCTGACCTGACTGCAAGTAACAACAACAACAATCTAGGGACTGAACTTGGGCTCCTCTGCATGCAAAGGATATGCTCTGCCACTGAGCAAACGTCCCGCCAGTTGCTAGTCATGACTCTTCGAGTGCAAACAAGTGCCTAAGAGAAAAATACTCAGGAATGGAAGGCTTGGAGAATACAAAGTATAAAATGAAAGTGCTCAGCACACACGCACAAACACACATTCTTCTTTACTATATGAACTGTTAGACATTGGAATAGCGTCCCTTTGAGCATGGTGGACTCCTTCTTTGGAAGTCTTTAAACAGAAACTGGTTGGTCACCTTTCAGGAGTGTTTTAGTTGTGTCCTCCAGCACAGCAAGGGGTTGGATGAGGTGGCCCTTGTGCTCCCTTCCAACTCTTAAATCTATCATTCTAGTTCTGCCTTTAAACACAGCAACTAATCAACAAAGACAAGACTAACCTTGGCAGTTCTCCAGCCCAAGTTTGCAAACTCAAGGCTACTTGATTCAAGGGCAATGAGCACCTGATTCAAAATGAAAGAGGGAAAAAACCCCTCAATTTTAGTTCTAAGAAGTCAGCAGGGGAATACTGCAGAATTAAAACAACATCGAGGTAAAGAATTGTCAAACACTGTAACAGCTTTATGCATTGCTTATGTTTCAGTGGAGATATAAAGCACATAGCCCAAGCTGTCATTACAAAGTGTTTACCAAGCGGGATGGGGGACTAGTATACTTGAACAGACATTTTTCCAAGACTTACATGTCAATTCTAATTCTGAAATGCAAACTTCTCAGCCATAACAGTAAGCAACCAGAGCTAACAAACACATACCAACTAGGTATCTAGGGAATAACTCTCTCAAAAGCTGCAAGAGTACAAGGGTCAAACTAGATGTTCTTTTTTTGTGTGTTTTTCTGTTTATTCATTTTGTTATAGTTTGTTCTATTTGAAGAGACAAGAAAAACAGAAGAAAAGACAAAACGAAATTAAGTACTTTGGATGATGCACTCAAATCACTGGAGGACACTCCAAGGAGCAAGTTCCAGCTGATGCCTTTGTCAATTCACAGACGACCAATCAAACAGCCACATTACAGAGAAGCAAATCTGACCTTCTAAAAACACTGCACACTTAAGATTGTTTCTGAAAGCCAGCTTTCAGTTTCTGAAAGTGTAGTGATTATTGGAACAGGGCATGGAGAGGCCAGGGTTCACATCACTGCTCAGTCGCAGAAACCGACTGGGCCACCTTGGGCAAGACATACTCTCATCCTTAGAGCAAAACAGTGACAAGCCTCCTCTCAACAGATCTTGCAAAACAAACAACCAAAAAACACCGGTGATAAGTTTGCCATAAGGGGTTTCCATAAGTCAGACATGACTTGAAATCACACAACAAGATTATTTATATTGGATGAGAACCATGCAGTTCTCCAGATGTTGGACTGCAAATCCCATTAGCCTTAGCCAGCACAGCAAACAGGGAGGATTCCTAGGAGCTATAGTCCAATAACAAATGGAAGGTTGCAAGATTTGCATCCAATTTAAATTAAAATCAACTGCCAGGGGATAGTTAACCTTGCCCTTGTAGACTTCCCACTGGCCACTCCCCAGCCATTCTCTGCAATAACAGCTGTGTAGTGAGATTTTTTTTCAGCAAAGGATATGGAGAGGAGAGGTTGGGAGATTATGGCCAGAGCCCCAATCACCGTTTTTGGTGAAGAGACACGGGGAAATTTATCTCAAAATTCAAAGAAGCGTTTAACAGAAGCAATAGTTTGAAGACAGCAAACCCTCAAATTTGTTAGGTTCTCAAACAGTGCAAAGCACTTGGTTGCTTCAGCTGGTATAACACAAGCATCCCATTTGGAGAAAGTAATTTAATAAAAATGTTAATCAGATGTAGTTCTGAAAATCCTGTTGAAATTCTTACACTGTTTGATTCTGAAGAAGTCTGCAGCTAGTTTAAGCAAGGAGAGAAACACTAACTTTTAGAGCAGAGGATGCCTTCTTTAACTGCTTCCACCACAATCACTGGAATTCTGATCATTCAGCCCCCTTTGTTAAATTTTTATCCCAGCCTAATTTACAGCCATTTTTTAAAAACCTCACCACAACCCAGTGAGGTAGGTTAAGCTACAATAGAATCTCATGCCCAAGACCACCTTGGAAGAATCTTGTCTGAGCAATGTTTGACCTGGAGTCTCCTATCCAAACCTCATGCTCTAGTTAATAACATCGCCACTAGATTTTGCCTTCACTCTCAAGTCCTGTTTCACATCCTGCAGATTCATATGTTTTTATTGCTATTGTAGCACAACAAAGAACAGAGTGGAATGCATGATTTAAGGAGGAAGTCTAAATACATGAGAGTAGATGACAACTTCCTGAGCTGTGAAGGAAAACTTAGTGTGGTCATGTAAGCTCACCAGAATCTTATGCTGTCGCAGTAGTCAAGAATAGCACGGGGTACCAGTTGCCCTTGTTTGCCCTCAACTGAAAACGCCATCAGGATCCAAGGCCTTGCTCAACACATGGTAATGTTTTGGCATGGGCCCAGATTAACTGCCATTCTTGCCACGTTAGCTTAAGAATGGTAGCTATATTATAAACAACTCTCAATTCTTGTAACGATTTCCAGATCACTGCATTAGGTATAAATGCATCAGCTACTAACAGGTGAAATAACTTGCCTTGCATTTTAAGAGTCAGAAAGCGGATTCTTCTGATGACAGCAGCAGCAATAAAACAAAACTGAGAAGACAAAATTAGCAAACACCAGCCAAGGAAGAAAACCTCATAAAATATTATTCTCCTCTCATTTCACTGGTCTATGTAACAGAGCACCCAAAGTTCAGCATATTCTGCTTGCCATAAAAAGCAAAAAAACAAAAACAGGCATCTTTCCCATCTCCCATTTTTAGGATTGGCAGAACAAGTTTATGTACTTTTTGCCTGAGCTAGCGCTCCCTTAAAGAGTGATGAATGGGTAAATGTTTTGATCACACCTCAACTAAACAAGTAAAACATTGACTCTTACTGTGTTAGGAATATGGAGCAAAAGTAACACAGTAACTTTAAGTTTTTCCTTCCCAGAAATAAGACAGTGTGAAAGACCTTTCTGGAATATCTAGGCTGACAGTCTCCTTCTAGCATTCAGTTTTTAAAGTCACTGCAAATATGACTCACTTTCTTAAAGCAAAAACAGCTTTGGTTGAAGTTGTCACTCTGAGCCAAAGCAAAAGGTGGTCCCTCTATTCAACAGGACACGTTACCACTGAATTATACACATCCCTGCACCGACACCCAGCATCTGGTCTGTGCCCAGCTTTTATTCTTTGGTTCCCTGTATTAACCACTAGCTTCCAGTCCATGCCTGCATGGTTCAAATGTCTGCAGAGAGGTAAGTCATATCTTATTTTCATTGGCTAATGAGGGTAGATTTCTGAATACAGAAGTCCTTCAGCAGAAATGGCATCACCAAGGCCTACGGTCCGCAGAGGATCTTTGCACACCAGAACAGGAGTGTAATGGAATGAAATCTCATCTCTGTGCCATTCTGACACTGGATCACCAGGATTTAAGGAAACTCTAGGGGCCTTCTCCATCTTTGAAGTGTCAAACTCAAGCGGTGCCTTAAGGAAGACTCTGCTAGCATCTATTGTTTTGGTGGCACAAGCTTGCATCCCAGCTGCTCTTGCCCCAGCAGCAACTGCTGCCACCTGGTTGGCCCAATATCCATCTACAGTAGCTAGGATGTGATACGCCAGGGTGTGAAAGTGGATCCGAGTAAGATCAGATGCCTTCTTGGCTGTCCTTCCATGTTCCTTCAAGATCCAGAAGAGAATGTCACTGACAACACCCACATCTGGGATGCCATTCCAGGATGTTAGTGAGGCGTGCGGCCCAGAAGCTGCCTGAGTGAGGAAGAGCAGCTCCTGCTCATTCAAGCCAATGGAGTCCACAAGAGGGAAGACCTGCTAACAGACAGAGTAAGTGATAGATGGCTTCAGAGGAGCTGAAAAGTAATGTTTGATATATATGAAGCAGTACATGCAAAAAAAATGAGGTGGTATGCTAGATATTAAAGTTAAATCTTGTCTCTTGAACTAAACATGCTTTGTTGGGTCAATGGGGCATCCAGAAGGGCCTGCAAACGGAACGATATCACTGCCATCTTAGTTTAATTGATTTCTGTGTTTTATTTTTCAAACATAATTTTATTAAGTTTCCAAGACTTCTGTGTTTTCAAGAGGTCATACTTTCACAGAGGTTATTTGTCCTTCCAAGTCTTGAAGAATATGCTGTCCTCCATAGTTTGCTAACCTGTCTCTGCACTGGTTCTACAATCTTTGAGAACACAGCACCGTTTTTGGTTACTTTTATTTTGCCACCAGTATCTCACACAATTTAAATACATCCCATGAGAAAAGGCTGCCCAGCTTTCATTAGGCGGAATGGGGTGGGGAAATCAAAACATGGCTTTATTGGAAGTTTAGATTATAGAGCACAGCCTGCCATTTTAATTACCTGATGTATGATCTCAGTCATGAGATCTGGGTCAGTCATACTAGCCAGTTCCAGATGTACAGGGACATCAGAAGGAATGTCGGAGATGGAAGATACAGCCTGCAGAAGAGTACAGGGGGATACAACTTGATATATCAGGAAAGGGAACAAAAAAGGACGATCTGACTTAAAAATGTACTACACATATAGTATACACTATAGATATAGTATAAGTGTAATCAGGTTCTTTTTGTTGTTATCGTTACAATTGTATTTGTTGTTTTTCTAACCAGTCTTGAATAACATTTATTGGCAGAAATGTAGGATATACCATTAATTAATGAGGTTCTCAGGCAATCCTGTATCTAGGGGATTCAATTTAATGGGATTTATTTCTAAGCAGCACAGGAGACATCTGGAAAAACTCCAGTTGCATGCTACAGTGCCCCCTATACAGCAAGAGAATGACTATGCCCCTCAGTGACACTAAAAGTGAATTTGTTCAGAACTAGAGCTCAGAAAGAAACAAAATGCTTTGGCCTTCACCTCTAGGAGTCTCTTCTGACGTATCTCCTTGGTCTGTCCCTCCATCATATGAAGGCCTGACAACACCACCAGGTCTGGATGGAACTCTTCTAAACTGGAAACAAATACTTCAAGCATATTCATGGCTCCATTAGAAAGATCATGAGAGAAGATGAAGCGATTGGCATTTGGGGCTCTCACTTTTCCCCATTCTTCACCTGGAAGATAGCCCACAGAGACACAATTACATGAGATTTCAACAGATAACCCTTTGAACTAATTACAGATTTTTAAAATAGATTCTTTTGTTCAAATGGTCAGCAGTGGAACAAACCTTCATTGTAGCAAGTAGGGCGGATTGCTCCTCTTGGCTTATTATTATTTTGTAATGTTATTTCCTGCATAGAAGCACCGTTTATACCACGGATAGGCAAAGTGCAGCTCACATGCTGCATATGGCCCTTGGAGCCATTTTTGTAGCCCCTAGGGCCTGCCATGAGTCAACTAGGGAGTGTGGAGAGCATTTTCCACATGTTTGGAGGCCCCTGCCCCCTCGCAAGGGTCAAAAACAATTTTTGCAAATTAAAAAAAAAAGTTTTGCCCCAAAATGCCTATGAGGTGCTACAGAGTATATTTTCATTGCATTTTATGGTTCACCACAAGAGACCCTGGAAGCTAAGCAGGCTCAGTTCTTGTTAGTACTTGGATGAGAGATCACCAACAAATACCAGGTGCTGTAGGCTATATTTCAGAGGAAGGAACTGGTAAAACCAACTTTGAGTATTCCCTGTTTAAGAAAACTCTATGAAATTCAAGAGACTGCCATTAAATGAATAACCAATTTGAAGGCATGTGTACACACACGCACACACAATAGAAGGAAACTAAGTGAGAATTCTTTAGGTGGCCAGGCAGCAGCTGGTGGTGGAGGAGGACCAAGGGTGGGGTTCTAAAGGGCTCTGCAGCCTGATTGGAGCCGCCAGGGTTGGAGAAACTCACAAATAATCAAATCGGTAAAAGTGAAACCCGCAAATGTGGAGGGCTGACTGTATATTATCTCAGTAATCCTCACTACCCCTATATAGAAGTAGGCTATTATTATTCTCCTTACTATTACTTCAACTTTGTCTGAGAGACACTGCCTACTTGGTGGGTTCACAAGATCTGAATAACAGCGTATCAGTCAACAGTCATCTCCTTTCTGAGCTCACTGCTACACTATACTAGTAGTCAATTAACATACGTTATCAGATTTGTTTAATTGATATAGCAATTTTTTAATTTATCAATGGGTCATACCTGCTCGATATTCCAAAATAAGATGAAATTCATCCATTTCTTGCATTGATTCTGGAGGGACAATTACATTTTCATCAAGCAGCTCATGGAGTTTAGGACCAATTGGACCACACAGCAGAACCTAACAGCCAACCAATAGACAGCAGCTTATAGTTAGCTTCTTTTTCTATGCAGTAAGATGGTTCCTTCTCCCCACCCCACTCAAATTAGCCACTCGATAAAACACTGAAATGTATTCCCTTTCCTGTTGAACAGTGTCTCCAAGCAGGACATATCTATTCTCAGAACATTTCAAATTAGAATAGTTATGAGTAGGAAGCATTTGAAACTTGGTATGTCTTTCTGAAGGGACATTTGAGAACAAAGGGGAAAAAGAAAAAAATGAATGAACTCAGAATTTAGCAACCAGAGCATCAATTGAACCAAATGATATATTTCCACCCCAGCAAGCAAATTAAACCAGGATATAGATGATCTCAGCTAAGATCTGAAGGCAGATCTCTTATTTAAAAAAGGGTTAGTTCTAAGTATTCAGCATCAGCTCTTCACTCTTGGCAATACGAGCTAGTCAATATGTTCATGTTCTGTGTCATCTGAAAATTCAAACATAAGACTTGACTTCCATATTTCTTCCCTACATGGGAACAACATACACCCACCTTTGAAAGAGACTCCTGCAGATGGCCTATCCCTAGAGAATTCAACCGCTTTAGTGATGTTATTCCATTTGTCCTAAGCAGGATTTGTCAGAATCACAGTTGGACAGTGTTCCTACTGTTACTCTAGCCTTTAGTATGTGCCTGCCATAAGAGGTACAAGAGCAAGGCACACCAGGGCAGCAGGATTTTCTTGCTGAAAGTGCTCAGGGTCCAACATTCAAATCTTGGAGGGTTATAGAATATATAGGTTATAGAATACCTCTACAAGGCTCCAATATATGTACATGGTGGGATATCCAGATTCAAATCCCCCCTTAGCAATGAAATTTAGTAGGTGACTTTTGGCCTGTTACACACTCTCTCATCCTGAACTACCTCAGAGGAATCATAGAATAATACAGGGGCCATTGAGTCCAATCCCCTGCTATGCAGGACTACTATGATGATAAAGATGGAGAGGAAGAGAATATTATATACCAATGAAAGCTCACTTTCACTCTTGGATATCAGTACAAGAAATAAATTAAAAAGCCTCAATTCCATCAAATATTTGACTTAACCCTTTAATCTGTCCCCAGATAGAACAAAAGGCCATGACTATAAAATCATGCTTGTTCATATTCATATATTTTGTTACTCTTGCTCTTAAATACTCCAAGCAGTAAAATTTAATGGCAAACTCCTTGGAACAGAGCTTCTAGGACATGTTTTCCTTATATCACTGTACGGTACCATGTTCACTGATATCACTATATAGATACAGTGAGTACTACACAAATTTGCAGGCATCTAGGGATATAACTGGTCCATTACTATCCAACCATTGTGTCACGTGGCAAAAATGGTGGATTGCGAGATTCCCTCTGAAATGATAAATGCATCTTTTCATACTATACTAGAGAAAGTGAGCAAGAAAGCCACTCTCGACATACTTAGTGGAAGGTTATTTAAGGACCTGTCTAGTCACATTTGTTCACTCAAGGCTGCTTCACACATTCCCTTACTATGTATACCGCAGCTGCTTTTTTCCTCACCATCTACTGCTTCCCATAGCCAGAGGGCTGTTTTATTTTTTATTAGAATTATACAGTTCATTCTTACGTGCATATTTGATCTATAAATGTTGAGAGTCCATAGCAGCTACAGTATCGTAAAGAAACATGCATAACTGTCCTTGTCTGTACTTTTTTATTTCATGCATTATTCTACACACCTCATTACCTTGCAAAAGCATAATCAGAAAAAAGTGCAAGAATGCCTCAGGAGACATCTACAAACACATGTATGCTATAAGAGGTTTGTGTCATTAGTAGGAAGTCTACTGCTTGGTGAAAAACCTTTCTGGATATATACTGGATACAAATGGGAGACTCACCAGATATTATGGCCAGGATTTGTAATGGGAAAAACAAGAAGATACCCAAGTATACAGTTACAGGCAAATTGGTGGAGCCTAGAATTTGAGATACCTACCTTCAGGTCAGGATTAGTTGCAAGTTTTTGGCCAATGAGAGCAGCATTTCCTCCCACATACAACTGCAAGACAGTTCAAGCACATGTTTAAGAAGCAATTTCAACCTATACTGGTCTTTGCACTGCTTGATATTTTCATTACTCAAAACATACAATACAGTTTACTCTGCAATAACTGTGTCCCCTGATTTAACAGCCTGTATGCACCATGGAACTACTTTTCCACAGCAATGGAGCTGCATGCTTTTCTGAGGTAAGAGCCTATGCAGATGGCAGTACTGCTGCTAGTAGAGTCTCCCATGTCTGACAGGCTTTTGTTAAGAAGCCAGACTGATGGCCTTTCTGCACTGTGCTATTATTCCACTTTCAACATCCTGTGGAATTCTGGGGTCTGTAGTTTACTGAGGCCAAAGAGCTCTCTGGCTGAAAATTCTAAATGCCCCTCTCTAAAGTGCAAACGCCAGGATTTCACATGATGTTGAAAGTGGAATAATAGCACTATAACAGTGTAGTGTGAAAAGGCCCTAAATGTGCCAAACAGTTACTGGGCAGCAACAGCAGTTGGGGTGCCACTGAAGAGGATCTCTCAGAGACAACAGCAATGACACAGTAACTAATGCTTGTTACTATTGTGCAGAAGTAGGCATGATAAACCACTGTTGAATGTCTTTTATCACGAAAATCCTATAATGAGACAATCCAAAATGAAACAAGAGATAGTGCCAGAAGATGACACTCCCTATGTCTGATGGCACTTACTGAGCTACTGGAGTACAGCAGACGACAACTATGAGAAGTGCTGTGGGTAATGACACGATCTGGCTCAAGTTGAAAGGAATTTTAGGCGCTCAGAGGCAAAAGGAAAGACCAAAGCAGCACAAAGATATTATAGGAACATGGAATGTGAGATGCATGAATAAAAAGAAACTAGATGTAGAAGAACAAGAAATGGAAGACACAGACATTGCAGTGCTTGGGGTGAGTGAGCTGAGGTGGACAGGATGTTTTGAGTCAGATAACTACTCAGTGTTTCATGCAGGAAGTGAAAATCTAAGAAGAAATGGGGTGGCATTGATACTGAGGAGAGGTGTGGCAAAAGCAAAATATACAATGTAAAGTTTGACTGAATAATATTAATAAGATTTCAGTGAAAACCCATCAATATAATAATAACCCAAGTTAATGCTCAAGCTACAGAGGCAGAAAAAGAAGAAGAAATTGAAAATTCTGTGCTGGAGTCCAGGAAGAAATTGATCACATATCAAAACAGGACTTGCAGTTAGTCATAGGCTACTGGAATGCAAAAGTAGGAAATGGAACAGAAGTAAATACTACAGGAAAATTTGTCCTAGGATCAAGAAATGAAGCAGAAGAGAGACTGACTGAATTTTGTACTCAAGACAAGAGCTACCATCAGGACAGAATATGGAGAAATTGAATGGTTTTCACTTGGCAAGGGGGTCAGGCAAGGCTGCATTTTATCACCCCATCTGTGTAATTTGTACATTGAACATACATGTAAAGCGGGATTAGACTCAGAGGAACAAGGTGTGAAAATTGGAGGAAAGAACATCAACAATTTAAGATATGTAGATGACCTACTATGAGGAGAAAATAGCAAAGACTTAGATCAATTAATGAAGTAAATCAAGGAAGAAAGTGCAAACGCAGATTTACAGTTGAACACTAAGAAAACAAAAATAATGATCACAGTCAATTTACATAACTTTAAAGCAGGTGATACAGACAATAAAATAAAGATTTTTCATGCCTTGGCTCAGTCAATAATCAGAATAGAGACTGCAGTCAAGAAATCAGAAGAAAAATGGGATTTGGGAAGCCAGACAAGATCCTCAAGTGACAAGATATATAACTGAATACTGAGGTCAGTCTGTTTGTGCCATAATACGTCCAATTTTTATGTATGGTTGTGAAAGCTGGACAGTAAGAAAAGCTGATAGCAAGAGAGTCAACTCATTTGCAATGTAGTCCTGAAGAAGACTTCTACAGACACTGTGGGCAGATAAAAAGACAAATAAATGGGTCCTACAGCAAATCAAGCCTGAACTCTCCCTAAAAGTCAAGATGACTAAACTGATGCTATTGTACTTTGGCCATATCATGAGAAGACACAACTCACTAGAACAGACAAGAATGCTTCGTAAAATGCAAGGCAATCAGAAAAGAGGAAGATCCCATTACAGATACATAGACTCAATCACAGAAGACATGTCCCTGAATCTGCAAGAGCTGAGCATGAATGCTGATGATAGGGTGACCTGGGGGTCTCATTCATAGAGTTATCATAAGTTGCAGTTGACCTGAGGGCAGTTAACAACAAATGATCAAAGCTGAGACAAGGCTGCTCTAACCACTTTGGCCATCAGCTAGTGCGGCTTTTTCCAGTTTCTTTCCTTTCTTCACAGACAGGTAGCACACTTTTGATGCTAACACTGGTACAGCAAATATTCCACAGCAAACTATGGCCACTTGTTCTCTCCTAACGAATTCAAATGATCTGGTATCCTAGTATACTATTAAACTCTCCAATTTAAGTAGAAGAGAGAAGCTCTGTACAAACAAGAGGTAATTTAATACAACTGAGACAAGCTTCTTACAGTTTAAGCAAAAAGCCTCTCAGCTCCCAATGCCAAGGTAAACAGAAACATTATAAAATGAGCAACTTTAAGGTTATTGATCAAATTCATAATTAAGGTTAGCCTGAAGGTAAAAGTGACAAGGATAAAAAAATAAGCAATCACTTCAGAAGAGATTCAGAGCTTCCTGTGTCACAGAGATGGCTGATTTTCTGCACAAACTTCCATAGCTGAACACATTCAGAAGATTCGATGTCAGTATCAGCAGAAGAAACCAGTTATTCATGAAACACTGGCTTTAAGTGTCCTTAGAAGATTGGTTTGTGTTACTTTTCAATACTTGAAAAGGCTTCACATTTTCATTCTTCAAGCCACTCATACACTGCTACCAGCAGCTTTAAATAATTATGTCTTCTTTCCAAGATGTCTGAAATATGCAGTGACATTAATACAGTACACTCCCCTTATTCACAGGGGATACATTCCAAGACCCTCTGTGGATGCTTGAAACCATGGATAGTACTGAACCCTATACAACAAACCTGCTGAAGCCCTTCTCTGATGCTTTTGCATCTCTCCATGATGCCTGCTAAGCTAGGGGGCTACTTCCAGTGACACCAGAGTCTGTGGTGATGTTGGTGGAGAGGTAGTTAAAGTGGGGAACAGGCAAGCAAGGTGCACATGGCAGGACCTGGAGCAGGCCACGTGCATGCCATCACCAAGATGCTGAAAGATGAATCAAGGCAAAGAGTGGGTGGGAGAAAGGTGAGTCTATGAGGGAAGAGGATGGAGGTTTCTGGCTGTGAGAACCCTCTTTGGAAATTCTGCAATTTTCCATTTAATATTTTTGGATCACAGTTGACCACGGTTAACTGAAACTACAGAATGTAAAACTTCAGGTAAGAGGAAGACTAATGTAATGCTTCTATTTATTTTTCAAAATTGTGTATATAGATCAAGTCCTTTTCACAAAATGAAAAAAAATCTTACAACTTTACGAAAGATTAAAAAAAACTGCTAGAGAACTTGACACAAACTAGCTTATATGACATAAGTTTTACAAGGCAACATCCATCTTTATCAGATTTTGGTTCATGTATCCGATGAAACAGTGACTGTTCCGTCAAATAAACTGCTTTGGGCTGACTTCCTCCACCCCACTTCCTCTCTCTTCCCTGCAGGGAAAACAGAGTAATTAAACAGCAGATCAGATAGTTATTTGAACACAAAATCTTCTCCGATCTGGAGAGATGAAATCCAGAGTTTAAATCTTCGTCAGCAAGAGGAGATCTTGCATTCAGATAACTACCAGACCTACCATTTAGTGACTAAATTCCATTTTGGCTTCCAGTGAGAATTGCAAGAAATAAACCACTGTGCTTGCACAACATCAAATACTATATTTGCTCTGGTTGCAGTATACTCTTTCTCTATGTGCCACAAATACCAGTTTGTTTCTAGTTTGTGAAAAAAAAACTTGCATCTACACAGTATACAGCTACACATCTTGGGCATATCAAATGGTAACAATGCCAATTAAATCCATTTCAATTCTAGACTGTAACAGAACACAATAAAGTCAGAGAGACAGAGTATTTCTTGAAAGCACTATACATCACAGAGATATGAGGGATTTGCTCCCAACTAAATAATGTACCTGCGCTTCAGGATATTTTGAAGCAGTCTGTGCAACTTGATGGAAGGAACCAGGATCACTGAAGAAGCGCTCAGCAGCAGCTCCCTTCTCCATGAAATAGACGAAGGCTTCCTTCAAATCAGTTGTGGAATGCAAGATTGAATGGTCTTTCCCAATTCCAGGATCTAGGCCTAGGGCCTGCAGCAGCTTCACACCAGAAAGGACCACATCTACACAAGCATTGACCCTGCCAAAAGTGAATGTAAAAATATAATCAGGAGAACCTCCAAGGTACATGTCAAAATGCAATCAAGATTCTTTTAGAACAGCATGATGTAAGTATTCTGTCTAGAATTTGATAGAAAACACCAAGGAGTCATATTGCTACTTCCTACGGACTACAAGTATAACCAATGCAAATGTATTGAGAAGTTAAATCCTACCTTCAGGTAAGTGTGTATAGGATTGCAGTTTTCATGCAGTTTTCCTATTTCTTCCATCTTTAAATAGAATTTAAAGGTCACATTGATCAGAATGTTCACTTAGTGTAAGTACAGGTGGTGTTTCCATTTCCTCTAATAGATTAACAATACTTGTACCTGGAGGCTAAAAAACATTCTAAAGCTGCAATCCAAAACCCATTTACCTGGAGTACAAACAAATGAACTCGATATGTTTACTTCTGAGTAAAGATGTATAAGGCTGCGCTGCAGATCTTAGTTGTGAAGGCACTCTTGCATGAATTTAGTAAAGTTAATGGAAATTCTACTGCTAATGTCTGTGGGCAAGGATTTAAAGCAAAGGTAATCTGTGCGTCATTTCTTTGCCTTCCACGTTTACCTGACCAAGAAACCACAACGCAAATCCACCACATCAGGAAACTTTGAACTTTTTCTGAGTGTCTGCAACACAAGGACATATAAACAGAGTGCTTCCCTGAATTCTTTTCCATCACTACAGAGAAAAGACTGGTGTCACGCATTTGAGATTACATGAAGATCTCACTTTCTTGACCCCTTAATTTTTAAGCACAGTCTCAGCATCTTGTCAAATGTGTCTAGGAAGGATTTTTCTATACCAATGGGTTTGAAATTGTGTCCCATGGATCTCCAAGGAGGTCAACAATGGTGGATCACCAGCTACATCTGGATCTTCTCACTATTATTCACCCATGGCTTCCCCACCATCTGCGACCAAATGTGAACATACTTGGAGTGTACAAGGCTGACCCAGACATTTTGCTACCAGAGGAAAAAGACAAGATGGTACCGACTTTCTTAATTTTGCTGTTAACTCCCATGCTGCCAAAGCCTTCCACATGAGACAGCTGGTAAGTCTGGTCCTGGCATTCTAAACTATCTCATTTCACACAACACAACTATGAGGCAGCATCCTACACTGTAGTAAATACCCCAATACCTGCTGCAAAATAAGAACATACAGACACTTCTCAGCAGACAAGCTGATATGGAAAGGATTCTCTCCTACCAGAGTATTTGTGGACCACTTATCTTCCTCAACAACAGTTGTTAGCTGTTGGCCAGAGAATGCTTAAGAGTAATCTGTGCAATAGTATCACACAACAACTCACCCAACAGCAACTCGATTCCACTGTTTGGCTGGTCTGGTGATAAGTGCATCCCAGGCAGCTGCCATGCTGCTCTCTGGGGACAGAAGTTCATCCTGGAGGTGGTATAAGAAGCAGCCTGAGAAATATTCCAGTATTGAGTCTGGTAACTCAGGGTCTAACAAGATGTAGCCTGTTGCAAGGGCCAGCAGGGCCACACATATTGACTTGTGCCACATAGTCACGTTTCAGAAGCCAAGACTAAGCATGCAGAATGGGAGAGCAATTTATAGTGCTTTTCTCAACACTTGCCAGGAAACTTCTTCCACGATCAGCGTCTGATCACAACCTATACAAAAATAATTAACATGAATGTCAGCCTTTGAGCAGCAACTACAGAATCATTATCTTATCTTTCTAGTTTCCTTAGTCCCCCACTTCCCTTTTTATCTTCCCCTTTTTGTACCTGTGCCTTTTCAGATTCCCAGGTTGTAGCACTGTAGAACATTTATTCAATGATTAACATCGAAACAATAACAAAATGGGAGGGGGCACAAGCTGGCCAGAGAACTGGGTTCAAGTGGGAGGCAAGCCGCTCACAAGGGACAGAGTGGTCTCTTGGAGAATCTCCCTCCCAGTTACTTTTTAGAGATTCAAGATTCCAAAGAGGAATATAAAGAATTAAAGAGGTGGAAGAAACCACAAAGGCCATCTACTCCATTCTTTGCAACGCAGGGTTAAAGCACTCCTGAGAGATGGTAATTCAACCCCTGTTTGAAGACCAACAATATCAGGTTGCTTTATCTAAAGTCAGAACACAGGTGTATGCAGCTTAGTCTCCTCTAGTCCAGGATTGAAAAATTTGCACAGTCCTCTTAGATGCTGTTGGATTGCAACTCAAATCACCCCCTACCTTTGCCTGTGCTGGCTAGGGCTGATGGGAACTGCAGTCCAGCAATGTCTGGAGAGCCATAAAAGTTGTTTATTCCTGATCTACTGTGACTACCCATAATTCCTCTGATTCTCAGGAAGAGAATTGTGCCACCGCTTAGTACTTGACATATAGCAGGCCCTCGGCATCCGCTGGACCTTGGTTCCTAGACCCCTTCAGTGGATACCAAAATCTGTGGATGCTCAACTTGGATTATATACAATGGGGTAGTAAAATGGTATCCCTTACATAAAATGGCGAACAGCTCAAAAAGGTTTGCTTTGTCGGAATTTAAAAAAAACACCACGTCTCGGTTAGCAGAATCCGTGGACGCAGAATCCATGATTATAGAGGACCAACTGTACTTGTATTTATTTTATTTATTCCTTGCTTTTTTTTTCCAGCATTGGGACTCAAGGCAGCTAAGGAGATTAAAAACAAGTACAGATAAAAATTATTTAAAAATTAAAATGTGGCCATGCAATTAAACAGTGTGGAAAGATACTTGAAGACTGAAAATTAAGCACTGACTTTTGTTTTTTTACGCCTACTTTCGTAGCAGTCATTCTTCTGTATGTGTGTTTGTAGACAGGCAGACAGGCCCTTTCCACACGACCCTGTTGTAGCGCTATTATTCCACTTTCACCGTCCTGTGGAATCCTGGGGTTTGCAGTTTAGGGAGGGGCCATCCAGAATGCCCAGCCAGAGAGCTCTTGGGCCCCAGGAAACTACAAATCCCAGGACGCCACAGGACGTCGAAAGCGGAATCACAGCACGGTCACAGGGGAGTGCGGAAATAGCCACAGCTATTAACTTAGCCGCGAACCCCGGGGGCTGCGAGCGAGGGCATGGACCTCGTCTCCGGACCCACTGGGCCACACGGCCCCCTTCCCCTCTCCTCCGCCTCTGAGGGAGATTCCTCGCCGCCTGGTTCTGAGGAGAAAAAGCGCGGGCTCGCATTTACCTCAGTGAGAGTAAAGGCCCAGCGCCCCCTCTTGAGTTTTGTTCCCGCCTTCCCCGCGGCCCGTCTGCCTCCCTCTCAAGAGGGGAAACCGTCACCGGCCCGCAGCGTCCGCGCTTCCCCTCAGCCGCTCTCCCGCCATCACGGCCGCCCCGCCGCCACGTCCGAGGGGAAGCCGGCCGCTGGCAGGAGGGCGGCTCTCCCCCTTACGCCATTTCCGTACTCCGCGAACCCGACTGGGGAATTGGCGGCCGACTCTACGGAGATAGCGTAGCCCCCTCCGTTCTCTTTCCGAGGACGGACGCGCTCCGTTGGCGCAGCGGCGTTTCCAGAATGAGGACACGGACTCGAAGTCGGCTAAGCCGCCTTAGCCGGAATGTACCAAGTGTGAGAAGAAATGGGGGAGACGGAGGAAGCGAAAAAGAAGTGAATGGAAAGTTATCCGTGCGGAATGGTCCAATGGGAGGCCAAGAAGTATGCCTGGCCGATGGGAAGAGAGCGGACCCGGAGCAAACCATTAGAAGATAACGGGAAAAAAGGGGGGTAGCGGAATGTACCACAAGGCGCCTCCATAGAAATTCCTATATATTCCTATAGCTCCCTTTAGGAGGTTAGTTTATTTAGAGCGTTCCTTATCTGAAGGCCTCTCCGCATGCTACTGTTATAGCGCTATTATTCCATTTTTAACCTCCTACGGAATCCTGGGGTTTGCAGTTTAGGGAGGGACCTTTAGAATTCTCTGCCAGAGAGCTCTTTGGCCTCAGGAAACTACAAGTCCCAGAATTCCACAGGATGCTGAAAGTGGAATAATAGCACTATAACAGTGTAGTGCGGAAAGGCCCTGAGATGGTCTAGGGAAGCAATAGGGATATTATTATTATTTTCTGAGTGATGTTAAATTTAATCCAGACTTTCAGTCACAAAGGCTTTTTGAGGAAGCCTGTTAGGTTCAATTTTTGGCTTTTTAGATTGAAAGCAGGCTGGATGGCTTGTTAACTGGGCTGCCAGTGAAAAACAGCCACAATTAAGAAATGCCTTTTGGCTCAAGCTTTTGCATGGCAGCAACCTCTTGCACAGCTAGAGCCTTTCAGCCTGGCCTACCTCCCAGGGCTGTTGTGAAGGTTAATATATTGCCAAATGCCTTAGAGGAAAAGTGGGATATGAAGGTAGTAAATGAAGTCCCATGTGCACAAAGCAAACTAATAAAGGTGCCAAACAGATAAATTTAGGAAAAGACTCTCAGCCTTTGAGAGGCTTCTGCACTACGTTCTTATAGTGCTATTATTCCACTTTAAACATCCTGTGGAATTCTGGGGTTTGTAGTTTCCTGAGGCCCAAGAGCTCTCTGGCTGAGAATTCTAAAGGCCCCTCCCTAAACTTCAAACCCCAGGATTCCATAGGAGGGTGAAAGTGGAATAATACCGCCGTAATAATGTAGTGCAGAAAGGCCCTCTGTCTTCTCAACCAGCTGTTTTGTCTCTGAAAATCCTCAAAATGAAAATTTCATCCAACAGATTTGTATGGGTTGTTGCTGTGTGCCTTCAAGTTATTTCCAATTAATGGTTTAATTCTGTTTTAATGTTTACTTTTAGTATGTTTTTAATTGCATTGTTCTTTTTAAATTGTACGCTGCTTTGAGTCCCAATTTTGGGAGAAAAGCAAGATAGGAAAAAAAAAGCAGCAACAGGAATGGGTGACCCTAAAGCAAACTTGTCACAGCATTTTTGTGAAAAGATTTGTTCTGAGGAAGGTTGCAGTTGCCTTTTTTTAAAGCTGAGAGAGTCTGGCCATTTCCGCACTAGACTGTTATAGCGCTGTTATTCCACTTGCAACATCCTATGGAATCCTGGCGTTTGCAGTTTCGGCCCCTCCGGAAACTGCAAACCCCAGGGTTCCATAGGATGTTGCAAGTGGAATAATTGTGCTATAACATTCTAGTGTGGAAATGGCCTATAAGTTGCCCAGGACCACCCAGTGGGTTTTCAATGGGGTTTGGAAGCCTAGTCTTTCAGAGTCCTAGTCCAAGACTCAAACCAAGGGGAACAGGTGTTATACCCATTTTTTAAAAGGAAAACCCTAATAACATTTTTTTAAAAAAAGAAGAGTCATTACTGGCAGCTAAATAAATAAATAAAGGATGGACTTCCATGGGCTGCAGCTTAGGCAAAAATAAATCTTAAGATGCCACTGTGATGATAATGAAAAGTCAGCGAGGTGTAGTGTTGGACAGCCAGTTTTGAACATCTGGCTTCGAATCCGCACTGAGATGGCAAACTCACTGGCTGACCTCCAGCCAGTTGCTTTCTCTTAGCTGACCTTCTTCGTAGCATTGTTATGAAGATAAGATAGCCATGTGCACCATCTGCAGCTCGTGGAAGGAAGGATGGGCTATGTGTGTAACGAATAAGGCCGTTCATGCATTAATCATGAAATGTGCCACGGGACTCTTGTTTTTCCTACTGCAGGCTGGTGCGGGCATAGTGTGGACACAAACTCTCGCCCGCCATATACACATCAGCCTGGTTTCAGAATAACCTCCAAGATTATTATTACAGTTGGCCCTCTCTGTTTGCTAGGGTTAGGGGCACAGATCCCCTGCAAAAGTGGAAAAATGTGTGTGTCTGTGGGAAGGGGGCCGAGGTAGGGTGCGGCAGGAGGTCACCTAGGGTCCAAGCCCAGTCAGAGAAAGGGGGTGGCTCAGCATGGGTGCCCTATACTTCCTCTCTTGCCCATATCCTTCCTTGGTTATGGGGGCAGGCACTGGGAGAAAGTTTATGGTGCTGGGAAATTGGGCAGCAATCCATCCTTAGCTAGCCCAGGTGGTGGAGGAGGAGGAAGACCAGAGGTGGGTTTTTAAAGGGTTGGGCAGCCTGATTGGAGCCTGATCGGAGCTGCTGAGAGGGAAGATCCCCCTGGAAAAGAAGCCTCTGAGATTGGGGAGCAGGGGTGGAGAAACTTACAAATAATCAAATCCATGAACGTCAAACCCACAAATGTGGAGGGCTGACTGTATTATCATTTATTGCACCATCACTGTACAGGGTGCTTTGCAAATAAAAGAACAACAAAACAGTTTATTCTTTAGGGAAAAGATGTAACCGGTGGGAGGGGGGACATAATAGTCCTAAAGCAGGAGTCCCCAAATTTCGGTCCCCAGATGTTTTACGATGGCTACCAGAATCCCTGGTCGTTGGCCATGGTGATTGTGGCTTCTGGGAGCTTAACACTATCAACATCTGGAACCCAAGATTGAGAATCATAGTCTGCTAGCAACCAATCAAAATGAGCCTCAGCTGTATAGGAAAAAAGCAAGCGTTATGGCACCTTAATGTTTATGGGTGCCTATTTGTATGCAAATGCATCACAGATGAGATGCTTCTTGTGTCTTCCTGCCCTGCCAGGGACTTAACTTCTAGAGCACTCTGGGGAGGAATCTAAGCCCTGCAGAATGACAACGCTAGCAAATCATGCTTAACAATATTTTAACAACAGAGTCTTGTGGCACCTTCAAGATCAAAAAATTTATCAAGATACAAGCTTACATGGACTGGAGCCCACTTCAGCAGAAATAAAATGCCACTGCGTTCTAAATTGGCCTGGCTAAGGTTGGGAGACATACAGGAAAAACTGAGATCAGAGGGGAGTGAAAATTTAAAGAACATAGAGAGTAACAATGCTGTAAAAACAGAACTGATATCAGCTCCAGCACTCGTTATGTTCTTGGGCAACATCATTACAGATCAATGTGATTTTGTGTGAGCAAGAGGTATTTTAAAATTATTTAAATTTCATGTGCTCTTATAATGTGTTGATATTGAATATTACCATTTTATATTGTAATATGCCTTGGGAAATCTACGCCTTTGAAAGGAAGGTAAGAAATATAAATGTATAAACAAATACAGGACAAGAGTGGGCAGACTTTCTTCAAGTAGCTCAAGACGCCATCCCTATTCCTCTTTCCCAGACCTAAGAGGGAGGTTAGGCTGAGAGCCAATGACTGGCCCAAGGTCACCTACTGAGTGTCATGGGTCTCCCCAATCAAGAACCAGCATGGTGTAGTGTTTGAGCACCAAAGTATGACTCTGGAGATCAGAGTCTGAATCCCCGCTTGGCCATGGAAGTCCACTGGGTGACCTTGGGCAGGTCACATTCTCTCAGCCTCAGAGAAGGGCAGGGGCAAACCCCCTCTGAACAAAAAAAATCTTGCAAAAAAAAAGGAAAAGCCCTGTGATAGTTTCACCTTAGGGTTGCCATAAGTTGGATAGGACTTAAAGGCACACAACAGCAACTCCCCAATCTTAAATCAAATTCAAGAGCTGTCAGCCAGAGCCTGGTACAAAAGGAATACATGTAGGTTTAAGTTCTAAGCAACAGCTTCATGGGTTACAAACCAGAGCTCAGCTACATGTCGCCACTTGCTGGGCTGCAAACCAGTGTTCAGCTCTGTGCAAAAACTTCCCAAGCTTGAAAACAGAGATCTGTTTCCCAGGCTGCAAACCACAGCTCAGTTCCATGGAACAAGCAGCTTCCCTGGCTGAAAACCATAGCTCAGTTTCATGCAACAGGTTCCAGAGTATTAAATAGCCTCTTATATCTGATGGGTGATTGGAGATCAGAGCAGAAAAAGTTTGCCAGCTGGATGAGGACCTCCCCATGTACATCTGGCTCATGGGACAGAGGTTTCTCACCCATGGCATAAGGCTATGTGCAGAACATTAGGCAACTAGCTTTCATTTTCATCCAGTTTTGAGGTCAGTGGTAGAACATTCCCCCCATCCTTGATTCTAGCCAATAAAGGTAATGGATAGATTCCTGAGAGACTGTTCAAGTAGAAATTGGCGAAGGCTGGATTTAATTAAAAACAAATACTTAAGAACAGAAGCCTGATGTTCCCTTAGTAGGGTACTATGTATATCCAAACTTTCTTTAATCTAGTTTTGTTTAATTAAAGGGATTGTAATTTGAAGTCCAAAGTTTGCAGTTTCTCTTCATATAAAAGGGCCAAGATTTTGCTTGGGCACTGTCCTGATGCAACTCTTGGTTGCACTGGGATATATGTTTGACAACTTTGCATAATGTATCCAACACTTCCTCGGCCAGTTGCTGCCTGAACACAGTTCTAGCCCCCCATGACCAGAACAACCAATGCTTGTGCCTGTAGTATTGCCATCAAAGGGACTTCCTCCTTTAGTCACACGTATAAGCCTTACCTGCTTTCTACAATTCAAACATTGCAGCTCTCTCATTGCCATTTTCCAGTTCATTGTTCGGTGGGATGAAATCATTGGAGGAAAGTTCCAAGTTACTCACCGTGGTGAGTCTCGCAGTCCTGCATTGGTATGGTTGCAAAGATTGTTACTCTGTCAACATTAACCTGGATGGCCAGAGGCAAGTCATGGTAGTTATAAAGATACTTTATAGATAATTATTTTTGTGCATAATTACACAGGTTCAGGTTCTCGAAGAAAATTGGGAAAAGTAAACATGATTTCGGGGGAAAGGTTGGAGCTGAACAGGAGGTAGTGTGAGCAGCACGAGGTAGTGCTAGCCAGCAGTGCAAAATACCATCAGCAATGTCAATGGCACGAGGAGCCAGCAGCAGATACCATGGGCAGGATCAACAGGATGAGCACAGAGGCTGGTTGCACCAGATACCACAAGCAGAGAGAACGGCACTGAGAACCAGCAGCAGATACTGTGAGCAGCAAGAGATACCCTTTGCATATAATTGAAACCATGTAAAATGAGCTCACGTTAAATGGTGGCCTATTGTACAGCCCATGCAGAGACAACATTAAAAGGACAGAAAAAGAGACTTTTAGAAGGAGCCAGTAAAAAAATGTACTCCCCTGCATTGAGCCTTGATACCATTCTGTGTTAATCCCACAGTCTCACCCAATACTAACAATCAAGCAACAAGTTAATTAAATGATAACTCACGTAATTAAACAAATGTATTTATTGGTTTGCATGCTAGCGAATTAATTTTTCAATTTCTGATGGTTGACATTAATGAATTGATTTGAAATCTAACATTCCAAGCTCCTTTCCAGCACTGAAGAAAGATTCAGCAGCCAGGCTAGTTTGCTTTTCCATGTGTAATGGAAAGGGGGCAGCCTCTTGTCCTTTATCTCAGTCAGCAAAGTATCTTGGGATGGTCCTCTTTGGAAACACAAGAGTGGGTTCAGCACCTTACATGAAAAGTGCAATTGAAAGAAGAATACCTCCCCTTCCCTGCCCAATTTTATTTATTAAATAAAAACATGCAACTGTCCTTCTGGCAAAGTATGCAGTAAAAAATTTACTAACAACCACATTCTATTGATTATTCCAGAAACATTTAAACCATTTACATTCCTCTTCCAACTTATTTACAAAGCGCAATTCCTGGTTGACTCAAATGGACCACATTAATTTACTCAAAACAGCAGAGTCCTACAAATATACATACCATTTGCCTCATTTTGGAAATGCTTACTTTTCCCAAATTTTAGCATAAACCTTCCTTTTGTGAGGGTAATTTCTGGCTGATCGCTCACAGTCCTGCATAAACAATTCCACATTCATGTAAAGCAGTAAAACCCTTATTATTTCTGCAGCCTTGCCATTTAAACACAGTCATCAGAAACTTTTTGCTGGATCCAAGCTGAGTCTTACTTTCAAGACCACATGTGGATTGCACAGTAAATTGGACTCTAAAACCTCTTGGCCTCCATGTATCCAGCAATAACATATAATAAAACTGCCTTTGTCTCCTGTCACATTTCCAGCACAGTGCAATTAATTTGTCCAAGATAATTCAGCTGAATAACATTGAGCCTGATATTAACACCATTCCTTCATAATTTTTCCTGAATATATGTCTGAGTCACTTTAAGATTAGACTGCTGCAATGCATTCCGTGTAGGGCTGCCCTTGTTCCTGGTTCAAAGGCTCCAGGCGATGTAAAATTCAGCAGCCAGACAACTTAGCAGGGCTTGCCGTTTTATCTCTTAGTTAAAAGTACTGAATAGACTGTTAGCTCCTGAGCCATTTTTGACTCCTGTTACTGACATATAAAGCCCCAAACAAGCCAGAATCAGTTTCCCCTCGATATATCCAGTTGACATGAGATTTTCAAAGCAGGATTGCCAAGGGGCCAGAGCTTCTTAGGTTGAAGCTCTGGAGCAGATCACAGCCTGATTTCTCAGCACCACAAATTCTGCCACAATGCCACCCCCCCCGTCATGAGCCCGGCCGAGCTTGCCGCCGACTCAGACGGGGACTGATGCACTAGACTGGGACTCCCCACCGGAGGATCCCCGGGAGGGCGAGGGGGCCCCGGCAGAGGCAAAGGACGGGCCTGCCAGCAACTCCATAGCTATCCCGGAGACTGCACTGGCGGCCGAGGTGGCCACAAGCTCGACTGAGGCTGCGGCCCTGACTCCAGTCTGGAGGTTACAGCAGCCCCTGACTCCAGCCAAGAGGTTACCGCTGCTCCTCCTCCCACGTTCCGACAGAGGCGGCAGGAGAAAGAGGCAGTTCGCAGGTCAAGGTGACTGCTGGAGAAGCGGCTGAAGGCTGAGGGCTCCCAGCTGTGAGCCCAGCCCCACGGACGCTCGATCAGCCTCAGCTGGGCTAGGGACTACTTAAGGCAGACGCTGGGGGGGAAGGGCCACGGAGCAACAACCGTCGATCTTCCGTGTCTGTGTTCCCTTCTTCCAGTGACTGCGTTCCTTCCTAGCCTTCCTGGTGGCCGAGCTCCTTGCCTTTGTGTTGGGTGACGTAACCCTGTGTTTGCTTTAGGACTTTGTTTTGCGCTCTTGGGACTTCCTTAGCATCCTTGGCGGCTGTGGGGTGCTGTAACCCCTTGCTACTTGGCTACCCACTATTAAGCACCGTCCAATCCCAACCGCTAGCCCCGTGTCTGCTTGGCCTCTGCCAGACGTTGACACCCCCCAACTGCCAGAGAAGGAGATGGGCAAGAGAGTATAGGGCCATTACACCAACCTGCCCCTCTTCCACCTCCTTCTCTGACCTGGTTTGGACTCTGGGTGCCCACTCTCCCCAGCATGCCTTGGTTCCTTCCCACAGACACGCACTCATTTTAATATTTGTGGTTTTTCCATTTTTGCAGTGGTCCTGTGCCCCTAATCCTAGTAAATGTGGAGGGCCAACTGTAGTTTGTACTCAATTAACTCAGCAGCAGAGAGAGGAAAAGAGAAAAGAGCAAAATCTCACTCTTCCCAGGAGGCTCCGACAAAGCAAATTGCTGCAGCCTCTCCTACCTTGTGTGTTCTTCCCTATTAATAATTTTAGCTTGTCTAGACCTTGCTCTGATGTTGGTTGACCACATGTATCCTGATTTTTTTTCTGTGAAGTGTTGGTGGGTCTGGAGTATATTTAAGACTTTGTCTTAAATCTTTGAAAAGATGTGCAAATGTTGGTTAGCAAGGACCTCAGTCTATGTTGATGAGGTTAGTATTGAATGAAATAAAGAATTGGATTGTGTTGTGCAAATCAGTGAGTGGAACAGTACACCAGCTTCATCATCTAAAATCTCTTTAGACTTAAACTATGTTTAGTTCGGGAAAGATTGATGTTTTTGAGTATATTGGAGTCCACAGAGGTTTTTCTAAGGAAGAAATTATCTGCTTCGAATAAATGTTGGCATTGTAATACACATAATGCTTCCTTGTGGCAAAAGATGCACGTAGGCGCTCGATACTTAATCCTTCCTGGTTGGGGGTATTAAAAAGTATTAATTATGTATTAGAAAAATCTTTGTCATTTGTAGATGCATGTGTTCTTTTAAATTAGATCCCCGTGATTTGGAATTTAACTGATGGTTACTGTGGCTTAAAGACTTAAATTCCAAGAGTGGGGAGAGAAACATTCACCGTCCATCATTCAGTGGTCAGACAATCTTACTATACAGCAAGGGTTTCAAAAATAATTAGGCTTCTCTTTAAAGTCTCTTTCTCTCTCAGTGGCATGTAGGACATGCTTCCAGATCTTATCCTGGCATTAAAAAAGGGCCTTTTCTGGGTCTAAAACAGTCAAGGAGGCTAAAAACATGGAGAAATTGCATTCTAAACCCTCCTCCAGGGTGCTTGGGGGCAGATTTTGTGGATCTCTCTAGCAAAGTGCCAGGAAGAAGTTTGAACAGTCTACCAGCCCACTCTGCCCCATGCCAAAGGGTCTAGCAGAGAAAGAAATCAAACTTCTCCATAAAGGTAGATGAAAGTAGTTATTCTCATGCATAATCAGCACAGGTTCAGGTTCTTGAAGAAAATAAAGCAAAGTAAACATGGTTTCAGGGAAAAGGTTGGAGCATCTTGTCCAGAGAGCTCCTGGCCACAAGAAGGCAGACAGGAATGAGAGAGAATGAAGGATTCTTACTAGCAAGAGAGTGGGACCATTTCCGCATTCTACCTGATCCCAGTGGTGTCCCACCATTGTGGGGTTGTACATGTGGTGAGGTTGTGCGTGCAGATGTACATTGTGCGTGGAGGTCCGCGGCACAATTAATGTATAATTTCTTGTGCACAGGTTTATGGGATACAACTCCAATATAGGATCACTGTCTGCGTATTCCCACATTTGGGGAAAAAAGCTAAGAAACACCTTATCAGTATAATTCAAAACAGATCAGCCCCCATTTAGTTTGTAAAACCTTTATTTTTAGTCCTTATTCTTCTGTTTCACCTCTTCCTCCATTCCGCACTAGAATGCTAGTTGTGTGTACCTTTGGGTTGTAAAGAAAAATGAAGAAAGGGTGGTGTTTTTTTCCCTTAAGCTCCACTTTTTATAAGCTGTTGGTTTTTCCTCTAGAATTCACTTTCCTCCTTCGCAGCTACTGAAAATCAAAGAGATATAACTCCAGGGAAGGAAAATTGCCCTCGAGAAACTCTTAATAAAGTCTACAATCTTTTTTTAGTATAAGCTGCAGTAAATTTTACTGAAGTGGCGGAGATGTAGAGGATAGTCCCCAAAGAAGAAATCTGCTCAGAGTTACATCCGCTGCTGCGAGACCACAGCTATATACCAGATCCTAAAAGTAATGAGTGGCAAGTGATACAGGTGGGGTGTTTTTTTTGAGTAAACAAGGCATAAATATTTTTCATTTTTCATGGGCTGTATTTAATAAATAAACTCATTTCAGAAGCAGAGGTATGTAGTGGCTTCCTTATCAGTGGAACAATGAATCTGTACCAGGTTTTAATATGCTGTTGGCCCTCCATATTTGTGAGTTTAACATTCATGAATTTGATTATTTGTGAGATTCTCCAATCCCTGCCCCACTTCTAGTGTCTTTTTTCCATGGGAACGTTCTCTCTCAGCAGCTCTAATCAGGATGCAGAGCCTTTTAGAAACATACCTCTGATCCTCTTCCTCCCCCACCAACCACTGCCTAGACAGCTAAAGACAGCTTGCACCCATCCCTGATTCCCCCCACATCCAAGGAAGGGGATGGGTGGGAGAGAGGAAGTATAATGCCACCATGCTGACTCATCCTTTTCCCCTCTTCTTTTCTTGACCTGATTTGGACCTTGGGTGCCCCCTCTCCCCACCATGCTTCTGTTCTCTTCCTACAGACACATGCATGCATATTGATATTTGCATTTTTCCACTTTTGCAGAGGTCCTGAGCCTCTAACCCTAGCAAATCTGGAGGGCCAACTGTAAGCTTTAAAGGAGCTCTTCAGAGTGCTGAACCGTACTACCAAAATAGGTTCAGTACCTTGGATAGGTCATTTCAAGTGGTCCAAAACCTGCAATACCTTTCTCATGGTTGGTTTGAGAGCCACCAGATGCCAAGGTTCAGAGGTAAGGGTGGTAATGATAGCTCTGTGTGTGTGTGTGTGTGTGAGAGAGAGAGAGAGAGAAATGACTGCCCCCTTCTAGTTACATTTACAGTTACTTCTCAAGGGCATTTTGTGATATTTTGAAGAGGATTTAAAGATTCTATGCCATTATCTTATGAGTCCCTGCAATGAAATGAATAATGTAGCAAAATCCTTTTTTTTTTTTTGGAGGTGGGTTGAAATTAATGGCAGTGATTTGTTTTGGAGTTAGCTACTTTTACAAAGTTATTTATTAGTTTTGTAAACTGTTATATCTACAGGTGGACTTTCTGCTTAATTGCAGTGGTCTCGTTCAGGTTGGAAATGTGTGCTCTTGCTTCTGGGGGCTGAGAGTGTGTGATGCACCCAATGTGGGTTTCCATGACCGAACGTGGAATCGAAACCTGGCGTCCGAGACTCAAACCACTACATCACACTGGTGCCTTGCCAAAATACAAATCTGAAGATTTTGTAAGATGGAGCCATGACAGTTAAAACAGTGTCAAACTGCTATAACTCTGCAGTGTGGATACACCAGAGACAAGCAGTGAAGGCAGTTTTCCACACAAATACCCTGAGTAAATATGCATTTTGTCCTTGTTTGTTGCCTGTAACAACACCAGAGCAAACCTGCTAGATTCTGCCCTCTCTCCATATAACATTTGTTCCTTATTATTTAAATGTAAGAACGTAAGAGCAAACCTGCTGGATAAGACTAAAGGTATACTTAATCCAACCTTCAGTTCCCACACTAGCCATGCAGATGCCTTGGAGTGCTCACAAGAAGGCCATGATTGCAATAACACCCTTCCGTTGCTGATCACCAGAAACAAGTCACATTTCCAAGCTTTGGCCATGACCCACTTGTGGATCCTGAACTCTTTTTAGTTGGAGATTAGGGGAGTAAGTTACTGCTATAGACTTACTTAACGGAGGTAGTTATCTTCAGACTAAATGTGTGGCTATGTACACAGGGAGCTGCTCAAAGTTGACAAGGCACAACACAATAAGACCTCAACCTCAGGGGTCCATTTTCTTTGACACTAAACATCATAATTAGGCATGCCTCTAAGACCGCAACTAGCAAAAGCATTGTCACAGTTCAGGGACTCCTTTATTAGTAAGGCTTTATCAGTGAGATGCATTCCGGGCAGATTGCTTACAAACTCTGCACACAGATTATTAGCAGTGATCCCAGTTTGGGGTAGTTTTTAATTACTTTGTAATCTGCTAATGAAAAATGGAGACTGTGCTTAGCAGAAGCCAAAGCTTCCCTCATTTTTTCCCCTGTTACATGAGCCATAAGCTCTTGTCTCTTAATACATGAATGATGATAGCTGGAGGAGGTCCACCCAGAAATGAAAGAACACCCATCTGTACCAGGCTCTGTTGAGTAGTATGTCCAGTTTGTGATCTCTGAGCACCAAAGCTGTGTGATTAGTTTGATGTCACTGCCTCATCTGTCTCCTAGAGCAATACTGTTCTCTTCTCCCCTGGCCAGTAGCTTCCAGGGGTAATATTACCAAGCTTTGCTTTAGAGGAGAGTACTGAAGTTTTACGAGCTGCAGAACAGTTGGTATTTTATGCATGAGCAAGTGAAAATTATCATGAGCCAGTGTGCTGAGAGTGGTTTATCTGTCAGACTAGAACTCTGAGAGACCAGAGTTTGAATCCCTGCTTGGCCATGGAAACCCACTGGGCAACCTTGGGCAAGCCACACTCAGAAGAAGGCAAAGGCAAACCCCCTCTGAACAAATCTTGTCAAGAAAACGCCATGACAGGTTTGCTTTAGGGTTGCCATAAGTCAGAAACAACTAGAAAGCACACAGCAGCAAAAGTGAAAATCATCCATGTGATAGCATTTTCTGATGTCTATCTATGGTTGTAAAATCTGGACTGTGAAGTTAGTGCCCAGGAAGAGGATCAATTCATTTGAAATGGGGCTGGGGGCTGGAAGAGAGTTCTACAGATAACCACAGACTGCTAAAAAAGCAAATGGGTCCTAGACTAAATGTGTACTGCATCACAAATCAAGACTGAAGTCTCCATAGAAGCCAAGATGACTACACAGAGACTGTCATATTTTGGATACATCATGAGATGACATGACTCATTGGAAAAAATGATAATGTCATTGGCAAGGTAGAAAGCAGTAGGAAGAGAAGAAGACGGTAAACAGGTGGATTGATTCAATCAAAGAGGCCACAGTCCTGAAGCTGCAAGAGCTTCATAGAGTCACCATAAGTGGAAGTTGACTTGATGGCAAAAAAAGCAACAACAACAACGTTCTGCAGAAGTGATTGGACATTTTTGTCTACTCCAGAATGACGCCTCAACATCGCAGAAGTGAAGTTGCACAACAGTGCTATTGTGCATGTAGATGCATGTCTGGAGGCACATATAGATGCACATGTTCCTGTACATTTATTTGTGCATTCAATTGCATATTTGAGTGTGCATTCTGTTGGGCAACATTGCCATTCATTGCAAGGTTTGCAAAGCACTATCACTGTATAACGCCAAATGCAGAGATTTACATTCTGTAACTCTCAGGAAAGGTCTCCGCCATGGAATTTTTATAGTATTTGTTTTGGCCTTGATCCATCATAATGTTCGCGGACAAAAACAGTATGTTGGCAAGTTTCCATCTTTTTTTTTTCCAGTGGCACAAGAAGAAGCACATTTGGTTTTGTGTTCCCTTGCTACTGCTTGTGCAGCCAGTGCACAATTGTACAAGGTACCACATTTCATTCTTCCCCCTCTCCCCAGCACGGTCTGAAACTAGGAGTCTTCAAGTGCAATGTTATTTGCCCAGGCAGAATGTCTCCATTGTATCCTGGCCATGATTTGCAAGACAATCAAAACTGAAGGCAAACAAACCCGTAGCAATGCAAACACGCATTCTTTCAAGGTGGTAGATTTGTGCCACTCAGGGCTGGGCTCCAGGCAGCCGTTTAAGGTGACCTGTGAGCAAGGAGCCAGATGCTGAAGGACAATCTAAAAGTCAGAGCTGAACAGCAAGTCAGAAGTGAAGGGCAAACCAAGAGGCAGGTTCAAGGAGTGACACAGGATCAAGACCAAAGAAGAGCCAAGGACAGATGAGCACTCCAGAATTCAGGGAGACAGTGTTAACTGAGCAAGGCTGAGTTGGGATGCAGAGAGTCCTCTTTCCTGTCCAGAAGGATTCAGCCATTAGCATGGGTCATCTAGCTAGCTTCCCTGGCATTGGTGAAACATATAATGGGGGATAGGGCAGAGGAGAAAGCATCCCCTCCTAAACTGTCATCCATACCATTTCTTTATTCACTTTTGTACAACAGGTCAAATTCCATTCTTCTTCTGGGAATCCGGTGCTAAGTCTTGAGTGCTGAACTGAACTGCTCCCTTCTGCATTCATTAAACCAAAGTACCCTTCAAACAGGCAGCCAACACTTAGGCCACTTCCACACTAAACTGTTACAATGCTATTATTATTCCATTTTCAACATCCTATGGATTCTTGGGATCTGAAGTTTTGGAGAGGCATTTAGAATTCTCAGCCAGAGAGCTCTTTGGCCTCAGGAAACTACAAACCCAAGAATTCCATAGGACATTGAAAGTGGAATAATAGCACTATAGCAGTATAGTGCAGAAATGGCCTTGGACTAGCATGTATGAGCAAGAAGTCTAGTGGATCTGAGCCATTTCCTCTTTGAACTTAACAAGGGACAGTGAACAATTATACCAGTTTCCTATTAGGAAGATTTGCAATTTAATGTAGGGGAAGATTTTGGGATTTTCCTTTATAAAAAATGATGTAATTAGGCTGTGCGATCCCGCACCACACACAAAGTGGGTCAACTATTGTTTTGGATTCTCGCTGGTGGTTGCATTTTTT
Organism: Ctenosaura bakeri; assembly: GCA_948474755.1. NCBI lineage: Eukaryota > Metazoa > Chordata > Lepidosauria > Squamata > Iguanidae > Ctenosaura > Ctenosaura bakeri. The sequence continues at coordinate 16,782 of CAOLHI010000566.1, read as the reverse complement.
AAATAAATACAATTATATCTCAATCTGAAAATGTCTGCCTCTATCGCATCCAGCACAATGAGGGTCCGGCATGTGTCTCAACATTATATATCATACTCCTCCCCTGGAATTTTTTTCCAGGCTCTCTGCTGAGCAGATAATGCCAACTACAGGGGAAAAAAAGCGTGCCAAGTTGTTTCATGTGAAGAACAAAACTCATTTTCACTTGTCACCTGACAGGATACATCACACCCCTTCCACAAATGGACTGTCAGAGACGAAGAACAACCCCTCCCTGCATACACACATCCTGCTGGGCTCCCTAATTATACCACGATGTGTTAATGACAGAACACTTTCAAGTCTCGACAACTGCAAAATGCATGTCAACTGCAAAGCCACTCAAATCAGGATCAGACAGGGATAAGGGGTGCGCCTTGTTTTAAATTAGTTCATTAAATAACATTAACACTCACAGCCGGAATCTAGGAGTGAGGCGTTGTGGATCGAAGCCTCTTCTCCGAGGCATTCCTTTTGGCCAAAATGTTTTGAAGCCCCCCATGGACTGCAGTTTGGGATTGCCTTCAGAATGGACCCTAAGCCTTTTGTTTGGAAATGTACAACTCTCCCCAGGCAGGGAGGCCCAGATGCAAAGTATAGTCATCCTAAGCATGCAGTTTTCTTTGTTTTACAGTTATTCTTTTATTTGTTTACTTCTTTTAATGCTGTGATGTGTCTTCAAGTCAACTTCAGCCTATGGCAACCCTATCCTAGGGTTTTCTTGGTGGGATTTATTCAAAGGAGGTTAGCTTTCCTCTTAGGCTGAGAAAGTATGGTTTGTCCAAAGCCTCCCAGTGGTTTTGCATGGGTGAGCAGAGATTTGACCCCTGGTCTCCTAGAGTTCTAGTCCAGCATTCAGATCCCAGCACTGTGTCGGCTCTCAAAGTATCTGCCTTCAATTCACCTGGTAGCTTATGGTGCCCCATGAATTTCATAGGGTTTTCTTAAAGAAGGAATACACAGAGGCGGTTTGCCATTACCTTCCTCTGAAATACAGTCCGCAGCACCTGATATTCTCTGGCAGTTTCCCTTCTAATTCTTATTTCTAATTATTCTAATTCTCATTCTTCCAAGATCAGATGGATTCTGGTGATTGAAAGTATTTAGGATGACCTCTAGTTTTGATACTGAAGAAGAATTCAATTTATGGGTCTTATTTTTCTTTAAAAGCTAGAAACCTTTTGGTACATAATGCTAGTCTAATGGTCCATTATGTGAATGTAGTACAGTCAGGCCTCCGGGTTTCACTTTTGCGGGTCTGATTATTCACGGATTATTTTCTGTCACCTCTGCTGCCTCCCTAGGCCATTTTTAATAGAGACTGCAAGCCTCATGAGACTGAGAAACTGCAAACAAGGCTTGTTAAGTCCCCAAAGGAACCCTGATTCCTCAAAGGAATTCATGGTGGGTTGAATATGGTGATCATACTTTTGTGTGTGTGTGAAAATATGGTTTGGGAGGGCCTAGAGTTATTCACGGTTTTTCCACTTTCACGGGGGTCCTGTGCCCCCAACCCTAGTGAATGTGGAGGGATGACTGTACACTTTTATCCAGGTTGTGTAGTGCTATGAAGGAAGGAAAGCAGAGTCTTTGTGGTCATCGTCTAAAAAAGAGGACAGATCTTACAGTTTAGTACTGTGAATTTCTGCATAGTTGCACATTGACCGGGCTATGCAACCCTTGTGCTGAATGTGCAAGGCTGAGCAACTAAACCAAGACACCAAATGAGCAAATGAACACACAGCCAAACATGCATGTATGTCTTTGTAATGCACCTCCCTATGCAGTACACAATGCATATCCAGGCACAATGCACATCTGGATGCACAATGGCATTGTGCATGCCCCTCCACTTCTGCAGCCTTGAAATGCATGTGGGTGCCCCATATTGGACAAAAAATGTCCAGCCACTTCTGTAGAGGAACTTATCTATGCCTAAGAGACCAATGGGATTCTGGCAGAAAGCTGCTGAATCCCAGCAACCTATTTCTTCAGTACTGGCCTTGTGTGGATATGTGTGGGGATCTACTTGGAGCTAAAAATGCCCCAAGGACGATGGCTTGAAAAATTGTCTCTGCTGGGCAAAAGTACCCTGAATATACCTGATCCTGTTTGATTTTATAAGCTGAGTTCAGGCACAGCTGGTTAGTTCTTGGATGAGAGATCGCCAGAGGATGTCTGGGCTCTTCGGGCAGGGCTAGGAAAGAATTCTGCCTGAAACTCTGAGAGCGATTGCTGACAATTAGTGTTGGCATTGACTATATTAAGCTAGAGGGTCTGATGGTCTGACTCAGTATAAAGTACCTTCCTATATTCCTACAGCTTGAAAACAAACATCCAGAAGTAAAACTCAGTGTGAAACATGTATAATTCAAGCTTTGGGAGGGCGGGAGATGTTTCCTCAAATACCAACTTGAAGATTCCCTCTGCTAGAAATATGCCTGGGCACGCACTAGAGGGTGCTCTGTCCTTTCAGTTTTTACTCCTTCTTGTTTGGGGGCAAGACAAACCCTCTATTTATCTGCCAGATTTACTGCCATATAACATACTTCATGGATTAGGGGACAGGATGCAGCATAAAACCAGATAGTAACAGGTAAAAAGTACTTGTGAAAGATATATATATATATATATCTGTATAAATTTTGGAGTGGGGTGAAGCTTAATGATTGCAGAGCACAGGAAAAATGGTGGTGATGGTAATGATGGGTTAAAAGGAGACTCTCTGCAGGATATAAGAAGTTGCAAGAAATACTTTTGGAAACAAATGGAATCCATATTTCCCAGGACGCTTTTATGCATAGATGAGATGTAAAGTTATACTGTTGACAAGGTCTATTGAGGTCCCCTAGCATGATGAAAAAAGTACCAGGCTAGGAGATTCTGGGAGATATAATCCAGACTCAGCCTTGGAAATGTTACTTTTTTGGACTGTAGTGTCCAGAGGTTGGGGGGACTTTGGAAGTTATGGTCCAGAGCAGGGCTTGGAAATGCTACTTTTGGAGGCTACATCTCCCAGAGGTTAGGGGGATTTAGAGAGCTATAGTCCAAGCAGGGGTTGAAAATTCTACTTGCTTGAACTACAGCTCTCAGAGGCTGGGGGATTCTGGGAATTGTATTCCCTAAAGATAGCATTTCCAAATTCTGATGCAGCTTATTTCATCTTCAGTTTGTAACCCTCCTGTGTTTTCATATCATTTCTTCCGTCTTTTTTTCTGACTGAGGAATCCATAAAAGAAGGAAAGATGCCATAGATGTGCATTCTTGTCTAAGTGGTAGAACCTTGCACACATGACTAGAAGATAACAGAATTCTCCCTTTGCTGCCTGCTCAAGCAACTGGGATTCAGAGATCATATATGGAGATTCTGTTACAATCATCACAAAATATTGCAGTATGGAATATTCCCTGCTCAGGACTGTAGGCTTTCCTTTCAATCTCCCGCCCCATATATTTTCCCGCTGTGTCTCATAGCATCTCTCCAGGGCCTCAGGCAGACATATCCTCCATTTGTCCTGATTTGTCAGGGACAGTCCGAATTCATCTTCTGTCCTCTCACTTTTTCAGTTGCTTTAAAAATGTCCCAGTTTCTCTTTCCTGCTCCCACTTTGCCTTTCATCACAGCTTACTTCCAGTTGCTGCAAACTAGGTTCTAAGTTGCAAAATAGTTTGCACTTCATTAACTCAGCTGGGAAGAGGAAGGGGCTGAATCTTGTCTTTCTCCATAGGCTTTGGCAAAAGCAAACTGCAGCAGCATTTCCTAAGCTTGTGTGTTCTTCCTCATTAACAACTTTTGCCATCTTGATCACGTTTGGATATAGCTTGACCACACATGTCCCAGTTTTGATCTGTAAAATATTCAAGGGTATGTGATTCCTTTCATTAGAGAGGCCAAAGAGTTGAACCAAGGGGCCTTCCATATATGCTCCAGCCCTGAGATGCATGCCTTAAAAACCACCATCAGATAAATCTTCCTCTCACCAGAGTCAAATTCTGGTTTCCCTTCCTCCCCACTCTCATTGTCTTTTCTTCTTTATGAATGCAGATTGCCTATGCCATACGGTATGGTGTTTCATTTCCGTGGTTTGCTTGCCGGCGGTGGGGGTGAGTGAAGACCGGCTTATGGCAACTGACACAGATTTGCACACAAGTGTGTATGTGTGTGTGTGTGTTTTAATTTGGCACTGGGCCTTCTATTAACCCCCCGCTAGACGGCCCCCACTGCCTCGCACGCCCATCTTGTCACACCTGCTGTGCCAATGATGAGAACGGTGCTGAACAGCAGGTCTGCCTCGAGAGATTACGGGAAACCCTGTGGGTAGTAGTGGGTAGGAAGCTGCCATGCACACGTAAGATTGCGAGCATGAGGCCTGCATCTTCCGTGCCCTCTCCGCTGGGCTAGGCACCTTCTTGCCTCCCTGCGGTGAGAACTGGCACACCATTATCTCTGAACGAGCTCGCCAAATCTCATCATCTCTCTTCCTCTCCCCCACCATCACACCATTTCAAATGACAGACTTTTTCCCCCTTCTCTCTTTTTTTTTCCTTTCTGCAACTGGATTCTTGCCAGGATCCCTTTGAAAGTGGGGAAGGAGAGCGGGGAGGAGCTGGGGGAGATGCAAGCAAGCCGGGAGTTTAAGGCAAGGACACCTTCCATTGTCCCCAGTGCGCCTGTGTTCATTGGCTTTCTCCTAGCACATCTTTAGTCAGTCTCTCCAGGCCAGTCTGTATTTGACAACGCTCAACCATACTTCCAGCCTAAGCATACAGGGGCCAGGAAGCTCTAAGACCATTCGTCTGATATGCAAAAGGCCTTCAGTTAAGATCTTCCAGCCTTGGCGTGTGTGTGCGCGCGCATGTGCATGCTTTGTCTGCTCCTCAGTTGTACGGTGGCTTGACCATTGATTAGTCTAACAAAGCAAACTCAAAGGCAGCCCTGTAAGGCTCCTTTTACTTTGCTTTTCCCCTTTTCTGTTTCCATGCTTGCAGCATGTCAAACGGGAATTTCAAAAATATCACTGAGTCGAGCACCCCATCCCCCTGCGCAGTGAAATAATGCTCTCTCTCTCTCTCTTTCTCTCTCATTTCTATCCAACACAGCCCTTCTAAACATGGGATCAATGCGCTCGTTTGACAGCCATGATTAATTAAACCCAATCCTGCTCTTGGGGAATTGATTCCTATCAGCCTCCAAACAGCCTCCACTATGCATTATAATCCAATAATGCCCTCCAGTGAGGAGGGGGAAGATGATTGACACATCAAAAACAAATTAATTAAGAATCTTAACTTGACAGAAGAACTCGCATGTAAAGAAAGGAAGTAAATACACGGGGCCAGGCTCTGTCCCTAATCTGTCTTACTCCGTGGACGACAGCTATTAAAGCCAAAGGAATGGGTGGGTTATGTGACAAGGCAAGAGAGGTAAAGAGACTCCTTCAAATTATTCCCTAATAAGCCAGTCCTCTCCCATTGGGAGGCCTTCCCTTCATTTCTCATTTTGGTGCTGAATGCTTAAAAAATAACCAAAGCGCTTGCTTCACACTCACTTTGCCTTTAACGCAGCTGAAGGAAATTTGGGCGCAGGCTTCCTGCACAGTCTTTCTGCCCTAGGCCATTTCCGCACTACACTGTTATAGTGCTATTATTCCACTTTCAATGTCCTATGGAATCCTTGGGTTTGCAGTTTAGGGAGGGGCCTTTAGAATTCTCAGCCAGAGAGCTCTTTGGCCTCAGTAAACTACAAACTCCAGCATTCCACAGGATGTTGAAAGTGGAATAAGAGCACTATAACAGTGTAGTGTGGAAATGGCCCTGGTTCTCCTATACCTCCTTCTGTCCTTAGCTCTCTATCTTTCCTTCTTCAGCCTCTGCATCTGAGAGCATCACACACTACGTACACTGGTGGTGGTGTCACAGATGGAATTCTATCTCCTGGACACAGGCAAGACCATGCCACCCTTTCAAATGTTTACTGGACTGCAACTCCCATGGCTCCTCCCCACTAGCCATGATGCTTAGGGCTAATGGGAGGTGCAGTCCTGCTAAAGTTGCCAGGACAAGGCTCCTGGACCATTTAGAGTCATACAGAACAGGGAATTTCAGAAGATGTTGCTTGACATGCAAGCTGAAATTCTCTTTCCTACAACAGTAAAAGGTACAGAGAAAGGTTTGGGGCAGTGCTTTGAATGTTGGACTACATCCTAGAGACCAGGGTTCAATTCCTACTCAGCCCTGGAAACCCACTGGGGGACCTTTGGCATGTCACATACACTCAAGCCGGGGTGGATGAGAAAGATCACTGAGCACGCCAGTGTGTTCACAGCCTCCCGCTGTTTGTGAAAATCTCTTATGAAACCCAAGGGCCAGGATCCAAAGGCATCATCCTGCTGCTTTTAGCAGAAACAGAAACCTCCTTGTCTTCTGCAGCCCACCTCCCTTGTTCACCCAACAAATCTTCCCCAGAGAAAACCCCCTGGAACTGTGTTTTAGCATCACAGCATGCTTCAGCAGGAGGTGGAGAGGAGAGAACGTGAGAGTTCACTGGCATTGGATATCAAAGTACATGGTACAGGAAGTCTCATGTTCCCTACACAACAACTTTTAGCTATGTACAGTGTTTGCTTCTGCAACAGTTTAGCATAAATAATTCAAGCAAAATGCTGAGGTGGGAAATTGCAGATGGCAAGCTCTGTCTCAAAAGCAGAAGCAAACACAGGCATGGTGCTTGATAAGGAAAATCCCAAAGTCCACATCTGGACTGTTGATGAGGGGTTTCGAAGAATTAGAAAGCTTTGGAGGGTGTTTGCCTAGCTCCTAGTAAAAGTATTGCCTTAATAGAGGGGGAGGCAAAGTGCTGGAGCCTCCCCAAGGCCCCAGTCACTTAAAAAAATGTTTTCTGGGAGATTTCCCCCAACCAACGGCTCTACATCACTGTAAAACATGGTGGTTTTGCTTCCCCTGGGCCAAAAACCCCCTGGGTTCAAAAATCAGTTGAAATCTAAAAGGCAAGTGATGTTGCTCACTTCCTGTTTCAATTTCAGGCAATGTTTGGCCGATTTTTAGACAGGTTTTTAAGGTTCATGGGAGGTTTGGGGAGCAAGACTGTTGCATTTTGTGATTCTTTTTGAGCCATTTCGTGATGGGGTGAAAAATCATCCAATAATTAAAAGCAAATGATACCGATTTAAAAGAACAAGTAATACAACACTTACTGAAACAGTCATTGCATCTGTAAAATTTATAGTAGTCAGCCTGCTGTGGGTTTTAGCCTGAACTTTCAAAGAACTCTCCAAGGTGCTGAACACTTGCCCCCCAAATAGTTTCAGCACCTTTAATAGCTTCTTTCAAGCTGGGACAAAACTCAGAATGGAGTCACCGTTCCACTAGAAAGAAAGCTACCAGCTGTCACTAACTTCTGTCCTTCCAGTCCATTAAATGGTTAAAACTCACCATTTAAAATCATCTGTACAGGCCTGCCAGAAGAAACTAGTCTCTCATACTATTTTAGATTTGGGCAGCGCATTCAGCTGTCACATCTCTTCCAGCAGGTCATTCCATGGTCTAGAAGTGGTTGAAGTAAAAGTCTTCTTGGTGACTGTTGGGCTGGCACAACTAAACCATCCACAGTTGCCCATCCCTGCCCTACAGACAGAATGCCTCTTCTAAAATGGTGCCTAATAGTGGCTGTAGATGCACAGGGGCAGGGGGGAATTAGGACTGGTCTCCACATGGTGTTGTAAGTGGATTGAAAACTGTAGATTCTGAAAATGCCAGGGTCTGCCCTCCCATTAAGCAAGATGTGGCAACCACATGAAGTGCCAATTCATGGGACGGGGGGAGTTGTGGGGCAAACTCTCCCCTTTTCTTCTTGAGGCCCTTCCATAGCATGCCATACATAATGATTCCCTTCTGAGGCAGAACAGAGCTGTATGTACCATAGAGCCTGTCCTGCCCTCCCAAAAATAGCCTGCTCTCAAATGTGGTGGAGGGCCCTGACCCACTGCTAGTGTTGAGGTTCAATTCAGCTGCCAATCCAGTCGACTGCTGTACATGAAATGGAAAAAGGGTGCTCTCTTGTCCTTGACCTCAGACAGCCACTGTGTCTTGCGATAGCCCTGGGGAATGGACTGGAAGGACAGAAGTTAGTGACAGCTGGTAGCTTTCTTTCTAGTGGAATGGGGACTCCATTCTGAGTTTTGTCCCAGCTTGAAAGAAGCTATTAAAGGTGCTGAAACTATTTGGGGGGCAAGTGTTCAGCACCTTGGAGAGTTCTTTGAAAGTTCAGGCTAAAACCCAGAGCAGGCTGACTACTCCACTGAGATGGAAGCCACCAGCTGATACTGGCAAAAATCCGCAAAATAAAATTAATTGTGCAGCTTCACTTTCTTTGATTTATACATCTAGGCTTGGATCAGTTCTGAACTTGCAGGAAGACTAAGGAGAGCAGATTGGAAGTGTGTGCGGGCTCTCTCTCTCACACACACACACAGACACTCACATAAATGTGTAAGCAACCTGATGCTCTACAGACACATAGGCGCGCACACACACCCATGCTGGCAAAATTCCATGCCCAAGTTTGAGAGTGAGTGGCAGTTCTCTCGCCTCCATTACCCAACCCTGACAGCCCAGATGCCTGAATTCTCCAATGCAGCCAGTGAAGAGGGAATCTGCCAGGCATTCTTCATCTTCCTAACGATCGATCGGTGTGTCTGCTCCGTGCCCTAGCAGGACAAATGAATCTGTCGCAGCATTGATGAGAGACACTCTGGCTGTCTGGGTTAACTCAAGACCCAGAATCTGTTGCTTCAGAGACCGGACTAGAGAGACTGCTCTGAACTCAAAGGAGGGGAATGACAGTGAAAAGGATGAATGCGTTTCTTGCATAATGAAATCTCAGAAGGGCTAGAGCAGCCTAGGGTGAGAGAAGACATGCCAAAGCATCATGCAGCCTAGGATAATATTGCCTCTGGCTTGATGCAGCAAGCGCTTACTATCACCTTGGTTCTAATACCAGATGCGCCCCTTCCTAGAGCTGGAGAACCTAAGATGATAATATATGCTCTGGTAACATCAAGGCTGGATTTTGCAATGTGCCGTACATTGGGCTGCCTCTGTATCAAGTTTGAAATCTTCAATTGGTGCAAAACACAGCAGTCAGGCTGCTTACCGATACAATGAATTTTATACAATGAATATATACAATATACAATGAATTTTAAATATATAATGACTGCTTTAACAGGTATTTGTATTATTTGTTCTTTTAAATTGACCTCATGCATTTGAACTGTTGTTTTTAACTGATGTTCTGTTTCTAACTGATGTTATGTGTTGTGTGTTACTCTGCTGTTGCTCCCCACCAGAGAGGTGAGTAAGAAGTGATAGTAACAACAACAATGTGGATTCCTTGTCAGTGGAGTGATTAATCAGCTCTAAGGCCATTTCCACCCTACTCTGTTATAGTGCTACTTTCCACGTTCAATATCCTGTGGAATTCTGGGGTTTGTAGTTTCCTGAGGCCAAAGAGCTCTCTGGCTGAGAATTCTAAATGCCCCTCCCTAAACTGCAAACCCAGGATTCCAAAGGAAGTTGAAAGTGGAATAATAGCACTATAAGAGTGTAGTGCAGAAAGGCCCTCAGAGTCTGGTCCAGGAGTGATCTGGGAGCCACGCAAATAAATGATTCCCATTCCTGTCTTAAATAGTCTTTATTTTGCTTTGTTTTGTATGTTTCTTCTACTATTAGCCTAGCACAGATACAGAGTAATATCATATTATGTTGGTTGCGTGGGTAGTAAGGAAAACCCACACATTTAGGATTAAAGCATTAGGGCTAATTCACACATGATATACTTCTTGTGGTTGCTGTTGTGTGTCTTCAAGTCATTTCTGATCCTCAGGCGAAGCTATCAGGAATTTTCTGACAAGATATTTTCAGAGGGGGTTTGCCTTTGCCTTCTTCTGAGGCTGAGAGAGTATGCCTTGCCAAGGTCACCCAGTGGCTTTTCATAGCTGAGCAGAGATTCTGACCCTGGTCTCCAGAGTCATCATCCAATGCTCAAACTACTATACCATGTTGGGTCTCTGTAAGCTTCTTCCACAGTGGTTAAGTTTGATGTAGTGTTTCTAATTTTGCATAGTGTTTGGTGAATGCATACCTAGGTTGCTTTGCTTATATACTTTCTTCCCAAAGGCTCCATGTCTTGATTTGCAAAGGAATTTGGGAATTTGGATGGGGTCAACCATCATCATCTCAGTCTTGGAGGATTTTTTTTAAAAAAACACTGAGTTTTTTTAAAAATGATTTTGCAGGGTCCAAGTGATCTTTCCACCTTTGTTCCAAACTTTTGCAAGAAACATTAACTGCAAAAAGATTGAGTTGCTAAAGGGATTTGTCCTGAATGCTTTATCCCTGCAGAGATGCATCCAGAAATTTCAGGGCTAGCTCAAGTAATTTTGCAGCCGGATGCCACGGACAAGACGGCACCCTCTCTTCAGTTCAGATATGGAAGCAAACTGGACAATAGAATCTTATCTTCCTTGCTGCTAATGGGGCAGCATTTCCCTGAGGGTAACAGACTACTTTGAGGGGCTACAACACAGGCCATGTGGCATGCACAGATCTGTCCTCCAACATAAGGGAATGGACAAGGAACTCAGAAGAAATGGTTGAGTGGCTGCCACCACCCCCCAGCATCTGCTGCTATGAATCCTAATCCACAGATGTGCCTGTTGCAGTTGGCTAGCAATAAATAGATGCCTTTTGGGCTACCAAAAGGCATCTACCAGTTACCAGAACTGCCCTTAGTGTATTGTGCAGCTTTATTTATATCCTGATCCCCAAAGTGGGGACTCAAGGCAACTGACAAGTGAAAAGCTGAATTGGGATACATGCACAAATTGCAATCCATTAGCAGAGGTGTGAACAGCGCTAATGGTTTCTTGACACACTACATATAGTGCTAGTTCTTATCACAGAGCCCCCTCCAGATGAGAAAAAAAGTCTCTTGAAAGTCCCAGGTTTTATTTGCAGACAAACTGATTTTATTTCAGAGAGCCACATGACTTTTTTTTAAATCCCAAACTATTTCCTGTGAACTGCATTACCAAGGACTTTTCAATCCTACTGCTGTGGTCAGTTTAAATTAACCCAATATTTTCCTACTTTTCTGTTTCTTTGCGTTGTTGTTGTCTGACATCAGGTCATTTCTGACTTGTGGTGACCCTAAGGCAAGGTTTTCTCAGCAAGATTTGTTCAGAGGATGTTCGCCTTTGCCTTCCTCAAAGGCAAGAAGGATAGCAAGAAGGAAAGCAATCTAGCCTTCCTAAGACAGGAGTTCCAGAGCATGGGAGCAGCCACCAAGAACACCCCTCCTGCATTCCCACTAAAAATTCTGTGTGGAAATGGGGATGAGAGAAGCACCGCCAGTGGAAATCTGAAAGCTTGGACAGGCTTAAATGGGAGAATATGGTCTTTGGAACTGGACTGTATAGAGCTTTATAACCTATAACCAGCACTTTGGTTATACTGTTTTGCTGACTGATCTTAAAGATCAACCGGTGGGTGGTTCTTCTGGCAAAATTAATAAGATCCGCCAGCAGAAAATTGATCAGAATTGCAGAAAAGCCTCCAAAAAGGGAGTGGGGAGGAAGCAGGTGAGAGAGGACCTAAGTTAAGCCACATCCAAATATTAGAGACTCAGCCCCTATGCTGGCACAAAGGCCCTTTCCGCACATTACCTGCTCGTTGAGGTGGGGGGTGCCGTTTGCACAAGCAGCCTCTTGCGCGAGGCACTTGTATCGCTCCTCCATTCTCCCGCAGCTGGGTTGCCGGTCGCACGACTGTCGCAAGAACGCCCCTTCCTTTCTTCCGCAGTGCAGCCTGGGAGCTGTAGGCTGTGCTGGAGGAGGAAGCGCGACCGGCCCAGCTTGCCCGATGCACCGCAGGGCAGGTAAGTGCACAAGGGCCCCGGGAGCATTGCGCGACCACACAGTATTTTTGGCTTAGAGCCAAAAATAAGAAAATCCATATGTGGCCCGCTTTAGGCTCGTGAGCGTCGCATAAATGGGAGTGCGTCATATGGACCGCCGCTCCCATTTACACGATGCTCAAGGGGCCCTCTCGCAAAAGAAACTGCATGCGAAAAGGGCCAAAGTTAGGCTAGGAACTTTCAGCATCCTTAGACTGAGAGTGGCTTGGACTCAGCACAGCTTCAGCTGGCCTAGCTTCAGCTCAGTTGGCTTTCAACCATCTTGGTAAGTTAGGGCTAACTTTCAAGGTAGTTGTCCCACCCTACCCAACGCTAAGACTGGCCCTCAAGAGCTTGAAGTTGGTAACAACACCCTAACAAACAAAAAGACTTTAAGAAATGTTATAGGGCATATTCATATCATATATAAGGCACCAAATATAATTGGGGAAAAATGCATCACTTAGCTTCCAGCTATGTGAATGGATCATGTGCATTTGTATAGATGCACATACTCATGGTTTCTTCAGTGTGCTGGAAAATACAAAGTTTTATTATTATTCTGTCTACCTATAACTATACTCTCTGTTGGTAGTGGGGCAAGATTGCCTTGGGTCCCACTGCTGGACTGTTTCCAGGCACAATTCAAAATGCTGATTTTGATCTATAAAGCCGTATATCGTTCAGGTCTAGGTTATTTGAAGGAATGTATCCTCCCTTATGAACCAGGATGTGTTTTGAGATCTGCTGGGGAGATCCTTCTCTCTGTCCCACTACTCTTGCAGGAACACTTGGTGGGAATCTGCAAGAGGGTCTTCTCAGTGGCTGCCCCCAGGTGCTGGAGTTCCCTTTCCAAAGAGGTCAGACCGGCACCCTGTGTGCTGTCTTTCCATAAACAGCTAAAACCTTTTCTGTTTCGACAGGCCTTTGAGGACTGATGGTTTAAATGGGACAGGTCTCATACAATGTGCCAGATTTTCTACTTCTTATTTTTGTTCTGCGGCGTATGTTTATGTTTTTAACTGGTTTTAATTGTTTGATAGTTCAATCCCTTTTTAATTTTTGTGACTTTTTAACTGTATTTTTTAACCGGTTGTAAGCTACCTTGAATCCTGAGCTGAGAAAAGGTGGAATATAAATAAATATAACAGTGACCACTGCAACAACAAGAAGAAGCCAATCATATTCAGCAGAGTGGTTTTGTACCTTGTTTTTGGTTCAGGTAGATATGAGCCATTTCTTAACATTGCTGCTTTCACTAGATGCCTGAAAGTGGTTTCAGGTTTCCTGGGAAAAAGTCTGATAACAGGTTACCAAGAAAGGAGTGAATTAGATTTCTTGAGACAGAACTAAGCCATGGTCCCCCTAAACTTTCTTTAATGAAGACAGTCCCATAGCACAATCCTGTGTTCATTCAGAGAAGTCCCACTGTGACCAATGGGTTAATTTGCCAGCCTTGTTTCAAGCTTGAAGTTCAAGGATATACCTGGAAGGATTTACTATAATAAAGAAACTGAGTCATTCCAAAGTTTGGAAACTATTTTTTTTTTAAAAAAAGCAATGCATTGCTTATTTGTCATTAAGTTTAATAAGTAGTGTGCTAGTCTTCAGACATCAGTAGCACATTACATGTTACAACTAAAGATGCGACTAATGCACTGGTGTTATTTTATAATTTTTTAACAAAACAAAACAAAAAACCAAAAATGACCAGTTCCAAATTCCTCCAAGTAATGGTTTCGCAAATAATGAAAAGATGTTACTTACTGTGCAAAACTTTGTAATGTTGATGAAGTTCACATTTTAAAGTTACAAAGAAGTACTGTCATTCTTTGGCTGGCATTATTTTAGTTAGTCCCACAAAAAGTAGACCTATTCAGTCCATTGGGTAGTGAACACATAAACAGGTAAACCTCATTGATTGAATAGGTCTACTCTAGTTAGGACCAACAGAATTTAATCCCCTCTTCCCTAAAAAAGTAACTTGCTCTAAGTGATGTTGTTTTCACTATATTACTTTCAAACTTTGCTATCGTCTTTTATTGCTTCTTTCCTGTCTGCCTTAGGCTGTCCAGGTCATCAAAATTGAAGCGGTATTTCTTTGCTGGAAATCATTTTCAGGTTGCAAACTATGCAGCAGTCTAGTCAGAAGTAGGTCCCACTGAGTCCAGTAGGACTTATTCTCAGCTCAATTTTTTTTTAACAGGATCACAGCCTTAGTCTGCTTGCAAGGAGCAAAACACAATTTTTCTCTCTCAATCACGATCTGGTGGTAGCTTATTCCAGGTTACTCATGACATCCAAATTATAGGTCTCTGCCTTTCTCGCCAGTTACAAACAGGGCTGTGGAAGGCAGCTGTACTACACAGCAAATATTACTAACCTGATGTTGGTACAAAAAAAATGAACAAAAACCCACTCCTGGTAGGCAAAATGCCTTCCTGTTTGTGAATCCCAGAGAAGGTGCCAACCTTATAACAAAACACTACGTAAAAAAATGGAAATTATATATTTCGCTCTTTCAGGGTATGCATGTGCATTCTCTCAGATACACCCACACACATGTATATAAAAGAAAAGGAGAGGAAAGGAATTAGTATCTTACTATTGTTCATGCTATGACATCACCGGCAGCCAATCAGCAAGCTTTCTTTGTGTCTGTTGCCTGCAAATAAGGCCCGGTTCTTAACTTGCAACGCACAGGAAACTGTCCACACACAAATGTTATTACGCCCATCTATATATGTGTGTACGTCTGGGTGCACGTACAGGCAGGAGCATGCATGTGAAACTGACCAAAGCAAGCAATTTGTTAACTTTCCATTGAAGCACATTTGCTAAAGAGCAAGATCAGCTGCCCAACATCGTATGCTGCACAAGGAATACTTCCTGCTCATCCTAACTTATGAGGAATCAGAGCCGGAATGGGCTTGTTTTCTTCTTCCCTCCCATCTCTTTTTTCCTTTTTGTATCATGCATATTAGATTATAAGACTGCAGGCAGGGATGAGGCTATTTTCAGTTTTTGTACATTATCTAGAAAACTGCACTACTTGTAGAACTGGTATGACTACTAGAACCTGTCAGAGATACCCACTGGTTAATCCTCAGTTTATAGTACATCAGTTGGTAGAAGCTGAGTTTGAAATGCAAAAGTATTTTGTCCACAATTAACTCAGCAGTGGAGGAAGGAGAAGAGGGAGTAGAATCTAACATTTCCCAGTAGGCTCAGGCAAAAGCAAACTGCTGCAACTTCTTCTAACTATTGTGTTTTTCCTCAATAACTCCTACCATCTTGACCACTCCCTGATATAGCTTGGCCACATGTGTCCTGGTTTTCATTTGTGAAATGTCAGGAGGGTTTGCTCACAGACCACAAATAGTCCTCAAAAGCTACAAAGTTTTCAAGAACTGTCTTTCAGTGGGGAGAAAAATATTATTCACTTTTGCATGTGGGAACAACATATATAAAGATTTAAATCCGTATCTTATAAACAAACTTGGCTGTTCAGCTTTGTTTACTTAATTAAGCTGCTTGACTTACCCAGGTGGCAAATTTGCAGCTTGGGGTGGGTGCGGTGAGGTGTCTTGCTTCGCTCACGCCAATGTGGTGAGGACTTCCAGGTTCTTTTTCCCAGCAGGTTGTGCAGCTTGTATAGCTCTAAGGGAAGGCAGTGCAGGAAGCAGCCAATGAGTTTAAATTCCTCTTGGAACTTATTGGATACACTTCCTGGGCTGGAGTTTCTGCCCTAGTCTTCCCTCTGGTCCAGGAAGGGAGTATAAATTTAGGCACTCTCCAGGCATTTACTCGCTTCTTCTGGAGTGTTGTCCCACCCCCTTCTCTGTGCTTGTGGTGGCTAGGTGTCAGGGACCAAGAGTTAGTTTCTCTAGGTGAACAGCAGCCTCTAAGAACGAAAAGCAGATGCAAACACACCAGGAGCTAATCAGGTTGTGATGAGAGCCAGCTGGCTCCAGCCTTCTTAAGGAAGGCAGAAGGCAGTGGCCCGATGCCAGAAGCAATTTATATGTTTGCTGTCCCTTGCCCTCATATATTCTACAGATTTCCTGCTTACCATCTGCCAGTCTTCTCTGACCTTTGGACTGTCCGACATTGCTGCCCACAGGATTCCTGACCATTGGACTGACACTTGACTTTGCTTCTGCTTCACCCTGATCAAGCAAGCTTTATTGGACTGCTAAGCTGCATCTGTTTGCTTGTCAATATCTTGGCACTCCTTTGCCTGACAACAGCCAGCCAGCACCTATGATATTAGGGCTTGGCTTGACCTGTGTCTGTTTATTTATCACAATTTGTGGGTGGTCGGCATGGATCCTGGATAACTGTTACTGATGCTTTGGGGTATGGTAAAGTATGGGTGTTCCCGTATGGCAATCAGGGGTGCAGGAGAGAAAGCAAGTGTGCATAGCACGGGAGGTCAATGTGTTCTTGATGACCGGGTTGATCCCACACTTGTCACTGCACTGGTTCTGTCAAGTGGGCTGGAGGGTTGGGCTCATCAGACAACAAGCAGGTTGGTTGATTCCTGGATCCAGATCCATGGGCATCCCAACCCTGTAACAACTGTAGCCAAAATAAAGTTGGGGCCATGCTTCCTTCCAGTCTACGTCTGTGGTCTTTCTCTCACAGTGGAACTCACCCCTGAGCACAGAATAGCATATATTTCTTGTTAGAATTACTGGATTCTGTGCAGTGTTCTTGGTTGTTGAATTCCATGGGAATATTTTTTTCTAGTGTCATGCTTTTTTAAA